>ML663009.1:32448284-32751567 GCA_007570785.1 Antilocapra americana
GGGGGGGGGGGGGGGGGGGGGGGGGGGGGGGAGGGAGGTTCAAGAGGGAGGGGACATAGGTAGTATACCTATGGCTGATTCATGTTGATATATGGCAAAAATAAACAAAATATTATGAAGGAATAATCATTATCCTTCAGTTAAAAAAATAAATTAAAAAGTTAGATATATATATATATATTTTAAAAAAAGATCTTGCTGTGGTTTATGTGACAGAGTGGTTTTCCTATTTTCCTTTAAAAGTTTTATAGTATCTAGCCTTACATTTAGGTCTTTAATCCATTTTGAGTTTATTTTTGTGTATGGTGTTAGTAGTGTTCTACATTCATCCTTTTATATGTTGCTGTCCAGTTTTTCTAGCACCATGTATTGAAGAGGCTGTCTTTTCTCCATTGTATATTCTTGCCCTTTGTTATAGATGATGTGACCATATGTGTGCAGGTTTATCTCTGGGCTTTCTATTTTGGGCCACTGATCTATATTTCTGTTTTTATGCCTATACTATACAGTCTTGATTACTGTAGCCTTGTAATGTAGTCTGAAGTTTCCATATTCCTCAAGTTCCATATTTCTTTCTCAAGATTGATTTGACTTACAGGATCTTTAGTGTTTCCATACAAAAATTAAAGATTTTTATTCCAACTCTGTGAAGAATGCCATTGGTAATTTGATAGGGAATGCATTGAATCTGTAGCTTGCTTTGGGTAGTATAGTCATTGTCACAATATTGATTTTACCAAACCAAGAACAAAGTATGTCTCTTCATCTGTTTGTGCATCTTTGATTTCTTTCATTTGTGTATTATAGTTTTCTGAGCACAGGTCTTTTGCCTCTTTCAGTCGGTATCAGTTCATTTCGGTTTAGCCATGTCCAACTCTTTGTGACTCCATGGACTGCAGCATGCCCGGCTTCCCTGTCCATCACCAACTCTCGAAGCCTGCTTAAACTCATGTCCATCAAGTCAGTGATGCCATTCAACCATCTTATCCTCTGTTGCCCCCTTCTCCTCCTGCCTTTAATCTTTTCCAGCATCAGGGTCTTTTCCAGTGAGTCAGTTCTTCACATCAGATGGCCAAAGTTTTGGAGTTTCAGCTTCAGCATCACTCCTTCCAATGAATATTCAGGACTGATTTCCTTTAGAATTGACTGGTTTGATCTCCTTGCAGTCCAAGGGACTCTCAGGAGTCTTCTCCAACACCACAGTTCAAAAGCATCAATTCTTTGGTGCTCAGCTTTCTTTATGATCCAACTGATATCCATACATGACTACCAGAAAAACCATAGCTTTGACTAGACAGACCTTTGTCAGCAAACCTAGGTATTTTATGCTTTTCATTGTGATGGTTAATGGGATTGTTTCCTTAATTTCTCGTTATGATCTTTTGTTGTTAGTATATAGGAATGCAAGAGATTTCTGCATATTAATTTTGTAGTGTGCAACTTTACTGAATTCATTGATGAGCTCTAGTAATTTTCCAGCAGAAAGGTGGCAAAATAGAAGGACATGCGCTCATCTTCTCCTGCAAGTACTCCAAAATTGCAACTTGCTGCTGAACAACCATCGACAGAAAAATGTAGGACCCCACCAAAAAAGGATACTCCATGTCCAAGGGCAAAGGAGAAGCCCCAACAAGATGGTAGGAGGGGTGAAATACCATTTAGAATCAAACCCCATACCCATCAGAAATGCTTGGAGGGCTCAAACAATACCTTACGTGCACCAGGACCCAGAGGCCCCACAAAGACTGAGTCAGACCTAGCTTTAAGTGTTTGAATGTCTCCTGTGGAGGTACAGGTCAGCAGTGGCCTGCTGCAGGGACAGGGGCACTGGCTGCAGCAGACCTGGGTCATGCAGTGTTACCCACCATAAAGCCTCCAAGCAGATGACCCACAATCTGCAGAACTGTTATACAAAAGAAATTCTCACGCTGTTAAGAAAGTTGTAGGACCCACAACAGATTTTCCAACCTGCAGATCTGGCAAAGGGACTGAGAACCTCCAGGGAATTTGACATTGGAGGCCAGTGGGATTTAATTACAGAACTTCCACAGGACTGTGGAAACCTACTCTTGGCAGGCACAGACAAAACTCCTTGTGTGCACCAGGAGAAAGGAGCAGTGTCCCCACAAGAGACTGAGTCAGACTTGCCTGTGAGTGTCCAGGGGTTTCCAATGGAGGCTGGGTTGATAGTTTGGCCTCAGGCCAAACAACAGGGAGGGAAAACAGCCCTACCCATCAACAGAAAATTAGATTAAAGATTTACTGAGCATGGTCTCATCAGAAAAAATCTGTTTTACCCACAGTCAGTCTTTCAGGAAGCTTCCATAAGCCTCTTATCCTTATTCATCAGAGGGCAGACAGAAAGAAAACCACAATCACAGAAAACTAACCAGACTGATCACATGGACCACAGCCTTGTCTAACTCAGTGAAACCATGAGCCATGCCGTATAGGGCCACCCAAGACGGACGGGTCATGATGGAGAGTTTTGACAAAACTAGAGGGAGAATGGGGATGGCAAACCACTTCAGTATTCTTGCCTTGAGAACCCCATTAAGAGTATGAAAAGGGAAAAAGAACAGTGAAAGATGAACTCACCAGGCTGATAGGTGCCCAATATTCTGCTGGAGAAGAGTGGAGAAATAACTCCAGAAAGAATGAAGAGATGGAGCCAAAGTAAAAAGGACACCCAGTTGTGGATGTGACTGGTAATGGAAGTAAAGGCCGATGCTGTAAAGAAGAATATTGCATAGGAACCTGGAATGTTAGGTCCATGAATCAAGGCAAATTGGAAGTGGTCAAACAGGAGATGGCAAGAGTAAACATCGAGATTTTAGGAATTAGTGAACTAAAATGGACTGGAATGGGTGAATTTAATTCAGATGACCATTACATCTACTACTGTGGTCAAGAATTCCTTAGAAGAAATGGAATAACCCTCATAGTCAACAAAAGAGTCCGAACTGCCGTACTTGGTTTCAGTCTCAAAAAAGACAGAATGATCTCTGTTCATTTCCAAGGCAAACCATTCAATATCACAGTAATTCAAGTCTATGCCACTTTGATTCAGCAACCACTAATAATGAAGAAGCTGAAGTTGAATGGTTCTATAATGACCTACAAGACCTTCTAGAAATAACACCAAAAAAATATGTCCTTCTCATTGTAGGAGACTGGAATGTAAAAGTATGAAGTCAAGATATACCTGGAATAACAGATAAGTTTGGCCTTGGAGTAAAAATGAAGCAGGGCAAAGGCTAACAAGAGTTTTGCCAAGAGAATGCACTGGTCATAGCAAAAACCCTCTTCCAACAACACAAGAGATGACTCTACACATGGACATCACCAGATGGTCAATACTGAAATCAGATTGATTATATTCTTTGCAGTTGGAGATGAAGAAACTCTATACAAGCAGCAAAAACAAGACCAGGAGCTGACTGTGGCTCAGGTCATGAACTCCTTATTGCCAAATTAGACTTAACCTGCAGAAATTAGGGAAAACCACTAGACCATTCAGGTATGACCTAAATCAAGTCCCTTATGATTATACAGTGCTAGTGACAAATAGATTCAAGGGATTAGATATGATAGACAGAGGGCCTGAAGAACTATGGGCAGAGGTTCATGACTTTGTGTAGGAGGCAGTGATCAAAACCATCCCCAAGAAAAAGAAAATCAAAAAGGCAAAATGGTTTTCTGAAGAGGTCTTACAAATAGCTAAAAAAGAAGAGAAGCTAAAGGCAAAGGATAAAAGGAAAGATATATCTATTTGAATGCAGAGTTCCAAAGAACAGCAAGGAGAGATATGAAAGCCTTCTTCAGTAATCAATAAAAAGAAATAGAGGAAAACATTAGCGTGGAAAAGACTAGAGATCTTTTCACAAAAATTAGAGATAACAAGGGAATATTTCATGCAAAGATGGGCACAATAAGGACAGAAATGGTATGGACCTAATAGAAGCAGAAGATATTAAGAAGAGGTGGCAAGAATACACAGAAGAACTATACAAAGAATATCTCCATGTTCCAGATAACCATGATGGTGTGATCACTCACCTAGAGCCAGATATCCTGGAATGTGAAGTCAAATGGACCTTAGGAAGCATCACTACAAACAAAGCTAGTGGAGGTTATGGAATTTCAGCTGAGCTGTTTCAAATCCTAGAAGATGATGCTGTGAAAGTGCTGCACTCAGTATGCCATCAAATTTGGAAAACTCATCTGTGGTCACAGGACTGGAAAAGTCAGTTTTCATTTCAATCCCGAAGAAAGTGAAAGCCAAAGTGTATTCAAACTACTGCACAGTTGCACTCATCTTACACACTAATGCTCAAAATTCTCCAAGCTAGGATTCAACAGTATGTGAACTGAGAACTTCCAGATGTTCAAGCTGGATTTAGAAGAGGCAGAGGAATCAGTGATCAAATTGTCATCATTCATTGAATCATAGGAAAAGCAAGAAAGCTCCAGAAAAACATCTATTTCTGCTTTATTGACTACATCAAAGACTTTGACTGTATGGATCACAACAATCTGTGGAAAATTCTTCAAGAGATGGGAATATCAGACCACCTTTCCTGCCTCCTGAAAAATCTGTATGTAGGTCAAGAAACAACAGTTAGAACCAAGACTTGTTTCAGATTGTGAAAGGAATGTGTCAAGGCTGTATATTGTCACCCTGCTTATTTAGCTTATATGCAGAGTACAATATGCAAAATGCCAGGCTGGCTGAAGCACATGCTGGAATCATGACTGCTGGGAGAAATATCAGTAACCTCAGATATGCAGATGACACCACCCTTATGGCAGAAAAGAGCTAAAGAGCCTCTTGATGCAAGTGAAAGAGGAGAGTGAAAAGGGTGGCTCTATACTCAACATTAAAAAAACTAAGATCATGGCATCTGGTCCCATCACTTCATGGCAAATAGATGGGGAAACAATGGAAGCAGTGACTGACTTTATTTTTCTTGGCTCCAAAATCACTGCAGATAGTGACTGCAACCATGAAATTAAAAGACACTTGCTCCTTGGAAGGAAAGCTATGACTAACCTAGACAGCATATTAAAAAGCAGAGACATTACTTTGTCAACAAAGGTTCGTCTAGTCAAGGGTATGGTTTTTCCAGTAGTCTTGTATTGATGTGAGAGTTGGACCATGAAGAAAGCTGAGCACTGAAGAAATGATGCTTTTGAGTTGTGATGTTGGAGAAAACTCTTGAGAGTCCCTTGGACTGCAAGGAGATCCAACCAGTCCATCCCAAAGGAAATCAGTCCTGAATATTCATTGGAAGGACTGATGCTGAAGCTGAAGCTCAAATACTTTGGCCACCTGATTTGAAGATTGACTCATTGGTAAAGATCCTGAGCCTGGGAAAGATTGAAGGCAGGAGGAGAAGGGAACAACAGAGGATGAGATGGTAGTATGGCATTACCAACTCCATGGACATGAGTTTGAGCCAGCTCCGGGAGTTGGTGATAGACAGGGAAGCCTGGCATGGTGCAGTCCATGGGGCCATAAAGATTTGGACGTGACTGAGCAACTGAAGTGAACTGAGCTGAGTAGTTTTCTGGTGGTATCTTAGCATTTTCCAGGTGTCACATCTGCAAACAGTGATAATTTTACTTCTTCTCCAGTTTGGCTTACTTTTATTTCTTTTCTTCTCCAATTGCCGTAGGTAGGACTTCTAAAATTATTTAAAAATAAAAGTTCAGGGGTTTATATCCTTTTCTTGTTCCTGATCCTAAAGGAGATGCTTTCAGTTTTTCACCAGTTAGTTGTGGGTTTCTTGTATATGGCCTTTATTATATTGAGGTAGTTTCCCTCTATGCCCATTTTCTGGAGAATTTTTATGATAAATGGGTGTTAAATTTTGTCAAAAGTATTACCTGCATCTCTTGAGATGATCATATTGTTTTTAATCTTTACTTTTTAATATGGTATATCACATTGATTGATTTGCATATATTGAAGAATCATTACGTCCCTTGGATAAATCCCACTTGATCATGGTATACTATGCTTTTAATGTGTTGTGAGATTCTGTTTACTAGTATTATGTTGGGGATTTTTGCATCTATGTTCCTTAACGTTATTGGTCTATAATTTTCCTTTTTTTGATATGTTTGTCTGGTTTTGGTATGAGGGTGGTAGTGAAAATGGTCTTGTGGAATGAGTTTGGGAGTTTTTCTCTTTCTGTAGTTTTTTGGAAGACTTTGAGAAGGATAGGTATTAGTTTTTCTCTAAATGTTTGATAGAATTTTCCTGTGAAGCTATTTGGTCCTAGACTTTTGTTTGTTGGAAGAGTTTTAATTATAGTTTTAATTTCATAACTTGTGATTGGTCTGTTAATATTTTCTAATTCTTCCTGGTTCAGTCTTTGAAAATTGTACCTTTCCAAGAATTTGTTCATTTCTTCCAGGCTGTCAATTTTATTGGCATATAGTTGCTTGTAGTAGTCTCTTATGATCCTTTGTATTTCTGCAAAGGATTTACTTGTAGTTTCTCCTTTTTCATTTCTAATTTTGTTGATTTGAGCCCTGTCCCTTTTTTGCTTGAAGAAGAACTACCATTCTAATAGTGTGGGATATCTCATTGTGGATTTGATTTGCATTTCTCTAATGATTAGCAATGTTGAGCACCTTTTCTTTTACATCTAGAAGAGCTAGAAAGAGAAAAACAAAACCCCAGATTAACAGAAGGGACGAAATCATGAAGATCAGGGCAGAAATTAGTGAAATAGAAACCAAAAAAACACCAGGAAGGATTAATGAAACTAAGAGGTGGTACTTTGAAAAAAACTAAACTGATGACAGGTTATCCAGACACATCAAGACAAAAAAGAGAGAGAGCTCTTTAAGGTCAGTATTTTCTAACTGATCTTCTGTCTGAATGATCTGTCCATTCTTGAAAATGCAGTGTTAAAGTCCCCTATTATTAAACTAAGTTTAATTATTAAACTTAATTATTTACTATTACTATTAAATAATTAATAAATATTAAGTAAAATTATTAACACTAAGTGTTCCTATATTGAGTGTATCTATATTTAAAATGGATTTATATTATTTTTGGATGGATCCTTTTATCGTTATGCATTGTCCTTCTTTGTCTCTTGATGCAGTCTTTGTTTTAAAGTCTATTTAGTCTGATATAAGTATTCCTACCTGACGTTCTTTTGATTTCCATTGCATAGAATACCTTTTCCCATCCTCTATCTTTCAGTCTGGATGTGTCTCTAGATCTTAAGTGGATCTATTGTAGAGTCTTGTTTTGTATTCATTTTGTATCCACCACCCATGTCTTTTGATTGGAGCATTTAGTCCATTTTCATTTAAAGTATGTTGTTATTACCATTTGTTAATTATTTTCTGATTGTTTTTATAGTTCTTTTTTGTTCCTTTCTTATTTTGCTCTAATCCCTTGTGATTTCATGGCTATCTTAATGTTATTTTGGGTTCCTTTCTCTTTTGTTTGTGTATCTATTATAATTTTTTGGCTTGTGATTACCATGAGGTGTGTGTGTCTGTCTATACACACACACACACATATATATATATATATATATATAAATCTAAAGATCTCTTAAGTTTGAAAGCATTTTAACAACCCTGAATTTGTATTTGTTACTCCCTTATGTTTAATGTTTTTGATATATTTTACAGCTTTCTTTTTTACTCCCTTAACTCCTTATAACAATTTAGATATTTTGCTGCTTTTGTCTTTTATCCTCCTTACTCCTTGGTAGAAGTTGATCTACTACCTTTACTATGCATTTGTCTTTAAAAATGAGATTTTTCCTTTCCTAATTTTTATATTTCTTTCACAGTTTTTATATTTCTAGTTTTCCCTTAGAGGAGTCCTTCTAATGTTTATTGTAAAGTTGGTTTAGTGATGCCAAACCCCTTTAGCTTTTGCTTGCCTGTAAACTTCTGTATCTACTTCAAATTTGAATGATAGCATTGCCAGGTGGAGTAATCTTGGTTGTAGATTTTTTTCCTTTTATTACTTTGAATATTTGTGCCACAAACAACCTTCTGGCCTGCAGAGTTTCTGCTGAACAGTCAGCTGGTAGTTTTATGGGAAATCCCTTTCATGTAACTAGTTATTTTTCCCTTCCTGCTTTTAAGGTTCCCTTTTATCCTTAATATTTGTTATTTTAATTAAAATGTGTCTTTTAGTGGACCTCTTAGAGTTTATCTTATTTTGGACTGTCTATGCTTCCTGAAACTTGATGTCTGTTTCTTTCCCCAGGTTAGGGAATTTTTTTACCTATTCTTTAAATAAATTCTCTGCCAATTTCTCACCTTCATCTCCTTCTGGGATCCCTATAATGCAAATGTGAGTATGCTTCATGTTTTCCCAGAGGTCTCCTAAGTTATCCTTGTTTAAAATTTTTTTTCTTTTTCTCTGTTCAGCGTGGATGATTTCCATTACCCTGTCTTCCTTAAATGTTTGGCAGAATTCACCCATGAACTCATCTAGGCATGATGTTTTTTACTTTGAAACGTTAATTGTTGATTCGATTTCTTTAATAGATATTGATCTATTCAGATTGTCTGTTTCTACTTATGTGAGTTTTGATAGGTTGTGTCTTTCAAGAAATCAATCCATTTAGTTTAGGTTATCAAATTTTGGGGCATAGAGTTGTTCATAATATTTGTTCATTATCCTTTTAGTGTCCATGGAATCAGTAGTGATGGCTCGTCTTTCATTTCTGATATTAGTATTGTATATACTCTATCTCTCTCACTGCTGCTGCCCAGCATCACAGGACAGAGTGAGTATCATACAGTGTATCACTAACCTGGAAAAAGATCAAAATTCAAAATTAGTAGTATGGTTTCTACTGAATGTGTATCACTTTTGCACCATCATAAAGATGAAAAATTTTAAGTCAAACCATCATAAATCAGGAAACATGAGTGTGTATTTAATTTTTTAGTTAGAAAATTATGCAAAACTAATATTGTCTTTCAGGCTGTACAGTTTAAGATAACATCTGTTTTCTCATCTAACTTAATATAATCAGGAGACAGGTTGGGGACCAAGAATTTTTTCCTCTATTTTCCATGGACACTAAAATTTAGAAGACCAATTATATACATTTCTTACAAAATTTAAACATGGATTTTTGATTTAAAATCAAAAGCTAACTAGGAAAGGTCAGCTGATATTAAACTCAGATTCACTAGTCACATTTTTTGCTCTGAATCTACCTAGAGTGAAAGTGAAATTCGCTCAGTCGAGTCTGACTCTTTGTGACCCCATGGACTATTCTGGACATGGAATTCTCCAGGCCAGAATACTGGAAGGGTAGCCTTTTCCTTCTCCAGGGGATCTTCCCAACCTAGAAGATAATATTTAATATGAAAATCGTATATTTGAGGTGTTTAAAAAAGAAAAAACTTCTCTTTTATGACTAGCAAATCACCTGGCACTTAAACTTTTATATTACATAGAAAGGAAACAGTTTGGTATCATTTTCCCAGTTATCATGTAAATTGTTTTACTTATTGAGTATCTATAAGAAAATAAATCCTGATACTTTCTAATTTAAAATTAACTATTTGAGGTTTATTCACTTCATCTATTTCATAAGAAATCAATATTTAGTAGCTATTTAATATAATAGAATGAGAAATTATGAACTGATATATATAGAATGTTGAAGACTAATTTTTTTTTATAGGCAGAACTTTTAGATGCTGCTGCTGGTATTAATGTACGATTCAGATTCGGTGGTGTAAGTATGGATAAATTTTTTACTTAGTACTATTAAAGCACATTTATATGAAATTTAAAAGATATAATTTTTAAAAAACATAGGCCATTTTACTAATTCAATTGAAATGGTTCTTTTAACTTTTCCATCCACAGGTTAAATTTCCACCTGAAATATACTATAAAATTTTCACTCACAGACATATTGAAGATCTGTGTGCTAATAGCCCTAGAGACTACACAAAACTTCCTGCAAAACATACATCTCATATTAAAAGTGATGATCTTCAGGAAGAGGATTATAGTGGCTGGTATCGTCGTATAGAGAACAATGGCTGGAGGCCTGTTGCTGAGACAGTAAGATTAGATGAATATTAATAATTTTCTATGTTATGTGCTTAGAAACCTATCTGTCTTTCTGAAAGTTAATTTTCAAACTTTTTTAAAATAATAAGTTCTACTAATTTAACTGATAAAATTTGCTTAACTACCCTGGGGCTACTAGTATACTTCAAGATTTAGTGATATATCTTTTTTTAACATCTACTCCTGCTTTTAATAATCAGCTTTGAGTCTAGGCCATCTTTAGATACTCTCTGGCACTCAGCAATTACCCATCTTTATAATAAAGCAAATCTGAAGATGTTATTGACTGTGATTAATCCCTGGACAAGAAGTGGGTGTTGTTGAGACTAATATCCCATTTTCTCTACAGAGCTTGTAACAGCAGACCCTAGTGGTAAATCACTTGGGTTTTCATGGTGTTGGAAAATATAACATGTATTTATATGAACTGAACAGAATGATTTTAAATATACATGGTTTCTAATGCATATATGTGATTTGATAATTTTTCTATAGACATGTTTGTTTAATCTCCTTTTTGTGGAAATATTTTTTATCCAAGGATATTTGTAAACTTACATTTTAAAAGTTAACATTATCTGGTTGTACAGTTCTACATGTTTGTTTTTATGGCCTCAAGTATCTTCATTCAAATCCCTCAATCTCTGATATACAGATTATAGAATGTGGTATATTGGATATACTAAGTATGAAAAATGATCAAAGTGTGAATTCATTCATTCAGTCAACAAATTTTATTGTATACCAGTCAGATGTATGGCATTTTATGATGCTTAAGAAGCAGTGATAAATAAAAATATTCCTCCCCTCAAGTAGTTTGCCTTTTAATTAAGGAGAGAGTCAAGTAAACAGGATATTTCAGTACAGTGCTTTAGTAGGGCAAATTCAGAGTGTTGTGGGGAATAAACTCTCCTCTTTGTTATTTATTGTGTATATGGTGAGGGAGGAGGAATGAACTGGAAATAGGAAAACAAGCAACCAGCTAGTATAAAGCATCATATGCGGAAATCACAAAGTCTTAGGATACAGTAGTGCGACTTCTGTATTCTTGAAGGGTGCCCATATTCCTTGAGGATTTGTTGTTATTATTCAGTTGCTATGTTGTGTCTGACTCTTTGTGGCCCCATGAACTGCAGCACGCCAGGCTTCCCTGTCCTTCCCTATCTCCCTGAGTTTGCTCAAACTCATGTCCATTGAGTCAGTGATGCCATCTAACCATCTCATCCTCTGTCATTCTCTCCTCTTGCCCACAATCTTTCCCAGCATCAGTCTTTTCTTTTCCAGTGAGTTGGCTCTTCCCATCAAAGGCCATCAGTACTTTGGTGGCCAAAGTACCTCAGTACACTAATCCTTCTTAGTTTTTCTATGGCATGCACCGCTTAAGGCTCAATGTGCTACTCACTTAATTAGAAATATCTTAAAAGGGTCTATCCTCTCCTCTGTTTCTATCTTGGTATATTCCTACTGAACACATGGAAGTTCTTGTTTATAGTCAGATAACCTCACAATCAGTAATTTAATATTTTGTGTATTCATTTTTTTCATTTCTCAATAGTTTTGGAGGCCTACTGAAAATGTGATAGTGGGAGACAAAAAGAAAAGTGAATTCCATTTCTCCAAACTGAAGAGAAGGCAAGATATGGAAAAGAAAAGAAAAATTAGAAAAATAGAATGGATGCAGCAAATGTAAGTTGATGAAATCCTTAGAATTATTAAAGAAGTATATAGTTATTTTCAAAAATTGCTATCACTAGTAAAAATAACTGTGTTATTTTAAAAATAAGATGAAAGATTACAGTTATTTTTTAAAAATACATAGAAAGGAAATATTTAATAAATGTTTATTAGAGATGGTTAATATCTAAGATATAAGTGGAAAAGACAAATTCTCTTTGACCTCAAGGAAGTTACAATTTCTTGCCACATGAGATGAAAATCAGCATTTACTTTTATATATGAGATTAATATGACCTATTCACCAAACATAGGCATTCCCTGGTCGTTCAGATGGTAAAGAGTCTGCCTGCAATGCGAGAGAACCAGGTTCAAGGGTTCCAGGGTTAGGAAGATACCCTGGAGAAGGAAATGGCAACTCTCTCCAGTATTCTTGCCTAGAAAATCCCATGGACGGAGGAGCCTGGCAGGCTACAGTCCTTGGGGTCGCAAAGAGTTGGACAAGAAGCGACTACACTAATATGACCTTCTAGACTTACTCTGTACCATTCTCAACCTTTTTTTGTCCCCTAAAGAAACTGACATGTAAGGATTACACTAAAAGGCATTCTGGTCCTATCTAACAAATATTAAAAGCAAGTCTCAAGGGAATCAAATCATATCCAAGTTTGCTTGACAGTATATAAGAACAGTGGAAAAGGGAATGACAACCTATTCCAGTATTCTTGCTTGGGACATCCCACGGACAGAGGAGCTTGGTGGGCTACAGTCCAGGGAGTTGCAGAGAGTCAAGCATGACTGAACAACTGAGCACATACCACATACAAACAAGAACAAAGCTCCCCAGGTATTTAAAGGAATACAAAAAAACTTCGGTACTCAAAATCATGTAAAATTAACAAAGTCTACCATGTAGTAATCAATTGCCACGCATTCAAAGAAGCAGGGAAATAGATCCCTGAGAAGAAAAAATAATATCAGCCAACTCAGCAAAACACCCGTGGTTGATTCATATCAAATGTATGGCAAAAACCACTGCAATATTGTAAAGTAACTAGCTTTCAATTGAATAAATTAATTTAAAAAATAAAAAGATAGGAAAACTTTTCAGATAGATAAAAGCTGAAGAAGAAAAGTGATTCTAAGTAAAAATCTAGATCCATACAAGAATAAAGAACACCAAAAATGATTAACTATGTAAGTAAATGTACAGAACTTTTCTTCTTACTACTTAAACCTCTTTAAAAAGTAATTAACTAACTACTGAACTATACACTTAAAAATAGTCAAGATAAATAGTTAAGACGAAAAATTTTATGTTGGTTTTACCACAATTTTTTAAATGATAGGTTTTACATTTTTATACTGCAAAGTAAGGAGCTAATATTGATGTTGCCAATCAACTTATACTCAAGTTCCTAATTCCACAATTATAGTCCTTTTCTCTTATATTGAAAAACTTCATCAAACATGATATAATTACTGGATTTCCCTGGTGATGTGGTGGATAAGAAATGCCTACCAGTGCAAGAGACACGAGTTCAATCCCTGGTCCAGAAAGAGTCCACATGCTGTGGTGCAACTAAGCCCATGTGCCATAACTACTGAGCCTGCATTCTAGAGCATGCAGGTCACAACTGTTGAGCCTGTGAGCAGCAACTACTGAAGCCTGTGTACCCAGAGCCTACGCTCCACAACAAGAAAAGCCACAGCAATGAGAAGCCCACACACTGCAACAGAGTAGCCCCTGCTGGCCGCAACCAGAGAAAATAAAGCTATAGAAGGTTGGAGTAACACTGTCAACCCACTTGACGTAATTGGCATTTGTAGAGCATTGAACTCAACCAAAGAAAGCAAATTCTTTTCAAGTGCACATGAAAAACCTTCACCAAAATACACCATATTCTGGGCAATAAAATAAATATCTACCACTTTAAAAGAATTAAAATCATACAAAGGAAGTTTTCTAATCATGATGAAATTAAAAATAATTTAAAACAGTAAAATAACAGAAACGTTTCTTGATTTCTGGAAAACCTCCAAATACTTGGATATTAAACAGCATATCTTCAGATAATCCATAAGTCAAAGAAGTCACAAAAGGAACTTGAAAATATTTTTGGTTTAATAAAAAATGAAACCACAACATACTAAAATTGAGGGAATGCAACTCAAGAAGTACTTATAGGAAACTTTATATCATTTTCTATGAGACTAGGGTTATCAGATAAAAAAAACTACTCAAGGTTTATGAGGGAAAAAACTACAAAAAAATAACAAACCAATATTCTCTCCTGAATACGATAATAAATAACATTATGAACAAATGGAGTTTATCCTTGGAATACAAGATTGGTTTAACATTTGGAAACCAATCAGTGCAATTCACCAAATTAGCAGACTTAAAAAAGAAGACTGGCTATGATGATCTCAAAAAGATGCATAAAAAGTATTTACAAAAGTCTAGCTAGCATTTGTAATTAAAATTCTTGGCAAATTGAGAATAGATGAGAGCCTCCTCAACTTGATGAAGAGCATCCATGAAAAGCCTGCAGTCAACATGATACTTGATGGTGAGTGGCTGAATGCTTTCTCTCTAAGATCGAAAACAAAGATGTCTGCACTCACTACTTCTTCACAACATTGCACTGGATTACATCCTCGTTAGCACAATAAGGGTGGTAGGGTGGAATGGTGGGAGCGACACTGAGATTGGAAAAGAAGAACTAAAATAAGCTTTATTCACAGTTGACATGATCATCTGAGGTTAGTGATATTTCTCATTGCAGTCTTGATTATGCTTATGCTTTATCCACCTTGGCATTTCGCATGATGTACTCTGCATATTACTGCATATAACAAGCAGAGTGACAATATATGGACGGCCTTAATGTACTCCTTTCCCAAATTGGAACCAGTGCGTTGTTCCATGTCCAGTTGTAATTGTTCCTTCTTGACCTGCCTACAGATTTCTCAGGAGGCAGGTAAGGTGGTCTGGTATTCCCATCTCTTGAAGAATTTCCCACAGTTTGTGATCCACACAGTCAAATGTTTTAGCATAGTCAATGAAGTAGAAGTAGATGTTTTTCTGGAATTCTCTTGCTTTTTCTATGATCGAATGGATGTTGACAATTTGGAATACTGGGCTGGATGAAGCACTAGCTGGAATCAAGATTGCTGGGAGAAATATCATTAACCTCAGATATGCAGATGACACCACCCTTGTGGTGGAAAGTGAAGAGAAACTAAAGAGCCTCTTGATGAAAGTGAAAGAGGAGAGTGAAAAAGCTGACTTAAAACTCAGCATTCAGAAAACTAAGATCATGGCATCTGGTCTCATCACTTCATGGCAAATAGATGGGGAAACGATGGAAACAGTGACAGACTTTATTTTTCTTGGGCTCCAAAATCACTGCAGATGGTACTGCAGCCATGAAATTAAAAGATGCTTGCTCCTTGGAAGAAAATCTATGACCAACCTAGACAGCATATTAAAAAGAAGAAACATTACTTTGCCAGCAAAGGTCCATCTAGTCAAAGCTATGGTTTTTCCAGTAGTCATATATGGCTTTGAGAGTTGGAACGTAAAGAAAGCTGAGCACCGAAGAATTGATGTTTTTGAGCTGCAGAGTTGGAAAAGACCCTTGAGAGTCCCTTGGACTGCCAGGAGGTCCAACAAGTCTATCCTAAAGGAGATCAGTCCTGAATATTCACTGGAAAGACTGATGCTGAAGCTGAAGCTCCCAATACTGTGGCCACCTGATACGACTCACTGACTCATTGGAAAAGACCCTGATGCTGGGAAAGATTTAAAGCAGGAGAAGGGGACGACAGAGGATGAGATGATTAGATGGCATCACCAACTCAATGGACATGAGTCTGAGCAAGCTCCGGGAATTAGCGATGGACAGGGAAGCCTGGCGTGCTGCCATCCATGGGGGTCACAGAGTCAGACACAACTGAGTGACTTAACTAAACTGATGTGATTATCTAAATACAGAATTTGAAAGAATCTATTAAAAAGCTACTGGAACTAACAGGTGAATTTATCAAGGTTGTAAGATACAGAAACCAATTGTATTGCAGCAAACAGAAATTAAAATAAAAAATTTACAATGGCATCAGCAAATATGAAATACCTAGGCATAAATTTAAGGAAAAATCTATATGTATACTGAAAAGCAATAAACAAACACTGCTGATAAAACTTAAAGACTTAAACAAAGAGCTATTAAGATATTCATGGATCAGAACACTCAATATTGTTAAGATCAGTCTCTCCAAATTGATGTATATAGTTAGTGTAATCATAATCAAAACTTCCAGCTAGTTGTGTGTGTGTGTGTGTGTGTGTGTGTGTGTGTGTGTGTGTGGAACTTGACAAGTTGACTTGATAACTTGCATGTAAATGCAAAGGAGCTATAATAGTCAAAATAATTTTGGAAAAAAATTGGAGAACTTAAATTACCTGATTTTAAGACTTATTATAAAACTACTGTAATCGAGATGGTGTGGTTTTGGCATTAAGATAGACAGGCAGATCAGTGGAACAGAATAGAGAGTTGAGAAATAGACCCAAACACATGTTGTTGAGTTTCAGTACATATGCCAAGGCAATTTCATTGGTAAAGGATATTCTTTTCAACAAATTAGATACTCAAATGCAGAGAAATAAATCTTGATCTTTACCTTACATTGTTGTTGTTGTTTAGTCACTAAGTTGTGTCCAACTCTTTGTGACCCCATGGACTAAGCCCAGCAGGGTCCTCTGCCCATGGGATTTCCCAGGCAAGAATACTGGAGTGGGTTACCATTTACTCCTCCAGGGGATCTTCCCTACCAAGGGATCGAACTTGCATCTCCTGCCTGGCCAGGTGGATTATTTACTACTGCACCACCTGGAGCCCTCTCATCATATATAAATTGATTTGAAAAATATCATAGATCTAAATATAAGAATGAACACTATAGTGCATACAACTCAATATCTAAAACAGAAACAGTCCAATCAAAAATGAGCAGATCTATACAGGTATTTCTCCAAAGCCATACAGAGGGCCAACAGGCACATGAAAATATGCTCAACATTGCTAAATATAAGAGAAATGCAAATCAAAACCACAATGAGGTATCACTTCACACATATCAGGATGACAATCATCAAGAAGTCTACAAATAGTCAGTGCTGGAGAGAGTGTGTTGAAAAGGGAGTCCTCCTACCACTGTTAGTGGGAATGCAAATTGGTGCTCCTACTAGGGTAAACAGAAAGGAGGTTCCCTAAAAATCTAAAAATAGAGCTACCATATGATCCAGCAATCCCATAATTCCTGGCCATGTATGCAGCAAAGACAGAAATGCTAATTTGAAAGAATACGTGTACCCCAATGATCCTAGCACCTCTATTTACAATAGCCAAGACATGGAAGCAACCCACGTCCCCATCAATAGACAGTTGGTTTAAGAAGATGTGGTATATATTTATATGTGTGGGGGGGGGCTCAGTCCCTCAGTTGTGTCTGACTCTTTGCATCCCCATGAACTGTAGCCTGCCAGGCTCTTCTGTCCATAGAATTTTTCAGGCAAGAATTCTGGAGTGGATTGCCATTTCCTACTCCAGGGGATCTTCCCAACCCAAGGTTTGAACCCATGTCTCTTGTGTCTCGCATTGACAGGTAGATTCTTCACTGTGCCACTGATTTGTATGGTATATGTATATGTGTAAATACTATATATATGTGTGTATGTGTGTATATGTGTGTGTGTGTGTGTATATATATATATAATGGAATATTAGCCATAAGAAAGAATGAAATAACGCAACATGGATAGACCTGAAGAGTATCATACTGAGTGAAATAAGTCAAATAGAGAAAAGACAAATATTACATGATATCACTTATATGGGTAATCTAATAATAATCCAAAGGAAACTACATACAAAACAGAATCAAATTCACAGACATAGAAAACAGTCTTACAGTTACCAAAGGAGAAAGTGTGGGGAGGGATAACTTAGGATAATGGGATTAACAGATATAAACTATTTATATAGATACAATATTATACATTAAATAGATAAGTAACAAGAATTTGCTGTATAACATAGGGGAGCATATTCAATATCTTGTAATAATCTATAATGCAAAATTATCTGAAAAGTATGTATTTTCCTGAAAAAAAAAATAAAAGCACTTTATGAGACCTTAAAAAAGTGAGTGTTAACACCATAAAATATCCAAAAGTAAGCAAACAAGGAAACCTTAGTGTCTATGGTTCTGGGAAATATTTCACAAGTAGGACACAGAAGGAATGAATTATAAAAGAAAACAGTGTTAGATTGCATTTCATCAATGTTAAAAGCTTTTGCTCTGCCAAAGACATTTTTGCAAAAATAAAAATGCAAGTCACAGACAGGAAGAAAACATTTGCAAAATATGTACATGATAAAAGTCTTGTAACTAGAATATGTAAAAAAACTCAAAATTTAATGACAAGAAGACAACCTAATTTTAAAATGGGCAAATGGTCTGAACACTCTACCACTGAATATGCAGATAGCAAGTAAGTACAAGTGATTAATGACAATCATCATTAGTCATTAGGAAAATGCAAACCAAAACTGTAATGAGATAATATTACACAACCATTAAAATGGATAAGATAGTCTGTCCTAGCAATTTTTGGCATGGATACAGAGCAAATGCAAATTAGTATACCTACTTTGGATAACAATTTGACAGGTTTTTTTTTTTAATTTTACAAGTTAAACACACATCTACCATTTCATCCAGCCATTCTACTCAGTTATTTATACCCACTAGAAATAAAACATATGTCTACAGAAAGATGGTAATACAAGTTCATAGCAGCTTTATTTGTAATAGCCCCAAACCAGAAACAACTCATCAACCCAAATGTCAATGGATAAACAAATTGTGATGGATCTACACAAAGAAATACTACTTGGCAGTACAAGGCGTGAATTATTCATACATAAAAACATGGATGAATCTCAAAATAGTGATACTGAATGAAAGCAATCAATTGAAAAGAGTACATAAATGATTTCATTTATGTCAAATTCTAGAAAATACAAATAAATCTAGAATGGCACAAAGCAGATCAGTAGTTCTCTGGAGATGAGGGTGGGGGCACAGTGGGAGGGAGGATACCAAGTACCACAAGGAACTCGGGGTGGGGGGGTGGATATATTCACTTCTTTTATTATAGTGATGAGTTCACAAGTACATACTTTTTGAAACTCTTCACATTGTACAGCTTAAACACAGTTTATTATTTATCACTTACGCTCAATAAGCTGTTAAAAAAATGTTTTAAAGAACATGTTCAGGCAATCAGAAGATCTCTGTGGATTACACCTTCATCTCCTGTGGTTGCAGGGTGAGCTGGAGGCAATCCAGGTGCAACTTAAAGGGTCACAAAACCACAGTGCTTGCAGTGTAACCAAAAAGCTAAACAGGTCTTATGCACGAAGATAAGGGAATTATTGGGGAAGAAGTGGAACCATGAGACCTAGGTGGGGATATTTGGGCAGACGTAGACAAGGCTTGAGAAGCTTGAGCCTTCAAACTCTCCTGTTGGTGGAGGAAACTCTTCCTCCGTGTTTTGAGGGAACCAGCCCTTTCCTGCTGAGGCCTTTCAATGACTGTACTTGGCTCAGTGCCTCACACACTTTGCTCCTTCTCCTTAGGGTTCCCCCACAACCATTTCCTCAGTGCCTCCAGCCCACAGTGAGACTTATATCTCAGGACAGTACAGTAGACAAGGTCTACCCCAAGAGGAGCTAAGCTATTTACAAACCAAAAGAGTTCTGAGAATTTACCAATCTGTGTTGACAGGAGCTCAGAAGGATGTGTGAAAGCAGATTCTATGATGTTCAAGAGTTGATTCAGCTGAACTTATTGATTTGACCACACTCACCTGAGATTAGAGATTTAATGTGTTGGCTTGAGTATCCAGAAATGGTGTTCAGGAAATTCCCTGGCTGTCCAGTGGTTAGGACTCCACACTTTAACCCCAGGGGGCACAGGTTTAATCCCTGGCTGGGGAACTAAGACTCTACAAACCACGTGGCACAGCCAAAACAAACAAACAATTTTTAAAAAAATAACCAGAAATAGTGTTGGGTCTGTTAACGTTGGCCTAACAAAGCCTGAACTCAATCAAAACTCTCCAGTTACAAAATGCCTGAACTTCTCTAGTACGCTGTAGAAAAGGACTTCTAAAGGCTTGGGGAAGCATATGTTTGTTTCTTTTATGTGCAATCTGCTCAGCCACCCACTAGCTGTAACCCCAGGGGGTCCCAGAGGAACTGCTCTTCATCGAAATCATTAAGAAATGGGGGGAGCAGCAGACTTCTTGATGAACTTGTGGTGGCCATTCTTTATAGAGTGTAGGTGACAGTGGGGAAAGTTGCCATGGAATTGATTTCCAGTTCACTGGGAATAAAGGAGCTTTGAAGTGGTCGAGTGACACAACTTGCAGCTAGGCTTCCTCCAGATGTGGTTCTTTAACGGAGCAAATCAACACCGTCCCTGGCATATGTGAGGCTGCTGTTGACTGAGCAAGTGTGTTCTTTCCCATCCGGGTCAGTGAGCAAAGAGAGAAGAGTTTGAATTTACACGCAAAGAACAGTGTGCCTTTGAATCTTCCCCTCGGAGCCATGTCAGCTCTCTTGCTCTTGCCCCCAGGAGCGTGTTACCTCAGTGCCCAAAGAACATCATGCCTGTCCTTTACCCTGGTGACCTTATACTAACTGACCATGGTGAGGAGAAACCAACAACTCCCTAGATTAGGGGTCCCCACCCCCCGGGCCATGGATTGCCAGTGGTCCCCGGCCTGTTAGGAACCGGGTCCCACAGCAGGAGGTGAGTGGAGGGCAAGCTCCTGTCAGAGCAGTGGCGGCTTTAGCTTCTCAGAGGAGCATGAACCCTCCTGTGAACCGCACCCACAAGGGATCTAGGTTGCGCACTACCTATGAGGATCCAATGCCTGATCATCTGGGGAAGAGCTGCTGCGGGGACGTGATACGTGTACGTGCTTGAATCATTCTGAAACCATCCCCCACACCACATCCATGGACAGATTGTCTTCCATGAAACCAGTCCCTGGTGCCAAAAAGTTTGGGGGCCTTTGCCCTCGATGACTTAATAGGACAAATACACACTAGAGGGCAGGAGATAAACTTGGCAAAAAGTTAAGGGTCTGCCACATAGCTGAAGCTTACAGACATTTTAGGATATCGTTTCTAAAGTAAGAGACAAGATGCTATCCCTTGCACCATCCACCTTGAAGACAAACACTCTCTGAGTTTGGGAGATAAAATATGCCACATTTGGGCATGCTGCTTCAACCCATATACTAGATAATTAATAAGGCTAGCAGGCACCAGTGAGACATGGTGTAAGAAAGAACACAGTAGCAGGTTTATAGTGTATGGCAAGCTGCCCTACCACTTGGGCTTTATAGCCCAGCAGTCCCAACAGTGTTGGAAATATCTCTGACTGTGAAAGACTGTGTGGAGTCTCTAAAGCATCCTAAAAGGAGGATCATAGCACAGACTTCTAGGCTTTAGGAGTAAGGTAGTGCCTTCCTCTGTGAAAAACTATTTGAAAAATTGTTCTGAGCTAGCTAATGGGCTCTAGTAGAGACTGGAAGCTTGTCAATAGAATACCAAATGCTATTTTAAAGAACTGATGTGGATTTTATCTAATCCACTGAGCTGTGAAACAGAGTATACAGCATCATTTCTGCATAAAGTAGATGTGGTATGTATGAGAATGGGTCTGAGAGGTCCAGAAGCCCAAAGGTAAGGTAAGCAACTGGCTTGGACTTCTTCCACACCTACTTATCCTACATTGGCCCCTCTTCATCGCCATACTTTTGGCTTCACCAGGAATCACTTGTGACATGTTAACAGAGGGAGAGTATATTTGGTCTAATTCACCATGAATCTGCACAGGAAGCTAGCAACATCCAAAAATAGACAGCCACTAGATTACAATCCCTCAATTAGCTTAGAAAGTGGTCAAAGGATATTCACCCAATGAGCACAACTGAAGGAAGCTACACTTCATATATGAGTAGGGGGCGGAATCTTATTGACTATGAGCAGTGACTAAAAGTTTCTCAGCTGATTGGGGCCTTGGAAATAAGCTTGAAAACTGATGATTAGGTCCACAGAGACAGATGCTAAGAATGGGCACTGAATATCTTGATATCTTTGTGAATGTCCTCCAGAGGGCTTAGATGAGGCAAAAATTTGTTTGTAGTCACATGGATAAGATGATCCATCCTGTGGATGTCAGCATTTTCCCCCAATACTCGGTGATTCTTGCCCCCTCTTCTTAATCTCTTCTGCTTCTGTTAGGTTTGCCATTTCTGTCTTGTATTGTGGCCATCCTTGCATAAGATGTTCCCTTGATATCTCCAATTTTCTTGACGAGATCTCTAGTTTTACCCAATCTATTGTCTTCTTCTATTTCTTTGCATTGTTCACTTAAAAAGGCTTTCTTACCTCTCCTTGCTGTTCTCTGGAGCTCTGTATTCAGTTGGGTATGTCACTGCCTATCTCCTTTGTCTTTTGCTTCTCTTTTCTCAATTATTTGTGAGGCTTCTGCAGACAACCACTTTGCCTTCTTGTATTTCTTTATCTTGGGGATGGTTTTGATCACCACCTCCTGTACAATGTTCAAACCCCTGCCCATAGTTCTTCAGGCACTCTGTCTACCAGATCCAATCCCTTGAATACATTCATCACCTCTACTATATAATCATAAGGGATTTAATTTAGGTCATATCTGAATGGTCTAGTGGTTTTCCTCGCTTTCTTCAACTTCAGCCTGAATTTTGCAGTAAGGATCTGATGATGTGATCTGAGCCACAGTCAGCTCCAGGTCTTGTTTTTGCTGACTGTATAGAGTTTCTTCATCTTCAGCTGCAAAGAATATAATCAGTCTGATTTTGATACTGAACATCTGGTGATGTCCATGTGTTGAGTTATCTCTTATGTTGTTGGAAGTGGGTTTTTTACCATGACCAGTGCATTCTCTTGGCAAAACTCTGTTAGCCTTTGCCCTGCTTTATTTTGTACTCCAAGGCCAAACTTCCTGTTACCCCAGGGATCTCTTGACTTCCTACTTTTGCATTCTGAACCCCTATGATGAAAAGGACATCTTTTTTGTGTCTTAGTTATAGAAGGTCTTGTAGGTCTTCATAGAACTGGTCAACTTCATTTTTTTTTTTTTTTTTTTGGCACTAGTGGTTGGGGCATAGACTTGGATTACTATGACACTGAATGATTTGCTTTGGAAATGAACCAAGATCATTCTGTCATTTTTGAGATTGCACCCAAGTACAGCATTTCGGACTCTTTTGTTGACTATGAGGGCTACTCCATTTCTTCTAAGGGATTCTTGCCCACAGTAGTAGATATAGTGGTTATCTGAGTTAAATTTGCCCATTCCCATCCATTTTATTTATTTATTTTTATTGTAACAAATTCAAGAAAGAATTTTTTTCTTTACAATATTGTGTTGGTTTTGCCATACATTGACATGAATTTTCCATGGGTATACATGTGTTCCCCTTCCAGAACCCCCCTTCCACCTTCCTCCGGATTCCATCCTTCTGGGTCATCCTGGTATACCAGTCCTGAGCACCCTGTATCATGCATCAAACCTTGGCTGGCAATTCATATCACATGATAATTTACATGTTTCAATGCCGTTCTCCCATATCATCCTACCCTTGCCCTCTCCCACAGAGTCCAAAAGACTGTTCTATACATCTGCATCTCTTTTGCTGTCTCGCATACAGGGCTATCGTTATCATCTTTCTAAATTCCATATATATGAGTTAGTATACTGTATTGTTGTTTTTCCTTCTGGCTTACTTCACTCTGTATAATAGGCTCCAGTTTCATCCACCTCAGTAGAACTGATTCAAATGTATTCTTTTTAATGGCTGAGTAATATTCCATTGTGTATATGTACCACAGCTTCCTTATCCATTCGTCTGCTGATGGACATCTAGGTTGTTTCCATGTCCTGGCTATTGTAAACATGGCAGCAATGAAGATTGGGGTACACGTGTCTCTTTCAGTTCTGGTTTCCTCGGTGTGTATGCCCAGCAGTGGGATTGCTGGGTCATATGGCAGTTCTATTTCCAGTTTTTTAAGGAATCTCCACACTGTTCTCCATAGTGGCTGTACTAGTTTGCATTCCCACCAACAGTGTAATAGGGTTCCCTTTTCTCCACTTCCTCTCTAGCACTGGTTCCTAAAATGTTGACATTCACTTTTGCCATCTCCTGCTTGACTACTTCCAATTTACCTTGATCTATGGACCTAACATTCCAGCCCCCCATGCAGTATTGCTCTTTACAGCATTAGACTTTCACCACCAGACACAATTGTAACTGAGCACGTTTCCACTTTGACCCAGCCTCTTCATTCTTTCTGGGGCTATTTCTACATGCTTCCCCAGTAGCATACTGGACCCTACCGATCTGGGGGGCTCATTGTCCAGTGTCATATCTTTTTGCCTTTTCATACTCTTCTTGGAGTTCTTGAGGTAAAAATTCTGAAGTAGCTTGCCATTCCCTTGTCCAGTGGACCATGTTTTGTTAGAACTCTCCACCATGACCCATCCATTGGGTGGCCCTGCACAACATGACTCATGGCTTCATTGGTTACACAAAGCTGTGATCCATGTGATCATTTAGGTTAGCTTTCTGTAATTGTGTTTTTCATTCTGGAGGCTATGGGATTATAGTTCTAACTTCTGTCTGCCCTCTGACGGATGAGGACAAGAGGCTTGTGGTAGGAATATGCAGAAGAACTACACAAAAAAGGTCTTAATGATCCAGATAACCATGATGATGTGGTCACTCACCTAGAGCCAGACATCCTGAGGTGTGAAGTCAAGTGGGCCTTAGGAAGCATTACTACAAACAAAGCTAGTGGAGGTGATGGATTTCCAGCTAAGCTATTTCAGATCCTAAAACATGATGTTGTTAAAGTGTTACACTCAATGTGCCAACAAATTTGGAAAACTCAGCATGGCCACAGGACTGAAAAGTTCAGTTTTCATTCCATTCCGAAAGAAAGGCAATGCCAAACAATGTTTAAACTATCATATAATTGTGCTCATTTCACATGCTAGCAAGGTAGTGCTCAAAATCCTTCAAGCTAGGCTTCAGAAGTACGTGAACCAAGAACTTCCAGATGTACTAGCTGGATTTACAAAAGGCAGAGAAGTCAGAGATCAAATTTCCAGCATCTATTGTATTATAGAAAAACCAAGGGAATTACAGAAAAACATCTACTTCTGCTTCATTGACTACACTAAAGCCTTTTACTGTGTGGATCACAACAAAATGGAAAATTCTTAAAATAGCTAGGAATACCAGACCACCTTACCTGTCTCCTGAGAAACCTGTATGCAGGACAAGAAACATCAGTTAGAACCCAACATGGAACAATGGAATGATTAAAAATTGAGAAAGCATTATGTACATCAAAGCTGTATATTTTTGCTCTGCTTTTTAAACTTCTAGTCCTGGTTGTTCATTGGAAGGTCTGATGTTGAAGCTGAAACTCCAATACTTTGGCCACCTCATGTGAAGAGGTGACTCATTGCAAAAGACCCTAATGCTGGGAAGGGTTGGGGGCAGGAGGAGAAGGGGACGATAGAGGATGAGATGCTGGATGGCATCACCGACTCACTGGTCATGGGGTTTGGGAGGACTCTGGGAGTTGGTGATGGACAGAGAGGCCTGGCATGCTGCGGTTCATGGGGTGGCAAAGAGTTGGACATGACTGAGCGACTGAACTGAATTGGATTTCCCATAATACAGGAGGAACCCTTCTGTCTTCAGAATGAAAAACATTCTAAATATGTATTATATTTTATTTCTCTGCTCCATTACTCTATCAGCAATGCCATTTATTACGTTATGCCTATCCATCATCATTTTATTCCATACAGCACTATCTACAACTAGGCGACCCATGTACAGCAAAGGAACTGTGGTCATGGGCTCAGAACAACAAAATACACTCATCATTACCTAGAAACAGCTGACTTTTACAGAATTGCAGTAAGACTTGCTGACATTCAGCTATAGCACCAGCTAGGAGCCATCTAGTAATACACCTGAATAATAATTTCCTGTTTTATTTATCCTTTTTTTGTTTATTTTTCCTCAAAACAGTTCTCATCCATAACTGAGCTCTGTATTTCTAATTATATGGTCATTTCCATCTCAAATTCAACAAGTTCAAAGCTCAATTTCTTATGTTTCCCATCATAAAAGGGGTTTCTTTTCAGTATTCCTCCTGGCCTCAGTTTATGATACCTAGTCATCCAAGTCAGAAATGCAGATGTTGCCCTAGATTTCTTACTGTTCATAAACTCCTGTACATAACCCATCATTAGGGCCTATTAATTGTGTTTCCAAAGAAACTCCCAAATCTGACATTTCTCCCACTGCCAACTGCAGCATTTCATCATCCTCAACTCTGCTTTACTGGCAAAGTCTTTCTAGTTGGTCTCTTTGTCTCTAATAGCTCCTCTATCTCTATATAAATCCTGAGGTGATATTTCTAAAACTGATTAAATCACTTCCTTACCTGAAAACTATTTGGGGCTTCGCATCACTTACATCCCACATGATATTCCTTATCCCTGGGTTGCTCTTTTCTAGCTCAGCAACCTGGCAACAAGATTTTCATCTTTTGATATTTAGCTCACATAGCTCCTTCTGAAGTTTCACCTGACTTTACCTAGACATAGTTCAGCACTTTCTTTTGAAGTGCCCCATAGATCTTTTATATACTCAGTTGTAATGTTTTTGTGATTATCTATTTGTCTGCCATCTCCACTAGATTTTTAGTCCCTAAAGAACAGAAATTCTGTACTATTAACTTAGTTCTTAGTTACTGGACCTCAGACCCATTAGATACTTAATGAATATATATTGCTTGCTCACTGAGTGAATGAATGCATTAATCCTTAAATCTGAGTGTTGTTTCCTTTTTATAGGGTTGCCAGGGGTGAATGAGAAATTTTGCTTTGTGTGCTTTGGTCACTTACAGCATTTAAATACTTCCATTTGACTGTTGCTGATAATCAGCAGTTGACAAAATCTTGATTTTTTTTTTTAACCTCTGTCTTACTAAAAGAACTTTGATCTTCATATCAGGTCCTTTCCTGTGTACCTCCAGATCTTAGCTCTCCTTGACCTCATTTCCAATTTCAACGTTGGTTGTTACTAGGTCTTTGCATTTAAATTTCTCTCTCTGTCATGATATTTAGACAAAGTTTAATTTAAAAATTAAAACATGAAATTTTTTTAGTTAAAAAGAATATGAGGACATTTTAAGGAAATATATTACAATATCACTTATAAAATAAAATTTTATATTTTTTGTTTTCTTTTAAAACACCACCCTATAAAACAAATTATGATTATTATAAAACAGTCTTTATTTCTGATCACTGTTACATTTGAAATTCTGTGTGTACTGGCTAGCTTGTTTTTGTTTTATGGTTGTTATAGCCCACCTAATAGTGACTAACATTTAAAGAGTTCAAAACAGAATTATATTGGAATAAATTTCTTAATTCTCTGTAAAACAAAGTATGAGAGCAAAAACAGATATCTGAATTGTCTATTATATTTTAAAAAAGGAATACCATCCAAGTTTCCAGATCTGATCTTAAGTGTTAGTATATTTGGAAGGGTAAAACATGGAACAATTGATAAAAAATGCATTCACCCCCAGTCTTCCAGTATTTTTTAATTTCTAAATGTATTTTGTTATGGCATGAGAATTAGTTAATAAATCTGGGCCAGTGGACACCATCATTTATTCATTCATTTAAAATAGGTGCCTGTTTGTTCAGGGAATAGAGGATGGAGTAGAAGATTGCAAGTTTTATGAAGGAATTTCACCTCTGTACACGATGCCTTGCAAACAGTTGGCACTCAATATTTATTAAATGAATAACTGAACAAAGAGCTATAGAAAAATTGTGAAATCATAGTTTATTATAACTTGTACTCTTACTAAGCAATATAAATCAAGCAGTATGTTCCTGCTTCTAAAAAATATATTAGTTCTCGTGGATTACTGGGGCTTCCCTGGTGGCTCAGAATGTAAAGCAACTGCCTGCAGTGTGGGAGACCTGGGTTTGACTCCTGGGTCGGTAAGATCCCCTGGAGAAGGAAATGGCAACCCACTCTAGTACTCTTGCCTGGAAAATCCCATGGATGGAGGAGCCTGCTAGGCTACATCCGCGGGGTCCACAAAGAGTTGGACACAACTGAGCGACTTCACTTTCTTTCTTTCTCATGAATTATCCATTTAAAGGCTGACAAAGTGGCAGCTTCCTGAGTGCAGGGGTGTATCTTGTCACTCTCCTATCTCTTGCCACAGGATTATGTAAGCTTTCATTTACTGAATGCTTACTATGTGCTAGTTCATTGTCCTAAATGTTTTACAGGGATTTACACTTCTAAACCTCTTAAGAAAGATAGGAGGAAGTAGTGGGTTTTTTTTTTAAAGTATAGTTGATTTACAATACTGTGTTAGTTTCAAGTGTACAACATAGTGATTCAATATTTTTAAAGCTCATACTCCACTTAAAACACTGGCTGTATTTCCCTGTACTGAACAATATATCTATCTTTGTTGCTTATCTATTTTATACAAAGTAGTATGCACCCCCTCCCTGTTCTCTGTCACCATTGGTAACCTGCTAGTTTGTTCTCTACATCTAAGATGGGTCTGTTTTTGTTTGATTACATATATTTAATTTGTTTTAGTTTTTAGATTAGCCATAAGACTTTGTAAAAGTTACCCTTCCGGGGATTATTGCATTGCCTGTGAAACAAATGGGATAGTTATTTGGTCTCTAAGATCCTTTGACTCTGTAATTCTATACTTAGCTTTTCCTTGTGTCACAACAGTACAACTTACTGAGAGGTGATTTTGAAATGAGGCTTCTCTAGTTAGTGTGGTTGGTTAAGCTGCTTTGTTTTTTTCCAGATGATCCCATCACATATAACTTGGCTTAAATGTATTTAAATTAAATAGGATGAAAACTTTACTATGTAAATAGTTTGACAGAAATAATGTATATTGATTGCATCCGCTAGCAGTCACCTAATTCAAAGGATTTACATCACTCTTCCTTTCCTATATGTAGGTACTATGCAGGAAACCTGGAGGCTAAGTCAACAAATTATGAAACTCTAGGTTTAATTCACACAGCAACAAAAGGCCTATTAAGAACTGTTGAAGATGGTGGAATAGATTCTGTGATGGAATGGGAAGTGGATGAAGTGCTGAACTGGACAAACACACTCAACTTTGATGAGTAAATATATGTTGCTTTTCTTGGGGAGCAAGGGCATGCATCAGGGCAGTCAATATTTTTCTAATATTTCTCACTCCCATGTTTGATCGAGGGGGCCACTAACATACTCTTAAAAACTCCTTGCATATTTATTATCTGTATAGAAAAAAAAGAAGAGGAAATGAGAGAAAAATATAAAAAGGGATGATCTGAAAGTAGAAAAAAGAAAAATAGATTTAGGTGTTCTTTATTATCAGACTTTATTCTTATGCCTTAGTTAAACTCTGTTTTACTCTTCCTTTGGGATACAGAAACCAGGCTAAGAACATAAAATTAATAATATAAAGAATTTCCTTAATCTGTATTCCCTAATCTTCCTGTGTGGGACATTAAAAAGTTATTTTTTTAGTGACATATTTTAGCCCTTGAAAAACATTTTCAGGATTTTTTTGTGTGATGGAAATTAAAAAATACTTCATATAGCTATTAGGGCAATGCAGATCAAAATGATAATAAGATCCTCTTCAGTTCACTTCAGTTCAGTTGTTCAGTCGTGTCCGACTCTTTGCAAACCCATGAATCGCAGCACTCCAGGCCTCCCTGTCCATCACCAACTCCCGGAGTCCATCCAAACCCATGTTCATTGAGTCGGTGATGCCATCCACCCATCTCATCCTCTGTTGTTCCCTTCTCCTCCTGCCCCTAGTCCTTCCCAGCATTAGGGTCTTTTCCAATGAGTCACCTCTTTGCATGAGGTGGCCAAAATATTGGAGTTTCAGCTTCAACATCAGTCCTTCCAATGAACACCCAGGACTGATGTCCTTTAGGATGGACTGGTTGGATCTCCTCGCAGTCCAAGGGACTCTCAAGAGTCTTCTCCAACACCACAGTTCAAAAGCATCAATTCTTCGGTGCTCAGCTTTCTTTATAGTCCAACTCTCACATCCGTACATGACTACTGGAAAAACCATAGCCTTGACTAGACGCACCTTTGTTGGCAAAGTAATGTCTCTGCTTTTCAACATGCTATCTAGGTTGGTCATAACTTTCCTTCCAAGGAGTAAGCATCTTTTAATTTCATGGCTGCAATCACCATCTGCGGTGATTTTGGAGCCCAAGAAAATAAAGTCTGACACTGTTTCCATTGTTTCCCCATCTATTTCCCATGAAGTGATGGGACCAGATGCCATGATCTTAGTTTTCTGAATGTTGGGCTTTAAGCCAACTTTTTCAATCTCCTCTTTCACTTTCATCAAGAGGCTTTTTAGGTCCTCTTCACTTTCTGGCATAAGGGTGGTGGTGTCTGCATATCTGAGGTTATTGATATTTCTCCTGGCAATCTTGATTCCATCTTGTGCTTCTTCCAGCCCAGCGTTTCTCATGATGTATTCTGCATATAATTTATATAAGCAGGGTGACAATATACAGCCTTGACATACTCCTTTTCCTATTTGGAACCAGTCTGTTGTTCCATGTCCAGTTCTAACTGTTGCTTCCTGACCTGCATACAGGTTTCTCAAGAAACAGATCAGATGGTCTGGTATTCCCATTTCTTTCAGAATTTTCCAGTTTATTGTGATCCACATAGTCGAAGGCTTTGGCATAGTCAATAAAGCAGAAGTAGATGTTTTTCTGGAACTCTCTTGCCTTTTCAATGATCCAGCAGATGCTGGCAGTTTGATCTCTGGTTCCCCTGCCTTTTCTAAATCCAGCTTGAACATCTGGAAGTTCACAGTTGATGTATTACTGAAGCCTGGCTTGGAGAATTTTAAGCATTACTTTCCTAGCGTGTGAAACGAGTGCAATTGTGCGGTAGTTTGAGCATTCTTTGGCATTGCATTTGTTTGGGATAGGACTGAAAACTGACCTTTTCCAGTCCTGTGGCCATTGCTGAGTATTCCAAATTTGCTATTAGATAGCTATACCTTCAAAGATAGCTATAATTAAAAAGACATGGTAATCGGTGTTGTCAAGAATTTGGAGAAATTGAAGTCCTTATATACTCTTTGTAGGAATGTACAGTGGTGTAGCCATTTTGGAAAACAATCCGGAAGTTCCTTAAATGGTTCAAACTTGAGTTACCGTATAATCCAGCATATCTATTCCTCAGTATATACACAAGAGAAATGAAAACACATGCCCATAAAAACTTTACATGAATGTTCATAACATTGTTATTCATAATAGCCAAGAATTAGAAACAATCTGTTCATGAACTGATGATTAAAATGTGACATATCCAAATAATGAAACATTATTTGACAATAAAAAGAAATGATACAACTTTGATGAACCTGCTAAGTGAAAGAAGTCAATCACAAAACACATATTGTTTGGCTCCATTTGTATTGAAATGTTCAAAACAGGCAAATTTATGGAGATAGAAAGTAGATTAGTGGTTTCCTAGGGCTTAGAGATTTGTGGGGATTGGGAAGTGGTAGCTAAGGGATGTGAAGTTTCTTTTTGGAGTAATGTTATAAAAGCAGTCATGGTGATGGATGCACAGCTCTCTGAATACACTAAAAAGCCATTGAATTGTACACTTTAAATGGGCACATTTTATGGTTATGTGAATTATGTCTCAATAAAGCTTTAAAAATATTAAATATTTACTCAGCTACAGTAATGATGTGACTATTGCATGAAGAATCAGAAAAAATAAAACAAAGATAGTGTAAGTAAAGAAATATAAGACAAAGGAAGAAATTCAGAAGAGGGAGAGAAAAACATGAAATAGGAAAAATTAGGTTGACTGCCACTGAACAGGGAATTCCCAGGTGGCTCAATGGTAAAGAATCTGCCTGCCATTGCAAGAGATGCAGGAGATACCATTTCTGTCCCTGGGTCAGGAGGGAGGAGGAAATGGCTACCCAATCCAGTATTCTTGCCTGGAGAGTCCCATGGACAAAGGAGCCTGGCAGACTACAGTCCATGGGTTGCAAAGAGTCAGACATGATTGAGCAACTGAGCATGCACTCACACTATTGAACAATAAACCAGAGAAAAAGAGGCCAGAGGAAGCTGAAGAGGAAACAATGAGAAAAGCAAAAGAAAAGAAGAAAAAACGGGGAGAATGACTAACAAAAAAAGAAAATGAGAAAATAAGAATATATGAGAAGGAAATGGCAACCCACTACAATATTCTTGCCCAGAGCATCCCACGGATGCTCCTCTCTGGTAGACTACAGTCCGCGGAGTCTCAGAAAGTCAGACACAACAGAGCAACTAACACACATGCGAACACAGAAAAAAATGATAAAAAAAAAAGTGACCTGGGCTCGATCCCTGGGTCGGGAAGACCCCTGGAGGAGGAAATGGCTACCCACCCGCTCCAGTATTCTTGCCTGGAGAACTCCAGGGACAAAGGAGCCTGTTGAGCTACAGTCCACGGGGTTACAAAGAGTTGGATGTGACAGTGATTAACACTTTCACAGACCACAACTTACTGATTATCTCAAGATCAAAATTTGCAGAGTTTCCCCTTGTCAAGAGCAGACATTAGGTATAAATACCTTCTTCCCAGTGTATTTATGGTCTCCACAGTCCACTTTCCTCTTAGATCTTTGTAGTTCTCTAGATGTTTGTAACTGACTTGATAGAACCTATTCGAAGAGAATTTCAAAGACTTATACTTTCTCTGAATTGGTAGCCACTAATTTCTTGGAGAGAATCTTTCAAAATCTATAGACAGTTTTTGATAGTTGGACCATTAGAATGACATAAATATGTTGAACACTGATATTGAGCGATACAAACTAGTTTCTTCCCAAAGGCTTTTGTGCTAGCCCCTTGTTAAGGCAGTGGATCTCTCCTGGAAAGAAACCATGTACATCCTCTAGAAGAATAGGGCAACAAGAGCGATCAAGTGAAATATTATAATTGTGAAGAACGGAAAGGCCAACTTCACTCTTGGACTCAAGGACACTGAGGAGTACCCTCATAAATTCTGTAGTATCCAGAGACACAGTGCTGCAGGCCTTAGAATAAAGAGCAACGCCTGCATTGCCTGAGTCACCCACAATACCACACAGTGGCCACTCTGCCTCTGATGGCATTCATCCCGCTGGATTTTCAGGGGCAAATTTTCTATCGAGATAGATGTTTCTCTTCCAGAATCTGCATAGTTTTCAAACTGCAAGTGAAGTTTAACATAACACATTAAGTCATCAGCCGCTAGGCTATCTTAAATAATTTTCTGATGTTCTATTAACCCATTTGTCAACAGCTCCCAATGGGTAATGTCTATGTCCAAACCTGCCCCTTTGACTCCTAAGACAGGTGGTTATATTACCTCTCTGGCTAGGGACTTTCCCCAGGTCATTGAGATGTTAAATTCTTTGATAGATTCCATATACACTTTGCTTTGATAATATCTTTAAAAAATTCCAAAAATTTCTTAGAAAGACAGATCAGCTCTATGATATAAACAGCATGAAAATGATATAATCAGGTTGTTGCTTCTATTTTTAGATTTTGTTTCTTATTGGTTACTACTGTCATGTTCACTATGAGAAGTTCTTTTTAAACAATTGAATAAATTCGTATCTTGATCTCATGTAAAGCAGGGTCAGTAATCACCCTTAAATATAGCATATGTTTGTGCCCCACACTGCCAGGGTTTAGCATACAGTTGATCAAAGGTCCTTTATCTTGGCTCCTTGAAGGTGAAATAAAGATCTTTCAGTATATAAATCTAAGGAAATATGGTAATGGATACCCACTTTTCATAGTGCTCCTGAGCAACCACTGAAAGCACAAAGTCTGCCTAAATTTAAGGTTAAGCCAGATTAAACCGTCAACTAAGAGATCCTGTTGTTGCTGTTCAGTCACTAAGTCGTGTCTGACTCTGCAACCCTATGGACTGCAGCATACCAGGCTTTTTTCCCCCTGTCCTTCACCATCTCCCAGAGTCTGCTCAGACTCATTTCCATTAATTTGGTGATGCCATCCAACCATCTCATCCTCTGTCACCCTCTTCTCCTTCTGCCGTCAGTCTTTGCCAACATCAGAGTCTTTTCCAATGAGCTGGCTGTTCATTTCAGGTGGCCAAAGTATTGGAGCTTCAGCTTCTGGGTCAGTCCTTCCAATGAGTATTTAGGGTTGATTTCCTTTAGGATAGACTGACTTGATCTCCTTGCGGTCCAAAGGACTCTCAAGAGTCTTCTCCACAGTTTGAAAGCATTAATTCTTTGGTGCTCAGCATTCTTTATGGTCCAACTCTCACATCGCTACATGACTACTGGAAAAAAAAAACGCAGCTTTGACAATATGGATTTTTATTAGCAAAGTGATGCCTCTGCTTTTTAATATGCTGTTATAGGTTTGTCATGGCTTTTCCAAAGAGCAAGCCTCTTTTAGTTTCATGGCTGCTGTCTCCATCTGCAGTGATTTGGGAGCCCAGGAAAATAAAGTCAGCCACCGTTGCCACTTTTCCCCTTCTATTTGCCATGAAGGATGCCATGATTTTAATTTTTGAATCTTGAGTTTTAAGGCAAGTTTTCCACTCTCCCCTTTCACCCTCATCAAGAGGCTCTTTAGTTCCTCTTCACTTTCTACCATTAGGGTGGTATCATCTACATATTTGAGGTTTCTTTCTCCTGGCAATCTTGATTCCAGCCTGTGAGTCATCCAGCCTGGCATTTTGCATGATGTACACTGCATAAGCAGAGTGACAATATACAGCCTTGATATATGTACTCCTTTCCCAATTTTGAACCAGTCTGTTGTTCTGTCAGGTTCTAACTATTGCTTCTTGACCCACATGGAGGTTTCTCAGGAGACAGGTAAAGTGGTCTGGTATTCCCATCTCTCTAACAGTTTTCCACAGTTTGCTGTGATGCCCACAGTCAAAGGCTTTAGCATAGTCAATGAAGCAGTTGTTTTTCTGGAATTCCCTTGCTTTTTCTATAATCCAATGGATGTTTGCAATTTGATCTCTGGTTCCTCTGCCTTTTCTAAATCCAGCTTGTGTATCTGGAGGTTCTCAGTTCACGTACCACTGAAGATCCTGGAAGGGGTTTAATCCACCGCTGTTATCTTGCATCTTTTAACATTGACCCAGAAGTATCCCACTTACCACCATAGAATTCTTGGAGCAAAAAGAGGCAGCAGTAACAAGGAGGGGCTGACATGAAACACACTGCGTGTGTGCTAAGTCGCTTTAGTCATGTCTGACTCTTCGTGACCCCATGGACTGTAGCCCACCAGGTTCCTCTGTCCCTGGGATACTCCAGGCAAGAATGCTGGAGTGGGTTGCCATGCCCCCCTCCAGGGGATCTTCCCAATCCAGAGATCAAACCCGAGTCTCTTTCATCTCCTGCATTGGCAGGTGGGTTCTTTACCACTAGGACCACCTGGAAGTCCTTAGACACAGTACTTTAGTACAATTAAACACTGTTGCATAATTTATACCTTCACACAACAAAAAATTCAGGAATACAAAGTTAACAAGAGTAAAAGTAATTCAAGTGAAAATCAGCCTTTTCTGAATTACATGACAATTTTAATCCTCCTCCTCCTTTCTCAATCAGCTTCTTTTTAGCACCTGCTGTGATCAACTTCTTACCTGATTTCTTGGGTACAGTCATAATAAAGGAAGTTTGGGAATGGGGGATACAGAGCCTAAAATGAGATGGAATAAGTCACAGGAAACCTGGCCGGTGGAGCTTTCCCTCAGCTCACCATACTTGTCCTCCCCTACCCACGTCTTCTCAGGCTACCCTCGTCTCCGTATGTCAGTCTCTGTTTAAGGAACTCAGGTGGCAGCTGCATGTACCCTGCTTGGAGATGATCTCGTCTTTACTGGACACAGCAAAGATAGCACCATTGCTCTAATAAAATCACAAACCAAATGATTTAAATTTACATGTCAGAGACAGTAGGTCTGGCAATCCAGAAGCAAGGATAAAGTTTTGTTGTTGGAGTTTTCCCATGACTTTCAAAAATTTTCCCTTCATACTTTTAATTTAGAAGTTAACTAACATCTTAGCTGTCACTCAATTGAGGGCATGATCTAGCAGGAATGGGACAGTATAAAATGAGGAGATGTGTGCTGGAGGGAAGCCAGAGGGCACCATTATGGTAGATGGTGGGCACCATTTTCATTACAACTTGTTGTGGGTGTTGCCAACTCGTTGTCCTAGAGGTTGCCTCAGATGCATGAGAGCTACTTTGAGGTGGGAAGTCAAGAAATTAAACATTTGGACTAGTGAATTTATCGTCATTAATCTAAGATTTTATAGAGAAAGTAGAATTTTAGAAGTGGTCCAAGTATGTACTAATGAATCACTTTATTATTTACTAATAAATTGATTTAATTTAATAAATGCCTATATAATGTGCTTAGGTACCTTGCCAACTGGAAGGAAATTGCTACAAGCAACTCTTCAGCTAACTTCAAAAGTAGGTGATTTTTTAGCAATAATGGGAAATTGTGTGTGTGTGCTTTGTTGCTCTGTCAAGTATGAATCTTTGTGGCCCCATGCCCACCAGGCTCCTCTGTCCATGGGATTTCTCAGGCAAGACTACTGGAGTGGGTTGCCATTTCCTTCTCCAGTGGGAAATTCTTATAAACCAAAACAATACATTCCTCATATTCTAACAAACACTTCTGCACTCCGCACACTATACAGATAAATAAATTTACCAAGTCATTTTTGCCTTTATATATATTATTGTTATTTGGAAATAGAAGGAAATTTTATATTTTATTTAGAGTTGGAAAAAATGTTTCTTTTCTAAAAAAAAATGAATCCTCTTTTAAAAATGTTGCATATCTTATGTTTCAGTAATAATTTTTAATGAGCAAACTTGACTTGGCAAAATAAATGCTATTCCAGAAATATCAATAATTCTAACACAGCCAAAGCCTAATTATAGTTTTTATATAATTTGAGTGCTTGAGTTCTGTCCCTCTGTCACCTGTGATTGGCAGTAAAACAAAGAGGCTTTAATTGTGGAATGTTGATTCATGACTTCCTGGTTTTAATATTTTGCTCTATTGTTTACTGGCTATATAATCTCGGGCAAGTTACTAGCTTAGTTTACTCATCTATAAAATGAAAATAACAATAGTGCTTAACTCATGGATTATCGTGAGGTAATGAGATAATACATGTAAAGAGCTTATAATAGTGCCTGGTGCATAGTATGTACTCGGTGGTGGTGGTGGTTTAGTCGCTAGGTCATGTCCAGCTCTTGTGATTGCCATGGACTGTGGCCCATCAGGCTCCTCTGTCCTTGGGATTTCCCAGGCAAGAATACTGGAGTGGGTTGCCATTGCCTTCTCCAAGGGATCTTCCTGACCCAGGGATCGATCCCAAGTCTCCTGCATTGCAGGCGGATTCTTCACCACTGAGCCACTAGGGAAGCCCTTACTTAACCTTTCTACTTATTCCCAACTCACTGGCACCACCACAGCCCAATTTCCATCATTTTCTGTGGGCTTCTGCAACGTCTCCAAACTTATTCTCCTCCAGTCTACTCCCCATGCAACAGATAGTGATCTACAAATTTAAATCAGCATAATTAAAACAAAACACTCATTCAACGAACTTTTCTTTAGCAACTACCGTGTTGAAGTTCTGTCTTAAAGTGCTTTATAAAATGGATTCATTTGATCTTCATAACAACCCAATGAGACAGGTTTCTATTATCCACAATTTAAAGAGATGCCAAGTTACTTGCTCAAGGTCACACAGTTCCTGTGAGGGCCAGGATTTGAACTGAGACTGGGTAGCTATAGAAACCATACCCTCTAGACACCATACTCTTAACGATGACTACCCCAGCTGCCACTTGAAGTTTTCCACTGCGCTTGGAATAAACCCCTAACTTTATCACGGGCACTCCGGCTCTGGTTTAACTTTTCATCCTTATCACGTCCCACTCTGTCCCCCTCACTCACAACCACCCAGCATCACTGGCATCTTGCCTGGTCCTCAAGCACACTTTGTGGCTTCCACTTCAGGGGTTTCATGCCTTGATGGCCTTCTGGAGAACAGGTTTAGGCAACTATCTTTACTTGAAGGCAAGTTATCTGTTTTGTTTGCTACTGAATTCCCAGTGTGTAGAACACAGTAGCGTCTCAATGGCAAATAAAAGAATATAAAGGAATGACAGGTACAAAATGGAAGTAGAGAATATTATTCACTGGGCTACAAGATTATTGTGGGAAAAAAGAGAAGATATAATACTAATTGGAAGGAGCATAAGAGCATGTGAAAGCTGTCTTAAGTAGTGGAGGTCTGCATCATAACAGAAGGCAGGTAATACGCTGCAGATGCTGGCAGTAAAAAGAGGGGAGAGCATGTGCCACTTCTGCAAGAAGCAGGAGGAAATCAAAATTCAGAATTTGAAGACTTTAGCTCTAGGGACAGAAAAGGTTTTTCTTTGTGAATAAAGAATTGTTAGCTAATAGTTAATTGTGGAGTACTAACTAAATGCCTTACATTCACCATCACACTTAGTTCTCACAAAGAATAAGCTGAGGCATGTGCTATTATTATTCCTATCTCATAGATGAGGACATTGAGACAGAGGTAAAGTAACTTGCTTCAAGTTACAGAGCTAGCCAAAAAAAAAAAAAAATTATAGGGCTCTCTAGTAGTAGATTAAACCTCAAACACAGATTCTACAGAGACTTTTAAAGATGGACAATGGTCATGAAATGTAGAATGATCTCAGAAATATGGGACATTTATGTTTAAACAGGATACAAAAGTACCTGCTCTAAGAATGGTGAGAAGGAATGTGGAATAGACCTCACCTGGCACAGAGGAGCATATTGATGAGCTATGTCCTGTCACGTCTGGTATCTTTCTAAATGTTTGTCATTCCTCTCTAGGTTTCAGGTTTGAGCAAGCACAAGAAAAAATATATGACTATGAAGATATATTGGAAGAGGAAAAGGCAACACAAAAAGAGCCTTCATTTGAAAGTATTTATGAAGAGCCCCCTTTTACTAGACTAAAGCCTGATTCCACTTATAGAATATAATTATATAAAAATATATAATTATAAACTATAATTTTCTTTCTGAGCTATAACCCTTCAGCTCTGATTCCATCAGTTACAGTCAAGAGATAGTTTATTCTGGCTGGAATGACTTCTATATTCTTGACACGGAATCTAACCCAATTAAGTAAGGAAGATTAAACAGAAATAGAACACCAGACTGAATACAGTAGTCATGGAAAATGTAGAAATTAATCCTGTTATTCTGAGAAACTGTAGTCCAACAATTACACTTAAATAAAAATATTATATTTAGGTGCAAAAAAAAACCTCAGTCAGACTGTTTTTCTTCTTTATTTAAAGCATTCATTAGTTTTGCATTTCTATCAAGCAGAGCCCTTTTTTCATTTAAAAAAAAAGAAAAAATGCTGTGTAGCAAGTTCTCCTTTTATTAGAATGCAAAGCCCAGCTTCCCTGGTGGCTCAGATGGTAAAGAATCCACCTGCAATGCAGGAGACCCAGGTTCGATGCCTGGGTCAGGAAGATTCCCTGGAGAAGGGAATGGGTATGCTTAGTCACTCAGGCATGTCCGACTCTGCAACCCCATGGACTGCAGCCCGCCAGGCTCCTCTGTCCATGGGGATTCTTCAGGCAAGAATACTGGAGTGGGTTGCCATGTCCTCCTCAGGGGCTCTTTCCAACTCCAGGGGCTCTTTCCAACCCAATCCGCATTGCAGGCAGATTCTTTACTATCTGAGCCACCAAGGAAGCCCAAGAATAGTGGAGTGGGTAGCCTATCCTTTCTTCTAGGGAGCTTCCTGTCCTAGGAGTCAAACTTGGGTCTCCTGCATTGCAGGCAGATTCTTTATCATCTGAGCTACCCAGGAAGCCCCAGTGTATATTTAAGAAAACCAAATTTATTCATATAATTTGCATATGCTATTTTGAATATTCAAAATTCACCCATTTTGAAAATAGTTTGCGTTTCAGCACATGTATAAAGTTATGCAATTTTCACCACAATCAAGATATAATCCATTTTCATCACCCCTAAAGTGTACACCTATGCAGTCAATGCACCACCCCATGCCATGCCCCGGGAAATGACTGATCTTTCAATTACTACCACTCTGCCCTCTCTAAACTGTCACATAAATGGTATCATACTACATGTAGTCATTGTTGGTCTTGTTTCTTTAGGATTATGCTTTTGAAATTCAAGCTTGTTGCTTGTTGTCCCATTAAATGGCTATATTACAATCTCTTTATCCGTTCACAAGATTGATGGACATTTGGTTGTTTCCAGTTTTGGATCATTACTGAAATAATGGGGAGTGGAATTGCTAGGGTAAATAATAACTATAGGTTTAGTTATCTACTTATTTATTGACATATACTCACTTTACAATATTTCAGGTGTATATTGAAGTGATTCAGATATATATCAATATGTGTATATTTTTTCAGATTCTTTTGCATCATACTTTATTACAAGATACTGAGTATAGTTCTTTGTGCTATACAGTAGGTCATTGTGTATTTAATATATAGTAGTGTGTATCTGTTAATCCCAAGTTCCTAATTTATCCCTCCTCTCTTCCCCTTGGGTAAACAAATAACTTTTTGTTTTCTAAATGAGTCTGTTTCTGTTTTGTGAATTATTTCATCCATGTCATTTTAAAGTCTACATATAAATGACATATGGTATTTGTCTTTCTCTGTCTGATGTGTGTCTCTAGGTCCACCCATATTGCTGTAAATGGCATTATTTCCTTCTTTTCTATGGCTTGTATTCCATTGTATATATGCACATCTTCTGTTGATGGACATTTAGGCTGCTTCCATGTCTTGGCTATTGTAAAGAGTGCTGCAGTGAACACTGGGGCGCATGTGTCTTTGGGGGCCATGTTTTTCTTCAGATATGTGCCCAGGAGAGGCATTGGTGGATCATATTGTAGTTCTATATTTAGTTTTTTAAGGAACCTCCATGCTGTTCTCTATAGTGCCTGTACCAACTTACATTCCTATCAACAGTGTACGAGGATCCCCTTTTCTCCACACCCTCTCCAACATTTATCACTTGTAGATTTTTGATGATGGCCATTCTGAGCAGTGTGAAGTGATCCCTCATTGCAGTTTTGATTTGCATTTCTCTAATAACTAGTGACGTTGAGCATCTTTTCATGCGCCTGTTGGACATCTTTGTGTCTTCTTTGGAGAAATGCTTATGTAGGTCTTCTACCTATTTTTTGATTTTTTTTAATATTGAATGGTATATTTTGGAAATTATCATTTGCACTTGTTTGCAAACATTTTCTCCTGTATTGTAGGCTGTCTTTTCATTTTGATTATGATTTCCTTTCCTGTGCAAAAGCTCTTAACTTTAACTAGGTCTCATTTTTGTGCTCGTTTCCATTACTCTAGGAGACAGATCCAAAAAACATTGCCACAATTTATGGCAGAGAGTGTCTTCCTTATGTTTGCCTCTAGTTTTATGTTATCCGGTCTTACAGTTAGGTCTTTAGTTTATTTTTGCGTGTGGTGTTAGAGGCTGCTCTAATTTCACTCCTTTACATGTAGCTGTCGAGGCTTTCCAGCAGCACTTATAGAAGAGACTGTTCATTATTGTACAGTCTTGTTTCCTTTGTCATAGATGAATTGGCCATAAATGCTTGGCTTTATTTCTGGGCTTTCTACCTTGTCCCATTGATCGACATCTGTTTTTGTGGCAGTACTATACTGTTTTGATTACTGTGGCTTTGTAGCTTCATCCTATAGTATGAAATCAGAGAATGTGATTCCTCCAGCTCCATTCTTTTTCTCCCCCCAAGGCTATTTAGGTTATTTGGAGTCTTTTGTGTTTTCATATAAATTAAAACAATTTTTGGCCCAGTTCTGTGAAAAACACCATTGGTAATTTGAAAGAGATTGCACTGAATCTGTTATTGCCTTTAATAATAAGGTCATTTTGTGTGTGTGTGTGCGCATTCTTTAAATTGTGTCCGACTCTGCAATCCCATGGACTGTAGCTTGCCAGGCTTCTCTATCCATGGAATTTACCAGGCAGGAATACTGGTGTGGGTTGTCATTTACTCCTCCAGGGTCATTTTAGCAAATGTTTAACTATCCTAGGGGATGTAGAGTGAATAGTCTCTCACTGTGATTTTAGTTTGCATTTTCTAAATGACTTACAATAGTGAAGATCTTTAAAATGCATATCCATTTGGTATCTTCTTTGGTGAAGTGTCTCTTCAAATCTTTGGCCAATTCTAAATTGTTTATTTCATTATTGTGTTAAAAGACTTTAAAATATTTTCTAAAAACAAACCTTTTATCAGATACTGTTTTTCCAATATGTGAGTGGTGGTTTCACTTTCTTTTACGATGTCTTTTGAGGATAAAAAGTATTTAATGGAGTTCAAGTTAACATTTTTTTCTTTTTTAATTTAATTTTTATTTTATGCTGGAGTATAATTTATAATGGTTTTAAATATACATCGAAGTGGTTCATTTATACATACATTTATCCATAATTTTTTGTTAATATATATTTTATTGAAGTATAGCTGACTTACAATGTTTCAGGTGCACAGCAAAATAGTATTCACATACACATATATTTGAAATTATTTTCCATTATGTTATTACATAACTATAGTTCCCTGTGTGATACAGTAAACCGTTGTTGCTTGTTGCATATCCATTTTGTAAAATTAGAAATCTAGCATGCTATTTATACTAAGTCAAATAAGTGGAATCAAAATGTCATACAGTTTTTAGTTAGGCAAAAATTCATAACTTTTCTAATATATGTATTATGCATATCATTTATATCAGTTCAGTTCAGTTGCTCAGTTGTGTCCGACTCTGTGCGACCTCATGGACTGCAGCATGCCAGGCCCCCCTGTCCATCACCAGCTCCCAGAGCTTGCTCAAATTCATGTCCGTCACATCAGTGATGCCATCCAACTATCTCATCCTCAGTCATCCCCTTCTCCTGCTGCCTTCAGTCTTTCCCAGCATCAGGGTCTTTTCCAATGAGTCAGTTCGTCACATCAGGTGGCCAAAGTTCTGGAGTTTCAGCTTCAGCATCAGTCCTTCCAATGAATAATCAGGACTGATTTCCTTTAGGATTGCCTGGTTTGATCTCCTTGCAGTCCAAGGGACTCTCAAGAGTCTTCTCCATCACCACAGTTCAAAAGTATCAATTCTTTGGCGCTCAGCTTTCTTTATAGTCATACGACTACTGGAAAAACTATAGCCTTGACTAGATGAACCTTTGTTGGCAAAGTAATGTCTGCTCTTTAATATGCTCTCTAGCTGGGTCATATATATATGTATACAAAAGCTTTTCTACTATGCTTAATAAAGGTTTGAAAAAGAACATCAAAAAACAAAAAGACATGGAGAAATTGGAAAACATAAACTAAATGAAATGAGAACACTAAATATGAAACAGAAAAAGTGAAACAAACTAGATAAAAAGATCATCATATAGCTCAGTTGTTTTTAACCATGGCTGCTCACTAGAAATATATCTAGAGCTCTGGAGAAAAAAAAAGGCAGTAACTAGGCATTTGTATTTTTAAAAAACTTCCAAGATAACTGTGATATGCATCTGGATTTTAAAAAGTGACCACAGGTTTTTCTATTTTGGTGCTATAAATTTTTGGTGATATAGAATACTATTCTTTTTCTCTTACCAATCATGATACAATGGTATCAAGTGAGTAATAGTTACATAACCACAATAGTAAAAGGTGTTTATCAGTTTTCACAATCAGTAGCCAGACAAAAAAGAAAAGATAATTATAATTGCAAGCCATAATGGGAACATGATTAACCTAACAATAGAAAATAATTACATATAATTTGGGGATCAAGCAGACGAATGTGGTAATATGTGGAAGTGAATACATGCATAGGTTTTCATCTATCCAACCAGACTATGTCTTTTGGTTGGTATGTTAATCCATTTATGTTTTAAGGTAATTATCAATATTTATGATATTACTGTCTTTTTTATTTTTTTAAACTGTTTTAGGTTTATTTTGTGTAGGTCTTCCCCTTCACTTTTGTTTCCTGCCTAGAGAAGTTCCTTTAGCATTTGTGGTAAAGGTGGTTTGGTGGTGCTGAATTCTCTTAACTTTTGCTTCTCTGGAAAGCCTTTGATTTCTTTATCAAATCTGAAGGAGAGTCTTGCTGGGTAGAGTATTCTTGGTTGTAGGTTCTTCCCTTTCGTCACTTTAAATATATCATGCCATTCCATTCTGGCTTGTAGAGTTTCTATTGAGAAATTAGCTGGTAGTCTGATGGGAGTTCCCTTGTATGTATGTCTTTTTCCTCTTATTGCTTTTAATATTTCATCTCTGCCTTTAATGTTTGTCAGTTTGATTACTATGTGTCTCGCTGTGTTCTTCCTTGGGATTATCCTTGCTGAGACTCTGTGCTTCCTGTACTTGGTTGACTATTTCCTTTGCCATGTTCAGGAAGTTTTCGGCTATTATCTCTTCAAATATTTTCTCAGGTCCTTTCTTTCTTCTCCTCTGGGACCTCTATAATGTGAATGTTGGTTTGTTTAGTGTTGTCCCAGAGTTCTCTTAGGCTGTCTTCATTTTTTCCATTCTTTTCTCTATATTTGGTTCTGTGGCAGTGATTTTCACCATTCTGTCTTCCAGGTCATTCTTCTGCCTCAGTTACTCTGCTACTGATTCCTTCTAGTATATTGTTCCTTGGAAGAAAAGCTATGGAAAACTTAGACAGCATATTAAAGAGCAGAGACATTACTTTGCCGACAAAGGTCTGTCTAGCCAAAGCTATGGTTTTTACAGTAGTCACATACGGATGTGAGAGTTGGACCATAAAGCAGGCTGAGCACTGAAGAATTCTTGTGTTTCACCTATGGTGTTGGAGAAGACTCTTGAAGAGTCCCTTGGACTGCAAGATCAAACCAGTCCTTCCTAAAATAAATCAGTCCTGAATATTCATCGGAAGGACTGATGCTGAAGCTGAAACTCCAGAACTTTGGCCATTTGATGCGACAAACTGACTCATTGGAAAAGACCCTGATTCTGGGAAAGACTGAAGACAGGAGAAGGGGACAACAGAGGATGAGATGGTTGGATTGTACCACCAACTCAATGGACATGAGTTTGAGTAAAGTCCGGGAGTTGGTGATGGACAAGGAGGCCTGGCGTGCTATAGTCCAAGGGCTCACACAGAGTCGGACACGACTGAGCAACTGACCTGAACTGTTCTAGAGAAAGTGTGCTGCTAGGCGCCCTAGAAAGTTTTCTAAATAAGGCCATTTCACCAAGATTGGAAAAACTAACCAACCTACCTAGTACATAAAAATAAACACAGAGAATCAGGCAAAATGAGGATATAGAAATTTATGTTCCAAATAGTGGAATAAGACAAAACATCAAGAAAAGAACTATACTATAACAACAAAATATCTATCAGATAAAAGAGTTCAAGGTAGATTGTAAACATGCTCACTGAACTCTGGAGAATGGAGAACACCATGACAATTTAAACAAAAATTAGAAAATATAAAGAGAAACCAAAAGCAGTTGACGAATAAAATAACTGAAATAAAAAATATACTAGAAGGAATTAACAGTAGATTAGATAATACAAAGGAATGGATCATCAGCTTAGAATACATAGTAGTAGACATTACCAAGCTGAACAGAGAAATGAAAATTTTAGAAAATGAGGATAGTTTAAAAGACCTCTATGACAACATAGAACATACTATTGATAACATTCACATTATAGGGGTCCTAGAAGAGAGAAAAGGGAAGATAACTTGTCTGAGAATTAATCACTGAAAAATTTCATAACAAGGGGAAAGAAAAAGACATCAAAGTTCACAAAGCACGAAAATCCCAAACAAGATGATTCAAAGAGGTCCACATGAAGGCACATCATAGGTAAAACTGCAAAGGGAGTTCTCTGGTGGCCTAGTGGTTAGGATTCTGGGCTTTCACTATTGTGGCCTGGGGTTCAATCTCTCGTCAGGAAACTGAGATCCCATAAGCTGCCCAGTGCAGCCAAAAGAAAAAAAAAAGTTTTTAATTAAAATCACAAAAATGAAAGGTAAAGAGAATTTTGGAGCAGCATGAGAAAAGCACTACAATACAAAGAAACCTCCATAAGGGAATCAGCTGAATTTTCAGCAACAATTTTGTTGGTCAAAAGGGAGTGTCATGATATAGTCCAAATGATAAATGGCAAAAACTTACAACCAAGAATACCCTACCTGGCAGGCTGTCCCTTGGAACTAAAGGAGAGATAATGAGTTTCAAGACAAATAAAAGGTAAAGTGGTTCAACACCATGAAACTGGCTATATTTATATGTTATAGGGAATTCTCTGGTAGTTCATTGGTCAGGGCTCCTTGCTCCCACTGCAGGGGGCATGGGTTAGATCCCTGATGAGGGAACTAATATACCACATGGTGAAACCAGAAAAAAAGAAAACTGTTACAGGGACTTCTCTAAGGAGAGAGGGAAAGGTCACAACCTACAAACAGGAAAATTATGAAAAGAAACATCTTGATGGTAAAGGCTAACACATAGTAAAAGGCTGTCGATAAACCACTTATAAAATTACTATAAAGGTTAAAAGACAAAAGTACTAAAATACCTATATAGACAACAAGTGAAGAAATACACAAAACAAAGCAAAAAAGTAAAATACTATGTTAAGAACATTAAATGCTAGGATAGGGGAGTAAGAATATACAGTAAAAAGGCAGACTGGTTGGAATGCATTTGAAGTTAAGGGATCATCAACTAAAATAATCACATAACACATATGGGAGCTTTGTAGTAAACAGAAACCAAAACCAATAACAGACACACAAGCATAAAGGAATCTAAACATAAAACTAAAGAAAATCATCAATTCACAAGGAAAGAAGACAAAAGAAAAAAGAAATAAAAAGTAACTACAAAATCAACCAGAAAACAATTAACAAAATGACAATAAAAACATGTGTATCACTAATTACTTTAAATGTAAATGGACTAAATGTTCCGACCAAAAGACACAGAACAGTTGAATGGTGACTGCTGAAAGACACAGAACAGAAAAACAAGACCCATATATGCTGCCAACCAGAGACTCATTTCAGATCTACAGACACACACAGACTGAGTCATAAGATGAAAAAAGGTATTCCATGCAAAAGAAAATCAAATGAAAACCACAATACCAATATTTATATCAGACAAAACAGATTTTAAAACACATACTGTAACAAGAGACAAAGAAGGACATCACATAATGAAGGGGTCCATCCAAAAGGGTAAAACTATGTCAGGGTGCACCAAACATAGGAATACTTAAATACAGAAAGCAAACATTAGCAGACGTAAAGGAAGAAATTGATAACAACACCGTATTAGTAGGGGACTTTTGACACCTCATTTACATTGATGGATGGATCATCTGACAAAACCAGTAAGGAAAACCACTGGCCTCAAATGACACATTAGACCAGATGACCCTGATAGACATATACAATACATTCCACCAAAAGCAACTGAATATACATTCTCTTCAGTGCATGTGGAACATCTTCCAGAAAAGACCACATGCTAGGCCAGAAAACAAGTCTCAATAAACTTAAGACTGAAATTGTATCAAGTGTCTTTTCTGATCACATAGCATGACACTGGAAATCAATCTACAAGAAAAAAACTACAAAAAACACAAAAATGGGGAGGCTGAACAACATGCTACTAAACAACCAATGAGTCATTAAATAAATCAATGAGGAAATTAAAAACTGCCTGAGAACAAATGAAAATAGAAACACAATGATCCAAAATCTATGGAAAAAAGCAAAGCAACTCTAAGAGGAAAGTTTATAGTAATATAATCCTACCTCAGGAAACAAGTATTATCTCAAATAAACAATCTAAAGTTAGATCTAAAGGAACTAGAAAAAGAACAAACAAAACCCAGAGTTATTAGGAAGGAAACCATAGACCTCAGAACAGAGATAAATAAGAGACTAAAAAAAAGATTAATGAAACTAAGAGGTAGTTCTTTGAAAGATAAACAAAATTGATAAACCTTTTTATCAGAATCATCACGAAAAAGAAAGGCCCAAATAAATAAAATCAGAAATTAAGGAAGAGAAGTTACAAACAAAAGTCCAGGACCAGATAGATAATTTCTATTGAAGTTATCTAAATTCTGTTGAACATTTAAATAAAAATTTACACCTGTTATCAAACTATTCCAAACAACTGAAGAGGAAGGATACTTCTAAAGTTACTCTACAAGACCAGCATCACTTTGATATTAAAGCCAGATAGACATCACAATAAGAAAATTATAGAACAAAATTACAAATACAGATGCAAAAATCCTCAAAAAAATATTAGTAAGTGGAATTCAACCACATATTAAAAGGATCATATACCATGAAGTGGGATTTATACAGGGATGAAAGGACAATTCCAAACCCACAAATCAATGAAATATACCACATTAACAAATTGAAGAATAAAAATCCCATGATTATCTCAATAAATGCAGAAGAGAACTTTTGAAAAAATTCAACATCCATTTATGATAAAAAAAATCTCAAGATAGTGGGATAGAGGGAACATAGTTCAACATAATAAAGGCCACATATGACAAACCTATTACCAACAAAATACTCAATGGTGAAAACCTGAAAGAATTTTCTCTAAGATCAGGAATAGGACAAGGATGCTCATTCTTGCCACTTTTATTCAACCCAGTATTGGAAGTCATAGCCATAATAGTCAGATGAGAAAAAGAAATAAAAGGAATCCAAACTGAAAAGGAAGAAATAAACCGTCACTGTTTGCAGATGACTTCTTGATACTATATACAGAAAATCCTAAAGATGCCACCAAAAACTTATAAGATTAATAAAGGAATTCAGTGAAGTTGTAGGACACAAAATTAATATACAGAAATGTTTTGTTTCCATACACTAAAAAAATATGAGAAAGAAAAGGGAATAATTCCATTTAAAATTACATCAAAAAGAATAATATCCCTAGGGGAAAAACCTAAGGAGGTAAAACTTTTCCAACATACTTGGAAAACTAAAATACGTTAATGAAAAAACTGAGATGACACAAATAGAAAGATATACTGTGCTCGTAGATAGAAGCATTAACATTATTAAAATGTCCATACCACCCAAGGCAATCTACAGATTTAATGCAATCCCTATCAAAATGCCAATGGCATTTTTCACAGAACCCAAACAAATAATTCTATAAATTGTATCGAAACACAAAAGATCCAGAATAGCCAAAGCAAACTTGGGAAAGAACAAAGCTGGTGGTTATCATGCTTGCTGATTTCAAACAATACTGCAAAGCTACAGTCAACACAACAGTATGGTACTGGTATAAAAACAGGCAGATCAATTGAGCAGAACAGAAAGACTAGAAATAAACCTCCACACTTCTGGTAAATTAATCTACAATAAAGAATCAAAAATATGGGAAAAGACAGCCTCTTCAATAAATGGTGTTGAGAAAACTGGATAGCTACATGCAAAACAATAAAATTGTACTATTATTTTTCTATACCATATACAAAACTAAATTCAAACTGAATTAAGAATTAAAGTCATAAAATTCCAAGAAGACAACAAAGGCAGTATGATCTTTGACACTGATCTTAGCATTACTCTTTTTGATCTGTCTCTTTAAGCAAGGGAAAGCACGACAAAAAATAAACTAACATGATTATATTAATGAAGAAAGCTATCAGCAAAATGAAAAGGCAGTCTATTGCAAAGGAAAAGACACTTGCAAAGGACAAATTCAATAGGTTAACACCCAAAATATACTCAATTAAACATCAAAAAACCAAACAATCCAATTAAAAAAATAGAAGTCTTAGATAGATTATTTTTTCCAAAGAAGACATACAGATGGCCAACAGACATATGAAAAGATGCTCAACATCACCAATCATCAAGGAAACGCAAAACAAACCCATAATGAGGTATCAACTCATACCTCTTAAAAAAGATATCATCGTAAAAGTGACAAATTACAAGTGTTGACGACAAGGATGAGGAAAAGGAAACCATGATACACTGTTCTATGAGAAACAGTTCTGGAGGGCTCTCAAAAAGTTAAGAGTAGAACTGACATTTGACTCAGAAATTTCACTTCTGGATGTCTACCCCCATAAAACCAAAATTCAAAAAGATGTGTGAACTGCAGTTTTCATAGCAGCATTGTTACAATAGCTAAGAAATAAGCACAACATGAGTGTCAAGCAATAGATGAGTGGATAAAGATGTGGCATATATACAATGGATTACTACTCAGACATTAAGAAAAGAATGAAGTATCACCATTTTCAGCAACACAGATGAATCTAGAGGGTAGAGTAAGTATAGTAAGTGAAATAAGTCAGAGAAAGACAAATAGCACGTTATGTCACTCTACATGTGGATTCTAAAAAACAAAACAAAGCAAAATGAAAGAACATTCACAGATGCAGAGACTAGGCTGTTGTCAGAGGGGAGACAGGGTGGGGGGCAAAATGGGTGAAGTGAAATTAAGAGGCACAAACCTCCAGTTATAAAATAAATAAGCCTGGGGGATATAATATATAGCATAAAGAATATGGTCAATAATACTGTAATAACCTTATATAGGTCCAGACATATGGTTATGAGACTTATGGAAGTGATTTAGTAAGGTACACAAGTATCAAAATCACCACTGAGTATACCTGAAGCTAACATAATACTGTACATAAACTATTTCAATTAAAAAACATAAAGTAAAATCAAAACAAAACAAAACAAAAAAAATCTGCAGCCAGCTGAGTGATTACCATTTTCTCTGTTAAAATTCTTCCAACTCTTCACCGTCATGGATAAAATTTTTAAATACTGCTTAAGCAGTAAGAAATATTAAGTATTTACAAATAATTATAAATCTACAGTGAATATTCTAATACTAGGTAACACTTTGAGGTGGTTTTCATATAACCTAACATGAAGCAAAGCAGAATCAGGCTTTCAGAACTGTCAACAGACAATTGTTTTCCTCCTAAAACTGGTTGTTCCTTGCAATAACACTCATTGGATTTGTAAAAAGTATACAGTGTTTTTTTCTTGCAAGAATGACTTCTACATGCATTAAGATGGCTACAACTGAAACAAAAAAAATCAGAAAATAATCGGTGTTTGTGAGGATGTGGAGAAATCAAAACCCTTGGGCACTGTTTGTAGGAATGTAAAACACTGTGACCACTATGGAAAACAGCAAGTGTGTTTCCATCCAAAACTTCAAAACAGAAGTACCAGATGACCCAGTAATTTCATTTCTAGGTACATATCCAAAAGGATTAAAAACTGAGTCTTAAAGTGATATTTGTACACCCCTGTTCAACAGCAGCATTATTCACAATAGCAAAAAGAGGAAAATAAATGTTTATAAACAGATAAATGATAAGACAAAAATGTCATCTATACATACCATGGAATATTTCTCAGTCTTTAAAAAAAGAAATTATGATATAAAGCAACAGGAATGAACTTATTAAGGACATTATGCCAGTGAAATAATTTAGTTACAAAAAGACAAATGTTTATAGGAGGCAGCAAGGGCAGTGAAATTTAGACAGAATATAGAATGGTGGTTGCCAAGGGTTGGGTGGAGGGGAGCATGGGGAGCTAAACTTCAGTTTTGCAAGGTGAAAAGTGTGTTGTAGACTGGACTACAGTATGAATGTACTATACCACTACAAAACTGTACACTTAAAAGTCGTCAAGATGATAAATTTTGTTACATCTATTTTACAATTAAAAAAAATAGCAAATCACATTAATAGGTGACCAGCTATGAACACATACAAGCAAGGCAAGATCTACAAGCCACATCCTGACCATTTCTTTACTGGTTTGGAAATAGGTACTAAGCTTAAACTTTTAACATTATGTGTCCATGTCTCATGCTCGCACCGTGTTAGTGATAACAAAAAAATGTCTTCAGATGTTGCAGATGTGGGGCAGCAGGGAAGTAAAATAACCCACTAAGAACCACTGCTTTAGAATTACACACTGAACATTAGTGTAAAAGTATGATTTTTTACATATTGCTGTATGTTAAAAAAAATTATACATGCTGAACCTCATGGGAAAAGTAAGTGATTTTTCAAGGAATAATTTTCATTAGGTTTTTGCCTTATTCATAAAACTCAGAGTCTAACCTCTGTGAGAATTTGTACTATATGCAAAATTCACTTTTTCAGAAACTGGACAAAGGAGCTTGAAACTCTAAAGAAGACCAAGTTATTGATTTTTTAAAAATGATAAATATGCAGAATGCAAACTTCACATTTAGAGTATCAGGATCTTTGGGCCTGTCATATTTCAGTATATTTCTTATAGACTCTAGAAATGTCAACTAGATCGCTCTCTGGCCTCAGATCCCAAAAAAGAGCATTCATTTGGCTTTCTGTCACAAGGAAATCAAGACAAACTACTGGATTATTTATGAGATACACCATACTGGTCTGTTCCCGTGTAGCAGACTTCCTAGTTCACACTGGACTGAAAACTGACTATATACACCAGACAATGAGTTCCACAGGGATGCTTATGCCCTTCTAGCTTACTGTCGTCCCCTTATGAACCAGCACCATGCCTGGCACAAGAAACACTCAAAATATCTGAATACAATGAATGAGTCAGCATATATATATTTTTAAAGATTTATTTTAAAACAGGTAACAGAATAACTGCAGCCATGAAATTAAAAGATGCTTGTTCCTTGGAAGAAAAGTTATGACCAACTTAGACAGCAGAGACATTATTACTTTGCCAACAAAGGTCAGTCTAGTCAAAGCTTTGGTTTTCGAGTAATCATATATGGATGTGAGAGTTGGACTATAAAGAAAGCTGCTGCTGCTGCTAAGTTGCTTCAGTCGTGTCCGACTGCGCGACCCCATAGACAGCAGCCCACCAGGCTCCCCCATCCCTGGGATTCTCCAGGCAAGAACACTGGAGTGGGTTGCTAAGAAAGCTGAGCGCCGAAAATCCAACCAGTCCATCCTAAAGATTCATTGGGCCACCTGATGCAAAGAACTGACTCATTGGAAAAGACCCTGATGCTGGGAATGACTGAAGGCAGGAGAAGGGGACGACAGAGGATGAGACAGTTGGATGGCATCACCGACTCAATGGACATATGAGTAGGCTCTGGGAGTTGGTGATGGACAGGGAAGTCTGAAATACTGCAGTCCATGGGGTTGCAAAGAGTCAGACATGATTGAGTGACTGAATCGAACTGAACAGAACAGAATAATAAAGATATACATTCAACAGTACTGAAATAAATCTACATAAAATATACAATTTCATTAAGATGCAATTAAAATATTTGAAGTAGCACATATGTTCATATTTCAAGCCAGTATACTAGCTTCTAAGTGTTTAAAGACTAGCCTACTTTAATCTTTAAAAAGACCAAAGATTTTCCTCTTAGTGTTTATTTGCTTTAGGCCATATTTAAATTTTTAGCCATTTCTAAGCGTATATATTTTAAGTATATACTATAATGACCACGGATTTATTTTACCTACTAATTAAGAAGATACTTTGGGGTGGTATGATCAGCACAGAGAATAGTGGAAGGGATATTATCTCCCTTAATCTGAACACAACTGTCAAGTCTATCATTTATTCGCTTTTCTAGTAGCTTCTCTCCTTGTTTTCCAATGGCCTTATGAGCAACTGACTGGTGAAGCCTAAATTCTTTTCACTTAAAAGATTTCCACGTTAAAGACTGTCCATATTAAAGCTGTACCTTCAGTTTATTATATTTAGGTCTTGGACAAGTTACTTTATTTCCCCAGCTGTAAGCTGGGATAATATCAGTAATCTTGCAAAAGATGCTGCATATAAGGTATGTCAGGTACTCAGCATAAAATATTCTATCATAAATATTTAAGAAATATTTAAGAGATAAGGAGTGCCTTATTTGTTCCCAGTAAATTTCTATCTTATTCTTGTCCAAATAGTGTTCCACATGTCATAATCTTTAGAATCTTGATTCTATCATCTGTGAATTAGCTATTCCCTCTGGTTGTTATTTGGCAAGCTTTTCATAGCCTGAATAAGACAGGAGTTTTACAGCATATCATTCAAGGTTGAAGAGTAGATTAATAATGTTACTCAAAACTATCCAGATACATCAATTAATAAGAATCAGCTACGAATTCACTTACCTATACTATCATCTAGCTGATCATTTCTTATTCCACCCATCAATATTTCAAGGTTTTTTTTTTAATATTTTTACTTTTCAAGGCTTTCTTAAAGACATTCTAAGTTCACTGCATTCCCTCGATTCACCATAGTAATAAAACTACCAATATATATTAAATGTTCATCGAGGAAATTTATAAGAAAAAATATATATCACAATAAGCTTGTAATTTGAAATGCAAAATAGAAAATTTAAAAACAGTTTTCCAGAAACCAAACTAAGAAATCTACAGTACAAAAAGTTCTGGAGATTGTTTTTGGAGAAAAGAGAAGGTGGAGAGAGCAGATGAGCGAGAACCCGACACTGGCAACAGAAACAAACACCAACCTGTCATTCGAAGACTGCGCGTGTGACACCTAAGGTACAAGCGAGAAGAGAGCTCTTCACCAACAGACAAGTCAGTGGTTTGACTTGTTTGTCTAATGACAGTATGTGGACAGAAGGGTTCCATTTCTGCTATATATCAAACCTGAGAGCTAAACCTCACCCCTCCAATAAACACACAGAAATGCTAGATAAGATACAAGAAATATTTTTAGAATGCATGACAGAAGTTATAAGAAAGAGGAAATTCTTATGGTCAAAAATTTTCAGTTTCAGAAGGAAACTAAAAACCAGAGCAAACTTGCAAATTTCACTATGAAATTTCAGCTGTAACATCTATAAGAGGACTTTAAAAGGGCAGTGGGCAATAATCAAATGCACCTCCCCCTGTGTCTATCATAAAGCTGGGGCACACCCAGGTTTGCGCTAGCCCACTAGCATGGGGAGATAATGAGGGAAAATGTCTGTTCTGGCCTGGTAGTCTTCTCAGTTAGTGGATGGTTCTCTTCAGGTCAGGAAACCCTGAAGCCAAGAAATTACAGTAAGAGTAGTCCTCTGTCAGTGATAGCCCTGGAACTATGACATAACCAGACGTAAAACTTTTCTGGAAGGAATTATTCTTAACCGAGGTTACTCAAGATTCCCATGAGAAGGCCCTACTGAAAATAAGGTCACCTTAAAAAATCACAAAATACATGGATAAACAGTCCACCAAAGACCCAATAGATACAACGGAACCTAAAGTTAAAAAAACAAAGACAAAAACTTGGACATCATGAAACAAATAATAGGCAAATCCGAAGAATGGTACATACCTAGAAATGAGTAACAACTTTTACAAGGAGAAATCCAATGAATAGTTTAAAAAGGAGATTATATAGTGACAAGAGAATTCATGAACTAGAAGACAGATATGAAGACATTATAGAAAGATAAAGTACTGGAAACATAGAGGGCTTAAAAGATAAAGAGAATAGAATAAGAAAGTCTAGTAAACATTTCTTTAAAAAAAGTAATCATATTGAATCTGTGAAATTTGTTCTCCATATCATAACATCTTCATTACTGTGCAGCACTGAGTGACCTTACTATAGAAAATCCAACATATTTACTTACCATAGAATATAGATGGCTACAATTTTAAAGTTTTTCCTTCCTTTTATAGACTAATATTAAATAATTTACCATTCAAATATAATATCTGGCAAACAAGTTTCAATTAAAAGCTACATCAAAGTTAGCAGTATATTTATTTGTTCCGACTATAACAGTGATTTTACTGAGTCAGTGATTCTACTGAAACTGATACAAGTATGTACTTGAGAAGAAAAAAACAAATATTTAGCCTAGAATTAGAGCATGATTGACAGTTATGTCTAAAGTGTGAGAAAACTGTTGCCTGAGACTAGTAAAGCAACTCTAGGGAATTGAAGCAAGTCTTAAAGGTTTTTTAAAAACACACAGTAATTCACTTAGTTCAATATTAATACTTATTCAAAGTAGGTGGGTGGGTTAACAATAAAGGCCAAAGTACAATTTATAAAGGCTGAATCCAAGGCAATCACATGCTTAACATCACACCCAAGCTTTCCATCCTGGGAAAAGTCGGCTGAGATTTTTCGGGTCCATGGCCTGCTGTATGAGCAGATTCACCTGTCCACCAACACTGAGCACGGTTCCTTCCTCTACTCCTTTTAGTTTCTCTTGCAGTCTCATCAAGACACGTTCAGCTACTTTATTGAAACTCTGGTCAATATCACTAGTGACAAAAACACAACGGTTTTAATGAGGTGGAACAGTTTGAAGGGTCTTGGAAACAGGAGAATCGGAACAACTGTCAACAGATCCTGCTCACCTGAGATTTCGTTTGCATTCCTGGTCATCTGCATTTAGAGTGGAGTGGAGCTCACTTTCATCATCTGGCCTCTGTTGTAAATATAAAGCTTTTAAAGGATTCATGGTCCAGTCAAAGAGAGGATCATATAGGAGGACCTAGATAGAGAACACATGTATTACAAGAACAGTGTGCACTTTGACCAGTATTATAATAGAGACTAGTCACATGGCAGGTGACTATCACATGTGCTTCATGCTTCCTTGTGGAGAAAGCTGTACTAACACGTGCCCTGGTGCTCTGGGCTTCTCCCATCTGAATGTGTTCTTCCTCCCTACTGGGGACGGTGATACTGTCTGACCCATGGTTTCTGACTGAAACTAATCAATTAAAAGGAGATAAGCGCTAGTCACGTTCTTTCCTTCTCTCTCACCTCTTGATGAGTATGGTCCTGAGTAAGAACATTTGCTTGCAGGCCCCAATTCTCCAGGTGAGCTGGACCAAGGGATAGATTAGGTTGTGGGCGGTGAACAGCAGAAGCAAGTCTATTTGGACCTTACTCCTAAGCCATATTCTCCAACAGTTACATCAGTGATAAACCTGACATTCTGATCTCTTACTTTTTTAGTATTCTTTAATCTAATTAATTTATTATATTTCTACACTATAAAGCTATTCTTTACTCAAATTCAGACTATACTTTTTTTAAAAAAATTATTTATTTTAATTGGAGGATAATTACAATATTGTGATGGTTTCTGCCATACATCAATATGAATCAGCCACAGGTATACATGTGTCCCCCTGTCGTGAACCCTCTTCCCACCTCCCTCCACACCCTAGCCCTCTGGGTTGGCCCAGAGCACTGACTTTGGGTGTCCTGCTTCATGCATCGACCTTGCACTGGTCATCTGTTTTACATACACATGTTTCAACGCTATTCTCTCAAATCATTCCACCCTTGCCTTCTCCCAGAGTCCAAAAGTCTGTTCTTTAAATTTGGTCTCTTTTGCTGTCCTGCATGTAGGATTATCATTACTGTGTTTCTAAATTCCATACACACACACACACACACATATATGCATTAATATACAGTATTTGTGTTTCTCTTTCTGATTTAACTTCACTCATATAATAGGCTCCAGTTTCATCCATCTCATTAGAACTGACTCAACTGCATTCTTTTTTATAGATGAGTAATATTCCATTGTGGATATATACCATAACTTTCTTATCCATTTGTCTGCCAATGGAATCTAGGCTGCTTCCATGCCCTAGCTATTGTAAAACAGTGCTGCAATGAAGAGTGGGGTACATGTGTCTCTTTCAATTCTGTTTCCCTCTGGGTGTCTGCCCAGCAGTGGGACTGCTGGGTCCCATGGCAGTTCTATTCCCAGTTTTTGAAGGAATCTCCACACTGTTCTCCATAGTGGCGGTATAAGTTTGCATTCCCACCAACAGGATAAGAGGGTTCCCTTTTTCCCACATCCTCTGCAGCATTTATTTGTAGACTTTTTGATGATGGCCATTTTGACCAGCATGAGATGATACATAATTGTGGTTTTGACTTACATTTCCCTAGTAATGAGTGATCCTGAGCATCTCTTCATGTGTTTATTAGCCATCTGTATGTCTTCTTTGGAGAACTGTCTGTTTAGTTTTCTTAACTATTTTTTGATTGGGTTGTTCATTTTTCTGTTATTGGGCTTCATGAGCTACTTGCATATTTTGGAGATTAATTCTTTGTCAGTTGCTTCATTTGCTATTATTTTCTCCCATTCTGAAGGTTGTCTTTTCACCATGCTTATCGTTTCCATCATTTTGCAGAAGCTTTTAAGCTTAATTAGGTCCCATTTGTTTATTTTGTTTTTATTTCCATTATTCTGGGAGGCTGGGAGGTGGATCAGAGAGGATCTTGAGGTGATTTATGTCAGAGAGTGTTCTGCCTGTTTTCCTCCAAGAGTTTTATACTTTTTGGTGTGATATTTAAGTCTTTAAATCCATTTTTTAGTTTATTTCTGTGTATGGTATTAGAAAGTGTTCTGGTTTCATTCTTTTAAATGTGGTTGACCAGTTTTCCCAGCATCAATTATTGAAGTTCGAGACTGTCTTTTCTCCATTGTATATTTTTGCCTCTTTTGTCAAAGATAAGGTGTCCATAGGTGTGTGGATTTATCTCTGGACTTTCTATTTTGTTCCACTGATCTATATTTCTGACACAAAGCCAGTGCCATACTGTCTTGATGACTAGTTTTGCAGTATAGTCTGAAGTCAGGGAAGTTGATTCCTCCACTTCCATTCTTCTTTCTCTAGATTGCTTTGGCTATTTGAGGTTTTGTGTGCTTCAATACAAATTGTGAAATTATTTGTCCTGGTTCTGTGAATAATACTGTTGGCAATTTGACGGGAATTGTGTTGAAGCTATAGATGGCTTTTGGTAGTATACTCATTTTCACTATACTGATTATTCCAATCCACGAACATGGTATATTTCTCCATCTATTTGTGTAATCTTTCATTTGTTTCATCAGTGTTTTATAGTTTTCTATATACAGGTCTTTTATTTCTTTAGGCAAATTTGTTCCTAGGTATTTTACTCTTTTCATTGCAATGGTGAATGGAATTGTTTCCTTAATTTCTTTCTCTGATTTTTCATTGTTAGTGTATAGGAATGCAAGAGATTTCTGTATATTAATTTTATATCCTGCAACTTTACTATATTCATTGATTAGCTCTAGTAATTTTCTGGTGGCATCTTTAGGTTTTTCTATGTTGAGGATCATGTAATCTGCAAACATTGTGAGCGTTTTACTTCTTTTCCAATCTGGATTCCTTTTCTTTTTCTTCTCTGATTGCTGTGGCTAGGAATTTCAAAACTATGTTTAATACTGGTGGTGAGAGTGGGCACTTAAGTATGTCCTTCTGTCCTGAAGAATTTCTATTGAAAGACCAGCAGTTATCCTAGTGGGGATCCACTTGTATGTTACTTTTTGCTTTTCCCTTGCTGTTTTTAATATTTGCTCGTTGTATTTAATTTTTGTTAGTTTGATTAACATGTGTCTTGAGGTTTTTTTGCTTGGGTTAAAGTCCTGTTTGGGACTCTCTGGGCTTCGTGGACTTGGGTGGCTATTTCCTTCCCCATTTTAGGGAAGTTTTTGACTATTATCTCCTTAAGTATTTTCTCATGCCCTTTCTGTCTTCTTCCTCTGGGATACCTATGATTTGAATGTTGGGATGTTTAACATTGTCCCAAAGGTCTCTGAGGTTGTCCTCATTTCCTTTTACTCTTTTTTCCACTCAGCTTCATTTATTTCCATCATTCTATCTTACACCTCACTTATCCTTTCTTCTGTCTCAGATACTGTACTGTTGGTTCTCTCCATAGTGTTTTTAATCTCAGTTATTGCACTGTTCATTAATGATTGACTCTTTTATTTCTTCAAGGTTCTTGTTAAACATTCTTTGTAACTTCTCAATCCATGTATCCAGTCTATTTATCTGTAACTCCATTTTGTTTTCAAGATGTTGGATCATCTTTGCTATCATTATTCTGAATTCTTTTCAGGGCAGACTCCCTATCTCCTCCTCTTTGGTTTGGTTTGGTGGATTTTTATCATGTTCCTCCACCTGCTGGATACTTCTCTGCCTTTTCATTTTGTTTAGATTGCTGATTGGGGTCCCCTTTCTGCAGGCTGGAGGATTGTGGCTCCTCTTAATTGTGGTGTCTGCTCCCTGTGGGTGGGGTTGGACCAGTGGCTTGTCAAGGTTTCCTGGTTGGGGGAACTTGTGTCTGTGTTCTGGTGGATGGAGGTGGATCTCTTCTCTCTGGAGGGCAATTAAGTGCCCAGTAGTGAGTTTTGCGATGTCTATGGGTTTGGTATGGCTTTGGGCAGCCTGACTCCTCATGATCAGGGTTGTGTTCCTGCTTTGCTAGAAAATTAGCATCAGGTGTCTCACACTGGAACTTGCTGGCTCTTGGGTGGAGCATGGTTTCAGTGTAGGTATGGAGACTTTTGGGTGGGCTTTTGTCTTTTAACATTCCCTGGTGTCAGGAGTTCTACGATGGTCTAAAGTTCTGGAGTTGAGCCTCCTGCCTCTGGGTTTTGGTTCTGCTCTTGGTAGCTTCGAGATTTCTCCACCCACAGAGCTTCTTTGCTTATTTTGGCTACCGCTATTTCCAAGTCTCTTCAGTGTCTAATCTCTGCCCTGACACGAGGAGGTGAAGGTGCCACTTATCCACGCTCACTCAGTTGTGTGGTGGAGAGGAAGGGACACTGCAAACAAAACTGGCTGGTATGTGGGTATGTGTGGGGAGTGCTCACAGTGGATGGGCCACACTGCATTTGCCACAGCCCGAAGTGGCATGTACTTCCCAGGTCCACACTGCTCAGGCTCCCGGGTGCTCTGCGAGTGCACTGTCCCAAGTGGGCCCTATGCTCTGTGCACTTCCCGAGTCCCAGCTGCTCTGGTGACCAGGTGCTCAACAAGCACTGTCCCAGGTAGGCCATGAGTCTTATGCACCTGCCTGGTCCTGGTTGCTGGGTTTCCCAGGTGCACCACAATGGCACAGTCCCAGGTACCCTATGTGTCCCTTCTGGAAAGCTGGTCTCAGGCTGTGACACTCCCACACTCCCAGCTGATGTGATCTGTCCAGGATCCCAGCAAGATGTGGTTAGTGACTGGCAGCCTGCTCACAGTTTGGCGGGAGATGTGATCTCGGGGCCGAGACTGCAGTGGCCCCTTGCCCTCCGCCACCGGCTGCCTCTCTGCCTCCAGGAATGGCATTTACTACCGTAAATGGCAGCAGGCTTGCTCTCCTTTGGTATTTTCTAGGGCGCAACCCTTTGTTCTATGAGCACACCAAGAATCACTGTGCCAGTTAGAACCCTCCTGCAGGAAAGGTCCTTTTTTTTTTGTCTATCTGGCATTCCATGGTTAGGGTTGCTATGTCCCTTTAGCCCCCTTAGGTTGTCCTCAGGCCATTCAAGCCCAGTCCTTATCCTAAGGACCAACGATGCAGCCCACACCTCCACGCCCAGCCCCTACCTGCTGCAGGCAGACACAAGCATCTGAGCTGTTTCTCTGCGGTAGGTGCGTATTCTTGGTGTTTTATTTTCTGATTATGTTGCCCTCTGAGATTCCAAAGCTCCCCACTGATCCCTCCTGTGAGAGGGTTTCCTACTGTGTGGAATCTTCTCCTTCACGACTCCCTCCCCAGGAGAGGTCTCTGTCCCTAAATCCTTTGTCTCTCTTTTCATCTTTTATCTTTTGTTCTTTCTCCTTTCAAAGAGATTGGGTTGCCTTTCTGGGTGTTTGGTGTCCTCTACCAGTGTTCAGAATTTGTTTTGTGGAAGTTGCTCCACATTCAAACGATCTTTTCATGTATTTGTGGGGAAGAAAGTGATCTATCTCCCTGTCCTATTCCTCTGCCATCTTCTAAATATTATTCTTAAGGCTCTTTCTTTTCCACTCAGTTTCAAATTTGGATAGGAGAGAAAAGGTATAATTTATTAAAAACTCCTAAGAACCAAAGGTCTAGTGCTATGGTTGGCATTCTGAAATCTACATACGGAGTAGTATTTGAATACCAAAATAATTTGCAAACATGATGACAGGAGAGTAGACTAAAATAACATTCCAGAGGATTGGGATCCAGCAAAACTCTTGAGAAGTACTCTGATAAAGCTGAAGACACAGAGTCCATAGTGAGGTCAATTGGGAAACTACTCTTGAAGATTGGGACAACCACGCCAAATAATTTGAGGAAATTCAGTCAGATTTACAGAGGAAAGAGTAGGCGGATCGGTGTAAAATACATAAAGCTTATAAAGCTTATGTTACACAGTTACTGCAGGTGGAGACTCAGATCACTTCTCAAGTCTGAAACTCCCCAACAGTTTCCATCTTACTCAGTAAAATCTAAAGTACTCGCACTCATGTAGGAACCCCTAGATGCTCTATCCACTCTTAACTATCTAATTTTATATTCTACTACTCTTTAAACAATGAGGCTTCTGAGAAATTTGGCATTCAACCAGTAAAACTTCTGAAGCATCGAGGAATTACCCTCTTCCACCAAGTGGTAACTCAGGATTCAAATACCAAAGGAACCCCTAAATCTACCCAGGCACAAAAACCCTTTTTACTGAGAATGAGCAGAGTAAAATACTGGGGAATATATTAAATTTCTTTGGATTTTAAATCAGTTTGAAAAGTTTAGATTTTTTTGGCTTATGTGCAAAAAAGCAAGATAATTTAATTTTAGATCTTCATTTCTACATTATTGAGGCATCCATGTTATCACTTATTCTTGTTGTAGAACCAATGGCAAACTGTAATAAATGATAACATGTATAAACATAATACGGGAAAAAGGAAAGCTTTTCCAGCCTCGAGAACAGGACATCCTTGGAATTAATTTTATCAACATAGTATTGTGACCTGTTTTGACCCTCTTGGTACCAGAAATCTATATTGCCACCAGCAGTCAAAAGATCTATACAGAGGACTTTGGTTTATAAAGGCTGCAGACAGAGGACCACCCTAGAAGACTATTAATTTCATCCTCCTTGGCATATAGTCCCACCTGTTGTTGATCACAGGTTTAATGGTTAATGCCAGTGAATTAATAGATTCTCAACCTTGGCTGCCAGTAGGAGAGCTTTTATAAAATACAAGTGTTCTTGCCTCATCCCTAGAAGTTCAAATTTGGTCAACATCAGTGTTGTTTAAAACAACTCTACTTCCATGCTTCTCTGTGGAGCGTACTTTCCTGGTCTCTTGCCCCACCATACCCGGTACTAGGAGAGAAAAGGACCGCCTCAGGTACTGAATTGTCACTTGGGTAGAATTAATGTCATAAGCCCTGGAAATTTGCTGGACTTCCTTCCCTTTCTGCCCTGAGCAACATGAAGCAGCACTTCTCATGGAGTGTTTAGGCTCTGTAGGCCCAAACCCCAATTAGGGGGCTGTCCCACGTAAAGAAAGTAGAGAGGCACTGAGGTGGCACCAGGAGCAAGCCAGTTTGACCCTCGCTCCTCAGTCATGTTCCTGCAGCGACAGTGCTGACGCTCTGACCTCCATCTGTCTCACTACATGGTTACGAACCTGGGCAGGGGAAAGGAGATACAATTTACTGATTTCTCTTAAAACCACAAAGGAAACCATTCTGGAAATAATACCACACAAGATAACTAAGATGTCAGTGCTGATGTATGTATTGAAGACTAGAGCTTACTTATAGTGCTGTACATTCCAAGAAACCTGAGGGGACTGAAGGCCTTTCTAAACCACTATTAACTCTCCTGCTGCCAGTATCATCCCACATCTTTACAACAAAGTACTGAACCTCAAATCAGTGCCTTCCTAACAAGACAGCAGTCTATTAGGTACAGAAATAAAAATTTCCTTATACTTTACCTCAACAATGGTTAACAGGGTTTCCTTAGAATTTCTCATTACCTCCATGGTTTTCTCACAGCATCTACAAACACATTGTGAATATGAATTTTACACCAACATTTTCAACATATCTTTATCTCCTATTTATTCCTGTCTAGTGTGCTGAAACTACTTTTGTTAATAATTCCCAAACTAACATCTCAAAGAGCACGGTACTTAGCAGAGTGAGTTTTCAGTAGATGTTTCTGAAAAGAATATAAATAGGTATGTGAATATAAGCTTAGCATTTATAAGAATAACATAGTACTACTATGAAACATTTCTTTCAGTTGATCATTATGGTAATCAATAGTTTACTTTCTTTCACTAGAATCTCCCAAGTTAAAAGTTGAGTGTGTAGACTAAAGAAACAATATTGAGTATGTAGACCTATGCTGGGAAAGCTACAGGGAACTGTAAAGTTGGCAGGAATTGGTATCAGACCATAAACTTCTTTAGGATAAATTATGCACCCAAGAATGAGCACCCAATAGAAGTTCTGATCAATAAACAAAGATTTAGCTAGGACAGAGGTGTGAAAAATAAAGGCGGGCTGCTTTCAGAGGCAGTGAGGGAGAACAGTATGTGTATTATATTGAGTGACATCCTAGGTGGTTTGAAGGAAGGGGAAATTACTGATTTGACCCGTAGTCTTTTCCTTAGCATTAGGAAAGCACTGGAATGTTGAATTCTACAATCTATAGAAATCAATAATCTGAATAATTTTGATGTCAAAAATCATCTACCCTACCTTACCTTATTTGGCTTACCTTCTGAAAACGCCTTCAACACCAGTAATGCCCATCCCATCCACAATATCTCTGGTAAGTCTAAAAGGAACTGTTTCAGGAGTAGGAAGGATTTTGCCCTGTTCAAAAGCAACTCCTAAAGTAAAAAATATAGTGAGGTTAGGAGGTCACATAGCTAATTTACTTTCCTCTCAACTGGCCTGTGAACTTTGCAGAGGCACCAAATAATCTGTCACCAATATTCCATCAGTACTAGAACAAACACACAGTCATTTATTCTATGCTCTGCCTGCCTTCTTTATCTTCAACATGCTCCAGAAAAATCAACCTCAAATTTTAAAAAACAAGTTTAAAAATTATTTATTAATATATAATCAGAGAAATCTATATTAAAGGGTGACTTTTAAGAACTAAGTAGTGAGGGGTAGAATTTAAAATACATAAGATATGTATAAATATCTTTAACCCATTATCCCCCAATGGTAACATCTTGCAAAAAACTATAGTACAATATTACAACCAGGATGTTGACACTGATACAATTAAGATATAGAATAGTTCCATCACTTTAAGGATTTCTCATGCTATATTACTGTTGTTGTTCAGTCGCCAAGCTGTCTGACTCTTCATGACCCCATGGACTGCAGCACACCAGGCTTCCCTGTCCCTCACCATCTCCCAGAGTTTGCCCAAGATCATGTCCATTGAACTGATGATGCCATCCAACCATCTTATCCTCCGTCACCCCCTTCTCCTTCTGCCTTCAATGTTTCCCAACATCAGGGTCTTTTCCGATGAGTCAGTTGTATCAGGAGGCCAAAGTATCAGAACTTCAGCTTTAGCATCTGCCCTTCCAATGAATATTCAGGGTTAACTTTCTGTAAGATTGACTGGTTTGATCTCCTTGCTCTCCAAGGGACTTTCAAGAGTATCCTCCAGCACCACAGTTTGAAAGTATCAATTCTTTGGGCTCTGCTATATTAGCTTTTGCTATATTAGGCACACCTATTTACCTCCCAATACCTACCCCTACTCTCACTCCTTCCAGTAATCGCTAATCTGTTTTCCAATTTTGTAATTTCAAGCATGTTATATAAATGGAGTCAAATAGTATGTAACCTTTGGGGGTTAGTTTTTCACTCAACATAATTCTCAAGAGAATCATTCAAATTGTCATCTATACTGAGTTGTATTCCACGGTATGGATGTACCATTTTGCTTAAGCATTTGCCCATTTAAAGGACATCTGGATTGCTTCCAATTTGGGGCTGTTATGAAGAAATCTGCTATAATTTGTGGTACAGGTAGTATCCTTTTGTGCGCTGAATTGACGAACTGTTTATCTTCTTGGATGAAATGTCTATTCATGCCTTTTACCCATTTAATAACTGTTTTGCTTTGTTTATACTGGTGAAGTTTAAGAGTTCTTAGGGACTATGCTTTAGGCATTAAGTCTAAGAATTCTTTATCTAGCCCAAGTTGCTGAAGATTTTCTCCTCTTCTTTCTCTGCTGTCATACTGGATGATTTCTACTCTTCTGTCTTCATGTCCACTGATTCTTTCTTCTGCTTCTTGAGCTTAACCACTGAGTTTTAAAATTTTAATTACTGCATTTTACTGTTCTAAAATTTTCACCTGGTTCTTTCATATGTTCTATTTTTATGCTGAGACTGCTTCCATGCTGAGACTTATTACCTTTTCATTTGTTTTAAACAGGTTTGCAATTGATCCTTGAAGCATTTTTATGATGGCTGCTTTAAAATCTTTTTCAGATAATTTGTCATCTTAGTGCTGATATTTATTGTTTTTCATTCAAACTATGATTTTCTTGACAAATGATTTTCAATTGAAATCGACCATTTTGTATATTACATCATGAGACTCTGGATTTATACTTCTCCTTTTGCTGGCTGTTGAAGTAACCATACAGAAGTAACTGCTAAGTGATGACAGAAGACCAGATTCCTCACTTGGCCTCCTCTGACATCCAAGAGGAGAGGGGCTTCCTTGCTATAGCTGGGTGAGACTGGAAGTCTAGGCTTCCTGCATGGTTTCCACTGACACCGTGGGTGAGTTGGAGGAAAAACAAGGTTTGAAAAACATAGACAAGGAGGTAAACAGGATATATGTTACAGTTAGATGGTCTAATATATTGTTATTGGAGTCCCAGAAAGAGAGGGGAGAATCTGGATGGGTACTATGACATTACTATGACTCAGAATATAGCAGAAGTGACACTGTGCCAGTTGCATGCTAGCCCTTAACTTCCACTTCCTTCCTCTTGGAGCTTTGAGATGTATTATAAGAAATTCAGGTTATATGGCTGATTCATGTTGATGTTTGGTAGAAACCAGTGTAACACTGTAAGGTAATTATCCTTCAATTAAAAAAAAAAAGATCTCAGGGAAAGATGAACAAATCTTAGGGAGAACTACTTTTAAAAAAATAAACTAATGTACTTTTAAGCACACACAAACAAAAAGTTCAGAGAGGCCACATGGAGGAACAATGAAGTGTCAAATGTGTAAGAAGCCATCCTAGACACTGGCGCAGTTTAACCCTAAGGTAAATTCAGCCCCAGGTTCTGACTACAATAGTATGAAAGATCCTAAGTGAGAACTGTCAAGCTGAGTCCAGTCAACCCATAGATTATAAGAGATAATAATAGTAGTTTTAAGCTACTAAATATAGAGTGGTTTCTCATGCAGCAATGGATAGTCAAAGTGATACACAGAGAAAAGTGAATCAATTAACAAAGTCATTCAAGTGTATGGATATTGAGATTTTACAAAACAAACCTATGTAACCAGGATTCCAGAAGCCCCACCCCATCTCCCTAACAATCATGAACCACCTCTTCAAAGGGTTACCACTATCCTAACTTCTAACACCGTAGATTAATTTTATCAGTATTATATAGTATATATTCTTTCCTATCTAGATTCTTTCATTTAATATTGTATTTGTGAGTTTTCCATGTTGTGTGTGGCTATAGTTCATTCAATCTCATTGTTATATAGTATTTCATTTTATGAATACAATAAAATTCATTCATCCATTTTCCTATCCAAGTACTAACCAGGCTCAATCCTGCTTAGCTTCCAAGATCAGACCAGACCTGGACGCATTCAGGGTGGTTTGGTTACAGACCATTCATTCCTTCTATTTGTGGTGGGGCTGGAGCTACTTCCAGTTTGGGGGTATTATGAACAGTACTACTATGGACATTCTTATACGCATGGTGTTCATTCCTACTGCAGTGGGGTTGCTGGATCACAACTCCCAGCTTTAGCAGATAATGCCGAACAGTATCACAAAGTAGCTATACCAATTTACCTTTCTCATTTATAGATGCATTTAGCATGGCCTGAACATAGGTTGGCATACTACTATCTCTACTTTGTCCCTTCCAGACCACTGTCCTTTCATTCTCATGCAAAATTCCACTCCTCTACTGAGTTCCCACATTCAGGCTCTAATAACTCCACTCATTCTCATATTTACTATACCCTAGCTTCTAAGAATTACTCTCAAATTCATTGAATGTTGACATGGATCTAGCTCATGATCTTCCTCTCTGTCCTAACTCTGGAATTCGTTCTGGGGAAAATCATATAATATCCTTGATCTTATCTGTTTTAATGAAATTCAGTTTTACTCTCTCTTAGCAAACCACTAAGCAAAAACTTACACTATAAAACTTCAGTTCAGTTCAGTCGTGTCCAGCTCTCTGTGACATGGACTGAAGCATGCCAGGCTTCCCTGTCCATCACCAACTCCCGGAGCTTGCTCAGACTCATGTCCATCGAGTCAGTGATGCCATCCAACCATCTCATCCTCTGTTGTCCCCTTTTCCTTCTGCCTTCAATCTTTCCCAGCATCAGGGTCTTTTCCCATGAGTCAGCTCTTCGCTTCAAGTGGCCAAAGTGTTGCAGCTTCAGCATCAGTCCTTCCAATGAATATTCAGGGTTGATTTCCTTTAGGATTGACTGGTTTGATCTCCTTGCAGTCTAAGGGACTTTCAAGAGTCTTCTCCAACACAACAGTTCAAAAACATCAATTCTTCAGCATTCAGCTTTCTTTATGGTCCAACTTTCACATCCTTGAGATGTGAGAACTCCTGGAAAAACCATAGCTTTGACTAGATAAATCTTTGCTGGCAAAGTAATGTCTCTGTTTTTTAATATGCTTTTGCTAGGTTGGTCATAGCTTTTCTTCCAAGGAGCAAGCATCTTTTAATTTCATAGCTGCAGTTACCATCTGCAGTGATTTTGGAGCTCAAGAAAATGAAGTCTGTCACTTTTTCCACTGTTTCCCCATCTATTTACTATGAAGTGATGGGACCAGATGCTATGATCTTCATTTTTTTAATGCTGAGTTTTAGCCAGTTTTCTCACTCTTCTCTTTCACTTTCAAGAGGCTCCTTAGTTCCTCTTCACTTTCTGCCATAAGGGTGGTATCATCTGGATATCTGAGTTTATTGATACTTCTCCCAGCAATCTGAATTCCAGCTTGTGCCTCGCCCAACCTGGCATTTTGCTTGATGTACTCTGTCTTTAAGTTAAATAAGCAGCGTGACAATATACAGCCTTGACATACTCCTTTCCCAGTTTGGAACTAGTCCATTGTCCCATGTCCAGTTCTAAGTGTTGCTTCTTGACCTGCATACAGATTTCTCAGGAGGCAGGTAAGGTGGTCTGGTATTCCCATCTCTTTAAAATTCTCCAGTTTGTTGTGATCCACAGAGTAAAAGGCTTTATCATAGTCAATGAAGCAGAAGCAGATGTTTTTCTGGAATTCTCTTTCTTTTTTCTATGATCCAATGGATGTTGGCAATTCGATCTCTTATTCCTCTGCCTTTTCTAAATCCAGCTGAAACATCTGGACTGTAAAACTTATCATCTCCTAAAACAGTACTCCCTAAGTAATCTGAAATTCTACATTCTAATCAAAACCTCTTCTCCTTCAACCCCTTTATTCTTATTAAATAATCTTCAAACTCATCGAGATTTATAGTCTGTTAGTCTCTCTTCTTTCCCTACTCAGCTCAGGGTGTAGCCTGCAAAGTTGATTACTCTTGCTAGTACTTTAAATATTCCTGGCCCCTTGTTCCTCTATGCTTACCATTTCAAAGTAGAACTCAAGGATATCTAAGTATATTGAGGACTGCTGGGAGAAATCACATGATGACACTACAAATTTAAGATTATTATCCTAGGAAAGCATCCCTTAAAATACTTGGCAAGTCTTATATATCCCTTTCTAGTCAATTTTGTGGTCTCATTTCCATGGTACTCATTTTAAAATTTTTATTGTTCTTTTAGGGTCAATTACCATCCCTCCAATTCTTAGCTAATAAACATGTTTTTCAGTTCTCAGGGAAAATGGAATAGCAAATATAATTTCTCAAATTCTTTCCCCTCTGGCCAAAGACTTTCCTAAAGGTAATGTGTTCACCCTTTCTTCTTCTACATGCTTCCAGTATAAAGCCAACTCTACACACTCATACTTTATGATTTCCCTGGCTATTTTAATTATCTTTGTCTCTCTCCTGTAAGTACCTCCCATCTTAAGAAAGCAAATGAGCGAGTTCTCTGGCAGAACAGTGGTTAGGACTCCACACACTCACTGCCAAGGGCCCAGGTTTGGTCTCTGGTCAGAGAATTGAGGTCCCACAAGCCATGCAGTGAGGGCAAAAAAAGAAAGAGAGCAAATGAATAAGAACAAAAACACCTCAAAATCCCAAACATGGGTGAGGGAGGGAACCAAATATGTACCTCCCATCTCTGTAACAAATTTCTCTTCATTCTTACTTCTAAAATTCTTGCAGAACAGTTCCACATTATCAGCCTACATGTCCTTAACTTCCAAACTTCCATTCAATCCTTGCCTTTTCACAATCTCACTTCCTCCATTCTATCCAAAGTTACTAAGATTGATTAATTAAGTTCAAAGGCTTATTTCCAGCATTCATCTTATTTGGCCTTTCTGCATGAGATACTACTGAGCACAGTGCTTCTTCCTCCATGAAAATTTATTCTCTCCTGGCTTCCAGGATAGCCCTACTTCTAGTTTCTATGATTCTACTACTTTCTGGCTATTCCTTATTATTTTTTCTGACTCAGCCTTTTTCTTCTCCTTCTTTCTTTTGGGCCGTGCTGTGCAACTTGTGGGATCTTTGTTCCCCAACCAGGAAATGAACCTAGGCCCTGGGCAGTGAGAGTGCTGAGTCCTATAACCACTGGACCACTGGGGAATATCCAAGACTCAGACTTTTGAAAGTTGGTATTCCTTACAATTCTATCCTTAGTCCTCTTCATCAAGAATAATGTATATATAAGATTAGAACCTCCTCTAGTCCAGTGACTAACTGTAATCTATTTGCTTAAAGTTCTACATTTCTTACTATTTTCAACATCTTTACTTTCCTATATATTAAACTGCCTACTTCCCCTGGAAATGCCATTAATACCTCAAAACTACGCACAAAACTAAGCTCACCAGTTTCTTATTTTTCACAAAACCTGCTGTTTTCCTTAGTTAGAAGCTTCATTTATCTTGGAGTCCCCTCTCCCATTGTTTCCATATCTTATATCACTGATGCAAAATTACTACAAAAATGTCCCTAAATCCAATCTCATGGTCCATACAACTTTAGTCCAAATCATCTCTTGTCTAAACTATTATAATCACCCCTAACTTGTATTCCTAATGCTAATACTATTCTCCAAATTATCTTTCCAATAATCAGGATTATGTCCTGATCAAATATATCTTCATTCACTTTCCATTGTTTAAAAGATTAAAGTGGAAACTTCTTGGCCGTGGCTTTTTATAATCTCGTATCAGTCTCTCTCTCAAGCTACTCAACCACATACAAACTTCACTCCAGCCACACTTAACTTCTCACCATTCCTACAACATTCTATATCTTCAATATCCTTCCCTTCATTATCTGCTCTATCGTCTCTCTAGATTATCCTTTCTTTTGACCTGGCTTAAATGTCATTCATTATCTGAGGCAGAATTAGCTACTCCCTCCAGTATCACTGTGTTTAAGCTTTTTTTTTTTAAGTAAACAATATTAATTATTTTGATATATCAGTCTCTCTTCCATACTTGCAATATCCTGGTAGGCAGACAACAAAAATTTCTTGATGACCAAATATTTACTGAACAAAGAAATATACCTTTGGTTACTTACCTAAATCTATATGTACAAGTTCTGCTGACTGCTCATTTATCAAGATATTCTGTACATGTCTATCACCAAGTCCAAGTATGTAACCAACTAGAAAAAAAAAAAAAACCTAAAATCACTGATATTGTCTATTTCTATAACACAATTAGCCATAATTTGAACTAATACTATTGACTACTAGGCTTTTTTGCCTACTATAGGAAATTTTGTACATTTCCTTTTGGCCATGTTCAGTTTAAGTCAAATCTTGCCAGCTATTTTAATTTATACTGCATTTTGCAAATCCTAGATGATTTGTTTAAAAAATTTTTCCCTTTACTAATATGTACACATATTAAAATATTTGTACTTCAAAATAAGTGTGGTTAAAATTGAGACCCATTATTTACCAAAGCAGTACATTACATATACTCAAATATTAAGTATACTTTTAAACTGAGATGCCTATGGGTAAGTTCTTCATTCTTCAGTGAAACTTTCTTCTGCTTGATGAATTAAATACAAATTAATCACTAATTCATTTAATCAGGTATATATCCAAGAAAAACTACATTTCTATTTTTAAGACAGATGATAGCATGCTTTGAAATGTTTTTAACCTAATGAAAAACACCATGAGATGTTACAGAGAAAACAGTGAACAGAGTGTCAGGATGCCCGGGATGCATGACTAGCTCTGTCATTACCTGGGCCTACTTTCCTGTTCATAAACTAAATTAGCTGAATCATATTAACAATTCTCAATGTAGAAAAAAAGAGGGTTTCATTATTACCCAGAAACTTTTCAAAACATACATGTCCTGCCTTCCTGGTATACTGTACCTAAGTGATGAAAAGAGTGTTCTTTTATTAAAAACAATAGATCACTGATGTTCCAGTTAGTTTCAATACTCTAAGATGCTGTTAACTGCTAATTAACTGTTAATTCCAAACTCTTAGAAATTAAAAAGTCAAAATATATATTGTACACAGAATATTTAAATACATATCATTATTCCTATTCCTATTAAACAGAATATCATAGTGTTATAAGGATTGTATGCAAAAGACCAGTAACAATTAAAGGAAATAACTTACATGGAATTATCATGAGTTTTATTATTTTCCAAAGAAAATCCCAGAAAATAATACATTGAGGGAAGAGAAAATAAGACATATTCATTATTAAGTAAAGAAGAAAAATAATCAGTCTTATTTCTCTTCCTGGAAAAAAGAAATTCTTTCCTGCCAAAATAAGAAGAGCTATATTTAGAAGCTAAGAATCAGGATCAACAAGAAACACAATGATCTAATGATGGTGGCTTGGTAAAAACCACAATCACCATCATCCTCTCCCTGTAACAGAGAGTGTAAGGAAGTGCTGAATCTACTAAAATGTATAAGAAGATTACCAATAGAAGAAGTAGCCACACTCCGAGTATAAGCCAATCGTTTCTCAAACCACACTGCTGGATCCAAGAATTTTTCCATGCAGAAGTAACGGAAAACTGGTTGAAAATTTTGGCAAATCTCCATGAAAGCTTCGTATTTCTCTTCAAAAGACTTTTTCTGCATATCCTTTAATAGATAAAATATAAAATTATTGTGTTCAACTAATATGTACTAGGAGTTTCAATAAGAAAATGTTATAGTAGATATAAAGGCAATAAAAAGAAGAGCTAGACATTATCTTTACCTACAAGAAACTTGTCTGTCTGGAAAATTCCATAGACAGAGAAGACTGGCAGACTACACTCCATGGGGTCACAAAGAGTCAGACATGACTGAGTGACTAAGCACACACACACACACACACACACACACACACGAAGCTACAAGTCTGGTCAGGGAAGCAATTAATAACAAACTATAATCCCTTTAGGGTTCTCATGTTAATTTCAGGGAAAGAGGCACACCAACAGTGACTGTTATTTGTTTTAATTCAATTCTAATTTGAATGATTCTGTAACCTATGTAGAAGTAAACACAAAAATGCCAAAGGTAGCTCCATGTAGTATTAGGTATATCATAGATCTAGGGGTGTGATAAGGAAAAGGAAGAATCAATCACGGGTTGATTGATTCTTGACTGTGGCAGCAAAGCAGCTGAAACATCTCAGATCTGTCCTTCAACACTTCCTTCCTATACAATAACTTCCTGAAGCAAAGCTTATCTACATCAAAGGGCTCAATTCTCGTCTATGGACTGATGACTTCCAAATCTGTATCTTTAAAAAAAATTTTAGTTTATTTTTAATTTGAGGATAATTACTTAATATTGTGACGATTTCTGCCATACATCAGCACGAATCAGCCACAGGTACACACGCGTCCCCTCCCTCTTGAACTTCCCCTCCGTCTCACCCCATCCTTTAGCTCTAAGTTGGCAGGGAGCACTGGATTGAGCTCCGTGTGTCACACAACAAATCCTCGCTGGCTCTCTATTTTTCATGCTATTCTCTCAATTTGTCCTACCCTCTCCTTCCCCTACTGTGTCCACAAGTCTGTTCTCTAAGCCTGTGACACCGCTGCTGCCCTGCAATAATACCTACACAGACATTTCTTCAAAGAAGACAAAGAGATGGCCAACACACACATGAGAAGATGCTTAACATTCCTCATTATTAGAGAAATGCAAATCACATCTGTGTCTTTGGCTCAGGTATTTGTATTAAGCTCCAGCCTGATGTGCCTCTCCAACTTTCACTCCATATCTTCACTTGGATCACTTCCAAATCCAAACTAATTCACTTTCTCAGATTTGGCAAACCTCAGCCACTTCCTTTATTCATCAACATGGTAAACAGCCTCTCCATCTACTCCATTATCCCAACCAGGCAACTGGGTACCACAGATACTCTTTTCACCAAGCCCACTTACAAACAACAACCAAATCACATCAGTTCTGCCTCTTTAATTTTTCTTATGTCAACTGCCTGTTCTCCATTCCTACCATTGTTACTCTTAGACTTGATCTCATGCTTCCAGTCAGCTTTCTCAAAAACCTAAGTGTTGCCAGAGTCAGTTTCCTAAAATGCAGTCTGGTGTCACTGTGCTTCTCCAGGGTTCTCCACTGCTTACTGGACACAGCGCAGACTTCTTAGCATGTCATGGAGCAGCCCTCCACTTTCTGACTAACGACTGCTGCTTCAGTCTCATCTATTCCTCCTCGGAAGCTAAGCCTATGCCATCTTCACCTGCCTGTTCGTGCCTCCTTCCCTTTGGCTTCTGTGTTCCTTCTTCCTGGAAAACCAAGTCATTCACAAAACTCACCTCAAACACCATCTCCTCTATGAAGTCTTTTTTTTTTTTTAAAAAGTAAATATTTGTCTATGATTTATTTGGCAGGTTAGCTCTTAGTTGCGGTACGTGGGATCTTTCATTGTAGCTAGTGGGCTTCTCCCTAGCTGCAGCCCATGGGCTTAGTTGCCCATCAGCATGTGGGATTTAAGATCCTAGCTGCTGCTGCTAAGTCGCTTCAGCCCACCAGGCTCCTCCGTCCATGGGATTTTCCAGGCGAGAACACTGGAGTGGGTTGCCATTTCCTTCTCTAAAGCATGAAAGTGAAAAGGGAAAGTAAAGTCGCTCAGTCGCATCCGACTCTTTGTGACCCCGTGGACTGCAGCCCACCAGGCTCCTCCATCCATGGGATTTTTCAGGCAAGAGTACTGGAGTGGGGTGCCACTGCCTTCTCTGTTAAGATCCCAGACCAGGGGTCAAATCCACGTCCCCTGCTTTTTTGGAAGACGGGTTTGTAACCACTGGACCACCAAGTCTCAAATCTGATTCTCTCCACTGGTTCCTGTCCCAGGTAGAACTGATCACGTCCTCCTCTGTCCCTACACAAACCCTTCCATCACAATCCCTATAGTGCTTTACCATACATTTTTTAAAATGTATAACAGAAAGCACAACAAAAGAAAAAGCAAACAGATTTTAGAGTCGGACAGACAAGGTTTAAATCCTTGTTCCATTATTTATTAGCTCACTGACCTGGAGGAAGCTAAATTCTCAGAACTTCTTTTCACCTTAAAATGGGATAAGTATGATAGTGATTACTCATATTTGTGAAGTCCTACCACAGAACCCGATAAAGAGGAGACATTCAATAAATGTCACTGATTGGGACAATGAATGTCAGACCACATGGCCAGTGCGATGTGATGTGATGTGGCAAAAGTCTTAGAAGGTCTCTCTCTCTTTCATAACTTTTTCTTTTTTGGTTTTACTTAGTATTTTGTTTGTTAAGAATTACCTTACCCCAAAATGGAAGCAATTTGGCAAACACTGAATAATGTTACATTTCTCATCTGACAAGGGTTGACACAACATAGTTTAAAACTTTCCTTTTTCATTCACACAAACTTTCATTCTAGTGAGCATACAGTCTTATACAATCACCTGATGAAATTAAAACTTTTTTACCTTCCAAAATATTCGCTGTCAATTTTAGTAAGCTACCATGTAATCTTGTAATAACATATATATTTGAATGTTACTCACCATCATCTTCTTTTGGCAGTGATTGGCACTGAAATCCTTTGGCCTGTATCTTCTATGAGCACCATTCTCATTGTTAACAAGAAATTCACCAATAGGGACAGTTCCTGTGCACCATTCAAGAACACCACTTCGCTGAGAAAGGGGAACCACCTGAAATTACAGATAAATACCTTTTGATTATGGATAGACATTAAAGAGCATGTGAAGATTATTCAATTATCAGAGTCAGTGTGAAGCATTTTTTCAAGTTGCAGTACTGCTTTTCTGTCCATAGGAAGAAAGCAACTGAAAATAAATGAGCTCAAACAGTAAGATTTTCTAGCCTGATACTTAGACTTCTAACAACCTGCTCTTCTCTCAATCTTCATGATTCTCCGAGCATTAATTATACTCATCATTTGTGACTGACCAAGCCATACTTAGGTTACTCCACCTAGCAGAGGCATTATCTTTGCTTTCCTTATAACTTGAATATCAAATTTAAAGAATTTCACTTTGGAAGACATCAAATGTAGTCTTAATTTGGGTATACTTTAATAACTGAAAGTGTATGTATTCTTGCTTTGTAATCTCGTTAGCTATACCAAGAGGAAATGTATTCCTAAACATACTGTAAAATGAGCCTTTTACTAGAAAGATGAAAATGATTAAAAATCATGACATTATAAATATACATAAAAGTAGAAAATAATAGAAACACGCTTTTACCTACTAAACAGCTTTATGAAATCTAAGATTTTTCATATTTGCTGGGAAAGAGACAAAACTCCCTTTGTACTCCTCATTGACCCTGTACCCCTCCATACCAACAAGATGAGGGCTACCTCGCTTATCATGTTCACATATTTTGGGGTATACAGTACTTTTATTTCAAAACTTTATATATATGTGTGTGTAATATATACATATATATATATATATATATATGTAGAGCTTCCTTGGTCGCTCAGCAGTAAAGAATCTGCCTGCAATGCAGGAGGCCCAGGAGCTGTGGGTTCAATCCCTGGGTTGGGAAGATCCCCTGGAGGAAGGCATGGCAACCCACTCCAGTACTCTTGCCTGGAGAATTCCATGGACAGAGGAGCCTGGAAGGTTGCAGTCCACAGGGTTGCACAGAGTCGGAAACAACTGAAGCAACTTAGCACAGCACGGCACGTATATATATGTAACTGTAAGCTTTAAATAAAGATATTTATACTAGATGTATGTTTTGCAATTGCTTTTTGCTCAATCAACACTGTTTTATTAACACCTTTAACTATGTTAGTACATTTAACCCTAAATCATTCATTTTAACAACTCTGCATTGTATAAATATAATTATCCAATTATATTATCCAATCCATACAATTGGAATACTGATTAACATTTACATTGTTTCCAGATTTCCCCAATGCTGCTATGAATTAGTCTAATAATGAATAGATTTCAATTTTTCTAGGGTATACATGTACCTGGAAATTGAGAGCTGGGTCATTTGCGATCTGCATCTTCAACTTAGTTAACACATACTGGCAAATAACTATCCAAAGCAGGTGTACCAATTTATATACCTATTAGCAGAGTCTATTCTATAACCTCCCAACATGTAGTATTTATTAAGACTTTCACAGTTTGTTAATCCAAGAGGTGTATAATAGTATCTTATTGTGGTTTTCATTTGTATTTTTCAGATTCCCAGGAAAGCTGAGTACAATTTGATAGGCCATTGGCTATTCAAATGTTTTCTTCTTGTGAACTGCCTGTTTGTATTCTTCACCCTTTTTTCTCACTGGCTTGTCTTTTTACTACTGGTCTGTAATAGCTATACCCATATTCTGTACATAAATCCCTTGTTGTTATTAATAACAATACTTTTTTAATCAACATTTTAAAATTTGTTTTCTCAGCCACCTGTCTTTATAGTATCTTTAACTCTACATTTTTAATTTAAATATACAAATATGTTTTATTATTTTATGATCTGTGTCTTAACATGGAGGAGATTTCATTAATTTATTAACTATGTTTTCTGAGAGTCTATTATGTCTTACACATGATGCTAGAGCACTGAGAATAGAGTGGCCATGAGGCAGATGAAGAACATGTCCTTATGAAGCTTCATTCTGGTGTGGGAACCCGTACACTAATAGACATTTAATGATGCCAGATAACAAGTATAACAGAACAAAACAGACATCTAAAAAAGTAACGGACACTTTTCTATATGGTCAGAGAAGGCATCTCTGAACAGGTGACACTGGAGAAAAGCCTGAAAGAATAATAACCTAAGGGAAAAGTTCATGTAGAGATCCGAGGAAAGAGTATTACAGGCAGAGCAAAGTGAAAGCCCTGCAGTGAAACAAAACCCGCAGAGGTGCTTCAGTCCTAAGCCACACTCCCCCTGCCCCTTGCCTGCACATACCCCTGCTGTCTTCTGCCCCCTGCCCTTCCCCTGAAGTGGTCCCCAGCAGCTGTGACTCCACAGCAGGGGCATGCCCCTCCCACGTGGGCTCCCCCTCGGTCTGCAGTGTCTGGGCCTTGAACCCTCTGTGACTGTCCTCTCTAGATGAGGAGGCTGAGGGCCCACACCCTGTCTCAAAGACACCAAAATGAGGCTAGCTCTGGACGAGCGAGCTGGTGGGGCTCAGCCTTAGGAGAACACTGCTGCTCAGATCCTAAGACCCTAAGCCCCCAGGTGTGCACAGGCCTAAGCCCTGGAGTCTGGCAGAACAGGAGCCATGCCCTGAAGTTCCTAAGAGGAGCCCTTGCAAAAGATTTGTGTTTTAAAGCCTTTTTCAGGGCTTCAGGCTTCCTTTTGCCCTGTGCCCACCCACCCTTATTAAAGGGGTGAATGGAAGGGTTTGCCGAAGATCATGGACACAGAGTAGGCCCTGGTACCATGGGTCTCAGGCTACTTATCACTCTTCTTATAGAAGCATAACCAGGAGCAACTGAGGCAGGGCAGAGAGGGCTGGCTCCTCCTCTCTTCCCATCCTCCCTCAGAGGTTAAACTGTCTCTAGCAGTAGAAGGCGGCCAGTGATTGTGAGTTCCATGCTGTGTATCCTTCCTGAGTCTGTGCTCACTCTCAGGGCCAAGAAGCTCCCAAAACAAGGCCCTCTCTTTAGGGGCAGGGCCATAATCTCAGGAGCAGTGCTAGACCACAGGCATTCTGGTAGGCAACAACTAAACAGGTTCTGGCTGCCTGTTAACGTGGGAAGGTCTCCTAGTTGGGTACAATGAAAAAAGAGCTAGAAGATCCCTGGCCCAGAAGATTCCACTTGCTCCACTGAGTCACCATGACGCTGGGGGTGATGGCTTTGTATTGAGGGTCCACTGGGAGTTGGTGGCCAAGCCTCTCCCTTTTTTGTCCCCAGGCAGCACTGGAGCCTCTTCCTCCCCTCGGCCTGGGTCTTCCCCAGTGGTGTTAAAGATAAGTATGATTCCTCATCTTCAGCTCTCTTCATTCTCCAAAAATGCACTTAACACTCTGCATTGTAATTGTTTGTCTGTTTCCCCTGGTAGCCTTCTTAAGAACTAAGACTATGTTTTATTACTTTGATATTGCCAATACCTGGTAGAGGATCTAACACACCACTAGGCATGTTAATGAACAATTACTGAACAAATGAACAAACAGATCTCCTAGTCTTTCCAACTTATTTTCCTTCTTGCTTAAGTACCTCTAAATGCCTTCTTCCCAGAAAATCCAGCTTTATCTTTGACTTTGAGCTAGCCGTGGCCCTAATGCTTAATCACATTACCATCCTTACCTCCTAATATATTCGATCAAAGATCCTTTTCTAAAATTACTCTCTATTACTATCTAGTTATGAGGGAAAAAAAATCAAACCCTTGACTTTTATTAAGAGACTGGTGGAGAAATGAGTAGGTTGGCTTTTTTCTATCTTATTTCAGAGTTCAACTGTGATGTTGGTTGACGTAAAAACACTGAACTCAAGTTTCAAAAGGCAAATGGCAATGTTTTTCATAAGGCATAGTGAAGAACTAAGTACAAAGCTTCTTTCAGCATTTAAATGTTTATAAGACACTGATTTTAAAAAATGAATCCTTTCATATCTAAGATTTTAGGCCAGTTGTTCAACATACTTTCTAAAAATGTAGTTTTGGTAAAGATAAATTAGCCCAGTCACACGAATTCTGGTTTTCAGAGGACCGTGTCTCAGTGCCAGCAAATACAATAGGAACTTTGTCTTCCTTCATCTCCATGTGATTCTCTCTGATCTCCTGTGTTCCTCAATATACAAGTCTCTCCTTGGAGCCTGCATTTTGACTATTTGGATTGTTGTCTTTGTTGTTCAGTCACTAAGTTGTGTCTGACTCTTTTGCCACCCCGTGGACTACAGCCCGCCAGGCTCCTCTGTCCATGGCATTTCCCAGGCAGGAATACTGGAGTGGGTTGCCATTTCCTTCTCCAGGGGATCTTCCTGACTCAAGGATCAAGCCCACATCTCCTGCACTGGCAGGCAGATTCTTTGCCGCTGAGCCACGTTTGGGTACCAAGAGTGAATTCCAGGCAGTCGATGACCCTGCTTTTGTCACAGCGGTCACAAGAAGACTGAATGACAGATTGGGAATGACTCCCCGGAAGACTAGGCAGACTTCCCCACTACACACAATACAGTACTTTCAGGAACCTTTAACTGAAATCAAGAACAACTAGCAACAAAGCTACAACACAACTTTCACATTTTTGGAGTAATCTCAAAATAATATAGATCTATTGGCCCAATAATACAGTTCTAAACAATAAAGTCAAACCCAAACTCTCCTATTTAGGGGTCATTTAAAATTTTTATTATTATTATTTTTTAATGCACTTAGCTGTGCCAGGTCTTAGTTGTGGCACATGGGATCTTTGATCTTTGTTATGATCAAATAGGATCTTAAGTTGCAACATGTTGAAACTCTTAGCTGTGACATGAGGACACTTTCTTAGTTCCAGTTTGGGGGATCCAGTTCCCTGAGAGAGCTTAAACCCGTGCCCCCTGCCTTGGTAGCATGCAGTCTTCCAAAAGGTCACTTTTAATATTCAAATATGTAACACTAAATGATTCCAATATTTAACTGGTAAAAGAATTCTCTGTGAAAATCAGATATTTTAAAAGTTACAAGGTAGAGATGGAGTTTAGTCATTTTTGCCTTCAAAATATTTTAAGTCAAGGTCTTCTCTCATGCTTTAGAGCAATGAACTCTGGAAGCTAAATTCTATTATTTGCTTGGAAGCCTGAGCTGCTTTCTGAGAAAACCAGGTGATCCTATAGCCCAAGAGCTTCCCCGGTGGCTCAGTGGTAAAGAATCCACCTGCAATGCAGGAGATGCAGGTTTGATCCCTGGGTCAGGAAGATACTCTGGAGGATGGCATGACACCCCACTTCAGTATTCTTGCCAGGAAAACCCCATGGACAGAGGAGGCTGGCAGGCTACGATCCATGGGGTTGCAGAGAGTCAGACAAAACTGAAGTGACTGAGTACTTATAGCCCAAATATTTTGCACCATATTGGATCCCAGCTCTTTAATCATCATCTTTGCTATCTAAAAGTCTAGCATTTAGAGCACAAAACTTCCCTTTCATTCGTGCATCTGCCCTCTAAAAACATCTGAGCAATCGGAGGAGACAGTTAACAGCTCATCAGCTTTGTCCTACAATGAAGCTAAATCAACAGCTAGCTAGACTGTTGGGTTTCAAAGTCTGGTTCCTACACTGCAGATCCATCAGCACCACTTGGTACCTGGCTAGAAATGCTTATTCTCAGGCTCCACCCTTTGTTTTAACAGACCCTCCAAGGACTAGAATGCCTGCTAAATTGGAGTAGCACTGATCTACACCACACCAAAGGACAGATTCCACAGATCTTTAATTTTAACTTTTGCTCTTAGCATTCCATGAGAACTCACTTTTTGTTAACTGGTACCAGAAGGCATCAAGTTAACAATAAAATTTCATGTGACAAATTTCTCACAAACTTGAAAATAAGAAAAAAGTGTTAGCCATTTTTATATCTTCTTTGGAGAAATGTCTGTTAAGTTCTTTGGCCCACTTTTTAATTGGGTTGTTTATTTTTCTAGAATGGAGCTGCAGGAGTTGCTTGTATATTTTTGAGATTAATTGTTTGTCCGTTGCTTCACTGGCTATTATTTTCTCCCATTCTGAAGGCTGTCTTTTCACCTTGCTTATAGTTTCCTTTGTTGTGCAGAAGCTTTTAATTTTAATTAGGTCCCATTTGTTTATTCGTGTTTTTATTTCCAATATACTGGGAGGTGGGTCATGGAGTATCCCGCTTTGGGTTATGGCAGAGAGTGTTTTGCCTATGTTATCCTCTAGGAGTTTTATAGTTTCTGGTCTTATGCTTAGATCTTTGATCCATTTTGAGTTTATCTTTGTGTATGGTGTTAGAAAGTGATCTAGTTTCATTCTTTTACAAGTGGCTGTCCAGTTTTCCCAGCACCACTTGTTGAAGAGGTTGTCTTTTCTCCATTGTTCATCACTGCATTGTTTACAATGGCCAGGACATGGAGGCAACCTAGATGCCCATCAACTGACGAATGGATGGGAGGGCTGTGGTACATATACACAATGGAATATCACTCAGCATTAAAAAAAAAATTCATTTGAAGCAATTCTACTCAGATGGACGAAACTGGAGCCCATTGTCCAGAGTGAAGTGGGCCAGAGGCAAAAACAACAATACAGTATATTAACACATATATATGGAATTTGGAAAGACGGTGACGAGAACCCAGCATGCGAGACAGCAAAAGGAACGCAGATGTATAGAATAGACTCGTGGACTTTGGGGATGAGGGTAAGGGTGGGATGATATGGGAGAAGGACATTGAAACAAGTTAATTGTCATATGTCTAATCAATCGCCAGCCCAGGATTGATGCTCGGGGCTGGTGCAGCGAGATTTCCCTGGGGGGAGGGAGGAGGGAGGGGAGTTCTGGAGGGGAAGCATGTGTAGACCCATGGTGATATCATGACATTGTATGGCAAAAACAATTAAAAAAAAAAAAAAAAGGAAGAAAAAAGTGTTTTGTTTTTTAATGCTTTCCCACTCTTCAACTTCATCCAACTAACAAGTAAGTTTTATATTTCTATTTCTGTAGGCAGTTAAGAAGCTCTAAAAAAAAAAAAGATCTCAGTTTTCAGAAGCTCTAAAAAAAAGGATCTCAGTTTTCAGTTACAATAGTGTAACTCAATCAGAATTTTGGTGGGTACATCTAATTTCTTTTTCCCTGCTCCCCTAACTATTTGGTGTTTTTAATTTAACAATTGTTTTTATAATTTAAAAAATGTTCATTGAGGGCAATTCAAAATATATTTAAAAAAGAGGTACTACCCATAATCCCATCATACTCAGAGTTAATAGCATTTAAGGAACTTTATGTCAAAGCTATATATGATTCTTACAAACGTATATATAAACATCTGTCAAGGCTACTTTGGTTTCATATGACTGGACAGAGTCTACTTTCATGTACTGCTTTTATCAAAGACATTTTAGTCATTCTCACCAATATATTTTTCAAGATAAACTTTTACATCATGTTTCCACATTACAAAATTTTTACTGGAATTTCATTGTTTATGCTAATTTGAAATCAGCTGACATTTTTCAGTGTCTTCCCATTTACGATATGGTACTTTTACCTTATCCTAATTTTCCTTTTTTCTTTCTTGTTACATTTGTGTAACTTTTTTTCATACACTCTTTCATCTTTCTTAGTATCATTAATCCTAAGCAGCTTATTCACATTATAAACATTATTGTATTTTTTAATTATGTTTTTAAACTAATCTTAGTTGATGGTTGGGATATCTTGAGTTTAAGTAGGGTTGACTTGCTGGAGAAAATAAACACTTGTTTATATACCATTTTGCAGGTTTAAGAAACAGATATGGGACTATCCTAAGTGTCTCTGAAAGACTGCTTCTCTACTAATACACAGTAATTATCTTAATTTGCTTGTATCTTCATAGAAATAGAAACAATGAATAAATAAATAAGCCTTGTTACAGCAGTGACAGAAGAATAAAGGGCAAATAGGACATATAGGAATGAAACCAGAAAGGAACACCTATAGAAAACAAGTCCTTCAAAATGAAGGTTTATTGCAATTTTTAAAAATGCAAATATGCTAGATGAGCATTCATGTAAGAGTCAAAGATGATTAAATTAATAGAATAATGTGATTTAAGAATTATCTTCTCAGGCAAAATGCTAGAGGAAATGCATTTGGGATATCCCTCTATTAAAGGTAATCTGACAATATCTACCAAATTATAGGTGCATTTACTGTTACCCATCAATCCAACTTTAGGAAATCTATCCCACAGATTCACTGGTGCATATATGAAATATGTTCAATGTTATTTATTGCAGCACGGCACTGCTTGCTACAGTAAAGGACTATAAGTGACCCAATGCCTTTTTTATATGAGAAGGACTTGTATGATAATTATGTACTAATATACAAAGTAGTTCTTAAAAATGCAAAAAATTTCTATAATATATTGTTGAATTAAAAAAATATTGTTATCTCTATTCTATGAAAGGGGGAAAATAAGGAATTATATTCATATATTCTATTTGTATAATGCTGGAAACAAATGAAAATGGTACTTATAAGGCTAAGGGATGGCAGGGTGTGAGGTTTACAGGGAAAGGGAAAAGAGTGAGAGAAGGCTTCCCTTTTTATATCTTTTTCTATTTTGGATTTTTGAACCATGCAAATGTATTACCTAGTCAAAAACTAGCATATTTAAAAATTTAAAACCCTACATTATATACTGTATTCTTCACTGAATCAGTATTTTCTTTTTAACATCACTTTCTCTTCTAAAGAGCACTTTTATACCAGAAATAGGCCAAATGGTCAAACATAAAGGGAAAATACTTTAGCTGATTACAAGAACAAGATTTCTTGAAACAAAAAAATTGCTGCAATTAACATTAATGTATACTTTTACAAAAGAAAAATACTGTTTAAATCAGAGCTTAGCAAAATATGGCCTTTGGACCAATCCCAGTCCCAAACTATTTTTGTACAGCCTGTGAGCTAAGAATGGTCGTTCAGGTTTAAAGGGCTATCAAGGAAAAAAATAAATAAAGAATATGCAACAGAAACCTATGTGTCCCTCAAAGTCTAAAATGTTATCCTTCACAGAAAGTATTTGCTGATCCCTACCTCAATAATGGTGTCTTTTGTATGTCCTTTATGAAGCAACAGAAATAAAAGTTACCTTGTAAGTGCAAATAGTCAATTTCCTTTTCCTGGTTTCAGTATTTCTCTGCAGTAATGTATTACACATCTGGAAAACCTGCTGCATGACGGCATCTTGTCTCAGGTCATCACGGCCCTTAGAATAATCAAAACACAAATAACTAAGCACAGTTCATTTTCTTTACTATAAAATCACACAAAATCATCTGAGGACAGCCAAAGGGCACTTGGAAATCAATCTGAGGATCTGTGCTCCTCTTCATAGTCTCTTAAGTAATTAAGACCTAATACTATTCTCTTGTTTGTGTAACACACAAACACACGAACTAAAGAATAGTATCAGAATAAGCTACATCACTGTAGACCAGTTTAGAAAAAAGAAGTGCCCTTCCCCACTGCCCATCACAGCTGCTTTTGTAATTAAAATAATTGGGATGCCTACACTTAAGGGCACACTGCCAAACACCAAGGTGGAGGAGCACTGTTGTCTCTGCTACTTCCCAGCAAGGCCCAGCGAGCTTAAAAGCAGAGTAAGGGAGGAGTGCTATCCTTTTCGGATACATTTAAAATAGCACTTAGCACAATGCCTGACCCAGGATACTGAAGCACGGGCCTTCAACTTGAACTAGTCAAGAAAAGAAGCAACACTCAACAAAAATCTTTTTTCATAACAAGTAGGCTGATGGTTAAACCTCACCATGTCTATACATGTAAAAAGTATTCTTTCACTTCAACCAACTGTTAAAATAAGGCTGGTCTTTCAGATACACACACAAAGCCATGAGGAAAAGCATTCTGCTTCCAGAAAACAATTTATTTCTATTTTGTTTTCCTCACCTGCAATTATCGAGAAGAAAATCAAAAGAGTCAAAATAAGAAGAAAATATCAGTCAGTTTTTCTTTGATGTTTTTCATTCATCCACTAGGAACCACACCACAAAAGCAAAGTCTCACCTTGACAAGCTGTCTCCTTTCTTTTCCATCAGAGCCCAAACAATCTATTATTTTTGGTAAATTTAAACCTCCTGCTAAACGAAATTCTGCTTTAAATGACTTTATAGTCACCAGATTTCCATATTCTCCTGTGGGGTCCACCTAATAAAGTATATAAATATGACAATCCCTTAGTACTCAATTTTCATTTAAAGAAAAAAGAATTTTTAAATGACAATTTTAATACAAAGCAGAGGAATGAATAACAATGTGCTGTGGTTAAGAACAGAAGTGGTAACTTTATAAATGAAAGAAGGGAGATTTGACACTGGAAAGGCTTCAAAAAGCAATACAGGTAACACAACTTACCTCCTTAGATATCTCCTAATAAAAGAAGTTAGATGAGCGTTGCTGAAAAAACTATCCAATAAACCTGGTTAGGGTGTTACCATTGATCTGTCTATGTCAGAATCAGTATAAATTAAGTCATCTCCTCAAAAAACAATAAGGTAAATTTTAGAAAAGTATGGAGAGGAGTTTTCTAGGTTTTAATTGCTAAATTTGGCAGTTTCACAAAATTAATTAAGTAATTTTGCTGATAGGTTAATCCACATGATAAAGCTACATTTCAAATCGAATAACCATACATATTAAACACTAAACTGCAAACTCAAAGGAGAGATTTTACAATGTAGTTAAAATGATCATTTACTAAACTGTAATCTTTATTTATTATGGGCTTCCCTAGTGGCTTGGTGGTAAAGAATCCACCTGCCAATGCAGGAGACGTGGGTTAGATCCTGGGTCGGGAAGATCCCCTAGAGAAGGAAATGGCAACCCACTCCAATATTCTTGCCTGGAAAATTTCATGGGCAGAGGAGCCTGGAGCATTGCAGTCCATGGGGTCACAAAAGAGATGGACATGACTTAGTGACCAAACAACAACCTTTATTATTATATTTATCCCTGCCCATATCGTACTTCTAGCAATAAAAAAACAATTAGGACACAGCTGAAAGTGTGATATATATTACAGTCAATTTAATACTGTAATACATATTGTATTATTTAATATTGTAATGCATCACAGTCAATACATTCTAATGTGTACAGAATTTTAAAAATCAATATAAAACAATTAGGGACTTTCATGCTCAGTTAAAAATTAATCTTGACATAAACACACAAAATATTTCCTTCTTCTGGCCAATGAAAATATCAATAGCAGTCTACAGATGTCTTCATAAGAAAGATGACAACTGTAAAACTGAAGGCAACAGAAAAGAAAGCAGGAGAGATCTTTAAGTATTCTAAGTCTTGGGCAAAGGGAATCCAATAAAGAAAAAACTACTGGTTGAAACAAATGAAATTGCCAATAATTACCAATTTTGACCTACAAAAAAAGGCTATTTCAAATGGTTTAACTTGCTAAAAAGTAATTTAGTTTAATTAAGAAATCAAAACAGTTAACAGTAAATTACCTTAATTTCCATAGTAGGAACAACAACATCTTCTAAATTTTTAAGTTTGACAATGGGCTGGTCTGTTGGAATATTTATGGCTTCTGTATTTAAAATAAAGAAGTTTCAATAGGCAAAACACTCTCTGCCATAACCCAAAGCGGGATACTCCATGACCCACCTCCCAGAATACTGGAAATAATAACACGAATAAACAAATGGGACCTAATTAAAATTAAAAGCTTCTGCACAACAAAGGAAACTATAAGCAAGGTGAAAAGACAGCCTTCAGAATGGGAGAAAATAATAGCCAATGAAGCAACGGACAAACAATTAATCTCAAAAATATACAAGCAACTCCTGCAGCTCCATTCTAGAAAAATAAACGACCCAATCAAAAAGTGGGCCAAAGAACTTAACAGATATTTCTCCAAAGAAGACATAAAAATGGCTAACAAACACATGAAAAGATGTTCAACATCACTCATTATCAGAGAAATGCAAATCAAAACCACAATGAGGTATCACTTTACACCAATCAGAATGGCTGCAATCCAAAACTCTACAAGCAATAAATGCTGGAGAGGATGTGGAGAAAAGGGAACTCTCCTACACTGTTGGTGGGAATGCAAACTAGTACAGCCACTATGGAAAACAGTATGGAGGTTCCTTAAAAAGCTGCAAATAGTCCTGCCATATGACCCAGCAATCCCACTGCTGGGTATATACACCGAGGAAACCAGAATTGAAAGAGACACGTGTACCCCAATGTTCATCGCTGCATTGTTAACAATAGCCAGGACATGGAAGCAACCTAGATGCCCATCAACTGATGAATGGATAAGAAAGCTGTGGTACATATACACAATGGAATATTACTCAGCATTAAAAAAAATTCATTTGAATCAATTCTACTCAGATGGACCGAACTGGAGCCCATTATCCAGAGTGAAGTAAGCCAGAAGCAAAAACAACAATACAGTATATTAACACATATATATGGAATTTAGAAAGACAGTAACGAGAACCCAACATGCGAGACAGCAAAAGGAACGAAGATGTATAGAACTGACTCGTGGACTCTGTGGATGAGGGAAAGGGTGGGATGATATGGGAGAATGGCATTGAAACATGTTAATTATCATATGTCTAATCAATCGCCAGCCCAGGATTGATTCTTGGGGCTGGTGCATCGAGATTTCCCGGGGGGAGGGAGGAGGGAGGGGTTTCTGGAGGGATTTCTGGAGGGGGAGCATATGTAAACCCATGGTGATATCATGGCATTGTGTGGCAAAAACAATAAAAGGGAGAAAAAAATAAAATAAAATAAAATAAAGACGTTTCAGTGACAAGTGCAAATAGAGCAACAGTACTGAAGGTGAAGCAGGAGAATTCAGCAGATACCATAAACCCAAACTATTCTACTCTGTGGTTCTGATTTAGAAATGAAGACCAAAGACTTGGGACACAATGCTGCTCAGGGTCAGGGCATAGCAATGGGTAATGCGGCTTACAAATGAATTTGCAGGTTACCTGGCACTGGTAATTAGACCAGACTCCACCCGAGGTGCCAAGTTGAACAACTTAAGATAATTATATAACAGTATGAATAGCACACAGATAATGCTATACACATTTCTATTAAATGTAACTAAACATCATGACAGTATTCTTTGCTTGCTTAGAGGAACACTATGGGAAGCCTCATTTTTATTTTAAAATAGTAAGAATTTAAATGTGAAGATATGATTTTGAATAGAAAAAAGGAACATAATTATTTTTAAACTATGGGGAGACAGACACACACAACCAAATATTATAGCAGCTTATAATTACTTAAAGAGACACAGCAAGAAGAGTGATGGAGAAAATGACAAGGTCTTTTCTTTTTTAAGTCCCAGAGTGCAGTTATCTATTATCAGTTCCACAACAAGATATTAAGTGAAAAAGTAACTGGAGAGGTATTGAAGCTTTTTAGATAAAAATTAAGTTTTGAATCATGTGTGAGTTGTAATCATCAGAACTTTCATATCTATAATTAATGTGTGTGAGTTGAGCAGATTTACATTCTGTTCTGTAATTAAAATATCCCTACAGAGAATAAGTGGGCTTTCCTTGCGGCTCAGTAGTAAAGAATCCGCCTGCAATGCAGTAGATGGCAGGTTCAGTCCCTGGGTTGCAAAGATCTCCTGGAGAAGGAAATGGCAACCCACTCCAGTATTCTTGCTTGGGAAAATGGGAAATCTCATGGACAGAAGAGCCTAGCGGGCTATAGGCCATGGGGTCACAAAAGAGTCAGACATGACTTAGCACCTAAAAACAACAACAGAGACGAACACAGCAAAATGCAACATTCATTCTTTCAAACTGCATACTTCTCTGAGTCCTCCACTGAGTGGCATCTAAATTTGCCAGTATAATATAAGCATCACAAAGTGCCTCAACACTTCTGACCATCTGAGGCCTCCTACTTCGGATGGTACGTATTATTTTGTTAGCAGCCTCGGTTCGATCCTGTTAATAAAATAGAAACAAAAAATATTACAAAGGAAACATGCAACACTTAAAAACTAAAAAAACGGGATTTATGCACATATCTAGACAATGGAAGGACTATAATCCCTCAGAGACAAAACAGTCATTATATTATGAATGAAACATATCAAAGGTATAATAATCTCAAGAGTAAATGACTTGGGTACCTTGTAAAATCTATTTTTTCTTTGCTCATTACTCTGAGGAAAAATGGTAAAATACCTTTGGTATCTCTTATGCTTTGAGAAATATTCAGGAATTTTGAACTAATTTTAGTTAGCATCATAATAACAAAGGATTTACAAATTGAATATTATCAACAATACATACTCTTTGAATTCCTGAGACTTAAAGAATATTTGGGGAAAAAATGAATATCACAATTCAAAAAGGTATGCATGTTCAATCCAAATACCTCATCAAGCTGAGAGTTTTGTTTAGGTGCATTTTTAGTTATTCTACTCCTTCTGGCTGCCTCTGGTTTGGTCAAAAATTCATCTTTGTTTGCATTTGCTAAGGCCAATATAATAAACAAAGTGTGATGAGGATGATCCATTGAAATTCTAGAGATGAGCTGTCAGAAAATTAAGAACTGTTAATTTTATCAAAAGAAAAAAATTAAAAATCCATAACCTTTTAAATTTTGCTTAACATTAAGATACATTTTACTGTGCTAGATGCTGCTGCAGTGGGTGGACTGTGTGTGGGGGCATGGGTAGGTATGGGAGAGAGAAGTATATAAGGAAAAAGAAAGAGAACATGAGTAACACGTGGAGTATGAAAGGAGACAAAAGAGAATATTCTTGCCATTATATAACATAATAAATATGACTGACTAAACTTCTTTTGTGTTGCCACTTTCTAGAGTGGAACAGTAATATACAATAATATAAAAGAAAAGCAACTGTGGTTTGATTTTCATGTTTACTTACATTATTGAGGACTTCATGAAATCCTAGGCCTCCCATCATCTTGGTCCCCATTCTAGCAGCCAACTGGTACATAAGAGGCAAAAATTTGTATGATGGAATCTTCATTCCATCTCTCTGCCATTAAAAAAATACAAAATTAAAAAGCAATGCATTTCAACTAGCCCTCACATATAAACAAATAAATTATTCTAACAAAATGCTCCTCTACTAGTGCAATCATCAAGCAGACATATTTTTTCCTTATCATTTATCTTAAAGTCTAGATTGATTCACTGGTAGGTCATGTTTGAACCTGTATCAGATTGCATTCAGAAGTGGAATACTTGGTACTGCTTAATATTCCAGTGATTCCTAGGAGGACAAATGTTGATCTGAGGACTGTTGTAATCTTGACTCCTGAGAAGTCAGTGTGAATAAAATGAAATAACTATTTTTTCCTACATTCTAAAAGTAACAGGATTTAATGTACACTAGTAGCAGAAATTTGTTATATCTGAGTATTAACATTCTCTTCAGCCAGAAGAACTATTTTACTTTTAAGCTTCAAACTGATTGACAATATAACTTCAGGTGTCATTTAGGAACCAGTCCATCCTAAAGGAGATCAGTCCTGGGTGTTCATTGGAAGGACTGATGTTGAGACTGAAACTCTAATACTTTGTCCACCTTATACAAAGAGCTGACTCATTGCAAAAGACTCTAATGCTGGGAAGGATTGGGGGCAGGAGGAGAAAGGGATGACAGAGGATGAGATGGCTGGATGGCATCACCAACTCGATGGACACGGGTTTAGGTGGACTCCGGGAGTTGGTGATGGGACAGGGAGGCCTGGCGTGCTACGATTCATGGGATCGCAAAGAGTTGGACATGACTGAGTGACTGAACTGACTGACTGACTGAGGTATCATTAATAAATGACAGGGATGACAGGGCATAATATTTAGGTGTCATTAATAAAATCTAAGATTCTTAAATAAAAATTTATAAAATTCTACTGCGTTAATGTTTTCCTAAAATGTTTTTTTTCCATTTACAAAAATAATTTCTTGTTAAAAAAAATAGAAAATAATAAAGCAGGGGGAAAAAAAACACCACCTGTGATCACATCATCTTTAATTGCTTTCCAAGTCTCCCAATCTAGCATTCTGGGTACTTTCCTATGGTAATTGCAATGCTACGGGAAAAGACTGCCCTAAATTCTCTCATATCCACATTAACCTACATCATTAGAGTTAATTAAGTACCTATGTGTAGTGTCCGGAACCAAGCGCCAAGGATACAAAGTATACAAGATGCATGACATTTGAGGGGTGAATGGCTTGACTTTTAAAGCACAGGCTAGACTACCGGGTTGAAAAAGAAAACTTGCCTTCATCATGCCATTGACTTCAGAAACTCCAGAATTTTCAAGCCACAGAGAACAAAGACGAAATATCCACATATCATGCCCTTCACCACTTAATAAGCAACTGATGTAATTTTCAACTGCTTTACATAAGAAACGTTTACGATCCTCTTTCAATGCACGGAGTGCACATTCATCCAACTCCAGCTCTCGCTGAACCTTTACTGTGTATCTTACGTTGGATAATTAAAATAAAACACAAAGCCATCAAATTTTATACAACTACAAAATCAAATAAAACATACAATATAAGTGAAAAATCAGGTGTCCAACTTGGGAGAAAAAGCAAAATTCTAAAAATTATAAAGAAAACAAACTTTTCTCTTTAAGTTTCTGCAATTCAAAAGCTATTTTAGGCAACCAAAGTGGACTCTATCCAAGGTAGTTCATTAACTTTATTTTCTACTTACACTAAAATATATATACCAAAAGCAGGTTTAAATAAAGGATTTAATTACATCAAACTAAGTAACTCCTCTCTAATGTCAACACATCTCTTTTTCAACTATGATACCAACAAACAAACTAAAAAAGCAAAACAAAAAGTTAACACCAGTATATTCTACTATTAGTATAGAGCCACAGCATGAAATCCTATCTGGTTCTGCACACCTGTATAAATTCTGTATATCTTGTTACTTGTAGACCCCCAGTTACCTGTTGGTCTGGATTTTATGTTCCCTAAGTAGGCCAACTTCCTCTTTGGCTCTTTTCAGGAGAGCTTGCTTGTTTTCAAATTCTGATGATTTCATGTAGTTTTCAATTCTTTGGTACTGAGTATCTGAGAACCGTGCTAATGAGAGAAATGCCTTCATTTTTCCATTTCTGAGCCCATCATTGCTTTCTCCATCATAATTTCCAGCAACTTCCACAGCCTTCAAGAAAAAAAATCCATTTATATTTACATATACTAAATGCATCTTAAGAATTACTCAGATCAAAGAAATATCTACAGTAAAGTGTAACATATATGTGTGTGTGTGTGTGTGTGTGTGTGTGTATAAGCTAAATTATACAAAATACAGTACTTCTTTGAGTTTCCAAAACAATTTTGACAGAGCAGAAACAACTGAAATAGCTAACATGTGTAAAGAATGGTACAAAAACAAAAAGCTCTATAAAACTAAAAAACGTATTAGGCTTTTCACGTTCATTTATTATTGAAGTAGCTATTGTTAAAATTAAACTATATGAATAAGAGGGAGAAATAGGAAGCTCAAAGGTGGTAAAAGAACTGAGTTGGGAAGATCCCCTGGAGGAGGGCATGGCAACCCACTCCAGTATTCTGGCCTGGAGAATCCCATGGACAGAGGAGCCTGGCGGGCTACAGTCCATTGAGTTGTAAAGACTTGGACACCACTGAGCAACTTTCACTTCAATTCACTTCAATGAAAAGATCAAATGTATTCATGCTAAGCAACTCTATTAGGGTTTCTCAAAAACCTTACCTTTTCTAGATAAGTCTGCATGATGACTGCAGGATTTTCTAAGCAAGTTTCTGCTAACCAGGTACCACAAACCCTTAGACATTCTGTGTATATAAGTTTTAAGTTGGGATCATTCTGTAAATGAAAGCAAAGTCTTAAAATGTAATTCATTATCATGACTGTACAAAAATATCTTCCATGTAGGAAAAAAAACAAGTTAAAAATGTCTTTCCTCATTTGCTTTCACCTTACAACTATTTTAATAATTCCAAATATTTATCTTTATAAAATAATCATTCTCTACTACTATTACTATTATTACTATTATTGAAACAACTCACATTTATTGAGTACTTTTATATGCTTGCTATAAAAGTAATATATTATACTATATATAATAATATATAACATAATAATTCATTTAATCCTCACAAGAATGCTATGAAACAAGAACAATTATTATCCTTAATTAGAAAACTACAACTGAAGTACAAAGAGGGTAGGCAACTTCAGGGTCCCTCAGTTCAGTCGCTCAGTCGTGTCCGACTCTTCACGACCCCATGGACCACAGCACACCAGGCCTCCCTGTCCATCACCAACTCCCTGAGTTTATTCAAACTCCTGTCCTTTGAGTCGGTGATGCCATCCAACCATCTCATCCTCTGTCATCCCCTTCTCCTCCTGCCTTCAATCTTTCCCAGCATCAGGGTCTTTTCAAATGAGTCAGTTCTTCACATCAGCTGGCCAAAGTACTGGAGTTTCAGCTTCAATATCAGTCCTTCCAATGAACACCCAGGACTGATTTCCTTTAGGATGGTCTGGTTTGATCTCCTTGCAGTCGAAGGGACTCTCAAGAGTCTTCTCCAACACCACAGTTCAAAAGCATCAATTCTTTTGCACTCAGCTTTCTTTATAGTCCAACTCGCACATCCATACATGACTATTGGAAAAACCACAGCCTTGACTAGATGGACCTTTGTTGACAAAGTAATGTCTCTGCTTTTAAATATGCTGGTCATAACTTCCAAGGAGTAAGCATCTTTTAATTTCATAGCTGCAGTCACCATCTGCAGTGATTTTGGAGCTCAAAAAACAGTCAGCCACTGTTCCCTCTGTTTCTCCATCTATTTGCCATGAAGTGATGGGACTGGATGCCATGATCTTAGTTTTCAGGGTCCATACTGTTAAGCAATGTTTAAACAGTCATGCCATGTGAGCTCCCAGGGCTTGGTATAATGACAAGTTCTCTAATAATGGAGGATGTTATACAAGTTTCCATTATCCAAAAGTACAAAATGTTGATATTCACCTTGTAGGTGTTTGTCAGAGGGACATCACTGAGTCTAAACCTTTAAAATACTTCATGATTTCTAAGAATGCTGCTGTATTTGTCCATCATATGCTGGAGACAGACTTGAAGAAGCAATCAAGTTTATAATGACTAATATAAATTATATATGTACATTATAGGTAATGATAAATAAAATATCAGATGTGATGTTTTCAAGGTCTTTGGACTGACAACCCAGTTATTTCAACTTGCCTTTTAAAAAGTTTTATTCTCTTATGCATTTCCTCTTGTATTTGTTTTGTCATTTCAAATCTATAGTAGCTATTTCATCTTGGTTTCCCACACCCCCTCCTTAAATACTGTAGAAAGTTTTAAAAAAATAAGGCTTATCATTGGGATAAATTAAACTATGACAAGATGGACTGATAGAAATGCTGTAAATAGGAAAAATGAATACTGTCTAAACTTTTACAAATACTAATTTTCAAGACTCCTTACAATTTCTTGTTCATGGATCAGTAATTTCAAAGCTTTAATAAAATTAGAAATTATATTAAAATTTATTTAAAATATTATAAAGCACAGTAATCTTTCTTATTACAGTAAATACTATTTCAACCAATAGAAAAAAAGTGAACCTCTGTACAACTGGCATCCAGCTTCTTGATCATTTGCTTGAGAATACTCAGGGCAAGACTCTGTTCCTTTTTTGCCCAGAACACTTGTGCTTCCTCCAGATGCCACTCAGAGACTCCACTACTAGCTGAATTATACTGTTTAATTTGAAATATTGCCCTTTCAGGGAGCTGAAATGAAAATACCAAATGGAAATAAATATTTTTCCCATTACTACTACTACTACTACTAATAAGAGCAGTCACCACCATTCACTAAAGACTTGACAGTTTTTAAGATTATCTTAAGTGCATCTCTGACTGCCTTCCCCAGCCCCCATATCTGCCTGTTTTTCTATTTACATAAAGACATATATAATTATCTCTGTATTTATACACAGTATATGCAATCACTGAATTGTTATACATATAGTAAGTTAGGTAGCTTCTCATTATTTAACCAGGAAATTGAGGGTTAGAGAAAGACTTGTGCGAGACTCAAATTCAAGTCTAATTCCAAAGGGGAAGTCGTGAACAACTATGCTATGCAATGTTATGACAGCAATCTGTCTCTCAGTGATATTTCTTTTTACTTATGCTCTCTATTTTCTAGGTAATAAAAAGGCAAGGTCAATGAGTGAGATGACATAGTTTTAAATCTGATTACCTGAGTGTTCTTAAAAGTTCGGGCTAATACAGAGAGTTCTACAAGATGCTTGGTGAGAATATCCTTAAAACACTCTCTTTGGGAGTTTTCCATTTCCTTTTCCATCAAGATCTCCAAAATGACTGTGCGTAGAGCCATTATAGGCTCCTGAAAACTAAAATCACTGTCTTTGAGAAGCTGGGAATGTTTCCACCACTTCATGTACACTTCAGAGGGCTGCCTATCTGTTACTGATCTGAAAGCCAAACCACAGGGTTCACATTAGCAACAGAAATGAAAAAAAAGGTGCTATTATGCAGGTTCTAAAACTTAAGATTTAATAAACACTAAAGGAATTTTTGCAGCAACATGACTGCAACTTCTAAAATAAAGCAAAATAAGGATCAAAGTTCAGAAACCTACAATACGGTCAGACCTCTGAGGGTCAGTCAGCAGAAAACCCAACAGATGATGAACTTTTTTAAAATTTTCTTTCATTTTTAAAATTGAAGCATAATTGATTTAAAATATTAGTTTCAGGTATATAGGAGAGCGATTCAATATTTTTATAAATGCTACTTTCAAGATATTCTTAAAAATACTCTTCAACCTCACAAAAAGCAGCACTTCTAAATTAACATTCTTCTGAAATGAGAACACATTTATCAGGCCTCTCATTCAGAACATCTACACCTCTAGTCCAATTTCAATGATCCTTCAAAGAGGACAGTCAGCAAGGAAATGAAATAAACTCGTTAATTATCTACTGTACCCATCAGGCACAGGGCATGACTCTATGTAAAACTGCAGCTGTCAAAGAAAGCACAGTCCAATGAAGGAAATGCTGGCACCTGGCAAAGGTTTCATATACCAATATTATTTATTAAAGGAAGAGAAAATACATCTCGTACAATTAGTTCATATGAGCAGAGTGCTTCCCAGATGTTCAAATTAAGCAATACTGTCCAATCCTTCAGGAGTACTCTGTGGGGAGAAATCAAGATGAATGAGGCAGGGAAACTAAGAAGATGACCGTAAGATGATGACTAGGAAATGAAACTTCTTGTAGTTGCTTGATAAAGAAGGAAACAGTAACACAAATGCACAGGAACCAAAACTTTAATTCCTCCCCAAATGATCTTAGAGCAGCAGGTCTCAAATTTCCTAATCTCAGGAAATCCTTTATACTAGCGGTCCCCAACCTTTTTGGTACCAGGAATGGGTTTTGTGGAAGACAATTTTTACACAAACTGGGTTGCTGGTGGGGTGGATGGTTTGGGGTTGATTCTCCTAAGAGCTCACAACCTAAATATCTTGCATGTGTGGTTTAGTAGGGTTCATGCTCCTATGAGAATCTAAGGCTTCTGTACATGAACCATAGGGAAAGGTTATAAATACAGATGAAGCTTCACTTGCTTGCCTGTTGGCTCTCCTCCTGCTGTGTGGCCTGGTTCCTAACAAGCCATAGCCCGGGGTTTGGGGACCCCTGCTTTACACTCTTACAAATGATGGAAGATTCCTAAAGAGCTTTCATTTACAGGATTATACTTATTAATATTTGGGCTTCCCTATTAATATTCCCTATTAATATTTGGGCTCAGACGGTAAAGAATCTGCCTGCAATGCAGGAGACCTGGGTTCGATCCCTGTGTTAGGAAGATTCCCCTGGGGAAGGGAATGGCTACCCACTCCAGTACTCTTGCCTGGAGAATTCCATGGACAGAGGATCCTGGCAGGTCCAAGCGGTCACAAAGAGTCAGACATGACTGAGTGACTAAACATTTTCACTATTAATATTTACCTTATTAGAAACTAAATCTAAGAAAAATCTAACATGTATTAAAATTTGTTTTAAAATAACAATATATATCACACAAAATTTAGTGAGAAGAGCACTATTTCACATTTCTATGAATCTCTTTGATGTCTGACTTAATGGAGACACTTGAATTCTCATCTCAGATTCTGCATTTAGTTTGCTGTGCTATGATGTTTGGTTGGAGAATGTGAAGAAAATCTAGCCTCATACAGATACAGAAAAGGCAGGAATATGGTAACAGTCTTTTCAGATAATTGTAGCTATTCTCTATGAGAGAATGAGAGAATAGCTATGCCTCACCAAAACATCACTATACCTCATGAAAGAATGAAAGCAAAAAAAAAAAAAAAAACCCACACCAAATAAGATTTTGCTATAATTTTAACAATAGTTTCAATTTCATGAACCCCTGAATGTGTCTTAGGGCCTGCAGGATCTCTACACTACATTTTGTGAACTGCTATCCTAGAACATAGATATTTGTTACAAATTTGTCAAACTTTTCTTCCTTAAAACTCCCTAGCAGAGAAAGATCCAGAAATATTGCAAAGTGAGATGATTTCCTTTCCACCATTATAAGGGACAGTCTCCCTTAAACACTCCATATTCATTAACACTGACTGTTTACTAAGAATTGGTCACCATGAAACAGCACTAGGGATACAAGAAGAAATAAGCCCCACTTTTAGGGATCTTCTAATATAGCATGGCAGAGTGTACATAAGGTAACACTAATGCAACGCAGCACTAAAACAGAGGAGTATATATAATATGCTATGATAAAAAACATGAGGAAATAATTCACCTAGGGTGGAACAGGGGAAAAGCTGGAAAGAGGAAAACACAAAGTTAAATTTAAGAACCTGAAGTTTTACAATGAGTATTTTTGAAAATGTTTATTTTAACAAGACCACAGTTCATTAGGTCAACGTACTTATACTATGATAAAAGGAAAGGAACGTATGTCTGGTCTCTATATAATTTTTATTTTTTAAAGTCACTTTGGTAACAGGTTGTACTTTGGGATACATAGTCACCTGAATCACATACCTTGAGAAAAGTTCTCCAATGTTTTCAAGCTCTCCAATGGCCTGCAGTCTGCTAAGTGTAGGGTAGAGGGAATACACAGACTCAAGGCTGCCCTTACACAGCTCTTCCACTTCTTTAACTCTAGTAGCAGAAAAGACAAGACACTTGAAAACGAAGATAAAATTTTTTTACAGAAGATAAAAGTTGAGTTCTCATTATAGACCTCTGTGTTGATTTAATAACAGTAATATTCAGAGACACCAGCACAAGGTAGTGGAAACAAAGTAAGCCTTGGAATTGTATGGACCGAGATCTAAACCCCAGTTTTGCCAGTAATGGCTGTATAACTTTGGGCATATTACTGGATTCCTCTGAAACAAAGTTTTTTCACTTACAGAATTATTTTGAAGGTTAGAAAATACATACAAAAAAAAGTCTAACAAAGTAGCCACCACACTTAAATGCTAGTATTACTTCTGTAAAAAAATATAGGATTTATTAGGTCATAACTACTGTTAACCAAAAAACGTGTTACATTCGTTTAGCCTGTGATAGTTGAGCTCTTTTTTGTGTATTATCTCATTTGTGCCTCAGACCAAGCCTTTAAGTACTAACAAGTAATCACCATTTTACAAAAAGAACAATAATGCTAAGAGAGGTAAATGACAACCACTAGAGACAAGATTAAAAGTCTCAGTACATTTGTTCAGGAAGAGAACCAAGGGATGGGAAACAATACGACTTTTCAGGGTTCAGCATAAATAATTAATCGTGGTTCCAAAAGGAAATTTTATTTCTAAAACTAGCATATATTTGAACCACATAAGCAAAGAAAAATTATATAAGAAAAAAAAAGTTTATATAAGTACCTAACATATGAGAATGCTCTTACATTTAAAACAAAAAATTTAACGGTAACAATGGTTATATATATATAAACATTTGTGTGCACACACATGCGTGTATATATATTTTGACAAGTGTATGTTAAAGAATTCTTTCATATAAAACATTCAAAATATGAAAATACAGAAAACAATTGTCAAGACAGGAACACTTGTAATTCTTATGCAAACATCTTTGCAAAAGATAAAATTCATCTAAGCACTCATTTCTCAGATGTGGAAAAGCTATGAAATTGTTAACTGAATATTTCCTCCCACTTTTGCAATTCTGAGTTTCAATACTGATTCGTATGAATTATGAATTACACAAGGAATTCTTTTTAAGGAAGAAAAAGGAATAACAAAAAACAACCTGACCACAGCTATCAGGTCCTTATCCTTTCACCAGTGCAAATCCTTGTACTGAAATTATTCTTCAGGTTTTCAGAAAAGAAGCAATGTTAAAATACAATAATTCTTTCTTTTTACAATACCTGGCATGTTTGAGACTTTCATAAAAAGTGGGGAATTCTCTGTCTCGTAGAGACTGCAGAGCATTGTACAACAACTCATGGTAACTGGTTCTTTCCATTCCTTTGCTGTGAAATAATTAAGAAGTTGGAGAAAAAACATATTTAAAAACAAAGAATCCTGATGTGTGTGTATAAACAGCTTAACCAAGAGGCAAAATTTTAAACTACAATTAGAATTATCTCCATTTTAAAAAATGCATTTCTAGAAAATTTGGTAAGAATCATGAAGAATTCTATGGATCTTTTAATTCTTCAAGCAAAAAAAAAAAGCAAATTTCTCAGATTTTTTTTTTTTCCGGGCTCTAAACATGTTATATTCCCACTTATTTATTAGATGAACACCTACTATGTGCCAGGTACTAGTCACCAGGTTCTAGATGCAGTGAATCCATTAGTAGACAAGTCAGATCAGGCCCTCATTCTCATGGAGTTTAAGTTCTGGTTTGGAGATGGACAATAAATAAGAAAAATACCAGGACAAAGGCCAGGTAGAAAAGTAAAACAGGGTAACAAAACAAATGACTGAGTGGGTACTTTAGAACAGAATGCCAGAAAAGATCTCTGAATATATCACATTATTAAATTACAGTCTGACAAGTAGCCACCCTCATGGTAAGAGGAGGAAAAAGAAGATATATATTTAAGGCTTTTAGGTACAAACAGTCCGGCCTAATGGGGGAAAAAAAAAAGGAGGACTACGTGGCTGAAATATAGTATGCAAGGAGAAAAACAGCATACAGAGATTCAGAGGCAAGTAGGAATCACCTCACAGAGTAAACTGTTGCTAAAATATGAATGCATAGCTCTGATTTTACAGCAATCTAACAGTTTGAAATCTGAAAGACATTTTAATTAGTGAAATTTTTATCTATGAAAGTGATTAAACATACAATTAATGTGATTTAATTATTCTTTGGTTTATATCATCAAAAGACTTATATATAAATACACAATCTTTTATTAGATTAGATGTTTGGCTTTTCATTCAGAACACATGGTGACCTTACATGTAGGCTAAAGTCATTATCTATCTATGATACTGATTTAGCAGTTTTTTAATACAAATTATTTCACAAATAAAGTCTTTTGTGTACCATCCAGCCAATAAAAATGCCAACTGAATAAATAAAATGTTTGTAGCAGGTAGTGGGAAGGGAAATGCATGACTTTCTCTTTGGATTTGTAAACAATACGTGAGAAGATTCTCATGAGAAAATAATTTTTATATTTCTCTTTTCAAAAATATCATGAGGGTAGAGGTGGAGAGAGAAGAGAATGAAATTCAAGCCTATTTACTCTAACTGCTTATTGCTATGTTATTCAAGCATCTAGCTTAATAGTATCTACAAAACATAAAAATACAACTCCCACTATAAAAACAGCTCATTGTTCATAACTAGAGAAATGGCAATTTTAAATGTCTAAATTCTTCTTACTTGACAGAAATGCAGTGGTCCCACTGCATATTCCTCCATGCTACTTGGTAATGAAGTTCTTGTAGTTCAGCACACCACTCTTTATTTTCATGATCTAATCCCCTTAAATAGATGGAAAGAATATGGCAGAGTCCCAAATTCTGCAAAGCCTGAGCAGGAGTTTAAAAAAAAAAAAAAAAGTACAAAAATAACAATACTAGAGAAACAAAAAACAGCAATCAAACATAAAAAGTAACTTTCAAAAATGTAGTCGTTCGCAATATCACTTAAAATACCAAAATATTGTGTGTTCCCCTTAAAACACAAAGACAGAGCTCAAAGGGCTCTGATATTTGATAAAAGAATGGTTAAGGAATATTAGCCAGGAATATTAGTAACAGAAATGATAACTTCTGGGACAAACTCTAGTGCAAACTTTGAGAAATAATTTACATGAGATTTTCCATACAAAGGACTTAATTCACGATGAGGTACATTGTACACAGTTCAAGAAATGTCTTCTATTGTTAGCTAAGATTTGACCAACAAATCTAATGACCGATCTTTCAGGTCAGTCATCTGTCCAATTTACCTGTAGATTCTTCTGAGTTTTAATCCCAGTGATTGAAAAATAACCTTGAGTCTCAGCCCTACAGTTTATCTGATTGTGAAAGGCCCACTGATATACTGAAATAATCTGAGCACTACACAAGGAGTGCTTTACTAAAGCAGAAAAACAAAGTACCTGAATTATTCCTGCCTGACGAGTTGATGAGGAGATTGCTGTCTCGAGGTCATATGTTACTAGGGCTTTCCCCCACATTGCTTCATGTTCATATGTTCGTAGTCTGTAAGAAAAGAGTTTTTAAATGCCTTTGAGTTCTATATGCATGTAACTTCTTTCCTAACAGAATTACTATAGCATTATCTATGAGAAAGCAATTTACCTAGTAAGGGGTTGTAACATTTTCCCTCCACCACAGCCATAAAGACTATCTGGCTCTCCTATACTTCTGTAGATTTCTAAAAGCAGATCCTAAAACCAGAAAAATTCTTTAAAAAAATTGAAGGAAAAAATATCATTTTATGAATTTAGCAAATTTAAATTATATAACATGTTATAAAGGTAAAATATAATGATATTGATATATATACTAAAGATATGGATTACCGACACAACAAACTGATCCGAGACAACAGAATGACTATGGACTACTTGAAAAGAATTGCTCACAATCTAATGAATTAGATAAGATATAAATCCCAACCTATGATGCTTCTAACACATTCAAAAAAATCCAAAAGCAAACAATCCTGTCAACAGCTAAAACTGTACATGAGAAAATGAAGTTCTATAAAGTCTTACTCTTCAAAAGTGAAAAAAAGTTATCAGGTTTTCTTTGAAAGAAAATTCAAAGTTGCACTATGTAATAATTGGTAAAATGTGATATAAAGAATTGGTTTGATGATTCAAACTTTGCAATAAAATTTACTCAGGAAAGAATTGATTCTGTTTAAAATAATCTCAATAAAATAAAAACAAAACTGAAAGAAGCAAAGGAAAAAGAAAACAAAGAGAAATAGCATTGTATAGAAAATTGATTCAGCACTTTAATTATCTTAATGGTAGTTGCTCCAGGACATATTTTTTAAATACAAACTGATATTGGCATAAGTTTATCATTCTAATCAAATTGTTTCTATTCATAAGGATGAAATCAAGCCCTCAGTCTTGGAACATTAAGTCCTGAAGTTAGCACTGTATCTGGAGCACAGGAGATACTCCAAACACTCAGAAAAGAGGATAAAACTATAAACTAGCAAAACAGGGAAGGAGAAAAATCAGGAAAACGGTATCAAAAAGGCAGACAGAATGTATTTCAAGTAAGGCATAGTTGATGGTGTTAAGTGTTGATGAAACATCAGGAAGAGGTTGAATGAAAGGTGAGGGATAGACTTAGTAACGTCAAGTTTATGAGTGACATTAGCAGGTGCTATTCAGTGGAAATTCTTTCACAAGGTTTGGCTGTGATGGGAAGGGAGAAAAAAGGGTGTCATCTTAAAGAGAACATAAGGAAAAGGGAAATGATTTTGTGTTCGTTTGAAGGAGAATTTTTTAATAAGAAGAGTCTGAAATGTTTGAATAAATTTTTGAGAAGAAGCATGGCACAATAAAAAAAAAGTTCTTGACAGTTGAAAAACAAAGCACAGAAAAAAGGACAGCAGGAGAAACTGTTCCTCTGCTTTAACAAAAGGGAAGATTACAGTGGGAGCAGATGCAGGAAGATTTCCACGTCTGACAGTGTCATATGGTGGCACTTCTACCTGTGTCCCCTATTTTGTCTAGGAAGTAGGAGACACACTGAAAGCAGAGAAGAGAACATCAGAGGCATGAGCAAACTGAAGAAGACCAAACTCATTTTAAAGGAAGAAGGGGTCAAATTAAGAGTCAAATTTAATGGGTCAAATTGAAATTTTTAAATTTAAAAATTTACAGAAGAAGCAATCTGCTCTGAGATGTGATATACAATAAACAAGTAAACAAATAAAAATATAAATGTTAAGTGCTATGAAGAAAATAAACAGAGTACTGTAACAGAAAAATATATGGCATAATTCACCCTATAAGATAGGTGGTTGTACTTTCATCTTTCCGATAAAAGAACTCCAAGTTGAAAAGATTAAGTAATATCTGGAAGATTATCCAACTAAGTAGTTGGATAAGGATAGAACTTGTTTGCCTAATCCAAGGCCTAAGCTTCAAACCATGAATTTAACATAAATGACAGTCCAAAAAGTAACTTCAGTTTGAAAATCAAATAACAATTCAAATCTATATAGTCTTTATAACAAAACAATAGTCCAAAGTGTAAAACAAATATTAACATTTATAATAAAGTCTATAATATATACCTGTAAACTTATCCCAGTTTCTTCCTTACTTTTTTCACTCAAACTGGAAATAGTTGTACTTTGGCTTTCTTCTTCGTATGTAAGACTTCTGTTTATCACAAGAGCACCTCTTTTAATGGGAATATACTATTTGAAGCGTGCTAATATGTATACCATAAACTTTGAAAGAAAAAACTAACAAAGGTTACAAATACAATGTAATAAACCATTTATACTTGAAAACAATACCAAGCCTAGTATAGAAAAGGAATCTGTGAGTATTAAAGTCTTTGAATGAGAATTACATTTTAACTACAGTCTCTATTCCAAAATATACTTATTTTTACAGAGCTTAAAAATAGAGCAGAAGCCCTTGAGTTCAATTCCTAAATGGTCTGTCAGTGATTTTACCTGAAGTTTAACCTCACTGGGGCTTCCCTATTGGCTTGAGGGTAGAATCTGCCTGCAATGTGTGAGGTCTGGGTTTTGATCCCTGGGTCTGGAAGATCTCCTGGAGAAGGGAATGACTACCCACACCAATATTCTTGCTGGAGAATTCCAGGGACAGGCTATAGTCCATGGGGTTGAAAAGAGTCGAACACGAATGAGTGACTTAACACTTACTTATTTATCCTCATTAATAAACACAGGCATGCAAATTAAGACCACACCTGAGATACCACTTAGCATTTGATAACTTGGCAAAACTTAAGAAATGGACCAGTAGAACCACAGGTTATAAGTGACAGAATTAGAACTCAGATTTGTCTACATTTTGATGTTTACTAACTTGAATAGGAAACCTAAGAGAGCAATTCATTTTTTTGACCTGATAGTGTTTGTAAACTGTTGATTTGTATTTTGCTTTTATTTTATTTTTTTTTCTTTCCAGATCAACTTTTATTTCTCTTTAAACATATGACATACACCTCCAGTCCTACAGTTGGACTGTAAATATTCATGCATTCATTCATCAGTTCATTGCCTCAGCAAAGATTTATTGAATACCTAGTAAATTCCAGGCCCTCGTTATACTTTTTCTGATCACTTTAGATTTACCAAAGTCTCAGTTCACCCAAGTCACTGAAGAAAATCAGCATTTTATGGCAACCCATTCCAGTATTCTTGCCTGAAGAATCCCATGGACAGCCCATAGGGTCGCAAGAGTTGGACACAACTTAGCAACTAAACCACCACCACCCTTTCTATACACCTCATGTCTGTTTGCCCATCCCTGTCCATTAGGCATTTGGAAAAAAAATATCAGACTGTCAAAGCAAATAGCAAGTCCCATTAATGAAGCACTTCTCCCGTAAAGCTAACCAAAATAAAATCCAGGCACTTTTGCTTGTTAAACAAGCAATTTTGCAAAAATTTGCCATATTCTATATAATCACTTATTCTCAAATTAAAAGAGCTTTTATTTATACTCAGATAAGAACTGTTATTCACTCCTGAGTAGTAAAAAATATTCTATGGAACCAAGATACTGAAGTGCACTCAGATTAAAATTACTACAAAGTATGTAGGGTTTCTGCCAAATTTTTTAGACCTGAAGTAGTCAAAAATCAATTTCTTAGTCATTTTACCTGTCTTTATACAAAGTAAAGTCTTAAGTGTTCACAAACAGCATATTATACACATGATCTACACACTGTCAATTTTGGGGGTTATTTTAATAAAATCTAGAAATTATATTCCAATTCTATTAAGCTACAGTTGATAAGTATACTGATAGATAAGGGTATACTGATCACGCCGTAGATTTTTAATAGTTTTTAATTGAAAAGAAGAAAGCAAAACAAATGAGAGCATTAAGCGAACCAGTCCGAGTCTACTAAATTAATCATATCTGAACTGGGATCTAAAAACTGGGTGCCTGGTTTTCCACAGTCCAAAAACCATACTGCTTTTAGCTTAATGACAATCCAAAGTAGAAATTATAGGTAGTAAGCAAAAGAAATGCATCAACATAACACTTCTTTGCTATTTCATTTTTGTAATATGAGTGATTTCGTGGTGGGAAAGTGAGGCTAATTATAAAAGTAAATATTTACTGTAAAGCAATTACTCTCCAATTAAAAATAAATTAATTAATTAAAAAATAAACACTAAGCTATTTCAAATGAACAAAGATTTGAGGAAGGCTATTGGGACAGTAAACTGTATCTTTTACTCTTCAACTTTCTTGGCTATTTTTTGTTTTTCTCTATTATCTAAGATTACACCTGTTAAACTATTAAGGGAGTTCTAACTTGGAGGAAAAGCAAAGTAAAATAGGAATCCAGGTAGACACTGAAACAATGAAAGTGATTTAATCACAGAAAGCGATCAGGTTACATTACTTCTAGTCAATAAGTAAAATGGATCTTGAATAAACTGAGGGAACAGTGGTAAACTTAATTTAAAATTAGGGGATCATTCAACCATTTGAAAAAAAATTACTGATCACTTATATAAAGTTCCCAATGCTAGTTACTATGGGCAGTATAAAGAAAAATAAGGATGATCTCTGTTCTCCAGAAGTTTGTTATCTGTGTAATTTTTATAATTATTGAGGAATAAACATCTCTAGTTCAGGGCAGAATTGCTTATTTCTTTAACATACTTTTATTATAATTTCTCCTTAAAAGGTAGAAAGCATTTATTTAAAATATCTTTTAAATGGGAGAGTGGAAGTAAAACTCATTTTTATTATATACTTTTAATGAAACAAAGTCAACACCATTACAAACCCAAACTTCCAAATCCCATTACCTTTTCTCTTGATCATCCAAGTTCTTCTTATCTGCATAGATTTCTGTGTAGAGCAATGCTGTAAAATGAGCAGCACAAGACTGAGCTACTTTGGCAACCTCTAGATAATTCAACTCCAGCCAGAAAGCATCATCAAAAACTGTTCCTGAAGAAGGTCTAAAGAAAAAATGTAGATCTAGTCACATTCATTTCTTTAACTTACATACCAAAAGTGTGTTGATATAGAATATAATGGTAGCCAGTGCTAGTTAGAAAATTACATTCAAATAACCAAAAACCACATATCCCCAATATATAACAGTAAACACCTAAGATAACATAGCTAAAGAGTTCCAGCACTCTTTTTGGATCCCAAACCTTTTAGAAAATCTGATAAAAGCTATGGACCATCATCCTATAAAAATTTGAGGTTCATACTTGCCCCCCACCAAGGGATCCGTGCACCACAGGCTAAGAATAGGCTATACAGAATAACTAATAATACATACACTAGTGTTTTTAAATGATCAATTTAATGAAAATACTGTTTCTTCTAAGACATATTTATGTCTTTCCTATTGTAGCTGATTTTCTTCTGAGCTAATTGCCTAGGTTGAGGTTATTTAACAAAAATCTTCCAATGTGATAACAGTAGGCCGTAACTGGAAGGCACGACATTAACTTTCTGAAAACAATTTTATAGAGATGTGACAAGGCAGTAGTTAAGAAAATTGGTATTAAAGCAGGAAACTCTAGCTAAGTTCAAATCCAGCTCGATTACCTATTACAAGCTGTGTGAATTTTGGCAACTTAACTTCTTGAGCCTTAGTTTTTCATTTGCAAAACCAGGAAACAATATATACCTCAGAGAATAGCTGCAATGAGCAAATAATGCTTATAAGCTGATGAATAAAGTGCCTATCACATAGCCAAGACTAAACTTATAGTTATTCTGAGAAACCAGTCCATCCTAAAGGAAATCAGGACTGAGTGTTCCATGGAAAGGACTGATGTTGAAGCTGAAACTCCAATACTTTTGGCCACCTGATGCAAAGAGCTGACTCATTTGAAAAGACCCTGATGCTAGGAAGGATCTGGGGGCAGAAGGAGAGGGGGACAACAAAAGATGAGATGGCTGGATGGCATCACCAATCCAATGGAAATGAGTTTTAGTAAACTCTGGGAGTTGGTGATTGACAGGGAGGCCAGACGTGCTGCAGTCCATTGGGTTGCAAAGAGTTGGACATGACTGAGTGACTGAACTGAACTGAATTGATTCTGAGAAACATGAACCTGAACTCAAGTCCTTACTCTTTATTCTATGTCCCAGCCATATTCTCTCAAGAAATCTTCTTTAAGGCCTTATAAAAACTTGATATTGAGAAATTTTATCTTCTTGAAGGCTAACCAAAAGTAAATACTACTTTAACTCAATGGTAAATATAAAACAAATAATTCAGAGGTGAAACTGCCTTCCAACACTGAGAAAAGGGATGCTGCCAGTTCAAGTTTTGAATGGGGTTTCTCACAAGAGGATTGAATATAAAGCAATAGAGTGAATCAGTAACTTTCTAGCCAGAAACACAGACACCAAAAGGCCTAATGCTTCTTTTTCTAAGCATGAGATGGAAAGGTATGAAGAAGATACAGGATTAAATTTTTAAGATGTAAACACATTTAGGTCAAAAAGTTTTTCCAAATTCCAATACCAACTTTTTATTTTTCTCCCACCATTCCCTCCCATTCTTTATCAGCCACTGCCACTACCACCGTACAAACCAATGAGACATCAGTGCCTACCTATTCAAGTTATAGGCCTCCTACATTATTTCTTTAAAGTTCTTGTCAACTCTGGAGCAGTACAAATCAGCCGACCATCCACTCTATCAATTCCTGTACTCACTGTTAAACGTCTCAAAAGAAATAATAGGAACAAAACTACTGAATTATAAAACAATTTATCAGAATCAAGAAAATAAACACCGCTATAGCACAGTATCATTATACAGAACCACAGATTTTGAGGACCATGTTACACAGTAAAGAAACTTGTGTTTCATAATAAAGATAAATAAAGGAATTTTTTTACATAACTCTAGCTACTTCTGAGACAAAAGTAAAGAAAAAAGTCAAAAGAGGACTAATGCAACTAAAAGTAACCTGGAAAATCACTGTTCCTTTTCCATTACTATAATTGAAATAAACTAAAGCCCCCAAAGACTGAATGATTTAGCAAAGATAACATTGTTACTATTATAGCTGGGGCTAGAATTCAGTGCTCAGTTGCTCAGTCGTGTCCGACTCTTTGTGACCCCAAGAACAGTAGCCTGCCAGGCTCCTCTGTCCATGGGATTCTCCAGGCAAGAATGCTAGAGGGGGTTGCCATTTCCTTCTCCAAGAATTCAGAGTTCCTACAGTATTCAAAGTCTTGTAATTAATCTTGTAATAACCTATAATGGAAAATAATCTAAAAAAAATACATATACATAACTGAATCACTTGCTGAACACTGGAAACTAACACAATATTATAAATCAACTATACTTCACTTAAAAAAAAAAAAAGTATTGAGAATTCGGGACACTGATTTCACCAAAGCTCCACTGTGACTATGGATTATTTCAAGGAGATATAAACATCACACATATTAAATACAGCACCTGCAACAGCATTACCTCAAATAATCATGTTAAAATTCAGTCAGCAATAACAAGTTATACTTCTAAATTCCCAAACTCAAGAATCGCATTACCTCTTTTGTCTCCTCATGTAGTCCACGACAGCAAGCATTGTTCTTTGCGATTTTTTATTCACATGGCATCGGAATAAGTGCTCTGACTCTGACAAAGAAAGAGGTGCCCCATCAGTCCCAGACAGGTGTGCCTACGTATCCTCTTCCTTTTGTCTGGGATTGTCTTACTCTACACTATAAGGTTCTAGCACAAAACGGGCTCTTAATAAATATGAATCAACAAATGGAATTTAATGACACTACTTTTTCTTTTAAAAGAAACTACCATGCTTAATAAAACTAAGAATTTAACTGTAATTTATATTTTATTTCTGAAGAGAACTAATTAATTGATCCAGTAACTATTTACACAGGACTTCTTAATGTACTAGGTAGGTACTCAGCATTCAGTGGTATAAGAAAGGCTATTTCTGACCAAACGGAACTCAATGACTAGCCTAAGAGACTCTTAACACAGTGTGATATGTGCCATGATAGAGAAAGTTTAGAATATCAGAGGTATATAAAAAAGAACTCTGAACAAGAAGAGTTTCACAGAAAAGAATGATATCTGAAAAACTAATGTTCATTTGGAAAGGAAGAAAGAATAGTGTTCCAGACAACAGTAAGATGGCTGAAACAAGAACAAACATGGAGAATTTACTGAAAGATTTCACTGTACTGAACCACAGAGCGGGAAAGTGCCTGTGGACAGAGAAAAATAGTTGGTCTAATGTTATTTATAACACAGAACTCCCAGTCAGATGAGATGAGACATGTGAGAAAGGTTTCAGGCTTAAACCACTGGGTGAGGAGGCTGAGGCACGGAGGTGAAGATGATAAATTTACCTTTGGACAGTTGAATTTGAGATGTACATAGGACATTCAAATGAAGGCAGTGAGACTGAATGACATCAGAAAAGAAATCATTTGATAGACATCTATATACTTTCCTTTTCAATAATAGATTTTACATGTGAAATTTTAACTTTCATTTACAACAATAAAAATATTGGCACTCTACAAAGACATTAAACTGGCTGATTTTATGTTTGAAAGGCTATAGCACAAACATGCATAAACAACTGATAAAGATAAAAAAAAGTCTACTGGGCTTGAAGTAGAGTATGTGAATTTGTACCTAGTTATGTTTGTACGTAAAATACATTAGTAATACATATTCAGGACGTATTAATCTGTAAGTTAACATCAGAGATCTATAAATCTTTTCCTTTTCTCAAAATTAGGTTTGAAAAACTGACCAACAATGAGCCCTCAGCAATGTATTGATGTTATTGTTTAGTTGCTAAGTCGAGTCTGACTCTTTTGCGACACTGTGAACTACAGCCCACCAGGCTCCTCTCTCCCTAAGATTTATCAGGCAAGAATACTGGAGCAAATACTGCCATTTGCTTTCCCAGGGAACCTTCCGAACCCAGGTATCAAATTCACTTCTCCTGCATTGGCAGGCAGATTCTTTACCACTGAGCCACCAAGGAAGCCCATGTGTATTCAATTCTTGATTTAACTTCTACTGCAATAAGCTCTCAGCATGAGAAATACTTCTGATACAACAGCATGGAAGGAGGGTAGGTTATAAAAGTCTAAGTAAAACATAATCCAATTTTTCTTTTAAAAAACTAATGTATATGCCAAATGTTAATTGTAGTAATCTTAGATCACAGAATTATGAGTAATTCTGCCAGCAACAAGCACAGTGTTTAATATGCACTAAATATTCAATCAGTTGCTCTATTAATATTAATCTCTATTTAATAAGAGGGCACTATGCATTAAGTGTGTTTTACACACAATATTTCATCGAAAACTTGTTACAACTTTAATCTCCATTTTACAGATGGCAGAATAGATGTTTAGAGGTTATGAGAGTAAGCCTAAAAGACACCTTAATGGGACTCAAAAAGTATCTTTCTCTAGAATTGAGATTTTAACAGTATAAAATTGAGAAATTTAACAGAATACCTGAATCCAAGTTTGCAGGGGTTGTGGATCGGCTTGTCTGTGAGGAGTGTTTGAGACAGCTAGTGAAAAATCCCTGAATGTGTGTAGAAAGGAGATTTCTCCATGATTCATCTGTATCTTGTAGTAAAATATCATGAATCAAGTATGGAAGCACAGTCTGACAAAAGTCAGTTTTCACCTAAAATATACAAACACATCCAGTCAACAGTTTTGAGTAAAAATATTTTACTTAAAATATTCATTCCCTGTTAATGACATACTAAGTCACAAACTCTATATACTACTAAAAATGTACAAAAAAACATACATACCAGGTAGCGTTTTTTTTTTTTTTAAATCAAACTAACCTAGAATATCTATATAGATCATATGTATTACATTAAAATAGTTCATTTCCAGTTGAGGCTATTTGCCTACAATGAAACAGAATATTGCTTACAAATAAAATTGCTATGTGACTATTGTAAAAAATATTTGATACTCAGATTTGACAAAGGGGAAAATGAGGATCAAAATTTAAGAAAAAAGCTGAAAATAGGATTTTAGCACTTTTCCTACATAGAATGAAGAGCTCTAACAGTCATGTTCAAAAGTTTCCATTTTTAGGCAGATTCATGTCAATGTATGGCAAAACCAACACAATATTGTAAAGAAAAAAGTCTTTCTTGAATTTGTTACAATAAAAAAATAGGTAAATAAATAAATTAAAAGTTTACATTTTTAATAAACCCTAATTTCAGAGCTGACTGTGGCTCAGATCACAAACTCCTTATTGCAAAACTCAAACTTAAATTGAAAAAAGTAGGGAAAAACACTAGGCCATTCAGGTACATTCTAAATCAAATGAATTATGATTATACAGTGAAAGTGACAAATAGATTCAAGGGATTATATCTGATAGACACAGTGCCTGAAGAACTATGGACAGAGGTTCATGACAATGTACAGGAGGCAGTGATCAAAACCACCCCAAGAAGAAGAAATGTAAATAGGCAAAATGGTTATCTGAGGAGGTCTTATAAATAGCTGAGAAAAGAAGACAAGCAAAATGCAAAGGAGAAAAAGAAATACCCATCTGAATGAAGAATTTCAAGAATAGCAAGAAGAGATAAGAAAGCCTTCCTCAGTGATCAATGCAAAGAAATAGAGGAAAACAACAGAATGGGGAAAAATCATAGCATCCAGTCCCATCACTTCATGGCAAATAGATAGGGAAAAAATGGAAACTGTGACACACTTTATTTTCATGACTGCAGCCATGAAATTAAAGACACCTGCCTCTTGGAAGAAAAGCTATGAAAAACCTAGACAGCATATTAAAAAGCAGAGACACCACTTTGCTGAAAAAGGTACATACAATCAAAGCGAAAGTTGGACCATAAGGAAGTCTGAACACCAAAAAATTGATGCTTTCAAATTGTGATGCTGGAGTAGACTCTGGAGAGACCCTTGGACAGCAAGGAGATTAAAACAGTCAACCCTAAAGAAAATCAACTCTGAATATCCATTTGAAATACTGATGCTAAAGCTGAAGCACCAATACTTTGGCCATCTGATGTGAAGAGCCAACTCATTAGAAAAGACCTTGTTAGTGGGAAAGATTGAGGGCAGGAGGAGAAGGAGGGACAGAGGATGAGACAGTTGGATGGCATCATCGACTCAATGGACATGAGTTTGAGCAAACTGCAGCAGACAGTGAAGAATGGCATGCTGTAGTTCATGGGGTTGCAAAGAACTGACTCAGTGACTGAATAACAATAACAAAGAAAGCATGTCACAGATTTGAGGCAGAAAAAGCTTTTGACACCCATTTATGATTTAAAGTGTTCCCAGAGGCTCAGACGGTAAAGCGTCTGCCTACAATGCAGGAGACCCAGGTACAATCCCTGGGTTGGAAAGATCTCCTGGAGAAGGAAATGGCAACCCACTCCAGTATTCTTGGAGTGGGATGGAGGAACCTGGTAGGCTACAGTCCATGGGGTCGCAAAGAGCTGGACATGGCTGAGCAACTTCACTTTCACTTTCTATGATTAAAACAACAAACCAACAAAAAAACTCTTCAGAAAGCAGGAATAGAGGGAACCTACCTCAACCTAATAAAGACCATGTACGACAAAACCAAAACTAACATCACACTTAACGGTGAAAAACTGAAAACATTTTCTCTAAGATCAGAAACAAGATGAGGATGTGCACTCTCACCATTTTTATTCAGCATAGTTTTGGAAGTCTTAGCTATGGCAATCAGAGAAAAAAAAGAAGTAAAAGAAATCCAAATTGGGAAAAAAGAAGTAAAACAGTCACTGCAGATGACATGATACTATACATAGAAAACCCTAAATATGCTACCAGAAACTTCTAGAGTTATTCAATGAATTTGGTAAAGTTTCAAGATACAAAGTTAATACACAGAAATCTCTTGCATTCCTATACATTAACAGTGAAAGACCAGAAAGAGAAAAAAAAAATCACATTTATCACTGAATTAAAAAAAATAAAATAGGATTTCCCTGGTGGTCCAATGTCTCCCAAGGCAGGGGGCGTGGGTTCGATCCCTAGTTGGGGAATTTGCAAGCCTTATAGAGTGGCCAAGGGGAAAAAAAAAAGACTAAAATACCTAGGAATATACCTACCTAGGAGGCAAAAGACTGGTACTCAATAAACTATAAAACACTGATGAAAGAAATCAAAGATGAAATAAATAGATGGAAAGATATACCACATTCCTGGATTGGAAGAATCAATGTTGTGAAAATCACTATATCTACCCAACACAATCTACAGATTTAATGCAACCCTATTAAACTACCAATGGCATTTAACCAGATCTAGAAGAAAGAATTTTACAATTTCTATGGAGAGACAAAAGACCCTGAATAGCAGCCAATGCAATCTTGAGAAAGAAAAATGGAGCTGGAGCAAACGGGCTTCCTGACTTCAGAATATATTACAAAACTACAGTAATCAAGACAATACGATACTGGCAGAAAAACAGAAATATACATCAATGGTACAGGATAGAAAGCCCAGAGACAATGTCATGCACATATGGTGACCTAATCCATGACAAAGGAGGCAAGAATATACAATAAAGAAAAGACAGTCTCTTCAATAAGTAGTGCTGGGAAAACTGGACAACTACATGTCAAAGAATGAAACTGGAACACTTGTTAACACCATCCACAAAAATAAACTCAAAATGGATTAAAGACCTAAATGTAAGGCCAAATATTATAAAACCGTAGAGGAAAACATAGGCAGAACACTCTCTGATATAAATCACAGAAAAATATTTCTTGACTCACTTCCTAAAGCAATGAAAATAAAAATAAACAAAGGTAACCTAATTAAACTTAAAAGTTTTTGCACAGCAAAGGAAACCATAAACGAAATGAAAAGACAAACCCACATAATGAGAGAAAATCTTTGCAAACAAGAGACAAGGGACTACTCTCCAATATATACAAACAGCTCATGCAACTCAGTATCAAAGAAACAAAAAAACGCAATAAAAAAACTGAGTGGAAGATCTAAATAGACATTTCTCCAAAGATGTATCAAAAACATCCCAAAAAGCAGATGAAAAGATGCTCAACATCATTAATTATAAGAGAAATGCAAATCAAAGCTACAATGAGGTATCACCTCAACCAGTCAGGAGGGCCATCATCAAAAAATGTACAAACAGTAAGTGCAGGCTGTGGAGAAAGGCAACCCTCCTACACTACTGGGGGGAATATAAGTTGGTACAGTCAATATGGAGAGTAGTATGGAGGTTCCTTAAAAAACTAAAAATAGAGCTACCATACAACCCTGCAATCCCACTTCTGGACATATATATCCAGAAAAAACCATAATTCAAAACAATACATGCACCCCAATGTTCACTGCAGCGTTATTTACAACAGCCAGTACATGGAAGCAACCTAAATGTCTATCAACAGAGGGATGGATAAAGAATATGTGGTACATATATATACAATAGAATTTTACTCAGCCATAAAAAGAACAAAATAATGCTATGGGCAGCAATGTGGATGGACCCAAAGATTGTCAGACTGAGTGACTTAAGTCAAAGAAATGTAACTATCATACAATATAGCTTTTATGTAGAATCTTAAAAAATGGCACACATGAACTTATCTATGAAATAGAAACAGAGTCACAGAGTCACGGATGTAGAATATAAAATATGGTTTCAGGACGGGGGTGGGTATAAACTGGGAAACTGGGACTGACATACACACTACTATATATAAAATAGATAACTTAATAAGGACCTATTGTATAGCACAGGGAAGTTTTCTTAATACTCTTTAAAGATCCATATGGGAAAAGAATCTAAAAAAGAGTGGGTACATGTATAACTGGTTCACTTTGCTATACAACAGAAATCAACACAACATTGTAAACCAATTATATTTCAATAAAAATTTAAAAAAAACCATCACAGACAATTAATCACAATGACCTCAATAGAAGTAAATTTTAAAAGTTAAAACAGACCTTTGGTTAACACAAATAATTTCTAATCATCTGTATTTTAACTACCATTAGTAACATGTTATTTATGACACCCCCTTAGAGGCCATCTAAAATGTAGCTACCTCACAGCTGAAAAGTGCTATATAAAAAGATGCTCGCTGAATGGGTTCACAACAGCTGAGTATAAGTTATTTTGCATGAAAGTGATGTGCAATACACAGAACTCTTTTTTTTATATATAGGCCATGAACACGAACAAAAAAGCAAATTGGAATGGGACAAGCAAAGAAAATTATGATGAGAAAGCTCAAATGAAAAAAGCAGAAGTAGAAAGGGTATGAGTCGGACTAATCTTCTTACCTCACACATTGGCTTTAATAACTGAAGAACTTCACTTTTTATGCCACCACTATTCAAAAAAGCACAAGTCAGTGTCTTTAACCAAATGTCATGATTTTCACTTTGAGGAATCCACAGGCTTGTATCATCCAAGCCTTCTAAAGGACTTTCTTTGTCAAGTCTTGGTACTTCTAAAAACTAGAAAAAAGTGATCAGAAAACGTAAACATGGTAACCAGAAACACATTTTATCTTTCCTATGCCAAACAAGTATGTAGGCATAAACAAACATGTTTTCAAATAAAACTAAATATAGTTAAAACTAAATCTAGAGGCATCAGTTACTTTTTAAAATTAAAATACAATTATGCTTATGAAAGGCAGAATCTGGTAAAAACTTACTGATCTAAACAGGAGGAAACTTCTACTCTCAGTTTATCAGTAGTATGTTAAATCAGACTCTCTGCCTCATGTATGTAACCAGTCCAAATCTAACATACAGAACTGGTTTCAGGACGAAATGAAATTTTAAAATCTTAAAACTGTTTTAAAATGTTTTACAGGTTACAATATTCAGTTCAATTCAGTTCCTCAGTCGTGTCTGACTCTTTGCTACCCCATGGACTGCAGCATGCCAGACCTCCCTGTCCATCACCAACTCCTAGAGCTTGCCCAAACTCATATCCATCAAGTTGGTGATGCCATCCAACCATTCCATCCTCTGTTGTCCCCTTCTCCTCCCGCCTTCAATCTTTCCCAGCATCAGGGTCTTTTCCAATGAGTCAGTTCTTCACATCAAAGTACTGGAGCTTCAGCTTCAGCATAAGTCCTTTAAATTAATATTCAGGGCTGATTACCTTTGTGATAGTTTATAATTTATAATATTACTTATAATTTTATAATTTATAATATTCAGGACTGATTAATAAGTTTATACTGCCAATAATTTCATTAAGACCAAAATTATATTTATGATACATTATGTTACTGAAGTTAAACTGGGGAAAACTCAACAGCATATTTCTCAGTTGCTTTATGAAAAGAAAATATTAAAGAAAAATGCTCAGATTAAAAAAGAAGTTTAAGTATCTTTCATAGAGTCTTTCAGTGGAACCTTGTTATGTCTGATATCAACATGAAAAAGGGAGAAATCTATAGGTCATCTTAAATTTCACTTTAATATATTATCACAATACCTATAAACCACACCAGGAGCAATGGCTTATATCTGGTCAAAGAAAGGAGTTTTCCACTTCTTGGGAAAAAAAGCCTGTGATTAAGAACTCCTCCTATGTGCCCCCAAATCAACCATAATTTCTCTAGGCTACCTCTCTCAGCTTTTCCATACTGCCATAACTAAAAATACAAATCCCTTGGATTCAAATTATAGCTGAAGTTATTTCCAAAAAAGTTAAGTGTTAGCATAATTAAGCAATATGACATTCATAGCCCACAGCAAATAGAACTGTTCTAGATATAGTGGGTATTCAATAAACATTCATTACTTGAGAGACCTTTTTTCTTGATGTTCTAAAAGGCTGTAGATAGATCAGTATGGGATCAGTTGTTGCCTTATAAATCTCCCAGAAACTGTGTCCAGTTTTTGTGGTTAAAATGCTTTTCAAACAGGTAACAGCTGCTGCTCTCACTTTGACACTGAAAAACACATATAACTCAAATGTCACAAAGTATATCAATATTAATCTTGATGAATGTGAAGCAACTCCTTATGAAAAAATTAAAACCTTAAATTATATTAGGAAACATCTGCATTTATTAGGAAATTTTATACCTATAAAATTGTGTAACCTCAAACAACAATTACCAAAGCACTTTTTAATATTCCTTTAGTAAACCTGAGTTACTAATCACTGTAACAGCAATTCCTTTCATTCATTATAATAAAGTTTATGACTTACTATAAATTAAAAAGTCTCATAAAAAGAAATACTTGAAAATAACATTGACTAATGAGGACAGAATACTAATCACCCACAAAAAAAAATATTTTGATAGCATTTTCTCTATGAGGAACAAATAATTTGGGGTAACAGAGAATTAGATTTCCCTACAAATGATAAAATTATTGTCTAGAAAAATTTTAAACAAACAGTAAGTGAAAAGCTAGTTGGAATTATTAGGTAAGACATCTATAATCTCTAATAAAAACTTAAAGGTCCTTCTCTTTTTCAAAAAATTAAGAAAAAGGGGACTGCAATACAACAGTACTGAAAATATGATAGCTGACATAAAATGTCATAAAGCCTGATACTATATATGATAATGAGCTATCAAGTAGAGGCTTAAATCTTTTCAGGAGTCTCAATTTAAGACATAGAAGCATAAACCCTAAATTTGAATTCATCCTTCATTCTGCTGTCTTTCCCTGTCTCCTCCAAATTCAATTCATCAGCAGATCCTGCTGCCTCTGTGTTAAAAATACCCCTAGGTTCCATTTCATCTTCATTGAAAGTGAAGTGAAAGTGAAAGTCACATCCAACTCTTTGTGACCCCATGGACTGTAGCCCACGAGGCTCCTCTGTCCATGGAATTCTCCTGGCAAAGATACTGGAGTGGGTTGCCATTTCCTTCTCCAGGGGATCTTCTTCTTTTTTTTTAATTAATTAATTAATTTCTTTTTCTTTACATTATCGTGTTGGTTTTGCCTTGACCCAGGGATCAAACCTGGGTCTCTCGCACTGCAGGCAAATTCTTTACCGTTTGAGCCAGCGGGGAAGCCTGCCTTCTGCCACCCTTCCTCTGGACTACTGCAACAGTTTCATAGTCAGACTTCCTATTTCCATTTTGCCCTATTGCAAGCCATTTGCCATATAAAAGTCACAGCAAAAGGATTAGTTGCATCATGACTACTGTGCTTAAAACTCCATAGCTTCCTTATGTATTTCAAATAAAATCCAAATTTATTAACCAGAATTAGTCTGACCTTTCCAATTTCATTTTACATCATCTTCTTCCACACCAGGCCTTTTTTGATCCTCAAACACATGAAGCTTATTTCTACTCTAGGTATTCCCTGCCTGGAATGTTTTATTCCTAATCATCTTTCAGTTAATTCCTGAACACTCAGATCCACTAAATGACATTTCCTCGGAGAAGCCTTCCATGATTCTGTCAGTTCCTTAGTCAACATCCCTTTGTATACCTGAGGTCCCTCAAACATGTAATGATTTTTTTCCTCTTACAAAAAAGACAGGAAAAACAAACTGTACCTATTCCTTGGAGTTCTCAAGTTTAAGTCACACTAGTATTTTTTTGCAACTTTTTCTGAAAAGTCAATTGCAAATTACTGTGTAGCAAATGAAACACAAAGCCTGCAAATTTTCTGTGGAAAATCTCTTCAAAATCTGTATCAGATACACTTTGAAATATATTTTTTATAATGAGATGAATTAAAAAATGAATAGAAGAATGGGTAAATGTGATAAGGATAATAATGGTAGAATATAGTAAAAATCTAGGTGATAATTATATGGATATTTACTGCAAAATTTTTTCAATTTCGTTGTATGCTTGAAAATTTTTCTAACAAAATGTTGGGAAGGAAATCATACCAGCCCTTTCACTGTAACAACAACAATAAAAGAGAGAAAGATACACGTCCTTAAAATCAACAATGAAAACATAGCAAGTAGACATTATTGCCAATCACTTATTCCCCAAGAGAAGGAGAAGGTGTTACAGGGAAACAGATGCAAAATACCTTTTTACCATAGTGTGGGAGTACACACCTGCTCAGTCATGTTCAACTCTTTGCAACTCCATGGATTGTAGCCCACCAGGCTCCTTTGTCCACTAGATTTCCCAGGCAGGAAGACTGGAGTGGGTTGTCATTTCCTTCTCCAGGGGATCTTCCTGACCCAGGGATCGAACCCGCATCTCTTGCTTCTCCTGCATTGGCAGGCAGACTCTTTACCACTGGGGCACCTGGGAAGCCCTATTCACCTTAGAAACATGCCCAGTTGTGGGCAAAAATTGTTTGAATCCAGTCCTCCAAAATGGTGGTGATGAAGTGCTCAAATATATCAAAAATAAATCCATTTGATCTTTGAACGACAAGGGTTTGAACTGTATAGATCCACTTATACACTGAGTTTCTTCAACAGTAACTCCTACAGTACTATACCATCCACAGGTGGTTGGCTCCTCAGACACAGAACCAGGGATGGAGAGCCCCAACTGTAAGTATACATGAATTTCCACTAAGCAAAGCATCCTTACCCTCACATTGTTCAAGCGTTGTAAATAATAAATAGGTAACTGAAAATAAATAAATAGGGAGGGGACAAGAAAGCAAAAGTAATCTCATAATCAACAAGGTGAAATTATACTAACTGTGGCCATTTTGTTTTGTATTGAGCACTAATGGGAAAAATAAAGCCCTATCTGATTAGCTTAAAACTTTTGGAGTTGAAATTCCCACTCTATCACTTATTGTAAAAGGATACAAACAAACTTATTTATAAAACAGAAACAGACTCAGTCTTGGAGAAGGAATTTATGGTTGTCACGGGGGAAGGATGAAGGAGAGAGATAGTTAGGGAGTTTGGGATTGACACATACACATTATTATATTTAGAGTGGATAACCAACAAGGATCTACTGTATATAGCACAGGGAACTGTGCTCAATGTTATATGGCAGCCTGGATGGAAGGTGAGTTTGGGAGAGAATGGATATAATATAGCCGAGTCCCTTTGCTGTCCACCTGAAACTATCACAACATTGTTAATCCACCATACTTCAATATAAAACTTTTTTTTAAAAAAAAAAAAGGATCAAAAGGTCTAGCAGAGAGGAAAGTGGTACCTTTGATTTTGACAAGTGCCCAAAATATCCCCATTTATATTCCCTCGTCTTAGTGCCTTCTGTGGAACCACTTGGTAGTTCTGCATTGTTTATTTGTCTAGTCTGCTCTTCCCTGGTGGCTCAGCTGATAATGAATCTGCCTGCAATGCGGGAGAACTGGGTTCGATCCCTTGGTTGGGAAGATCCCCTGGAGAAGGGAATCACTACCCACTCCAGTATTCTGGCCTGGAGAATTCCATGGACTATTCCATGGGATTGCAAAGAGTCAGACAGGACTGAGCGACTTTCAGTTTCACTCTCACTAAAATTTCACATGCACCTTGTCTAGTATATACATCATGATAACAAGTACAGGGCACATGGGGTTTTAGTAATCATGTGAATTAATAAAAATACAATGAATCTGACTAAATATTTAAGACCCAAAGTATGGTAACTTAAAGGAGAAAGCTTTAGTTACTAGAAATGTTAATTTATATGAGGTATCAATCTTGAATGTTGAATTGAGGAAGTGTCATCAGACACAAGGTATCATTAAATACTCACCAATCTTCTACCAGTGTATTATTCAGGTAAGTCAGCACTATGAAGGTCCACTGAAGTTCTGTATCTTCAAATAACTCAAGAGCCTTGGTATAAGATGTATCTTTACTATGTTGTATAGCTATTGTAGAGAAATCTATAGGACCCACTTCTCCCAAGCAGCTTCCAACAGCCTCTACATATAGAAATTCCAATTCAGTCAAGTTATAGCTAAGAGATCATACATAAAACAGAAATTTTCTAATTTCAAAAATATGTTTTCATCATCCTTTAACATTTAAGTGTTTCCTCATAGATGCTGAATAGACTAAAGAAGCTACAAATTACTGTATCATTTCCTTTACATATCATCCATATGGGTAATATTTTCCCCTATAAAATCATATCCAAGAGATAGACTAACTAGTAAAATGTAGATATTAAGTAAAGTCTAAATATAGCCACTGTGCATGCATGCATGCTAAGTCGCTTCAGTTGTGTCCGACTCTGCGCGACCCCATTGACAGCAGCCCACCAGGCTCCTCCGTCCAAGGGATTCTCCAGGCAAGAATACTGGAGTGGGCTGCCATTTCCTTCTCCAACAGCCACTGTATGTAGCCACTTTTTTTGGAGGTATTACATAAAGTCCATAAATCTTACACACTCAGTTCAGTGAAAATCCATATACATGCAGGCACATATATCTTCTTTCCATCTATATTATCACCACCCAAATGAAGACAGATGTTTCCAGGATGCCAGAGGGCTGCCTCATGTTCTTCCACGTCATTATGGTATTTAATAAAATGTTAAAAAATGATCAATAGTCATACTTTCAAAAGGTGGAGCCTATCCCTCTCTTGAGTGTTGGCTGTACTTAGTGACTTACTTCTTAAAAACAGAATGTGTATAAGTCTTTCACCTCCTTAACTAAAATTACCCTAGGTATGTAATTCTCTTAAATGGAAGTATAAATAGAATGGAATTTCCATTTTAGATTGTTCACTGCTGGTGTACAGAAACACAAATGAATCTGCATGTTAATCTTGTACACAGAAATTTTGATGAATCCACTTATTATCTTTCTGATAGTAGTTTTCCTATAGATTTTCAGTTTAAGTCTGAATTTTACAATATCTGAGCCACAGTCAGCTCCTGGTCTTCTTTTTGCTGACTGTATAGAGCTTCTCCATCTTCTGCTGCAAAGAATATATCAATCTGATTTCAGTATTGACAATATAGTGATGCCCATGTGTAGAGTTGTCTCTTGTGTTGTTGGAGGACGGTACTTGCTATGATCAGTGCGTTCTCTTTGCAAAACTCTGATAGCCTTTGCCCTGCTTCATTTTGTACTCCGAGGCCAAACTTGCCTGTTACTCCAGGTAACTTTTGACTTCCTACTTTTGCATTCCAGTCCCCTATGATGAAAAGGACATTTTTTTGGGGTGTTAGTTCTAGAAAGTCTTCTAGGTCTTCATAGAACCATTCAACCTCAGCTTCTTTAGCATTAGTGGTTGGGGCATAGACTTGGATTACTGTGATATGGAATGGTTTGCCTTGGAAATGAACAGAGATCATTCTGTCACTTTTGAGACTGCACCCAAGTACAGCATTTCAGACTCTTTGTTGACTATGAGTGAAAGTGAAAGTCACTCAGTCGCGTCCGATTCTTTGCAACCCCATGGACTGTATAGTCCATGGAATTCTCCAGGGCAGAATACTGCAGTGGGTAGCCTTTCCCTTCTCCAGGGGATCTTCCCAACCCAGAGATTGAACCCAGGTCTTCCACACTGCAGGCGGATTCTTTACCAGCTGAGCCACAAGGGAAGCCCTGTTGACTATGAGGGCTAGTCCATCATTTCTTCTTGACTATGAGGGCTACTCCATTTCTTCAAAGGGATTCTTGCCCACAGTAGTAGATATAATGGTCATCCAAATTAAATTCGCCCATTCCGGTCCTAAATAGTTTACTGATTCCTAAAATGTCGATGTTCACTGTTGCCATCTCTTGTTTGACTGCTTCCAATTTACCTTGATTCATGGACCTAACATTCCAAGTTCCTATGCAATATTGTTCTTTACATCATCGGACTTTACTTCCATCACGAGCCACATCCATAACCAGGTGTTGTTTTTGCTTTGGCTTAGACTCTTCATTCTTTTTGGAGCTATTTTGCCACTCTTGTTGAGTAGCATACTGGGCACCTACTGACCTGGGAAGTTCATCTCTCAATATCATACCTTTTTGCTTCTTTATACTGTTCATTGGGTTCTCAAGTCAAGAATAATTAAGTGTTTGCCATTCCCTTCTCCAGTAAATATGTACAAGTCATATTCAAATTAATAGCTATGCACACGTATTAATTACTAATTTTTTACTTTATATGAATGTCTAAGGAAGGAAAATATGAGAAAAGGGCTGCTTAAGGATACTTGAACAGAAATCTAAATAGCACCTCATATTTCCCTGGTATTTCAGGCAACAAATTTTACTGATTTTTAAAATGCTATGAAGATGACCACTCAAACAAAAAAACTCATATTCACCAGGCCAAATAGTTTACCTAAAACTTCTCTTTCACCAGTGTGATTTACTGCCATCTTGGATAACTGCAACAAGCTGACAACTAGCTTCACCATTATGCCATCCTGGGGGTTATCTAGAAGCAGTTTTGAAAAAATTAGTTTAAGCTATGGTGGAGAAAACACTTTTCTTTATAATATGTTCATATACTAAATTGTGTGACTAGAAAACTTAATAAAGATTTTAAATTGTGGGTGCTTCAAAAATACAAAGTGAATGAATATAACCGAACTTCCTTCTTCAATAGAATCATGTAAAAATGTTTGGCAGCAATATTTGGCAGACAGAGAGAGAAAAATGTCTTAAGTTTTGCAGAGAAATCAATACCTTTAGCAAAATCCCACTTAGAAACACAAAAATTATTCAGCATTAAACTAGAAGGAACCTTGAGAGAATGCTTGGTTTTTTAGCCTCTTGTATTTTTAGAACAGACCAGCCCTGTCCAACAGAATTTTCCGCAATGATGATAATGATCTATAATCCATGCTGTTCAATGACAGCCACAAGCCACATGTTACTACTGAGAACTTGACATGTGCTAGTACAACACGTAAACAACATGTGTTGACAACAAAGAAGTTGAGCTTTAAATTTTACTGAATTTTAAGTCATTTAAATTTAAATAGCTACAAACATCTATTGGCTATATTGGTATGAATCAATAAAATACCCAAATACACAAGAATTAGATATCGAAGAGAAAGGTATATATATATACCTGAAGAACAAATATACTAGAAACTCAGAATTCAGATGGTCAAAACAAAATTAATTTTTAAAGGTACTGAGGATAAAAATCACACAATAGAAATACGAAGTTAACAAACACAGAATGATGAAAATCAAAACACAAGCAGAAAATGTTTCCGCCGAGTGCAGTACTATAGTAGCCTCAAAACTAAAATCAAGTCAACTTAAAAATGGAAGTTTTCTTAAGTTAGGGAAAAAACCTAGAAACACATATACAAATATGTGTGTAGATACAAAACAGACACATTCATACATATAAGCAAAACACATACATGGCTACGATGCTTAAAGTGAAGTGTTTCTTTTATTTAAATAAACTGGGGTAGTAGGCAGAGAGAGATTACCTTGCATGCCTCCCTTTAAAGAATTCAAATTTTTCTTTTGGGCAGCAGCCAAATTGTAAACATTTTTTTAAGTGGCAGAATAAATTTGGACATTCTGACAGAGGTCCAAAGGATGGATAAAATGGGAGTGATTCAAAGTGAGGATACAAGTCTTTCATAATTAGATAAGAAATGATTAGGGTCTAAACTAAATCTGTGGCAATTAAACCAAGAGCAAGAATTTTAAGAGATTCTTTCAAAAAGAAACGGATACAAATAACCCAAGTCATTAAAATGAGTACCTTGAGATGCTCTCATAAGATCCATCATCTGATCTTTATGTTGCTCTAGTTGTTTTCGAAGATCCTTCAATCCTTCAAGCCTCGTCAATGGAAGTGCATCATAAGCACTTACTGAGAGAAAATGGTTAATTTCCTAAAAGAGAAAATCAGCTAAAAATGTAACTTGCTTTTGACATATATTGGTTGAGTCTGTAAAACGAAATTTCCAAAAAATCAGTTAATGCCTTCCACAGACACTGATTCCTATCACTGTCACTACCAAACAAGGTGGAAATAAGTTATATATTTCACTTCAAATCTTACAGTGTTTTAATCATTTAAATTCTAATAGACTCTCTCATGATAAAGTATTTAGAGTTTAAGATTGTTACAGCATACTCAACTAGAGGGGAAAACTTAAACTTGTATTTATTTATCACTACAATTTTAGTTTTATGTCTCAATTTTCATATTGATTATAGTCAAATGTAGAGTAAAATTATAGTAAGATTTATAAGGAAAACATCTGAACATAGTTTTGAAATTTATAAGGATTAAATAAGATTAAAACCTGAAAAACTCTTCAAAAAGTTATATACCATCTCTAATTCAAGCATTACATTTTTCCTTCAGAGGATCAGATGGTAATTTTGAAATATTAATGAATACTATGTGTATATTTCATCAAGCATATTTTATATTATACTTCTTCAATATTTAAATTCAGATCTTTACCAAGAAACTCTGATATTTATACTTTACTGCAAAGCAAGAGTGTATTTAAAAATTCAGTTTTTTATCTGTTAAGAGGACAGATTTCAGGTTATGCTTTTTTAATTACAATTTTTTAAAAAGACCAGTTTTTTCTCTGAGAGTATTAGAGGCATTCAGAAAGTACTACTACCCTCTCTAATACAAAATAGCAAGATGATAGAATAATTATTACCTCCAAAAGTGAAAAGGGTCCTCTACTGTATTTGATTTTCTGTTGAGTAATACGCAAATCCTTAAAGACAACGTGGTCAGGAAAAGGATCTAAAAGTTTAATCGTGACATACAGATTTTCATTATCCTTGTTATCAATCACTAAGAATTTCAACAAGTCCAATACCTAAACATAATTGAAAAAGAAAAAAATCATGAGAAATTGATAAATTCTATTTTAAAGTAAAACAAATAAACCCACTGTAATAAATGATAAAAACTCTATTAACCTAGTTTGGATAAAATGTTCTAATCACTACTAAGGCCCCTAGCTACTACTGTTTCTGGGCTTTCAAATAATTCAACAAACATGTAGGGCCTTTACGATAGGATGGACACTGAGGAACACAGTTGCTAATATTACTGAAGCATTTTATATAATATCTCACAGAGCAGTGTGAACTGGATCCCTAGTTTTGATTACCTCTACATTTCAGTGTAAGTAAGAAAGAAATCAGGTTATTTATTAGATCAAAATTACTAGGTGCTCTATAACAAAAAGATTACATGGATTAATTCATTGAGAATGTTTTCCCCATCATTTTTCAAAGACTATTTTCACTAAAATTATTGATTACAACAAATAAACATAAAACAACCAGTTCTTTCCAAGAATACTTTATCAGTACATTTCAAATATCATTTTGAACATGATTTGGGAAATTACCTGTTCCTGAACTTCCATCTGATCATCCACAAGGGGTATAAGAGTACCAACAATAACATGAAGATGACTTTCTAAAGCATCCTTACAGTAAGTTACTGCTGTGTGGCAAACCCGGCTTAATAGGTCACAACAAAGGGAGAAGCTACGTAATGACACATCCATGAAACGAGAAGGCCTAACATAGGGGAAAAAACAGTAAGTTATAGGACACTACTTTGATATCAACCTGTTCAAAAGTCATTATTATTCAACAGCTCTAATTCTGATGTGGCATGACATAAAAGTTACTTTCACATCTAATTCTTTAAAATTAGATGTTTAAAAGCCAAAAGTAGAAGCAACATCAAGAAAATGACAGAGTAGGCAGCTCCAAGCTCCCCTGACAGAAATACTGAAAAACAAAAACAAACTCTAAGAAATTTGTTAGAACTCTGTAAAATGGCAACAATCAAGCAATCACTGAATCAAGAAAAAGGAAACTTAAAAACTAGGAAAGCTTTGTGGTGATTTTACTTGTCTTTGCCCCACATCGTCCCCAGCCTGGCAGTATTCATGAAAACTTCAGATCCCGTTTCTAACATGGGATCCTGGCCCTTAGTTTTGGATGGAGCAGAGTAGACTTTATTCACAAATTATTGTGTATTTCTGCCCTAAATCTATCTGGGGACTAATGTAAGGTGCTTGGCTCTGTTTTCTTAACTTGTGCCTCTGACAGGCTGAAAAAGCTGAGGGCACTATAAGGCTGACCAGCAATCCACAGCTGCCTGGAATAAGAGAGTGTCTAAAGCCCAGGATGAAAAGCTAGGGAGAGAGTTTCTTTGGAAATTAGAACACTCAAAATCACCCATATTTCATGGAACTTCACATGCCCAGGGTAAGGTGCTTACTCAAAAACTGCCTAAGACCATAATCTTTCTCTTTGGGCAGATGGTTAGGCTTGGTGGAAGTCAAGCTAAGTGTTGAAGGAGCGTCCTAACACAGAACCAATCTGCAAAGACTAGGAGAGCTTTTCTCTTTCTCTGGCTCCTTATATTCAGGGAAAACTCCATCAAAACGCTACCCAAACACAAGTTAAGGAACAGTCTTTAGTGACTACAATGGCAAGAAATACACTCTCTGGAAAAACAGTTGAGTATGTTTATGAAACAAATGTATCACTACAGCTTTCACCAATTCAGAAAAACAACAAAAAAAGTCAAACCTTGGGAAAGGGGAAAATCTAATTTCCACGGGTAATATAATAGTAAAATATCAGTAATATAACAGTAAAATATCCAGTTTCAATAAAAAAAAATCACAAGGTGTTCAAAACAATAGGAAAGTATAGGCCATTCAAAGGAATAAAATACATTGACTGAAACAGCTCACAAGGAAGGTCTGATATAAGAATTACTAGACAATAACTTTATCAGACAACTGTTTTAAACATGCTAAAAGAGCTTAGAAACAAATGAAAATGAAGATACAGCATGCCAAAACTAATGAGATTCAGCAAAAGCAGTACTGAGAGAAAAATATGTTGCAGTTAACACTTACACTGAAAAAGAAGAAAGACTTGAAGAACACTACCAAACGTTTAAGAATTAACATCTCAAACTCTTTCCCAAAACAAAATAGCAGGAAACACTTCCTAACTCATTTTATGGGGCCAGCATTTCTCTGATATCAAAGTAAGATAAAGACAACACAGGAAAATTATAATATCTAAAACTCTTATGAATATATATGTGTAAAACTCCTCAACAAAATGCTAGAAAACTGAATCTAATAGCACATTAAAAGAATATACATCATGAGCAACTGGGATTTACCTCAGAAATCCAAGAGCATATCAACATAAGAAAGTGAACCCATGAAATACACCACATTAACAGAATGAAAGACTATAACACTGGACCCTCTCAACAAACACAGAAAAGGCATTTGACAAAATCCAACATCCTTTCATGAGAAAAACACTCAGAAAAATATTAGAATGAAAACTTTCTCAACAAAATAAAGGTAACCTATGAAAGGCTAAAAAGCTTTCCCACTAAGATTAGGAATAAGACAAAGATGTCCACTTTCACCGCTGCTACCCAACATAGTACCGAACTTCCAGCCAGAGCAATTAAATAAGAAAAAGAAAGGGCATCCAATTCAGAAAGGAAGAAGTAAAATGATATTCAGATGACATGATTTCCTTATAAGAAACTCCTAAAAGAATCCACAAGAAATCTACTAATGGTAAAAAATTTAACAAAGTTTCAAATCACAAAATCACATACAAAATGATCTGTGTTTCTATACAACAGCAATGACAATCTAAAATGAAAATTGATTTAAAAACTCCACGTGCAATAGCACCTAAAAGAATTAAACATCTAGGAATAAATTTAACCAAGGATGTTAATCGCCTGTACACTGAAAATTATATAGCATGGATGAAAGAAATCAAACCCAACTAAATGAAAAACCATCCTGTATTCATGGACTGGAAGACAAATTGTTGTGATATTAACACTATCTAAAATAGTTGCATATTGAATGCAATATTCATCTAAATTCCAGCATTTTTTTTGCATAAACGGAAAAACTGGTCAATAAATTCATACGGAATTGCAAGGTATCCAAACAGTCAAACCCATTTGAAAAAGAAGGAAAAAAACTGGAGGACTCACGCTTCCTGATTTCAAGTTACTATAGAGCTACAGTAAGCAACACAGTCCATCCTGAAGGAAACCAACCCTGAATATTCACTGGAAGGACTGATGCTGAGCAAAAGCTCCAGTACTTCGGCCACCTGAGGTGAAAGGCCGACTCACTGGAAAAAAACCCGATGCTGGGAAAGACTGAAGGCAGGAGGAGAAGGGGACGACAGAGGATGAGGTGGTTGGATGGCATCACTGACTCAATGGACATGAGTCTGAGCAAACTCTGGGAGATAGCGAAGGACAGGGAAGCCTGGCGTGCTGTAGTCCCTGAGACTGAAAACAACTGGACATAACTTAGCGACTGAACAACAACAAGCAACACAGCACGGTACTGGCATAAGGAAAGACCAATGGAATAGAACTGAGAATCCAGAAATAAACCCATACCTCAATGGCTAACTGATTTTTGACAAGGGTGAAAGTACAGTCTTTAATAAATAGTGCTGGGACAACTAGATTTCTACATGCAAAAGAATGAAACTGAACCCTTAACTCACACTTTTTATAAAAATTAAAATGAATCAACAACCTAAATATAAGAGCTAAAATCATAAAACTCTTAGAATAAACTCTAAGAGTAAATCTCCATGACCTTAGATTTGACAATGCATTCTTACCTAACATACCAAAACCACATGAAACAAAAGAAAAATAAGATAAATCAGACCTTACCAAAATTAAAAACATTTGCTCATCAAAAGACATTCTCAGGAAAGTGAAAATTTTATAGGATGGGAAAAACTATTTGCAAATCACATATGAACTGAATATCCAAAATATATTTGCAAATCACATATTGAGTTCAATCCCAGAATACATAAAGAACTCCTACAGCTCAACAACAAAAAGACAATCCAATTTTTAAATTTTTATTCTTATTGTATTGTTCCTCATCCCAAACCCTACTCCCACTTCCCTTCCCACTCCATCCCTCTGGGTTGTCCCGGGGCACTGGCTTTGAGTGCCTGTTGCATGCATCGAACTTGGACTGGTAATCTATTTCACATATGGTAATACACATGTTTCAATGCTATTCTCTCAATCCAAGTTTTTAAATGGGCAAAGGATTTAAATAAACATTTCTCCACAGAAGACACACAAATCATCAATAAGCTCATGAAAAGATATTCATGAGTAGTTAGTAGGAAAATGCAAAATCAAAACCACAATGAGATACCACTTCATGCCTATGAAACAACCCAAGTGTTCATCATGAGATGAATGGATAAAAAAATGTGGTATATATCCAATGGAATGTTGTGCTTAGTCAGTCGGTTGTGTCTGACTCTGTAACCCCATGGACTGTAGCCCACCAGGTTCCTCTGTCCATGGGGATTCTCCAGGCAAGAATACTGGAGTGGGTTGCCATGCCCTCCTGCAGGGGATCTTCCCAACCCAGGGTTTGAACCCAGGTCTCCAGCATAGGAGGAGGATTCTTTACCATCTGAGCCACCAGGGAAGCCCAATGGAATGTTATTTAGCCACAAAAAAGCATGATGCTGGATTAACACTGAAGACATGATAAGTGAAAGAAGCCAAAAGAAAAAGGCCAAAGAAATTATGATTCTGCTTATATGAAATACCTAGAACAAGGAAATTAAAAAAGACAGGAAATAGATTAGAAGCTATAAGGGCTATAGGGAAGAGGAACTGTGTGGTTATTGCTTAATGAGAAGAGAGGTTCTATTTGAGGTAATAAAAAAGTTGGATTTGGAAACAGAAATGACAGAAATAAAAATTAATAGCATACCATGAACATAATTAATAGCACTAAATTGGATATTTAAAATATAGTTAAAAATGAGAAATTTTATGTTATATATTTTAACACCATAATAAAACCTAAAAAAAAGTGAAGGAAAAAGACTGAATGACTTAAAGTACACATACATACATATGACTTAAAATTATATTTTTAAAAAGCAAAAAAGAATATGAGAAAACAAAATGGAAATAGTTATCTTCATATGCTTTGAGGGCTTAAATTTATTTGATTACAATGTTATCTACAAATAAGAAAACAACAGAATCATCATTAAAACCAATGGAAAGGATAGAGATGCTAAAAAGAACATACATCCCCAAATCTATAGTATTTGTGATACTGTGATTTATAATAAGAAATATATATTTGGTCTTTGTCCCCATTTCTGGCAGAGTCCCTAAAACTTTTGGAATTTCCTGTGATGAGAGCAATAAAGGAGTCTTTTTTCATGCTGATGAAGTATTTTGGGGGAAGCCTTTAAGGATGTGGGCTGGTTGCCAAGAGAACCAACCCTGTAATTAGAGGATTGGACTCTCTGCCCCACCTCTCTGATCAAGAAGGGCTTTCCCTTCCATCAGTCACCAATGGCTGATGATTCCTCTGTTAACACCCAAAAGGATGGGGTTTAAGGAGCTTCTGGGTTGGTGAACATCTGCCATGAGGAGAGTGAGGTATGAGGAGAGTGGAGGGACTGGAGAGACCACTTAAGCTCCATGCCCTTTCCCCGTACTTTGCCCTATGTGTCTCCTCCATTTGGCTGTTTCTGAGTTATTTCTTTTTGTAATAAACCAGCAATCTAGTGAGTAAACAGGTCTCTTAAGTTCTGTGAGCACTCTAGCAAAATAATCAAACCCAAGAAGGGGATTATTGAAACATCCAACCTATAATTTTCAACCGGAGTCTGATGAGGTTGGAGAGAGGGTAGTCTCGTAAGACTGAGCTCTTAACCTGTGGGATCTGACACTATCTACCGGCAGGTACCAGCGGATGTCTGAAGAATACCCTGGGTGTGCGTTAGGAATCCTCCTTCCCCTTACCACACACTGGAAGTAGTGAGCAGAACTGATATGGTAACATGTGTTTATGGCCATGTAAAATTAGCATATTTAAAATGTTGAAGAGAAGATCTTTAATATTAAAGACTTCTAGAGCTGGAGAAGTAGTGATTCACTTAGTAAAATATAATAGATATATATATATATATTAAAAAAGCAAAATTCAGAAAATAATACTCTGGCTTCTACCCTGTAGAAGCATATAAGTTTTCTTTTTTCTTTTTTTTTGATACTATAGAATTTTATTTATTTATTTTTTTATTTTTTAATTGTTTTTGCCATACATTGTCATGATATCACCATGGGTTTACACAAGCATATAAGTTTTCAATTAACATAAGGGTAGAAAAACTTCTTATATATTGGTCTAAATATATTATTTACCTTTGGTTGATATAATGAATCAAAGTATAAATAACATCTCGAAGAACAAAGGCCCAAGCTCCTCCTAAGCCACTCTTTATATCGTTCATTAATAAACTAACAAACAGGTGATATATTTTAATAATTCTGTGCTTTTTGTAAACATTATTTGTCTCAGCTGCTTGCTCACATATGGCTAGAAGAATTTTCTGATAGGAATCCTAGAAAATAAAGATACATTTAGTAAAACCTTGCCTAACCACATATACTCAGCCAGAATACATACATTTTATATTCAAATTATAGAATTCTAAATTTCAGAATTTAGCTTGGGGTTTTGATATCAAATGCAAAATACCACATTAAGAAAATTACTATCTTAAATTTAAAAAAAATATTGTCAATTTATTTAGTTTTCAGATAGTAAACAATATTTAGTAGTATATCTTTAAAAAAATACGTATATGCACACTTCCTGAGCCAACCTGACTAAGATGTCACGAAATGCAGCCCTCATATGTGATACATTTCAATTAATACTGGCAAGTAAAATAACAAGATATAAACTTGTAAATCAGTGTTTTTCTTAATTTATTCAAGTAAATTTTCCATTTGTTTACTTTTTTCTTTTAAAAATATACTTATGAAAAAATTAAATGTACTTAAACAGATTTTCTAGCTGAAAAAGATGTAATTCTCTCCTCAGTTATTATACTAGTAAAGTATACTTACAGGGTTTTTGGAAAGAATTTCTAAAATGGTTTTAAGCTTGGTTTTATGGCAATTGCTGATATAGGCAAATGTTGCTTTAATCACATGTGATGGAAAATGAGGTGGATTAGGAGCAGGATCCAAATCCCTAAGAGTCATGGAAAAAATTACAGTCATCATTTTCAGAATAAAACTATCAAGAAAAAATATTTTGATAGATCAGTGAAAATTCAAAAGAAAAATGTAGACTATGATAACCCCAAATTTTAGTTATTTTCAAGGTGAAAACTAGACTTAATAAAATCACAAATGACATATTACAGTCTATGTATATCAATCAGAATACCTAAATAACTTTCTAGGGCTTAGTCAATAATTTGCTTAAAAAATCATTTATAAAGTTACCAATAGTTATAAAAAAGAGACCTAGTATCACTTAACGTATGAACTAAAGCTCTATGCTAGTACTTTAAACTCAATAATATCTTTTTAAATTAATTTATTTATTTTAATTGGAGGATAATTACTTTACAATATTATGATGGTTTTTGCCATACATTGACATGAATCAGCCACGGGTACACATGTAAACACAATAACATATCAAGACAGCAATCAAATACTACACCAAATGAAATTACACATGCAAAAGTATTTTAATAGATATTATTACTGTTTTACATGTTTAGTATTGTACAGCATATAAAAAAAGTTAAGGGTGTTTTCAAGGTACTTACCTTACAATCAAGGTAAATTCACTTACCTTACGATCAAGATAAATGAATAACAATGTAAATGAATAACTCTACCATCCATATACAATCAAGTAGGTTTTACACCCAAATGAAATTGCAATACAGTAAGATTCCACTAGCAAAGGAGAATGCTTTTTGTTTTAAAAGGTGATATAGAAAGCCAAGTAACAGATAAGGAGATGAGAACAAAGAATAACGGGTCATAAAGAAGAAAATTTCATGAGATAGGGGATGGCACAATGCTCAAATATTACAAAGACTGAGAAGAAAAAGGTTACTGAATTTGCAAAAAAAGTGGTAATTAAAAGAGCAGTTACTATGAAGAGGCTACAGTACAGCAGATACTTCAATTCAAAGGTAATTATTTTTAAAGAAACAATTTAAAAACACAGTACATGTCTAACAACTGAAATAGACATTTGAAGGTGTCAACCAATAAACTTTCCAAGGACCTTCTGAAATTGCAGCTAATCCTCTAAATTAAAAATATCCATACCCTGAGAAGTCACAGGGGTCAGTGCTTTGGCTGGCAGCAGAAGTTGCTGGTTCATGTAACGTCATCAATAACTCCACTACAATCTCTGGTAAATTACTAATGAATAACTGATCAATCTGCAAGGATACAAAATTAAAATATATTTAAGTTTTCCTGTCTGTGATCTTTAAATTAGCGAGTTTAAGGGGCTCACGTTATTGCCTCATTTCCAAAATTATTCAGTGATTACAGAAGGAAACAATTAATACTAGGTAAAAATCCTCCTGGACAGGAGCAGACTCTTTATCACCTACTTCTTGCTATAGGCAGCCTCACAAAAGGCATAAATTCTCTAAATAAAAAGAATGGGTGTACTACATTACACCTCAGCCAAATGAACGAGAACCGTAAAGTCTTAAAAAGGCATTTTTGTTAGCTCTCCAAGTAATAAATTACAGTGCTTTAAACCAAAAGGCAAATGGGCTCATTTACTATCTTTACCTCTTCCACACAGAGTATGGAAACACTTTCTAACAGCAAAAATATTCTGAAATGTGGCACAACAGAAATCTAATGTAAAGATCTTAGCCTTTCCCTGGGCTTACACATTAGTTACATCATATCATCAATTCCAAGGTTTCAGCCCTTTTAAAAACCCCAGCCGTATTTCCAGTATATCTGGAATTAGTAAGACAAACCAGCTAAGTCTGATTAGTATCAGAGGAAAAATTAGTGAGTTTCCCTGCATGTAGATGACAACTGAATTCCTTAATTTTATATAATTTTCTTACAAGCAAATCTCTAATGTTTGGCTAAAGGGACATAAAAATAACTCAAAGAAAAATTCAGATATCTAGGTATATATAAACAATCTTATAACTATATATTTTAGGCATTCAACAACTGACAGTTGTAGAAGACTGAAAGATTGATAATAGTGGTACCATCACTTATCCACAGAAATAAGAATCTTGATTGATTTAGATAAACTGCATATTAGAGAAACAGAGAAAAAAATTAACTTAAAATAATGATGCTAAATGAAACTGAGACAAAAATAAATTTATGTCTTTAACAAAGAAGCTAAGAAATTATTTTGAATTTTTAGCTCTCTTTGTTCTTGAGACTAGTGTTTTAATCCGGGTTTAATGTAATCACATTTCCCATCTAGACTTCTTCTGACTCAAAATTGCTTTCTTTTGATTTGAAAACATAAAGAGGAATACTAAGAGCAGACCTGCTCAGAAGTCTAAGCTGGGAGTTGGGTGAAAGCATCTGGAGCAGAGCGCCTCTCGTAAATTCCATAGCCTTTGGCAAGCCAACATTCTGTTCCAACTGCTTTTCAGGGAGGGAGCACCTCTGCTCACCGTCTTCCTCCAGACTACAGACTTACAACCAGCTTTGAATAGGAATAGCTCACCTAAGTGACTAAGAGACCTGCTGTTCACAGATAACTAGGCAATGAAGAGAGTCTGCTGAAGTTTATCCAATTGTAATACTAACTCTGACCAAGCTTTGTTAGTCATCCTTTGCTTACGTTAAAAAGTGGAGCGACCAAGTCTCTTTCACTTTAAAAAGTTTATATAGGTATCTGAATATAAGTTGCCTCAAATAATTTTAGATATGTATAAATTACTATAAAAGAAACAAGTTGTCAGGTCCTTTTTAACTTGACTCCATCTTTCATCAAATAATGAGTACTTGATATATACTAGATGGAATACATCAGAAAAAAGAAGAAAGAAAAATCCAACCTTTACAAGTACTTATAGTGGCGAAGGTTGAAAAAAACCAATGAACATAATTCATAAGTAAGCTACATCATATATTAGAAGGTAGTAAATGCCATGGAAAAAGCAGAGAATAGGAACATGGGATTGCACTTTTCCTTGAAAAATAAAGGGCTTAATGAGAGTCAAGAGAAAGTGAAGATTTTCTATACCTTGTTCAGCATTGCTTGAATTTAATAACCAGCTTGTATTCATGTATTACTGCCAATTAAAAGGATATTTTACAAGGAAAAGGTGGTTAAATTATTCCAAAGTTAAAAAGAAAATTCCTGATTAAAAACATTTAAAAGCCAATCAAAAAGAGAGAACACTGTACAATAACAAAAAAATTAATGGATTGCCTATGTTAGATAGTGATTATCATAAAATATTAAATTGCATAAGTGATGAATAGCCTAAAGTTACACCTCAGATCAATTATGGGATAAAAGGCATTGTAAATATTGAAGTCATACCTGTTTTCCTAATAAGTTTTCATCTTTAAGCATATCATAGACTTTGGTAGCAGTCTCTCTTTGCTGTGCCATCCCACTGTCTCCTGTACCCTCGTAAGCAAAGTATGGAAGAATATTTACAAGAATCTTCGGAAAGCAGTCTATTAGAAGACTTTTCCAATCCTCTTGAATCTGATTAGCAATTAACTTTACTTCATCAAAATGACTTCTAATCACTAGAGGTGGAATCAAAATTTTATAACAAGACCTAAAAATATAAAAATTAAAAATATACATTAAAAATGTAACTTTTCAAAGTAAAACTTTATAATACAGTCCTTAAGATAACAGAATGGTTTTGAAAATTCCTGGTGTTCCAGTGGACTCCAATGCTTCCACCAGGGGTTCAATCCCTGGTCAGGAAAGTAAAGATTCCTTGAGTCATGTGGTATGAGCAAAAAAACAAATAAAATAAATAAAACGGTTCAATAAGCTTAGAGCATCACTTTATCTAGCTCATTAAGCATTCTTACTCTATAAATGAAGACATGAAGTTTAGTAAATTCTAAACAGTCATACTAAAAAAAACAGATCTTAAGAGTATTATCACCCTAAAGGCATGATCAAAAACAAGTGAAAATGAATTTATATTTATTTCTTCTATATCATCTTTATGCAAAATTATTATATAGTGAAAGGTGAAAGCAATTTATAAACTCAAAAATAGATGTAGATATTGGCAAAATGAATAAACAATAAGGACTATTAAACAATTACAAATTGCCTTCCCATATCCTGACATTTAAACATTATTATTTAGTTGTTTCAAACTTCCCCATTTTCAAAATTCTCTTCTCCAGATTTGGAAGTTAGCAAAATAAATACCTGTATATTAAACTTGAATCATACAGAAATAACTAAATGGCCCACATTCAAACAGCAGAAAAGAAAAACAGGGCAAAAATAATCAGCCACCAATAATTTATCTTTGATTTTTCACAGGGAAAATTATTAAAGCTGAAACGGACCTTCAAGATCTCTCTACATCCTTGCGTGTGCACGCAGTCATGTCCAACTCTTTGTGACCCCATAGACTGTAGCCTGTCAGGCTCCTCTGCCCATGGGATTTTCCAGGCAAGAATACTGGAGTGGATTGACATTTCCTACTCCAATAACTACAGTAAGAAACTTTACAGTAAGAAACCAAGACCCAGTGGGTGTTCATGTGGCTTGCCTAACGTCATGTAGCTGACTTACTGGCACAGCTAGGACCAGATCCCAAGTTAACTGATAACATTCATTATGCTTTCATTTATAAAAGCTGTCTTGATTCTCATAATATCATTAATACCTAATTTTAAATATATTTCACATGTGCCATATGCAAACCTACCTATAGAAATCTTCAATGTTTGTGTAATTTAATAAAATAAAAGGAAAAGAAGATACACTGTATTCAGGATCTTGAAGATTTAGCCATTCCAATACCAAATAATCCAAGTGAGAAGCCATGAAATCTTCTAAACATCTATATCCAAAAGTTTCAGAAACTTTCTTTAAAACCTGTACAAACCAAAAAAAGGTCAATCTTTTAATAATGAAATAATACATCACTTACATCCTTAATATTATTTACAGTATGGTTTTGAGCATTCATGTAACTTTTCTATCCTTGATTAACTTATCTATGCTGTTGTTGTTTGTTGTCATTTAGTCACAAAGTCATGTCTGGTAACTCCATGGACTGTAGCTCACCAGGCTCCTCTGTCCATGGGATTTCCCAGGCAAGAATACTGGGTGGGGAAGATCCTTCTCCAGGGGAGTTTCCCCACCCAGGGAGCAAACCTGGGGAAAAAGTTCCACTGGAAACCATGCTAGTTATATCAAGCCATGATCAATCATTGGTTTATAATGTAAAAATACAGGATGAAAAGGTTTGGAACTTCTCAAACCATGAGTGCTGAGGTGTTGGACCAGGGGCGGGAGTAAACGTTCTACAACACTGGACCCTGATCTTCCTACTGATGCAACTTAAAAGCTTTCCATATCTAAAATTTGACTTCTCGCCCCACTAGATTCCAAGGTCTTGCTCCAGAATCCACCAGGCAAAATACGTACTACTTTTTTTTCTCCATTCATTTCCCCAAACAAATACTATTTGAGAGGGTCTGGTCTGAATGATGACAGGTCACTCACTCCTATTAGTTCAATGACAGTCTTGTGACATGCTCTTAAACTGAATGTAAAATATAACACTATATACAAATAAATACACTCTCTTACAAGTTACTGCTTTCCAATATTCCAAATCTAAAAAATAAAACCATCTCCAACTCTTTAATAAATGCCACATTTAAAATTGAGCTTTAATTATTTATAAGTTATCCAAGGATGATTATAGTAAACATATTCATACATACATACCTTTTTAACAAGGTGTGGCTCTAGTCCATTCTCTTTCACAGACTTGCATAGGGCAAATAAAGCCTGCTTCTCACATACAGGGCTACAGTATAACACCACAGCTATCATCATCAGTAAAGTGGCTTTTCTATTACAAATCTCATCCAAAGTTTCAGAGTTTTCAGTTGTGTGGGACTTTAGAAGAATTTTTAAAACAATATGTAATGTAAGTGTTTAAATATTCCAAATAAACCAACCAGGCTAACACCAAACAATAATACCACAACAACATCTAAACAGCCAGTGAACAGCTTAAAATCCTATAGTGATGGACTTAAAAAGAAATTATGAGAAAGGACCAAAGTTACCACAGTGGGAAAGACTGCTATTGATAAGACCTCATAGAATAAGAATTGTCAAACGTTTCAATGAGGTATAAAGCACTTTGAAGAAAAAAGAAGAGAAAAAAAGTAACTGCAGGAATGTGAGAAAGACTAAAATCTCATCAACTACCAAGTATTACCTTCTAAGATGTATTACCATCTTATTACCAATATAACTTAATACATATAGCTCTTTATCCTTTAAAAATATCATAGATATTACCAAAAAACCTAATAAAGTCATACTACTAGATAAAATGATACTGCTTCTAATTGTTAAATATTGATTTAACAATCAATCATTAAACTCTTCCAACAGACATATACATTTTTTGACTTACTGTAATTGATAGAAGTTTATCTTCACTTTTAGAAAAAATGCCAGTCACTGATCCTATTTCTATTTTTGGTACAAGAAAAAGTAAGGACCTAATTCCTTTACTAAATGGCAATCATCAACATGTTTGAAAATAGTTATGATGTTCCCAGGAAGTCAACTCCTTTACCTCTTCTGTATGAGAGACAGGTCTAGAGACTCTCTAACATTTTAGTTAAAAATTTACTTTTACTGGGAACAAAACCAGCTGCCCTCTAAAATGAATAGAAGATTCAAGTTCTTTTTATAAACTAGCTCGTTGAAGTCTGCTTCTATTAATGACATCTAAGATGGAATTTGCTTTTTTTGATAACCATTACAATGTTGATTCATATTATGCTCTCAAGAGGTAAAATTTCTTAGGTCTTTCTCTAAATAAATTGCTGTCAGGTCAGTGTTTTCTCTTTTTGCACATGACATGCTGATTTTAAAATATATAATATACATTATCTCTAGTAAATTTTATATTATTTACACTCATTTTTGTAATCTCTTGAAATTTTTTTTAAAATTCACATTTTTTCATGCAATTTTCCTTTTCAGTTTTGTGCTGTTATAGACTATATTCACATACTTTTAATGAACCAATCAAGGCATATATGAATGAATAAATTCTACCACTAAGACAACTTCTGACATTTTAAGAAAATATATTATTCTAAAGAAAAATATGAAAATAACAAAGTTCATTAGAGAGCACAAAGATAATTTGATCTTCCCAATTAGAACATTTTTTTCTCAATCCATTTCTTTCTATTGTCACCTGTTGTGAATTAGCTTTTAATCAGATCTTATGAAATAAAATTTTAAGTTAAAAAATAAGCCATTTATACTCCCATAAAAACTCAGCAAATTGTTTTTCCTACAAAAATGCTGCATATAAGTTGAACCAAAAGAAACTGCCATTATTAAAACAATTTTGACCTATAAATGAAGCAATTTCAATCGATTCATATAGCTGTTCTATAGTCTAACTGTGAACAATTAGATATGAACTATCTTCGGCCAAACTTGGTAAAATAACATGGCATATTTATAGAAAGTATATGTAATAGCAAATATACATTACTAAAATTACCAATTCTCTCATTCCTTCCTGAGTTTTCAAGTATGCATTTTCAAAAGCTGTTTGCTGAAGCTTCAAAGGAAGTGCTTTCATTGTGGAAGAACCTGGTTTTATATGCTGAAATAATCTTAAAAAAAAAAAAGCAAAAAGTGAAATGATTTTTAATCTTAAACTTCATTGTCCAAAGCATATTTACAGGGCAAAAGTAAATCACTTGGTGAGACATACTAACAAATTAGTTCTTCTTTCAAAAGACCAAGGAAATTTAAGTCCAGTAGGTTCAAAGCTACTAATATTAGGATCTTTACCAAAAATTTCATTTTCTCCTAGAACTGAAAAGTGTCTCAAAAGATCTCTTAGCTTATTGCCCAAACTTGAATATCCCTGAATGCAAACTAACCAGAAAAAAAATTTGTCCTCTAGTAAAATACCAACAAGAAAAAGCCACAGGCTCTTACATCAACCTGCTCTAACATTTAATCACAACTTAAAAGTTATTGATTCCCTGATAGCTCAGTTGGTAAAGAATTTGCCTGCAATGCAGGAGACCTTGGTTCTATTCCTGGGTTGGGAAGATCTGCTAGAGAAGGGATAGGCTACCCAGTATTCTTGGGCTTCTCTGTAGACTCAGCTGGTAAAGAATTTGCCTGCAATGCAGGAGTCCTGGGTTCGATCCCTGGGTAGGGAAGATCCCCTAGAGAAGGGAAAGGCTACACACTCTAGTACTCTGGTCTGTACAGTCCATGGGGTCACAAAGAGTTGGACAAGATGGAGCAACTATCACTTTCTAAAAGTTATTAGCTTTAATGTCTTGATGTTCCGTTAAAATTATTTTTATGTGGTAGAGGAGAGTTGATCAGTGCTTTTTTGCATAATGTACCATCATATTTAAGGAAAACTCTTCAGCCAATTTTTTCTTTTACCCTTTTATACTAATTAAAACTTATGAAAGTATCAACTTTTTGGTATTTCTCTCATTCCTCAGTTTCTCCATTCTCTCTTCAGCAGCTTAATATTAAATATCTAACAAGTAAACAAGCAATAAATAAATAAATATGTTCATGCCCTTCATGAATTTATGCATTTTTGAATCCTAAAAGATTTTTTAAATGTCAGCACTACACTGCTTTATTATATTCAACTTGTTATTCTCTGTAACCCCAGATCTTTAATTTCTGTATATATTTTCTAAGTATTTAAAATAAAGCACATATTCATTAGCAAATGTTACAATGCACTGTTGTTTTACTAAAAATAGTCCTAAAACCAAAGAGTTAAGACATGATTCTGACATATGAAAACATTATTTTCAGAATATCAAAATTTTGGACACTTGTTTTCTAACACGTGCATTTATGTGACTGCGTGGCAGGTTCTTCAGTGTTCTTTAATTATTGGTCATCTACATTTGAACATAAAAACTGCTCAAATGACTTTTAGCTTTGATGTTTTAAGCATAATGTAATTTTTTTTAAAAACATTCATTGATTTTACAAAGTATTAAACACCTGGCACATTCCAAGTGTTATTTTAGGTGCTAAATACATAGGAAAAGAGACAAAGACAAACATTCTCTAGGAGCTCATATCCTAGATAAATGTGTTAAAATATAATATTTCAATTGGTGATAAATGATACAGAGAAAAATAAAGCAGAGATGTTTTGTTTATAGGAGAGTGAGGTGGGAAAGATAGAGGTGGGTTACAATCTAGAATTTTAAAATCAACTTAATAACCCATTAAACATGCAGTTGCTAAAATTTGCTTCTTCAGGTTGTTATTGTGTTCAGTCGCTAAGTCATGTGTGAATCTTTGTGAACCCATGAAATGCAGCACGTCAGGCTTCCCTGTCCTTAGCTATCTCAGTAAGTTTGCTCAAACTGATGTCCATTGAGTCAGTGATACCATCCAAACATCTCATCCTCTGTTGCTCCCTTCTCCTCTTTCCCTCACTCTTTCCCAACATCAGGCTCTTTTCCATTGAGTCAGTTCTTGGCATAAGGTGGCCAAAGCAGCTTCAGCATCAGTCCTTCCAATGAATATTCAGGGTTGATTTCCTTTAGGTATCTCCTTGATGTCCTAGGTACTCTCAAGAGTCTTCTCCAACACCACAGTTCAAAAGCATCAATTCTTTGGCACTCGGCCTTCTTTATGGTCCAACTCCCTCATGTATAAATGACTAATGGAAAAACCATAGTTTTGACTAGACAGATCTTTGTCGGCAAAGTGATATCTCTGCTTTTCAATATGCTGTTTAGGTTTGTCATGGCTTTTCTTCCAAGGAGCAAGCATCTTTTAATTTCATGGCTTCAGTCACTGTCCGCAATGATTCTGGAGCCCAAAAAAACTAAATCTGTCACTGTTTTCACTTTTTCCCCATCTATTTGCCATAAGTGATGGGACCAGATGCCATGATCTTAGTTTTTTGAATGTTGAGTTTTGAGCCAGATTTTTCACTCTCCTCTTTCACCTTCAACAAGAGACTCTTTAGTTTCTCTTCACTTTCTACTATTAGAGTGGTGCGATATGCACATCTGAGGTTGTTGATATTTCTCCTGGCAATATAGATTCCAGCTTGTGCTTCATCCAGCCCAGAATTTCTCATGATGCACTCTGCACATAAGTTAAATGAGAAGGGTGACAATAATCAGCCTTGACGTATGCCTTTCCCAATTTTGAACCAGTCCGTTGTTCCATGTCTGGTTCTAACTGCTGTTTCTTGACTTGCAGACAGGTTTCTCCGGAGGCAGGTGAGGTGGTCTGGTATTCCCATCCCTTTCAGAACTTTCTACAGCTTGTTGTAATCCACACAGTCAAAGGCTTCTTTAGGTACTCAAACATAAAACACATTCTTGTGAGAGAATCACTCCAATGCCTAATTTCATGTTCACTTGAATAAATATGATTGTAATTACAAAACGTAAAATGTGCTAATTTTCATTTTATAAACTCACGTAAAATCTCTCTAATACCTAAAAGCCCTGTATGTCTAATTGGGAGTAGACACACCTCATTCATCTCAACCACTCACTAGATGTATGGCACTTAGCAACTCACTTTATCTGTCTAAGCCACAGAGTTTTCATTACTAAATTAGATAAAATAATCATATCTAAGTGAAAGAGTTGTCAGAATTAAGAGAAAATAAAAATGCCAGGCATACAGTCTATGCTTAGTAATCCTTATTTTTAACATCACCCCTAGTGAGCTATGACTGTGCTAGACATTGACCTGCTATCTGCAGGACTCCAGATGCTTCATGAATACATGACCCATTACCTATTGATTGACTTTGCAGCCAACATACGAACTTGGTGATGATTATCGGCAAGAAACTGTGGAAATACTTCATTTACAGGAAGATCTTTTCCCTTTACATTCAGAATAGACCATTTTGAATAAGGATCAGCCTATGGGAAAAGATCAATTGAGGTTAAATGTGAAATACTAAGAGAAAAACTACCCATTAACAAATAGAAATAAAGACTCCTTTTAAAACGTCACTGGAGACCTTATCAATAATTAAAGTGGAATAACTCACCTCAAGCAAAGTTTTAAGGCATTTTACTAGTGCCATTCTTACAGAGAATGTACTTTTTCCCTCCTTTGTTAAGTGCCTGAAATAAAGTACATGTCTTAATATCAAGTAATTATTCCAATAAAAGCATAGTCAAAAAAAAAATCATTGGACATTAAGATTATTCTAGGCTGCTTCCAAAATTACTTTCCATGATAAAAGTAATTACTTTCACTATGCAGTGTACGCCAATATTCTCACCTTCCAAAAATTCCAGCTAAAATAAATTGATTTGAAAAGCAGCTCCTTTTAGTGTATTTGTGTCATATGATCATGCCTCATTCAGGGGCTATCACACTTCAGCTAACCATGTTATTGAAAACTTGCTTGAAAAGGAAAACATTTTTAGTGCTGTATATCAAAGATTTAAAAAACCATATTCTGTACTGATTCAGAAATCCTTACCCACCAAATGCTATGAGGGTTCTGAATTACATAAATATGCTCCTCTACAAGTATCTTAGTATTATTTCACACTGTGACTCTGCATGAAACAACCAGATAGTGACAAGGCCAACCTGTTCACTTTAGGAATATAAACTACTCAACTGATTTATTAGACTTGTTGCACTTTGCTTTCATTCATCATACTGGTCAAACTATTAAGTGATTCAGAATTCAAAGAGAAATACACTAAACTCACTTTAGGAAGCCAAGCCTTAAGCAGAAAACAATGTAGTTCTTCAAGCAATTAAGAAGGGAAATACAAGTTACATTTCACTATTGTTAAAAACACATATATAGCTACATTCAAGGATTAGAAGAAATCACTAAAGTAGAAATGCAAAGTTTGCATTTGCATGCAAAAGTGGCAAAAGAAAAACAACAACTCCATAAAATAATCTACACCCACCAAAATGCTCCAATCACTGTTAGGAACTGTCCTTGAGCATCTCTGGTGTTCTCATCATCCGTATTTCTGTGACACAGGTTCATCACCACATGAAGGACACAATTTAGAATGGTTTTACAAACATCTTGGTCACGGTGATAAGATGAACACACATTGCTGTGGTGGAAAAAATTTAACTTTATCAGCATAAGAGAACACATCAGTTTGGATTATAAATTTAGAGTGAATATTCTATATATATGGTTTTAATGTCTTACGGTAGTGGTTTTAGAAGTTTTGCGACATCTTCCATTGGCAAGGGATATTCTTCTCCAGGAAGCGCCTTTAAAAGCACTAGATACTAAGATGGGGGGTGGGGAGGCGGGGAGTTAGTTTTTTTTCAAATATCATTCACTTAAATAAATACATATATGTAAACCATAAATTCATATATATAAACACATGTGCCTACACATACACACTTGAGCAGTGAATTTTTTTACAAGGCAATAGCAGGAGAGTTTGAAGTCAGAGAGTGGGATACAAATCCTAGCACCACGATCTGTGATTACTTGTGTGGTTTTAAAAAGTGCCTTGTCATCATGTCTTTGTCCTCTCAGCTGTCAAATATGGATATAGTACTTACCTGGCCAGATTACTGTGAAGATGAAAGGAAATGCATGTAAAGGTCTAAATGTTTTTGACAGCATTCAGTGAGTGACAGTTGTTATCACTGTTGGGATTACGTGCCTGTGCAAGAGTCTGAAACTATGTCACCACCCTCTGAAAACAATACTTGAGGTTTAAAACTTCAATGGTTAAAAACTATTCTGTTAATGAATTTTAGAAAGCAGAGATAATTATGCGCAGTGAATAATCCAAATACCCTGACTTATCTTTCTGTAGGCTCTCTATGGTATAATACAAAGGGTTACTCAGCAACTACTAGTATAATGCTAAGTTATAACTAGGCAGCCAGTTTCTGACATGTCAAATAATTTTCTTGCTATATTAAGACTCAGAAGCCTTTTCCCCCCTATCATCTATATGTAGAAAAATGTTTCTTACTCCTTCTGATATTACACAAAGAACATTAAGTTGGACCATTTTAAATATTTGCCATGAGTCATGTGTGATATTAGTGAGTGTCTTGAAATGACTTTTAACATCAAAGCCCCAGAAAAGCATACAGCCCACCCAACTGGCTGGGGCTAGAGACTTTACTAGAGTGTTGCTAGGTTTGAAAACAGGGGATCACACAGGACTCAACTAAGCATATTTGCCACAGCTAGGCCATCAGCCAGGATGTTCACCAAAGCTAGAATATGACAAGAAATTCTATCAGGGACTCTACCTCAGTATTTCCAAGGGATTCTAATCGGCATGTTTCCTAAGGCTGGGGAAATCACCTGACATGTTTGCCAATTTGCTGCCTGTGACTAGGGATATGACCATAGACTCATCCAGCATACTCACTGAGACAGGAGCTCCCCCACATGTTCACCAGCACTGGGGCTAAGGGTACAGCACCCATGGTCAGGAGATAAGTTACATGTGATAATATTAAGTAAACAAACAAATGCATCAAGGTTAAGAGGAAAGCCAGATTTCTTACTGTTGGAAAGGGAGCTACACATATGGATAGAGAAAAATAAATTCTACAATGCTGGATTGGAACTGGAGAGACATCTATCAGTAGATGAGTAGACTGATGAAGAAAGCAAAGGAGAGAGACTACTTTTGTTAAGTCTAAATCTAATGAGGAAACATGAGACAAATTCAAAGAGTAGGATTCAATACAGCAAGTGGCTATACTATTCAAAAATAGTCATGAAAGATAAAGAAAGAGTGAAGAACTCTTCCACATTGAAAGAAACTGAACAGACCTGAGAACTAATAAACTATCATATTTAACATGATATAATGTTAATTTCTTAATGATTAGACAGCAATGTTAATTGATGCATAATTAACAATGTACAATGTTAATTTCTTGATGATGATACTGAAGTTATATAGGAGAGTATCACTGTCTTTAGGACATATACACTGAGGTAAACGGGCATGATATTTGAATATTTCTCAAAATGGTACAGAAAAAAAGTATGTGCCTGTCTCTGTGTTTGTTTGTGTGTATAGGTATAGCATGCAGAGTCAAATGTAGCAAAATGTTAACTACAGAGGCTTAGGAATGGAATATAGGACATTCTATAGTATTTTAACTTTATAGTCACTTTGAAATTACATTAAAACATTTTAAAGCATATAAATCAAGGTCAAGGTAAGATTCAGACTTCAATAATAATGTTATGTATTATTTTCACATTCAGAGTCTGTACTTCTTGGCCTGGCTTAAAATAATTTATAAAAATTATACCCAAAGCAAAGAAATCTATCCAAAGTTCATTCAAGTTTTAATGTTACAGTATCCACGTAAATCTTTTCACAGTACATTAAAAGTGTATTTTATAACAGTCTCAGATTCATTTCTCAAGGAAGGAATTTCAATTTTTCAAAGATACAATGTGATTCTTGTATGTCAGTCCATTACATTTAGCTAGCAAGATCAAGTACACTCAAAGTATACTTCTTTCACTGAACTCACCATGTGTAAATGAAGAGATCTGGTAGGGTCTAGCATGCTAGAATCAATTAACATTAACAATTCCCTCCGAATATCAGCTGCCCTAAATGACACAGTGTTAGTCTGAGCAGTAGTTACACACATACACAAGAACTTGAGCATGTCTAAAGAAAGTAGATCTTGCTTTGATAGATGTTCTTCAGCTAAAGGATTCATGGCACCTAAAAATAAAAAGCACTTATTAAGACTAATAGAGACAGGAAAAAAAAAAAAGACCAACAGAGGTGTAGAACAACCACATCCATTGAACATTAACATAAGTATTTTCCCCCGAACAACAGAAAAAGAAATGAAAATATATGGAAAGCAAAACTACAACAAATTTGATTAGACACTAAAAGCTTCAAAATTCTTTATAAAAGGTTACTCTAGGATTCTGTCATCAAAAAATAATCTATGGAAAAATCTACATGGGCAAATATTCATTGTAATACCATTAGAAAGGGATCTAAATTTCTGACAATAAAAAATATGGCCTAGTAAATTACAGTATACATGTTACTTACAATATTATAGAGCCATTAAAAAGTATGGTTATCAACAGCACAAGTACCTAAATGAAAAACTGCTTCTAGAGAATGTTAAAAGAAAACAGACAAAGGTATAAAAAGGCACCTGAATGTTGATGCTGATTATAATTTTGAATTATATGGGTCTATGTAGAAATAACAGAAAAAAGGTAAACAACGATTGCATTATGGGTGCTTCTGCACTATCCTGCTTATTATTTCCAAATAACCAATATGTTTAGTTATCCAAAAATGTTTTTATTTCTTTAGCAATTATTTTAAATTTGCCCACGAATACAATAGGAAATTGATAATAAATTCAATTAAAAATGAGAGAATTCTAAAAAGAAATAAAAGGAGTACACAATAGTATATATGAAGCCTTTTATAATATCAAATAATACTAGAAGGTTAAAAAAAAAATCTCATGCAATAAAATGTATTTACCAATAATAATTTGGCTCTTTCCAGATTCATTTGCATCAGTAACACTACTAGCAGGGTAATCATTAAACAGACTCATGGATGACTGATCTTCTGTCCTCATTAGATTTTCATCAGGATCATCTTCCACTGATCCTACTTCTCCAAAGTCTAAAGGCTTTTTGATAATGAATGCCTTCAAACAAGAGAAAGAAAGATGTTTCAAGTTGGCTTCTTTCAGAAGCACTCTGCAGTTAAAATTGACCTAATCAAACAATTCAAGATTCAGGTGTATAAAATGGATATATAATCTGTACTGCCTATATAGCAGATTAATACACAATCTTTACAAATGATTTCTTACATTAAGAAACTTCGTACTACTGCAAATTGATGAGAGTGTAGGCAAGATTATAAACCATATGACTATTTTGGAGGACAATGACAACATCTATCAAAAAGTATCAATAAAATTCACCCATTTGAACAAACAACTCAATTTCTAGAATTTTTCTACATCCTTCAGAGGCACAAAAAGAAGTAGACAAAATTGTAAGAAATTTACTCAAGAACTCTTTGGAGGGAGAAAAAAAAATTTATAATTTTAATTAAGATCAGTTGGGTTAAAATACATATATGCTATTCTCATATATAATGAAATACCACATTGCTGCAAAATAAAAAAACAAGTAAGGCAGTAATGTATAGCCTTATAAAGCAGTATGGAAAGATGACAGGTTTATTATTAAATGAAGACAATCAAGTTATAGAATATTCTTTCACTCATCAAATATTTGAGTATCAACTATGTGCCAGGCACTGTTTCAGACAAAAAAATATGCAAGCCATTGATATGAAAAAGAAAAATATATGTTGCTTGTCTAGTAAGGTTTTTGTTTTTATTTTTATGAATAGAGAATTATTTTGAATTTTGGTATGTTATACAGAAAAAGGTGCTGCATCTGAATGATTAATTTCCAATCACTTGGTCTATTATTATTCATTGAGAAATTAATAGATAAGCACTATGGTATTGATATTAAGAAGCCATCAAATACATTCTCCCCTGTAAACCAAATAACTTTATTAAATTTCCACATTTTTAAAGCATAAGATGCTGTATACTGTGAGATACATTCCTTTTCAAAGAAATTTCGAAGATATAAAAAGTATGTTAGAGTCAATAAAATATGATAGTAAAACAGGAAGCATACTTACTAAACTTTTGCAAATATCTGCAATGTCATTCATTAGCTTTGATGTTAATAACCGTAAGAAGAAGCCAGATGCAATCTTATTTGGACTGTGCTATAATTAAGACAAAACAGCAAGCAAAGATATAAAAACAATTATTCTTCACAGATAATATTTTCTCTGTCATGAATAAAATACATAGATTTTCTTTTATACTGGAAATCCTCTATCAGAATAAGCATGGAGAGACAGCTTTCTATTAGGAACAAATCATAAATTGCTACAAAAATAATCTCTTTTCTTAAAGTAATAATAACTGCAGCAAATATTTTTAATTGGACATAAAAAACATTAAAGTAAAATACTAGCTACTGTCCCTAAACATACACAAGCAATAAACATAGCTTACAGTATATTCTACTCTCTCCTTCCCCTCTTATCCCCCCCAAACAAACTTCTAAAAATACATGCTGATAATATTGATACATGGCCATGGCCTTAACATTAGCTTTAAAAGATGTTATTATCAATACTCTGGCCTGACTACCCCTCAGGTCTCCTTCAAATCAAAACAAAGATTACACACGGCAGCAATCTTTCCACCAACTTTTATGTAAGTCTATCTGGGCAGAAGAGTGTAAAATACATGCTTAAATAGTTTATATTTGCAGTGTCCACAGGCCCTTGGGTAGTGGTATGCGTATCACATACCTGGTAGTCGAAAAGTTTTTATTAAATGAATTAAAGTACACTGGCAATAAGTCATCAATGAGCTGTATACAAAAGAGGTAAGGCAATCTCAGAAAACTTCCTGAGAATATTAGTTCTGTGAAGTTAGTTTCCTGAGAAACCCAGATTACCTGTTGCTTTATTCATCTGAATACTACCTTAATTTATCAATTTAATTTAAAATCAGTGTATCAACTTATGAATGGACCCCAAAAACAGTAAAGACATCAACCAGTTATCAACCTCCTGGAGAGGCTACGCTGTCAAGTAGGAAGAACATCTTACCTTGGAACAGTTATGCAAGTAACTTGTACACAGTTGTATCATATTTCTCAATGAAACAATTCTAGATTCTTCACTTGTCTTAGTTTTAAACAGAGTGATACTTTCTCCAGCACACTGCATCAGAGACTATTAAAAAAAAAAAAAGAAGGAAAAATCCAAGCTTCAATTAAAATCATAGCTTATTGAAGGCTTTTTTTGTTTTACTTAACAGGTAAAATTAATCCTTTCAAGAAGTTATGTTGGTTACATAATTAAAAATGAACAATTTTTTAAAAACAAAAAATTTTATATCATGTTATCTTCACAAATCACACAACTGACAGAACAATACCCAGAGACAGAAGTTAATTTCATGCTTAGGAAGACTATTTGAGTAATGCTTAGTTAAGAATTCTTTAGGATAATTGCTCCAGGAAAAACTTCTTAAAAGGATAGATAAAAATCCTTATTTTTGTTAATGAGATTAATTTTCAACATGATATTATTTCAACTGCTGTGTTTATATTGGCTTAAAATAATTTCAAATCTTAAGAAAAGAGACACAGCACAGTATTATCTCCTCTCAGACTATATAAATAAAGAGTTAACCTATATAATAGTTTGTTTTCCAAACAAATATACCAATTTTCCCAGGAATATATTTCATTCAAATTAATCCAAAACATTATTGATATAAATCTTCCTACCTTGGCTTTCTGGAATAATTCTGATCTGTATGCTTCCTCTTCAGTTATGACACCCAGGTAACAATAGCAGCCAAGAACACCCACCAAAAGGCTTGAACACCGGACAAACATCTCTGAATTTGAAGTCTTAAAACATAAAAAGTTTAAGTATACAGAATAAAAAGATTTTATATATTTCAGAAATCATTTTGAGTACTATTGTTTTTTGCAAGACCAAATTTTGTCTTCACATTAAAAACTACAGTTAACTAAATTAATATTGCCATAATTGTGATCATCTCTAAAAACCATCTAAGGGATCCTTGCAGAGCTGTAATAACCAGGGTTCTCAGGAAATACAGGAGAAGTATGTCCTGATGGCCAAGTAACACATCTTTTTCAAAAGTGGCTCAGTGTATTACACACATAAGTAATATCTGAGGTGAAAAGAAAAAACTGATAGGCAAATAACTGTCTATAATTCTTAGAACATGAGCAGAAATCAGATTCATTCATAAAAAGAGACATTAAAATTTGAGTTTTTAAGAGATAAGGACCTTGATTTACTCAGCTTTTTAAACTCCATAGACTAGTACAAGATATTTTTACCAATAGCTACTGTCAACCAATGTTATAGAATTATGTAAGAAATGTACAAACATTACAAACAAAAAAACTTTTTCAGATTTTTCTGTTCCTATATTATATGAAATGGCATTTTAGGAAAAAAATACAGGAGATCTCATTACTCTGTAATGAAAGTAGTTATAACTATAATCCAGAAGGAAGACAGTAATTAAGAGCAGGACAGATCAAATAGGCACGTTGTTCTCTCTCGTTCTTTGGATCATAAGTTTTGGCTACTGAATCTAGCCATAGTAGCTGGCAGGTTTTATTTTAGTCAACAAATACTTTAACATTTATCATATAATAAGGTATTGAAGAAGATACAAAGATCAAGAGAAATTATATATGCCCTTTAATGAGCTTCTTTAATGAGCATAGTTAAAGAGATATTAGTACATATGGTACAAAATTGGAGATATCAAGGGAACAGCTCATGCAAGTATGGACAAGATAAACGACAGAAACTGTCAAGACCTAACAGAAGCAGAAGAGATTAAGAGGCGATAAGAATACAGAATGAATGATAGTTACTCAGTCATTTCAGACACTTTGCAACGCTATGGACTGCAAGGCTCCTTTGTCCATTAATTCTCCAGGCAAGAATATTGGAATGGGTTGCCATTTTCTTGTCCAAGGATACACAGAATAACTATACAAGAACACACAGAAGAACTATACAAAAGGATATTAATGACTTGGATAATCATGATGGTGTGATCCCTCACCTAAAGCCGATACCATTAGGAAGCATTCTACAAAACAAAGCTAGCAGAGGTGATGCAATTCCAGCTAAGCTACTTCAAATCCTCAAAGATGATGCTGTTAAAGTGCTGCACTCAATGTCATTAAATTCAGAAATTTCACCAGTGGTCATAGGACTGGAAAAGGTCAGTCTTCATTCCAATCCTAAAGAAGGGCAATGCCAAACAGTGTTCAAACTACCATATAACTGCACTCATTTCCCTGCTAGCAAGGTTTTGCTCAAAAATCCTTCAAGTTAGGCTTTAACATCATATGAACTGGAAACTTCCAGGTGTAAAACCTGGGCTTTGAAGAGGCAGAAGGATCAGAGATTCAACTGTCAACATTCATTGGATCATGGAGAAAGCAAGGGAGTTTCAGAAAAACATCTACTTCTGCTTCATTAACTATGCTAAAGCCTATGACAGTATTCAGTTCGGTTAAGGCCAGTTGCTCAGTCAGGTCCAGCTCTTTGCGACCCCATGGACTATAGCACACCAGGCTTCCCTGTCTTTCACATTTCCCGGAGCTTGCTCAAATTCATGTCCACTGAGCTGGTGATGCCACCCAACTATCTCATCCTGTGTCATCCCTTCTCCTCCTGCCTTCAATCATTCCCAGCATCAGTGTCTTTTCCAGTGAGCCAGCTCTTCCCATCGGGTGGCGCAAGTACTGGAAGCTTCAGCATCAGTCTTTTCCAATGAATATTCATGGTTAATTTCCTTTAGGACTGACTGGTTTGATCTCCCCGCAGTCCAAGGGACTGTCAAGAGTCTTCACCAACACCACAGTTCAAAAGCATCAATTTTTCGTGCTCAGCCTTCTTTATGGTCCAACTCTCATTAAAGCAGAAGTAGTTGCTTTTCTGGAACTCTTGCTTTTTTCTATCGTCCAACAAATGTTGGCAATTTGTTATTTGGTTCCTCTGCCTTTTCTAAATCCAGCTTGTACATCTGTAACTTCTCAGTTACACAGTGTTGAAGCCTAGCTTAGAGGATACTGACCATTACTTTCCTAGGATACGAAATGAGTACAACTGTGTGGTAGTTTGAACGTTCTTTGGCATTGCCCTTCTTTGGAATTGGAATGAAAACTGACCTTTTCCAGTTCTGTGGCCACTGTTGAGTTTTCCAAATTTGCTGGCATATTGAGTGCATCACTTTAACAGCATCTTTTATGTTATGAAGTAGCTCAGCTGGAATTCCATTACCTCCACTAGCTTTGTTCACAGTGATGCTTCCTAAGGACCACTTGACGTCACACTCCAGGATGTATGGCTTAGGTGAGTGATCACATCATCGTGGTTATCCAGGTCATTAAGATCTTTTTTGCGTAGTTCTTCTGTGTATTCTTGTCACCTCTTCTTAATACCTTCTGCTTCTATTAGCCCCATACCATTTCTATCCTTTATTGTGTCCATCTTTAAAAGAAATTCTCCCTTGGTATCTCTAATTTTCTTGAAGAGATCTCTAATCTTTCCTATTCTACTGTTTTCCATTTTTTTGTATTGTTCACTTAGGAAGGCTTTCTTATCTCTCCTGCTATTTTTTGGAACTCTGCATTGAGATGGGTATATCTGTCCTTTTCTCATTTGCCTTTCACCTTCTCTTCTTCTCTCAGCTATTTGACAGTATGGATTACAAAAAAATTGTTGTAAATCCTTCAAGAGATGTAAATACGAGACCACCTTACCTATCTCCTGAGAAACCTGTATGCAGGTCAAGAAGCAACAGTTAGAACCAGACATGGAACAACTGACTGGTTTAAAATTGAGAAACGAGTATGACAAGGTAATATACTGTCACTCTGCTTATTTAACTTCTAAGCAGAGTTCATCATACAAAATGCTGGTCCAGATGAATCACAAGCTGGAATCAAGATTGCTGGGAGAAATCCCAGCAGTCTCAGATATGCAGATGATACCACTCCAATGGCAAATAAAGTGAAGGGGAACAAAGAGCCTCTTGATGAAAGTGAAAGAGAAGAGTGAAAATGCTGGCTTGAAACTCAGCATTCAAAAAATGAAGATCATGGCATCCAGTCCCATCACTTCATGGTAAACAGAAGGAGAAAAAGTGGCTCCAAAATCACTGTAGATGGTGACGGCAACCATGAAATTAAAAGACGTTTGCTCCTATGACAAACCTAAACAGCATATTAAAAGCCGACAAAAGTCTGTATAGTTAAAGCTACAGCTTTTCCAGTAGTCATGTGCAGAGTAAGAGTGGAACCATAAACAGTGCCAAAGAAATGATACTTTTGAATTGTGGTGCTGGAGAAGACTCTTGAGAGTCCGCTGGACAACAAGGAGATCAACCAGTCAATCCTAAAGGAAATCATCCTTGAGTATTCATTAGAAGAACTGATGCTAAAGCTGAAGCTCCAATCCCTTGGCCACCTGATGTGAAGAGATGATTCACTGGAAAAGACCCTCATGCTGGGAAAGACTGAAGGCAAAAGGAGAAGGGGGCAGACAATAAGATAGTTAAACAGCATCACTGACTCAATGTACATGAATCTCAGCAAACTCCGGGAGACAGTGGAGGACAGCAAAGCCTGGCATGCAACTCCATGGGGTTGCAAAGAGTCAGACACGACTTAGCAACTGAACAACAATATGAAAATTAAAAGATTTATGGCTGAGATTATCAAAACAGGCTTTAGAGAGGATTTTGACATGTGGATTATTTGACCACATAGAAATGGGTAGAAAGACATAGGAGTCTGGGCAAGAGAACAGCACACACAATGAGAACTTTTAGATTTTAAGAGGACAAAAGAAATGATATGTAAGATATCACTTAATTACTGCTTAAATATGGGTGACTATTAGTTTATTTATCAATGACTTCTCTCCCTTTTCAAGTGCAACCAAAATCTATTAGATTAGCTTAAATTATGTCCTTTTCTGTTATCGTAAAATTTCCCTCCTCTGAATTACGGTTCTTTTTCATCAAATAATCCATATGCTCAAAACCATTATTACTGCCCATTAACCTACCCAAAGAAATCTACTTCTTTAATGTCTGTAAGAATTTATGGTTAAAAAAGTAATTATTTTTCTTCAATTTTACTTTATTCATTCTAAGTTTTTTTTCCTATTTGTAGACATGTGCTATTACTTTGCTTTTAAACTTAAGCTTCTCATCATCTTTATGGCCTTTCCTGATGCTATTTCTCCTTCCTAACAGTCTACCAAAGTAGAATCAAACATAGGCTTTAGCTCTTCTTGAAAAATCTCACCTCAGATGAGTAGTTATTTAGAAGCTGTTCTGACAGTTTCAAAAGATAGCGATCCAGTGACTCCTTGAGGTTTTGGTGGACAGAAAAGCCTACACTGGATTGGTGCTTTTCTATCATATGTTCTTTCACAATGGTTAAAAAATCCATCTTGTCAAAAGTTGTCTGAAGAAACAGATCTTCAGCTTCTGAGAATGAAGGTTCTTCTGTATCTTTTTCGTGTTGCTCACTTCAAAGAAGTAAGGTTTTCAGTTTATAAGATCAAATAGTCTACTTTTTTACCTTCACATAGCATCAATCTATTACAAATAAAACATTAACTTAGCATTAACATTGAATCTATGTTATTCAAAGATTGTTCATGTAATTAGTGAATTATTCTTTTAAATGCTTTCCTTCTTTGGATTTTGATAACTACTTACATTGAATTTCATTATTCAGTAGCAATTTCACTAACAAATGGACAAGAGAAATAAAAGATTCAATCTCAAATGCAAATTCAGGAAGTATTAAAGAAATTAATTAACAACAGATATAAACATTAAGAATAACATTATCTGAGGGACCTCTCTGGTGGGCCAGTGGTTAAGAATCGCCTTGTAAGGCATGGGACACAGGTTTGATTTCTGCTCAGATCCCACATGCAGTGGAGCAACTAAGCTTTCAGCTGCAAGCACTAAGCCTGTGCACTCCGGAGCCTGCCTGCCACAACTAGAGAGCTGCAACTACTGGGCCCGCATGCCAGACTGACAGTCTGCATGCTACAGTGAAAGATCCATGTGCCGCAACTCAGGCTCGAGGCACCAAATAAATAAAGAAAAGAGAATGAACAACTAATAGTCTGAAAACTTTTCCCTTTTATTAAACATTTCTCCAAAATGTAGATTTTTTTCGTATTATGCCCTCTTGAGAAAGACTAGAAAACTTCATGCCATTGAATCATTTTCAGTCACAGTGATAAACAGAAGCCTCTTGAGTCAATCGATTAAAATGAGGTTTTTAGATTTACTTTTGTTTTCCCTACACTAAATTATCATTAATTTTTAAAGTAGTCATCCAGATTTTATTTGACATATAAAAAACTTTTCCACATCATGTTTATGTTCTTAATATCCCATCATAAACACATTACAGAACATAAATTATAAATATTAAATTAAAAGAAACTTTTCCCTTACTAACAGTTAAAATTGTTCACAATTTTTAAGATGTAGCTACCACTCTGCTAAAATTATTATCTTTGTTAATGAAAACAAAACAGAACGCCACTAGGAAACATACCATTCCGGCACACTTTGGAAAAAATTCATGGCTGCTTTACAGTTTTTCATAGTGAGACTCACGAGAATTTTCTCCAGGGTAAGATGAGGAAAATTACTATGAAGTAAAAATAGAGATCTTTACTTAAAAGACCAAAAGCCATTTAAAGCATTCTTTAAAGTTAAACATCCACACTTAACTAAAAATATTGATCTCTAAAATTTGGATCCCAAATCAAAACTGCTTCCATCTGTACTGAATTTCTTAACAACTGAAAAAGTACTTAAGGAACATAAATTTTATGTTACTATTGTTTTCAATACTTCTAGATGTTCAACTTTTCAAAGAGTCTAAACAACTATGAAATTCAAGTCAAATCACTAGGATCCAGAGGAGCCCCTTCAATCCCTCAGCTTCAATTACTGAGGGAAGGTTAAGTGGGCAAGTTGCTCCCCATTTTAGTGTTTAAGTCCCAGTTTGTCTTTTTTTCATTTCTTTCCCTCATTAATCTAACATATTCAGCCCAGAAAGCATTCTCCTTATGATTCCACAATATACCTGACTGGATATATGTTCAGATGGACCTATTTAGGGACAATCACAAACATGCAATTCTCACTGTCTAAGCAGTGAGAGAAAACAAAGTAAAAGAACTTGGGCAAAGATTCAGGTACAAAGGTACAGACAGAACACTATAAAAACAAAGGGACTGTTTAATAGTTAGGACTAAATCTGGAAAATCCTGCAAGATCACTGCAAAATAAAGCCATCTAGTGTCAAATAAGAAATGGAGAGCACCTTACAAAATAAGTTAAAAAAGCAGCAGCATGCTGATGAACTCAAATTACCTGCAAAGAATTGGAGGTAGCTCTGTGCCGTCTTCAAAGTCATCCTCTAACTGACAGAATAAGAGCCATTTCATTATCAATTCCTTGAAAGAATCTCTGCTCACATCACATCTGTTTTTCTCAACTCCTGTTTGTGCTGTTTCTGGGACTACACAGACTGTCAGTGCCAAGGTCAAACAGCATACTGCAGGACTGTCACAAAACAAAAGACAATTAATGTTAAAAGTAAGCTTTTTGCATAGAATACAAACTTACAGTTACCAAAGGGAAAAGGAGGTGGGAGAGGGATACATTAAGGATTTGGGATTAGCAGACATAAATCACTATGTGTAAAATAGATAACAAGGTCCTACTGTATACACAAGGAACTAGATTCAATATTCTGTAATAAACCATAATGGAAAAGAATATGAAACAAACAAACAAAAAATATATATGCACACACACACATATATATAGAAAAAACTGAATCACTTTGCTTATATACCAGAAACTAACACAACTCTATAAAACAACTATACTTCAATTTTAAAACAATTAAGCTCTTAGAGGGACAGAGACCATGTGTATCTTTTTACTCCTCTGTGGCCAATTTTTAGGACATGTCCTGACACATGGTAGACATATAAACTTCTATGGACTAAATGAGCACAAAAAAATCTGACTATATTTGATAAAATTCTTGATTAAGTATTACCTTATTGTAACAGTACACAGTATTAAGAGAAATAAAGTCTATTCTATGTATGAACAAACAAATAATTGCTAAGTACCAATAAAAGAAATTTAAACACTCAATCTTTAAAACTGGGTTTAGTAATCTCTTCATATTTCAAACTCATTTATTAAGACATCCTCAACAAACAAAAAAATCTGAAATAGAATTTAACATATTTTTAACTGAAGTTAGAAATTACAAAAAGGAAATATACATGCTGCAAATCATAATTAATAGTCAACTTACCATGAAGGTCTACAGGCTGACCCAGTAAATAACTTCCAGAATTCTCTGTCAACCTCAACTAAACTGCCTTGGATTATGGCTCCAAGTAAGCCAAAGTTTTCAGTTTGTATTTGTTCAGAACTTATACCACGAAAAGTAATAGACCAAATTTTAATCCAGATTTTCAATAAATCTGACTTTTGTGAGCTTTCTAGGTGTGACCTCTTGCCTTGACACAATGCAACTTCCATAAGACATCGTAACACATATGGTGTGCGTTCCCCACGTCGCTGTTGAGGTAGAAGCTGGTATAGTATCATTAGTAATGGTGACAACTCACAGTTAGGTAAACTTGAAGGATATTTTGATATTAATTGAGTTGCGATTTGTAACCTAAAAAAAGGTACAAATAATTTGAAAATTATTCTACTCCATTAAGAGGCTTAAAGAAAATAAGTATATAGACATAGTACTCATACAATATCCAAATTAGAACACTGTCATCATCATTTTCCAGACAACCCTCAAAATAAACTGGCTCTTAGTAATTATTTGATCCTACTTCCTAAAGCGGCAAGAAGACTGACAGCATTTTGGCTAGCTGGGTAAGCTATCATATTTTGCTTACAAATAACTAAATTTGCTTATAAATAACTAAATTACCAATATTCTACTTCTTACTTACTACACACTTCCCTGCTCTTCAGCCACCAACAATATACCTTCAGAACAAAAGCCCCAAAAAACTGTTTCCCCTGACATTAATTCAATAAGTATTTGCTACGAGTTCCCTAGAATGTGTGTGACTCAAGAATAGGAACTGCAACTTATTCACTCTCTACCCCTTATGCCTGGCACATAGTAGGTGTTCAATAAATGACTTCACTAAGTGGACAAATTAAAGAATATGAAATAGGTGCCATCAACTATAGGAAATAAACAAGAATTTAGCAGTAAGTATCAAAATCAATATATATCCCCCTCAACAACTCAACTATATTTAAACATTACATTGACATGGGAAAAATCAAAGAACATTATTCACAAAAGTATGACTAATCTATCAATTTGTAACTGTTCTTAGGCAAGCTGCTTAACCTTTCTCAGTTGCAGTTTTCTTTTTGGTAAAGCAAAAAAGGCTGAACTGTAAGAATTCTACAGATTCCTACTAGACCTAACACTTTGTAATTTCACAGAATTCCACAATTTATGTAATTACTTCAATAACTGTGAATGCTATATAAGACAACAGAGAGCAAATAATAAAAAGTGCCTTTACCATGGCATGAGGTTCAAATTATTCTCTAAATTCTGAATGCTATCTTTAATTTCCTCCTAATTTAATTATATTATAAGGTGCTATGCACGGTAAAACCTCTTTGTGTTGAGGTGTACAACTCAGTGAATTCCAAGAGGCACACCGTACAGATTGCCTACCAATCAGCCATTCTCCCTTCCTCCTTGCTATGGGAATATGCATAGGAAAGGCCCTATTTCTGGCCCCAGGAGATGAGTCAGGAGGTGGTTACCTCAGCATGTCCAGTTATCTCAGCAGGTGGTTATCTCAGCATGACATTCCCCTTTAGTCAGTAACAGCTTTGGGAGTGGACAAGTGTGACCTAGTTCCGGCTAGGCCAATGAGGTAAAGGAATCTACTGGAGGTCTTGTGAGAAAAATTAATGAGATTAAAATGATACTGAAAGAGAAAAAAAGAACACTTACCAAGGGACAATATCAAAATCATTCTGTGACTTCTGAAGATGATCTTTTATTACTTCCCAGCCTAATTCTATTTTCCTCTTTTTGCAAGGTACACTGTAATCATTAAGTTCTCTTTGTGGGGTTGTATAAGACTGAGAAATCTCCAAAGATCTGGAATCTTCATTAAAAACCTGAAAAATAACAAAAGGAAAATATATTTAATATTGCTATTATTTCTAGTAGTTCAATAGGAAAAAAATGTTCCTCCTCAGCTCACAATAAGGTTAGTCATAAAGAGTATCAAATCACTGAAATATATGGATAAGACATATAGAAATAAACATTTTGAAGATAATAGTAGCTCTCTAGAAAGCAGATATTACCAAATAAAATATTAGCTATATTATCTGGGAAAATTTACTAAAAGCACCAAAACATCTAAAAGCAAAGAAAAAATTCCAATTTTCAAAGGGATTAAATCATAAATTTAGTGTTAAGAAAATATCTGACAAGTGAAATCATCCTTGAATGGTACCCAAATCTCTGGGGAAAATCTTTACTTAAGAAACATTAAGTCTCTATTTCATTTATTTATGCTCTGATTTTTACGAATTCTTTCTTTCTATTAATTTCGAGTTTTGTTTGTTCTTCTTTTTCTACCTCCTTTAGGTGTAAGGTTAGGTTTTTTATTTGAGATTTTCTTATTTTCTGAGGTAAGCTTGTATTGCTATAAACTTAGATGTGTCTCATAGGCTTTATTTGTTTTCATTATTTTTTAAAATATATACATTTTATTGAAGTATAGTTGACTTAACAATGTTTCAAGTGCACAGCAAAGTGATTCAGTTATACAAATACACATATATTATTTTTGAAATTACTTTCCATCATAGGTTATTACAAGATATTTACTATAGTTCCCTATGCTATACAATGAACCTTTCTTGCTTGCTACATATCTACTTTTTAATTAAAAAAATCATACATCATGAGCAAGTAGGCTTTATCCCAGGGATGCAAGGATTCTTCAATATTCGCAAATCAATCAATGTAATACACCACATTAACAAACTGAAAAATAAAAATCACATGATTATCTCAATAGATGCAGAGAAAGCCTTTGACAAAATTCAACATCCATTTATGATAAAAACCCTCCAAAAAGCAGGAATAGAAGGAACATACCTCAACATAATAAAAGCTATATATGACAAACCCACAGCAAACATTATCCTCAATGGTGAAAAACTGGAAGCATTCCCCCTGAAATCAGGAACAAGACAAGGATGCCCACTCTCACCACTACTTTTCAACATAGTTTTGGAAGTCTTGGCCACAGCAATCAGAGCAGATAAAGAAATTAAAGGAATCCAGATGGGAAAAGAAGAAGTAAAACTCTCTCTGTTTGCAGATGACATGATCCTCTATATTGAAAACCCTAAAGACTCTACGAGAAAATTACTAGAGCTAATCAGTGAATATAGCAAAGTTTCAGGATACAAAATCAACACACAGAAATCCCTGGCATTCCTATACACTAACAGTGAGAAATCAGAAAGAGAAATTAAGGAAACAATCCCATTCACCATCGAAACAAAAAGAATAAAATACTTAGGAGTATTTCTACCTAAAGAATCAAAAGACTTGTATATAGAAAACTATAGAACACTGATGAAAGAAATCAAGGAGGACACAAACAGATGGAGAAATGTACCGTGCTCATGGATTGGAAGAATCAATATAGTGAAAATGAGTATACTACCTAAAGCAATCTATAGATTCAATGCAATTCCTATCAAGCTACCAGAGGTCTTCTTCAAAGAATTAGAACAAATAATTTCTCAATTTGTATGGAAATACAAAAAACCTCGTATAGCCAAAGCAATCTTGAGAAAGAAGAATGGAACTGGCGGAATCAACCTACCTGACTTTAGGCTATACTACAAATCCACAGTCATTAAGACAGTATGGTACTGGCACAAAGACAGAAACATAGATCAATGGAACAGAATAGAAAGCCCAGAGATAAATCCACGCATCTATGGACACCTTATCTTTGACAAAGGAGGCAAGAATATACAATGGAGAAAAGACAACCTCTTTAACAAGTGGTGCTGGGAAAACTGGACAGCCACTTGTAAAAGAATGAAACTAGATCACTTTCTAACACCATACACAAAGATAAACTCAAAATGGATCAAAGATCTAAGCATAAGACCAGAAACTATAAAACTCCTAGAGGATAACATAGGCAAAACACTCTCTGCCATAACCCAAAGCGGGATACTCCATGACCCACCTCCCAGTATATTGGAAATAAAAACACGAATAAACAAATGGGACCTAATTAAAATTAAAAGCTTTTGCACAACAAAGGAAACTATAAGCAAGGTGAAAAGACAGCCTTCAGAATGGGAGAAAATAATAGCCAATGAAGCAACGGACAAACAATTAACCTCAAAAATATACAAGCAACTCCTGCAGCTCCATTCTAGAAAAATAAACAACCCAATTAAAAAGTGGGCCAAAGAACTTAACAGACATTTCTCCAAAGAAGATATGAAAATGGCTAACAAACAAACACATGAAAAGATGTTCAACATCACTCATTATCAGAGAAATGCAAATCAAAACCACAATGAGGTACCACTTTACACCAGTCAGAATGGCTGCCATCCAAAAGTCTACAAGCAATAAATGCTGGAGAGGATGTGGAGAAAAGGGAACCCTCTTACACTGTTGGTGGGAATGCAAACTAGTACAGCCACTATGGAAAACAGTGTGGAGGTTCCTTAAAAAGCTGCAAATAGACCTGCTATATGACCCAGCAATCCCACTGCTGGGCATATACACTGAGGAAACCAGAATTGAAAGAGCCACGTGTACCCCATTGTTCATCGCTGCATTGTTTACAATAGCCAGGACATGGAAGCAACCTAGATGCCCATCAACTGACGAATGGATAAGAAAGCTGTGGTACATATATACAATGGAATATTACTCAGCATTAAAAAAAAATTCATTTGAAGCAATTCTACTCAGATGGACGAAACTGGAGCCCATTATCCCGAGTGAAGTAAGCCAGAAGCAAAAACAACAATACAGTATATTAACACATATATATGGAATTTAGAAAGACGGTAACGAGAACCCAACATGCGAGACAGCAAAAGGAACGCAGATGTATAGAATAGACTCGTGGACTTTAGGGATGAGGGTAAGGGTGGGATGATATGGGAGAAGGACATTGAAACAAGTTAATTATCATATGTCTAATCAATCTCCAGCCCAGGATTGATGCTCTGGGCTGGTGCAGCGAGATTTCCGGGGGGGGGGGTGGGGGGGGGGGGGGGGGGGAGGAGGGAGGGGCGTTCTGGAGGGGAAGCATGTGCAGACCCATGGTGATATCATGACATTGTATGGCAAAAACAATAAAAAAATAAAATAAAATAAAATAAAAATGTGGCATATCTATATGATGGAACATTATTTAGCCATAAAAATAATGTATGTACTGATAAATGATACAACGCAGATGAACCTTAAAAACATTGTACTAAGTTAAAGTAGCAAGACACAAGAGGTCATACATTATATGATTTAATTTTCATGAAATGTTCAGAATAGGTAAATCCATACCTTTATGTAGATTGTAGATTTATGTAGAATGTAGATTAATGATTGCTAGGGACTTGGGGTAGAGAGGAAAGAGTTACTTATTGGGATGATGAAATATTCTGGAATTTAGATAATGGTGATGGTTAGATGACGTTGTGACTGTATTAAAGACTCTCTAATGAAAAAAATTGCCTGTTTACTTCTTTTGATGATATTTCTATTGTATAGTTGGTATTTTATTAATTTGTGGAAGCGCTTTATATTTGGTGGATATTAATATTTTTATATGCTTCAAATAATCTCTCTCAAAAGAGTCTTTGATTGTCCATTTGTTTGTGTTATATTTTTCTGCACAAAATTTGAAAATTTTTACATGGTATGATCTGTTAACATTTTTCATTGTGGCTTCTGAATTTGAAACTTAAGATATTTTCTATCTCAAGAATATTAAAATGCTTTCAACATTTCTCTCAAAAAAAAGAAATCTATCATTCTATTCATATTAAGTCAAACAAATGGAATCATAATTTTTTAGTCAGACAAAGATGCATAAGTTTTCTAAAATTTTTACAAATATTTAAAAGTATATATATTATATAAATATTATAAATATTTATATATATGTATTCAAAAGCTTTTCTACTATATTGATAAAGGTTTCAGAAAGAACATAAAAAAAGAGGAACTGGAGAACATAAACTAAATGAAATGGGAATACTGATTATGAAATAGAAAAAGTGAAACAAACTAGATAAAAGTAAAAAGATCATTGAATAGTCCAGTTGCTTTTAAACATGACTGCTCTTATAAACATATTTGGAGCTCTGGAGGAAAAAAAGCAATATCTGAGCATCTGTATTTTTCAAAACATTTGAAGACAATTCTGATATGCAACTGGATTTTAAAAAGGAATAACAGGTTTTTCTACTAGATCCTAGTTTTGATAATACAGAATTCTATTACTTTTCTGTGGACCAATCATGATACAATGGTATTAAGTGAGTAATAGTTACATAATCACAATAGTAAAAAATCTTTATCAGTCTTCACAATTAATAGACAGACAAAAAATAAAAGATAATTACAATTGCAAGCCATAATGGGAACATGATTAACTTAACAATATAAAATGATTACATATAATTTGCAGGGGGTCAAGCAGAGGTAAGTGGAAGGGCATCCATGCCATGCTTTAATCCACTCAGTCTATATCTTTTGGTGCATTTAATCCATTTACATTGAAGGTAATTATTGACAGAGGAACTTGGCAGGTTACAGTCCACAGGGTGGCAAGAGACAGGATGTAGCAACTAAACCACCACCACCACCACCATCAATATATATGATCCTATTACCGTTTTCTTAATTGTTTGGGGTTCATTTTCTGGAGGTCTTTTCCTTCTCTTGTGTTTCCTGCCTAGAGAAATTCCTTTATCATTTATCCATTCTTCTACCTCAGTTATTCTGCTCTTGATTCCTTCTAGTGTATTATTCATTTCTGTTTGTTCTTTAGCTCTTCTAGGTCTTTGGTAAACATCTCTCGTATCTTCTCAATCTTTTCTTCCACTCTTTCCCCAAGATCCTGGATCATCTTCACTATCATTATTCCAAATTCTTTTTCTAGAAGGTTGCCTATCTCGAATTCCTTTAGTTGTTTTTTTAGGGATTTTATCTTGTCCCTAATTCTCAGACATTACTTTCTGCTTTTTCATCATGATTAACTTTCTGTAATATGGTTTTTGTTTTAGCTGCTGTGAGACTGCGATTCTTGCTTCTTCTGTCTGCCCTCTGATGGATGAAGTTAACAGGCTTGTGTAAGCTTCCTGGTGAGAGGGACTGGTGATGGGAAAAACTGGATCTTGCTCTTGTGGGCAGGGCCTTGCTCAGTAAAGCTTTAATCCAATTATCTGCTGATGGGTGGGGCTGCATCCCCTACCTGGTAGTTGTTCAGCCTGAGAGGAGCCAGTCCTAGGGTCTATGGGCCCTATGGTAGGGTTAATGGTGAACTCCAAGAGGGTTGATGCCAAGGGGGAACCTTCCAGTGCCCCTGTCCCTATAGTGAGTCCAACCCACAAGGCCCCTTGTGCCAACCCACAAGGCCCTCCAACACCATCAGGTAGTTTTGGGTCAGTCTCCTATGGGGTCACTGCTCCTCTCCTATGGGTCTTGGTGGGCACAAAATTTTGTTTGTGCCCTCTAAGACTGGAGTCTCTGTTTCCCTCATTTCTCTGGAAGGCCTATAATCAAATCCCGCTGGCCCTCAAGGCCAAATTCGCTGGGAATTCCCAGTCTCTTTGTTGGATCCCCTTGCTGGGAAACCTGAGTTGTGGTTCAGAACCTTCACAATAGTGCAAAAACAACTTTGGTTTTACTGTTCTCCAGTCTGTGGGTGACCCACCCAGCAGGTGTGGGATTTGATTTTATCATGATTGCACTCCACCTACTGTCTGGCTGGGGCTTCTTCTTTGACTTTAGACATGGGATATCTTTTCTTGGAGGGTTCCAGCCTATTCCTATCAATGGTTGTTCAATACTTAGTTGTAATTTTGGTGCTCTCACAGGAAGAGTTGAGCACACATACTTCTACTATGCGATCTTGAACTGGAAGCTCGGTTTTATTTATTTTTATTTATTTATTTATTTATTTATTTATTTATTTTTGGCTGCGCTGGGTCTTTGTTGCTATGCCCAGGCTTTCTCTAGTGATGGCAACCAGGGGCTACTCTTTAGTTAAGGTCTCAGAGCTTCTTCTAATTGCGGTGTGAGAGCTTCTTATGGTGGTGACTTTTCTTATTGAAAAGCACGGGCTCTAGAGTGCATGGGCTTCAGTAGTTGCAGTGTGTGGGCTCAGTTGTTTCAGCCAACGGGCTTAGTTGCACCATGGAATGTGGAATCCTCCTGGACCAGAGATCAAACCTGTGCCCCCTGCAGTGGCAGGTGGATTCATAACCACCTGAACTGGGCCACCAGGAAAGTTCTTCAATAGGTTTTAGATAAACAAAATAGAGACTACAAAGACAATAGAAAACATCATTGAAACTAGAAGATGGTTCTTGAAAAAATAAAATTGATAGACTCATCAAGAAAAAAAAGGGAGAGGGCCCAAATCAATATAACCAAAAGTTATACCTACTGTAGGCAACTATATGCCATTAAAATGGAAAACCTAGAAAAAACAAATTCTTAGAAAGGTACAATCTCCCAAGACAGAATTGGGAAGAAACAAACAATGTGAACAGACCAATAAACAGCAATGAAATTGAATCAGTAATTTTAAAACTCCTAAGAAGCAAAAGTCCAGCAATAGAGGCCTTAACAAGTGAATTCTATAAACATTTAGAGACTTAACACCTATTCTGAAACTATTTCAAAAAACTGTGGAGCCAGGAACAATTCTAAACACATTCTGTGAGGCCAGCATCACCCTGATACCAAAACTGGACAAATATATCATAAAAAAAAGAAAACTACAGACCAATATTACTGATGAATAGATGCAAAAATCTACAACAAATACTAGCAAAAAAAAATCCAACAATAGGCTAAAAACTTCCTAGAAAGCAGACATAGAGGAAACATACGGTGAAAAGCTGAAAGAGTCCATTTGAGATCAGAAAAAGAAAAGAATGTCCACTCTCACCACTTTTATATAACACGACTTTGAAAGTCCTAGCCATGGCAATCAGGAAAAAACAAAAAACAAAATGAAAGGAATCTAAACTGGAAAGGAACAAGTAAAACTGTCACTGTTTTTGTGGATGACAGGATACTATATATAGAAAAGCTTAAAGATGCCACCAGAAAAACTACAAAAGCTCATCAATGAACTGGGTAAAGATGCAGGATATAAAATTAATATAGAGAAATCTGTTACAATTCTATACACTAACAACAAACTGCCAGGAAGTGAAATTAAGGAACAATCCCATTTTCCTCTGCCTTAAAAAGAATAAAATACCTAGGAATAAACCTTTTGCCTACAGGAGGCAAAAAAGCCTGTCCTCAGAAAACTGTAAGACTGATAAAAGAAACTAAACACAACACAAACAGATGGAAAGATATTCTGTATTCTTGGATTGGAGAAATCAATATTATTAAAATGACCATATTACCCAAGGCAATCTATAGATTCAACACAATTCTTATCAAAATGCCAATGATTAGGTAGTCCAGTGATTAGGATTCCAGGGCTTCCCCTGCAGGGGTGGGGTGCGGGAGGGGGGAATGGGTTCAATCCCTGGTTGGGGAACCAAGACTCTGCATGCTGTCTGCATCCAAAACAAAACAACACTAATGATATCTTCCCCAGAACCAGAACAAAAAACTTTAAAATTTGTATGGAAACACAAAAGACCCCAAACAGCCAAAACAGTCTTGAAAAATAAAAGAACAGAGCTAGAGGAATCACACTCCCTACCCTCAGACTATACAGACTACAAGGTTATGATAATCAAAAGAGTATGGAACGGGCACAAAAACAGACACATAGATCAAAGGAACAGTGTACAGTCCAGAAATAAACTATTGTACTATGGTCAGTTAATCTATGACAAAGGAGGCAAGAATATACAATGGAGAAAAGAGTCTCTTCAATAAGTGGTGCTGGGGAAACTGGACAGCTACATGTAAAAGAATCAAATTAGAACATTCTCCAACACCATATTAAAAAAAAAAAAAATTGGGTTAAAGACCTGAAAGACTGAAAACTAAAAAACTCCTAGAGGAAAAGATAGGCAGAACACCCTTTGATATAAATCACAGCAATACTTTTTTTTTTGATCTGTCTCTTAAAGGAAATAAAAACAACAAAAAACACCAAATGAGACCTAATTAAACACACAAGCTTTGAACATCAAAGAAAAGTACCTACAAAACAAAAATACAACCTACTAAATGGGAGAAAATATTAGCAAATGATATGATCAGTAAGAGGTTAATATCCAACAACTCATACAACTTACATAGCATCAAACAAACAACCTTATTAAAAAATAGGCAGAAAGGGAAATTCCCTGGTGGTACAGCGGATAGGAATCTGCCTGCCAATGCAGGAGACATGGGTCCGATCCGTAGTCTGGGAAGATTCCACGTGCCACAGAGCAACTAAGGCCTCGCTCCACAGCTCACTGAGCTTGTGTGCTGCAGCTGCTGAAACCCACGCACCTAGAGTCCGTACTCCACAGCAAGAGAGGCCACCAGTGAGAAGCCAGTGTACTGCAATGCAGAGTAGCCCCTGCTCCCCACAACTAGAGGAAGCCCATGTGCAGCAACAGACACCCAGTGTAACCAAAAATAAAATGAATAAATAATGAGTTTTTAAAAATGGGCAGAAGACCTGAATAGACATTTTTTTAAAGAGGAAATGCAGATGGCCAACAGACAGAAGAAAAGATGTTCAACATAGCTAATTATCAGGGAAATGCAAATCAAAACCATATCACCTCACAGCTGTCACAATGTTTATCATGGTTGTCATCAAAAAGAACACAAATAACAAACGCTGGCAAGGACACGAGGAAAAGGGATCCCTTATACACTGTTGGCGGGATATAAAATTGGGGCAACTAAGGTGGAAAACAGTTTGATGGTTACTCAAAACACTAAAGTCAGAATTACCCTACAATCCAGTAAAATTCTCCTGGGTACATAGTTGTAAAATACAAAAGTACTAATCTGAAAAGATATATGCAACCAATGTTTATAGAGGCATTACTTACAACTACCAAGAAATGCAAGCAACTTCAGTGTCCATCAAGAAATGAATGGATACACACCCATACACACAAGAGACTACTCAGTCATAAAAAAGGTCTGCCATTTGCAGCAACATGGATAGACTTGGAAGGCATTTAAATGAGATAAGTCAGAAAAAGACAAATATTGTATGATATCCAGTTCACGTGGAATCTAAAAACACAACAAACTAATGAATATAACAAAAAGTTGCAGATGCCCAGATATAGAGAACAAACTAGCAGTTACAAGTAGGGTGTCTTAGTTGCTCAGGTGTGTCCAGCTCTTTGTAACCTCATGGACTATAGCCCGCCAGGCTCCTCTGTCCATGGAATTCTCCCGGCAAGAATACTGGAGTGGGTAGCCATTCTCTTCTCCAGAGGATCTTCCCAATTCAGGGATCAAACTCACATTTCCTGTATTGAGGGAAGATTCTTTACCATCTGAGCCACCAGGGAAGGGGTGTACAAACTACTGAGTGGGACTTTATTGTAAGGACATATGGTACAACAAAGGAAATACAGCTAATATTATATTGTAACTGTAAATGGAATATCCTTTAATAATTGTATTGAAAATAAAAAGAAATTTTTAAATTTCTTCTATAGAGGAAAAAAAATAAAAAACACTTAAGCTATCACCTGATGAGCTGGGAAACAAAATGCAATATATCCTTACAACTGAATATTATTCAGCGATAAAGAATGAAATACTGATTCATGGTACAACATGGAAGAACCCTGAATACATTATGCTTAGTGAAAGAAGCCAGACACAAAAGACTGCACATTATATGATTCCATTGATGCGAAATGACCAAAACAGGCAAATCGACAGATGCAGAAAGTAGATCAGTGGCTAGGTGCTAGGAACTGGAAGCAGCAGGGAATTGAAACTGACTGCTAATAGGTACAAAGTTTATTTTGGCAGTGATGGAAAGGCTCAGGAATTAGTGGTGATGGCTGCACAACACAGTGAAAATGCTAAAAACCATTGAATAATATATACCGTTTAAAATGATGAATTTCAGGCCATATGATTTTTAAATCAGTAGGGAAAAAAAAGAAACACATAGGGTTAGGCTAGCCTTAATTCCTGTAGGTAACTTGTTTAAGAATGGAAAAGTTCATCATCAGTTTTTACTAAGTTTATATTTGCAAGATAGTTATCTTGTAAGTTAGAAGGGCAATTCTAAAAATGTATGGTGTTTTGAAAGGAATCAACATGTACAGAGTAATTTTATAGGCTTTTTATAGGCCTAATAAAAAGGAAAATGAATGGGAAATTTCAAAATGTGACAAGATCTACTATACCTGGTGACAAATATCCGCCATCAATTCAATCAAGTTTTCCTTAACAGCAATATTACGAGATCCTGAAGTATATTTCCCTCTGCTTCCTATATGACTTATTTCATTAACTAGCAAATCATACAGGTCGTATAAAATATTTCTCCACTTTCTTGATTCGTAAGCACCTGTGATGTAAAAAAATAATTTAATTCAAATATAATCTAATCCATTTGTACCACCAGCTCCCACAAAGCCATCCAGCTGTTAAGGTGGAAACAGCAGAAGACATCAGCTGCAGTCTGCTCACTACTCATGGCTCCTCTGACTATATCCTTGACGTGCTCTGCTTCCTAATGTCCACCTCACTCAGTTAATTGTACATGCTTTGGGGAGAGAAGAAATAAAAGCAAGTTTGATTGAGATTCTGATTAAATTGGTGAGAGAAAGTTTGATAAGAATATGGAAGAATTTAAAAAACAATACAATTAATACGTTCCCTCTTTTATATAAGAACCAACTTCTCTATGTGCCTTTGTTTAACAGAAAAACATTACCAATTTCTTCAACAAGTCTACAAATAACATGTTATCCAGATACCTCATCATCATCTCTCCTCTTTCCCTAGACACACTCTAGTCAACTTATGTCTCTTATTCTACAAAATCCCATGAGTGTACCAGAATACTCACAATTCTGATCTAACAAATATGAGGAACAAACAGTGGGGCTATTACTTTCCACAAACAAAAAACCTATTTAAAATCTATCAATGAATTTAACTTAATCTATTTAAGAACTTAATACAATCTATTAATGTAGCCTAAAACTGTATTAGCATTTCTGAGAGGCTTATCATCTGCCAATTTTCAATTCATCCTAAACATGCATTTAACTAAAACCTTAAACATATCACACCATGCCCTAATAAGCCTAATTTTCATTCTGGTGAGAGCTATATGAAAGATGAAAAACTGAGAAAAGTCACTATTCTTTGACCTATAGTCATTTCATGGGCTATAAATACATCTAACAATGTATTCCAGAAAAACGCACAAAACACACACAGCTGATTTTGATAAAGTAAGGTCATTATACTAATCATGATGAATTGGCTTAAAAGCTAGTACAAGCCAGAGTCAAAACATAGCCTAAGCATGAGTGAACTCATTCAATTCCGATTCTACCCACTAAAATTCTTGTCTACTGAATGGAACTACACCATCCAAGCAATACTCTCTTGATGAAAGATTAACATAAGGAATGAAGGGAGGATAAGTCATTTATTTTCAGTTTCACTAGCAAACAGAAGCCTGGAATAACTATGCGGTTTGAGGCAATATGTATTGATCTTCATTGGGAACTGATATCTAGCTGGTTCAGTCCATATTTATCTACTTTATTTTTCTAATAAAAGCAATACATACGTAGATAAATAAGATTTTGACTTCTCTGTGTCACAACTCTTAGCACCTAATTATTACTACATAATCAGCTCCTAGAGGAAACATTGTCTCAACTTTGTTCGTACTCCTCATAAAATGCAGAACTGTACTAAACAAATGGCAATGCATGATATGATTTGCTACCATAGCTTCAATTTTTTTTTTAAGAAAGTGAAAAATATCCTCATGACTAATTCTATTACCGTGTATAACAATCCAAAGGAAGGTCATAACCTCCTGATCATACAGATTTCATACTTAACCCTTGGTATAGCAATGAAGAAACAAATTCAAAATAGCAAAAACTTTCTTCATACCTTTGTCTTGAGTTTTGGCCCCCTTTGGATGATGGATATAGATTTGTAGCTGAAATAATTCAATAATTACTTCTTTTACGGAATTATTAAGTCTCTGTTGAGTCCAAATATAAAGTAAGGTAGGAAGAATTTCATCTCCTAATTCACACACTCGAATTCGAAAGTTAACAGACAAAGTCTTGAGGAAGATAATAAATGCTGCTAAGATATGATTCAGACCTGCAGGGCTCTTTTCTTGTCTATAACATAAAATAAAAAGACTTAATACAACAGGGGAAAATGCACAAACCGAAGATAGTTATGAAGTTGCACACTGAAAGAAAAAAATCTGATATCTAAATAATAACCTTACTTTCAGACTTGTTCAGAAAAAAAAAAAAATCTAGCAGTATTGCATAGCAACAGCAAAAAACAGTTCTTAATTGGCACTATGAGATCTGTTCTCTCTCCCTGCTGCTACAGCAGTGTCTAAAATTAAACTAATTCATAATACCTATCACTTACATAATAGTTCACATTATAAATTGGGTAATGCCACACAATAAGATATTGATATTTCCAAAACATATCCCCATGTTTATTCTTAGCGCATTATACTTATCTTCAAAAATGGGGAAAATTAAAATACTGAGAGGCCATAAACCTTTCCCTGTTATTAAAAAAGCAAGACATCTCCCCACTCAAGAACATTATTTCACGTTCTGTATATTGAATATTCAGGAAGTACTGGACCTAGCAATTTCTTAGGGAATCCATTAATTCTACTATAATAGGTCCAACACTTTTTTTAAGACTGGTAAAAAATTGTAGTTACTGAATATAAAACACAGTCTTATAAAAGGATCAGATTTCCAGTATAAAACAAAAACAGATTAGATTACCGTGCCTGCTGAATAGCCTTAGAAAAAAAATCCAAAAATTTGGGATTTAATCCATCAGTCTGCGAACAGCATCCTTTGGTCACAACTTGAATTATTCTTGCCACCAAAACTCTATTAATGTCTTGTGAAGGTTTAAGATATAGACTGCAGTACACAGAGAACAATTCTTAAAAAAAAAAAGAAAAAAGTATTAGTAATGTTTTTAAAAAGAAAACTATCAAAACATTTAACTTAGTTAAATGCCACAATTCAAATTTCAGTAATCTCATAAACAAAACATTAGAACTTATACTAATTTATATTTAATACAGTTAAAGAAACCCATCAATATTTAACTTTATAAATTAAACTGCCTTCAATACAGGCATAGGGCTTCCCTGGTGGGTCAGTGGTAAAGACTGCCTGCCAGTGCAGGAGACACAGGTTTGCTCCCTGGACCAGGAAGATCCCACGTGCTGCAGTGCAGCTAAGCCCGTGTGCCACAACTACGGAGGCCCACATGCCCTAGAACCTGTGCTCTGCAGCAAGAGGCGCCACCGCGAAGAGAAGCCCAGGCATGGCAACTAAGCAGCAGCCCCTGCTCGCCACAACTAGAGAAAAGTCCCCCAGCGACAAGGACCCAGCACAACCAAAATTAATAAATAAATAAAACTCATAAAAAAAAAAAAGGCGAACAACTATAGGCAGCAAAGTACGTGAACACCAGCTTAAGAGCCAGATCTCAGGCTTAATTTCTCTATTCCTAAATTCCTTTGGCTAGGCCCAACAAAGCACTAGGCAGTGTGTTCTCCACAGTTTTATACTGTTCTATGGTAGGTGGCTAATAATGTGTGTAAAGTGTGTCAGGAAGTGTGAAAGGACTGAGACTGCACTATTTGCAGTCTAACAAATTAAAATACCAGGGGACGTCCCCAGTGGTCCAGGGACTAAGACTCCACACTCCAAATGCAGGGGGCCCAGGTTCGATCCCTTGTCAGAGAACTAGATCCCATATAATGCAACTAAAAAGATGTTACACGCTCCAATTAAAAAGATCCCACATGCCACAAGTAAAAGATCCTATACTGCAATGAAGACAGAAGATCCCATGTGCCACAATTAAGACCTGGTGCAGGCAGATAAACGTAAAAAAAAAAAAATCAGAATACCAGTTTTATGGATACTAACAGAAGACATGAGATTCTTAATCAGAGAAAAAGGACAATTTCTCACAGCAATGATGGGTATCCAGAGTATCCAGAATCAGTAGAGCAGCCAATTCTGGAGTAGCCAGAATATCTTTATTTTAAAAAAAAAAAATTATTTTGGGCTGTGCTGCATCTTCACTGATGCGAGCAGTGGACACTCTCTAGTTCCAGTGAGTGGGCTTCCCACTGAAGTAGGTTCCCTTTTTGCAAAGCACGGGCTCTAGGGCGTGTGGGTTTCAGGAGTTGCAGCTCCCAGGCTCTAGAGCACAGGCTCAACAGCTGTGGTACATGCACTTAGCTGCTCTGCAGCATGTGGGATCCTCCCAGCGCAGGGATCGAACCCATGTCTCTTGCATTTACAGGTTGAGTCTTTACCTCTGAGCCATCAGGGAAGTCCAAGGGTCAGCTTTTTGTTTCTGTAATTTTTCTGTCTTGTTTTCTGTATTCATTGATTTCTGTTATTCTGCTTGAAGCTTTTGGAGTTTTCTTTTTCTAGTTCTTGAGATGGAATTTAAAGTATATATTGATATATTTATATATATATATATATGCTTGATATATTTCTTCTTTTCTAATGTAGGCATTTAATGCTATAAATTGCTCTCTCAACACTGTCAACATTTGTGAGATGTGACTAAAGTAGTGTTTAGAGAAAAATTTATTATATTAAATGCAGGTACTGGGAAAGAAGCTCTCAAATTAATGATCTAAGTTTAAGAAACTAGAGAAGAAATGAAACCCAAAACAAACAGAAGGAACTAAAAATGATAAGATCAGAATCAGTAATGAAAGAGGCAATATCACAAGAGAGCCTAAGCATATTAAAAGGATAATAAGACAATATTTAGGAACTTTACACTCATACTTTCAACAACTTATATGAAATAAACAAATTCTTAAAGAAACAAACAATCAAATATCACTGAAATATATAACCTAAATATATTGCATCTATATTGCATAACCTAAATCTTGCATCTATTTAAGAAACTGAGTTCATAGTTAGACACCTTACAACAACCACGGCCTTCAAATTCAACCCAATAATATATAAAATGGATAATACATCATGCCCTACTAGGGTATACAGCAGGGACACAAGGTTGAGTCATCCTATGAAAAACTAATCAACATAACTTACCATTATCAACAAACTGAGACAAAAAGCTCTATGATGATCTTAATACATGCAGGAAAAAATTTAATCTAATTCAATAACCACTCACGATAAAAAACCATGAGCAACCAGAACAGAAGGAAATATCCTCAGCCTGTATCAGTAGCTGTATCATGTTATGCTAATGAGCAAACACTGAAGTGCTCCACCTAAAACCAGGAACAGGACAAGAAAGGATGTCTGTTCTCACCACTCCTAATCACAACCATATTGGAGGAAAAGCTATTAAAACTCTTAGAAGAAAATAGAGGGGAACAGTTTCATGACATTGGAATTGGCAATGATTTCTTGGAAATGACCCCCAAAGCATAGGCAATGAAAGAAAAAATAGATAAACTGTATTCATCAAATCAAAACCTTTCATGCATCAAAGGACACTATCATCAGAATTAAAGGCAATCCACAAAAGCCTGTATAGTCTAAGCTATGGTTTTTCCAGTGGTCATGTACAGATGTGAGGGGCGGACGATAAAGAAGGCTGAGTGCTGAAAAATTAATGCTTTCAAATTGGGGTGATAAAGAAGCCTCTTGAGCATCCCTTCTTCAGCAAGAAGATCAAACCAGTCAATCCTAAACGAAATCAACCCTGAATATTCATTGAAAAGACTGATGCTGGAGCTGAAGCTCTAATAGTCTGGCCACCTGATGTGAAGAACTGACTCACTAGAAAAGACCGTGACGTTGGGAAAGACTGAAGGCAGGAGGAGAAGGGGATGACAGAGGATGAGATGGTTCGATGGCATCACTGACTCGATGGACATGAGTTTGAACAAGCTCCAGGAGTTGGTGATGGACAGGGAAGCCTGGTGTGCTGCCGTCCATGGGGTCGCAAAGAGTTGGACATGACTGAGCGAATGAACTAAACTGAACTGAACTGGAAGAGTTCGGGAAAGGTCAAAAGGTGACACCACTGTCTAACCACCTCCCAGAATCCTTCTCGCTGACATCCATCTTGGATGAGCAATGCTTGCGCCACCAGGAAGGACTCTGAGTCAGAATGACTGACCAAAGACTACCTGGAAACTAACCCCATCACCATAAACCCCGAGACTGCAAGCCACATGACAGAGCAGTTCTCCTGGGTTCCCTTACCCTACTGCTCTCTGCCTGGGTGCCTCTTCCCAACAAAATATCTTGCTTTTTCAGCATATGTGTCTCCTTGGACAATTCATTCCCAAGTATTAAGAGAAAAGCCCACTTTCGGACCCTGGAAGGGGTCCCCCTTCCTACAACAAATGGGAGAAAATATTTCCAAACCATATATCTGATAAGGGATTAATATTCAAAGTATATAAAGAACTCCTACAATCCAAGAGCAACTAGCCTTATAAAAACTGGGCAAAATATTTGAATAGACTTTTGTCTTGAGATGATATACAAATGGCCAAATAAGCATATGAAAAGTCTGACATCCCTAGTCATTAAAGAAATGTAAACCAAAACTACAATGAGATACCACTTCCCATATATTTACCTTACATTAGGATGGCTATTATCAAAAAAAAAAGAAAGAAAATGAAGTTCTGGTGAGGGTGTGGAGAAATGGAAACACTTGTCCATTGCTGGTGAATATATGAAATGGTGTAGCCCTTGTGGAAAACAGTATGGTGAGTAGTTAAAAAATTAAACATAGAATCACCACATGAGACAGCAAATTCACTTCTGAATATATACCCAAAAGGACTCAGCTATTTGTAGATCCATGTTTATAACAGCATTATTCACAGTAGCCTAACATACAAACAACCCAAGTGTCCATTGACAGATGAATGGGTAAAGAAAATATCATTGTTTATGATATTCCATAAACAATGGAATATCATTAAGGCTTTAAAAGAAAGAAAACTGATGAATGCTACAACATTCATGTGAACGTTATGCTAAGTGAAATAAGTCATTCAGAAAAGGACAAATATTGTAGAATTTTATTTATAGGAGGTAGCTAGAGTAGTCAAATTCACAGAGACAGAAAGTAGAATAGTTGCCAAGAGCTGGAGGAGGAAGTAGGGCAGGTTCTTGCTTAGTGGATACAGTTTCAGTTTAGGAAGAAGAAAAACGTTCTAGAAATGAGTGGTGATGGTTTCACAACAATGAATATTCTTTATACCACTGAACTGTATACATAAAAATGTTTAAAACAGTAAGTTTTATGTTATGCATATCTTATTAAAAAATACTTATACTGAGGTCCTAGCCAATATTAGGCGAAAAAAGAAATCAGGCCACATGGCTCAGTAAAACTCTCTATTATTTTCCGATGACATGACTGTCTAAACAGAAAATTCCCCAGAATGAACAAAAGAGGTGTTAGACCTAATAAATGAGTGATTTTAGCAAGGTTCCAGATCCATATGGTATTTCTGAACAATATGGAAAAGAAAATGCTTTTAAAAGACTAAATCTAACAGAACTATACAAATTCTGCATATGCTGATAAATCAAAAACGACCTAAATAAATGGAAAGATATATGATGCTCATGGACTGGAAGAGTCTATCTTGTTAAGATGTCTATCTCTCCTAAATTGTTCAACAGGGTCAAAACAATCCAAATAAAACTGCTGCAGGACTTTTTGTAGAAATGAACATGCTGATTCCAAAATATATATAGAAACGTTGGTTTAGTCTTAGGCCATGTTCTCATCTCATATTAAACTCTTTACCTAGACAATTTCATCCATAATAATGGCTTCAATAGCCCCCTCTACCAAATATATTTTGAATGTAAACACTTCTTGAGCAGAGTTTCATTAGAGAAGTAAATTTCAGAGAAGGTAACTAGAAAAATTCAACAAAAAGACTGATTATTACAAGTGGAAGCAGTTTTCTTAAAAATACAGAGAATTTCAGAGAACATGCCAGATGATGGAATCGTTATACAGAGACTAGAGGAATGACTGCCTATTTTTCAGAGAGACCCATCATTACAAGTAAGAATCTAAAATGTACAAATATCCTAAATATTTACGCTGAACTATTTTGGTGACAGATGTGTTGGAGTATCCTAGACATCACTGGCCTCTTCTCCAAAGGCTGCTACCAGGCTTTCTGAGGCACTGTTTGAAACACAATTTCTTTTGTGTTCAGAAAAACAGCAAAGGCTCCAGATAGATAAGAAATTAAGCAATAGCTGAAAAGACCTTTATTCATGTAGGAACAGTAGAATACAATGCAGGGCACTGATTAGGTCATGGTTTTACAGTCCACAAACATCTTACTTTGAAATGATAAATTGATGGTAAAAAAAATACAGATAAATGTCTATTAAGTTATCACAACTTATCTTGAATACTTCTCAACAAAAAATATTGAGTCTCTAAATTTTCAGAGGCAGCTGTATTAGAAGATACTTTGACACTTGGCTTAAAGTCACCTCGTTAAAAGCCAAATACTATTTCCCCCACTAAGCCTACCCAGAGCCAGAAATACTCTACCTCTGAAATCAATAACCTCAAAAATTTAAGTCTCTGACCAAATTTCCTTTGTGGTCACTTAGTACTTCTCACCTAGAAACTGTCAACAATATCTCACTGGCATCCATTCTACTCTACTTACCTTGTAAGTCACTGAGTCCTCTATATCCTATTATACTATTTTTTGGTAAAGAATCCACCTGCAATGCAGGAGATGTGGGTTCAAGCCCTCAGATGGGAAGATCCCCTGGAGGAGGGCATGGCAACCCACTCCAGTATTCTTGCCTGGAGAATCCCCACAACAGAGGAGCCTGGCGGACTACAGTCCATGGGGTCACAAAGAGTCGGACACGACTGGGTGACTAAGCACAGCACAGCACCTTAGCAGGGACCCGCTAACTGCCTAATCCAATTGATACTTCTGTGTCTTACTACCTAGACAATACTTGAAAAGTCACACCTCTTCCAACTTGAAACTCTCTTGCTTTCCCTTTTATGACACCTTTCTTTCTTGGTTTTCTTCTTTCTACTCTAATCATTGTTGAGTTTAGGTGTCACTGATCTGTGAGCTCACTTCCTTCTAACTTTTGGTTTACTTTGTCTTTTTCTGTCATTGGACTGCTAAGTCTTTGAGGAGAGGTATGGCATCTTTCAATTCTGCAACTTAAGTTCTGACAGCAGGCACCAAATACATTATTAGTGACAACAATTTAGGAAGTACATAATACATAAAAACTGTTGATAACCATTTAATTTTACCAAGGTGGTATTAACCTGTGAGGTCATTTGGGAGATATATATAGTCTCTCAATGCTCTTTTGGCGAAATTCCATTTCACGAGGAAAAGATCACAAACAACAAACTTCAAAACATACCGAGCCACTGTTGCTGAGATATTTCACACCAGTATTTCCTCACTGAAAGAATGTCCTTCAGCAATATATTGCTACAATCAGCTCCATAAATAGCACCACTGGATGAATCTTTCACTGTATCCATGATATAATTCAACAGTTCTTGACATTTCAGCCTGGGTGCTCCTATTTAAAAATAAACAAGCAGAAACATAAATCTCAAGAAAAATATGTTAAGGACTCTTGGAACAGCAATTGTATGAACCTTCTTCTCATAAAAGAGTGATTAGAAAATTACGGCCCTTGAGGCAAAATTCAGCCAATCATCTATTTTTGAAAACAAAGTTTTATTAGACCACAGACATATCTATTAACTTATATATTGTTTATGGCTACTTTCATGCTACAACAGCAAAGTTGAGTAGTTGAGAGAGACTACATTGCCTGCAGAAGTCAAAAGTATTTATATCTGGTCCCTTTACCAATCTGCTAGTCTGTCAAATCTGTAGGATTATACAACAAAAACAATAATTCACTCTATCTTTAATAATTCACAATTTCTGACATTAGACCTAAAATGATTCAAAGTTTCTTGGTGTTTTCAATAAAAATCTGAATTTATTAGAATAAGATATTAAGGAGACTACTATTTACTTTGAAAAGCAAAATTACTTTCAAGTCCTATAATAGCAGTTATTGCATACAAATATATAAGGCTATAATTTTTAGTTTTGTTTATTAGAGGTCCTGAAAGTTGTGTGTGTGTGTATATATGTATACATACATATATATATACATATATACATTTTATATATATACATATATATATATAATGGATATATTCTTAAAGGTAACAAAGTACATTTAAAAATTACTTAGTTATTTTTGTTACAGTATATCATGCTGGTGTCACAGCTGAAATTTTTCATATTTCACTATTAACAAGCTTAAAATTGCATATATATTTTTTGTTGTAAGCTATGAGCAAGTCATTATGTACATTTGAATAGTTTAGGGCTTTTCATGATAAGACTAGTTGTATTCAGTATATAAGTATGGTAAATAAAAATACACTGATACAACTAAAACAAATCATTGCTCCTTGGCCTTTTGGCTAAAATATTATTTTTACTAATGACTTGTATTATAATTTTAGAAATCTGGCTAATGATGAAATGCACAATCATAGTATCCTCTGCTGTAACACCCTGTGCATTTCTCTCTTATAGTCTTTGTAACACTTTCTTAATTATAACTTCTGTCATAGTTGAACAATATTTGCTTACTGGTTCCTTTCCAGCTACCTCTTTTTTTCTCATCTCTGTTTCTTTCATCAAACCTTAGATGTTAAGCAAGTCTGACAAAATTTAGACACGTGTTAAATTCCCATCAACCCTCAAACCGTTTGAAAAGAAAATCTAAGAAGTGAGATAACATGATAGTAGCAGCCTGGTCTTGCTCTGAGATTAACAATGTTTAAGTTACCAAGTAAAACTCGAAAGAAAAAAAAAAGCCTTAAATAAAAATACACTTTAAAATGTGATCTCCATTGTCAGTTTTGCAATAGAAGGGTTTTTTTCACTTTAAAGCAAAATTCTAAGCTGCATACTTTTCTGATGGGCTACGAATGAGCTACAAGTATCTTTCATTCAATCATAAACTCTGTAAGACCATATTAAGATCTATTAGGAGCCCAGCAGTAGTAGCCAAGTACACAAATTTTAATAGATGCAGAGCAAAATCAGGTGCAAAAACATTTCAGTGTGGTTTTCTTTTGTCTATGCTGAAGTCTCTTCTCGGGACCTGGAGCTATCCACATGAAATGGCATCTCAGAGGAGACAGAAAACTAAATTTTTGCTAAAGCCATTGTCTTTAGACTCAACTTTCATCCCACCATTCTGAAGTATCATTTACTAACAATTCAATATCCTTCTACTTAATGATGTTTACCCATATTCGGCTTTTCCGATTCTTAAACCAAACTTGGCATCACAAAGCCATTTTCTTATTTGTGAAGAGTAAACAGTTTGAGTCCACCCATTTCCTTACAGAAAGCAACTTCTGCATTCTGGTTCAAAAATACCAGCTTTTCAAAACATCAACCATGTAAGTTTAACATGGGAGCCATGTGGCTCATCAGAAGCAAAAAAGAACTTATCTTTTTTATTATTATTTACAATAAGCACGGTGCTGGTTGAGTATGGGTTCTGACTGCCAAGAAAGCTAATTGATCTTAGAATGAATTATTGTATAGAATAAAAGATATACAAACCCTGTTTCATTCCATATCAATCAGAATATGCCTATAAGACTGAGTGCCACACGTTTCAAGAGACAGAATTACACTGAAGAATATTTAGAAAAGTGACACAAAAGTAGGCCATATGAGCTAAAGAAAGTAGGTCTGTTTAGCTTATAGAAGAAGACTCAGGAAATATCATGTCTAACTTCAAATATCTCAAAGGACATCATGTTAAAAAGATTAGTATTTTTCTGTATTATCTCAGAAAATAGAAGCAGTAAGAAACAGACAAGTTTTCCCTACTATAAGAACGACTCAAAGATAGAAAAGAAAGTCTCAAAAGGTATGTTTAATCATTGAGACTATCTAAGTGCCAGGGAAATATAGATGGGATTCAAGAAAAATGGGTAGATAAAATAATTTTTTTCCCCAAGCTATAATGAGTAGATTCCTGCCACGCAAAGTCCATAATTGAGGTCCTGCTACAGCAGCCTCCGGAAACTCATTTCTTTCTAAACTGCAGCTGATACAGAAAAAAAGGAGGATGTATGCTGTCTGCCAGCGGAAGCAGAGGCAACAGAGATCACATTCCAGACCCAGCGGCCAGTGGCAGCCTGGACAGCAGCACGTGACAAAGGGACGGGACCCAGGAGGGGCTGAGAGGGGCATCCGTGTTCAGATTTGAAAGGTAGCAAACCATCCCTCCAGCTACAAAAGCACCTGTGGAAACCATGACATCACCTTTAGAGTAAAAAAATGTGTTGTTTAGTCCCTCAGTCACGTCCAGCTCTTCATGACCCCATCGACTGTAGACGGCCAGGCTCTTCTGTCCATGGGATTTCCCAAGCAAGAATACTGGAGTGGGTTGCCATTTCCTTCTCCAGAAATAATATTTTTTAATTCTTTCAATCCTGAGATTCTATCATTCTATGCTTGTATAACAGGCTTCCCTTGTGGCTCAGCTGGTAAAGAATCCACCTGCAATGAGTGAGTCCTGGGTTCAATCCCTGGATTGGGAAGATCTGGAGAAGGGAAAGGCTATCGACTCCAGTATTTTGGCCTGCAGAATATTGTAGAGTCCATGGAGTTTCAAAGAGTCAGACATGACTGAGCGACTTTCACTTTTGCACTATGCTTGTATAAATTCCTCCAAATATTTGAAGCTATAATATTAAAAATCATTGTATGTACTAGAAATCAGAATTAGTACTCAACTTTTACCTTACCATATTCAGATCAAACTCATGAAACAATAACCAGTTAAGCCAAGTAACAGCACTTACTTTTATTTGCACATTTGATGAAGTATTTGACCAAGCTACTGATTTCTTGCATCTTTTTCTGCCTGGTGGCTTGTGTTGAGGCCGATACATTTTGTCTTGCTGTTCTCAGACATTCTGTTTCTTTCTGAATATATTTCTGTAAAAACCTTCAAAAAATGAAATAGAATTCCAGAAACTTGTTAAATACTAACATTATTTTAATAGTTTCAAAATGTTCTTCATGTCATCATAAAGAGCATTTTTAAACCACACTTCTTCAAACAATGTACACTAACCAAAACAACTACATTTCCAAGGCCAAGCCCTCAACACCAATTTAAAGTCTGGTCTACAGTGTTCTTAATCTGTTAACTTCCAAGATTTTCTACTGCTTTCCTGCTTGCATTCTCACTTATCATTAAAAGCTTGCAATACAATTAAGGTCTCTTAATTCTTTCTCCCTCTTTCTGCTATTTAGTACATGACCATGTGGAGGGGGTGTGGGGTGGGTGTGTATTACATGATCTACTATTAGGGAAATTAAAATGGAGGAAGTCTTGTCCAAGTTTCAGAAGCAACAGAGTAGGCCTGTCACCTGCTTCTGATCTGCCTGGACACTGCCAGATTTCATACCTGCCTGCAAGCACAGCAAGTCAGGGGGCACTTTAGATAAAGTAGTGGGTCTTGGAACCTCAAGCCCCTGAGGACCTGGTCAGTCCTTCAGGGTCTAAAAACTCTTAGGATTCACAAGGTGAAACCGCATTGTAAAAATTAAATCAGAGTTTCATTTGTGCATGAAAACTGAAGATGATATCAGTTTGTGGCCTGGGATTACAAGCAGGAAACCCTAAAATAGCAATTTGAAGTCTCACCCTTGGGGTGGACGTACAGCCCAGGACCTTTTCCCAACTGGGACTCCAGACTGCTGTTAACAAGGGACTTCCCAGCACTGTTTAAGTCTGAATGTTGGTTGGCCCTATTTGGTGATGTATGTACTGTTACTGTTCTCTATTGTTTCTATTCCTGTTCTTTTAATAACTGCAAGGAGATCCAACCAGTCCATCCTAAAGGAAATCAGTCCTGAGTGTTCACTGGAAGGACTGATATTGAAGTTGAAACTCCAATATTTTGGCCACCTAATACAAAGAGCTGACTCATTTGTAAAGACCCTGATGTTGGGAAAGATTGAAGGTAGGAGGAGAAGGGAATGACACAGGATGAGACGGTTAGATGGTATCACCCACTCAACGGACATGAGTTTGGATAAACTCTGGGAGTTGGTGATAGACAGGGAGGCCTGGCGTGCTGCAGTTCATGGGATCGCAAAGAGTCAGACACGACTGAGCAACTGAACTGAACTGAAATTAAGTTAAATAATCATCTCTTTGAATGTTGAACTTATTTATTTGTAACAAGTGATTTCTTTTGTTAACAAATCCTTTGAACCTAAAACAAAATTCCTAAAGAGTTGGTAAGGTTTCTAGCCTTAATTTTAATGAAGTCTGCCTGTAAGATATTCATGATTAGCTGGGAGTATTAGGTACACAGATGGCCTACATGGTCAGCTTATGCAAAATACTCATCTTTAGATAATAACTATATTCATAGCAGGCTTTTCTGGGGACTCAGTGGAAGAGAATCTGCCTGCCAACGCAGGAGATGTGGATTCAAAACCTGGGTCAGAAGATCCCCTGCAGAGGAAATGGCAACCCACTCCAGTATTGTTGCCTGGGAAATCCCATGGACAGAGGAGCCTGCTGATCACACAGATAGAGTCCATGGGGTCACAAAAGAGACAGGAATAAGTGACTAAAACAACAAAAATTATTTGTGGTATCTGAAATAAAGTAAGGAACCAAAGGAAAAGAAGTATGTATTTTTCATGTTATCCACAATGAAATCCTCAATGGTCTGTCTAATGCCAAATAAGAACTAAAAAATAAAATAGATTATCTATTCTAAACACTCAAGAATGAATATATAGTCATATTTCCCTAGACTGAAAATGTTCTTTCAAGTTTATCAGTATTCTATGTTACTTTAAAATACTTTATCTTTCCTAAGTCTTACCACCTATTTCGAGTTATGAATGGATTTCATAATTGAAAATTATGCCTTTATATAAAAGCATCAGTTCTGTTTGTCACTGCAGTCAAGTAATGAATTGTGTCTTTCCAAATCATGAGTTTTGTTTGTTAACTGCATTCATATGGAATTTTTCTAAAATTCCTTTTTACTTATTATATTTATATATGGCAGTTACTAAGAGCAATATTTAAAGATGTCAAAGTTATAAAGGACTTAATATAACATAATTTTATTCTCTAATTTGAAATAAAGTCTTATGAATGAAGTGATATGAAAGAAATTCTCTCTCATCTTGAGTGAGATATGTCAAAGACATTTTATTGAACAAATAATTTAAAAATCTTAACTTTTTTATATGAACATCCTTTAAAAATTATGTTTCAGATAAATACTGAGCATCAATTTCCTATGCAAGGCACAATGATATACAAGGAGCAAAGATAAGTTGACCTATATACACACAAAAATATCACAACAGAAATAAAAATGAAAGCGAAAATAAAGACAGAAAAAAAAATTAGAATCGAATACCTAAAAACAGCATCCCAATTCAAATATTTCCCTTGTTTGGAATCTGAATGGTGATCTAAATGTCGAACCGTTTCAGGATCCTGAATCAGGCGTTTAAATTTGTCAATTTCTCTCTGAAAATGAAAAAGAACAAAATAATGAGTTACCAATCACACATTTGTTTCAGGGAAAGATTAAATTTAAGTAACTTACTACCCTTCGCTCTGTAGCTCTATCAAGTTCTAGTTGACGGCAGCAAATAAGCAGATCATTAAGTGCTAGACTCATGATTCAGAATTTCAGAAAACATACCTGAAAAAAAATACATATATATGTAAAATTATTTCAGACTGTGGTATTACATAGTTAGATCTAACTGTATAACTAGAGGTACATTACAAAGCATAATGATTTTTCTTAATATTTCCATATTTAAATGATTTTCTTAGAATATATCAAAACAAAGCCTTAACATGCAAATCTGTTGAAGGTGCAGCAGGATAAAAATAAAATGCATAATTTACTTTATTTTTCTGAGACCTCTTATAAGAAACACAACATTTATATTAAAATATAAAAGATGAATAAAAAAGACTGTCAGGCAAAGAATAAGGAAAAGAACACTTAAGGATTTAACACTAACTGAACTATTCAAAAGCACCCTTTCTTATAGATAGTAATTTGCCATTTTGCTGAACAAAAAGCTTAAATTGTTTGTGTTTTCGAATTGATATGTTAAGAGGTTCTCAGAGCTAGTAAGCCCTGCTGGGCACTTACATCTCAGCTGGATTTATGGCTCTCATTTAATACATAAAAATAGAGGAAAATGATACTATTGTTACACAAGGAAATGAAGGAAATTACATGCTATAGTGACAACCTTGTAAATGTCAAAGGTCAACTATAGCTTACTATGCCTTAATGCCATTGCAGACCTCCTTTTAGATTTTTTGATATAATCAAATATTTCTTTGATAAACTTAAAAAATAATCTTTCAAGAAAAGCATTGTTTTAGTATCTCTGAGCCTTTTTACAAAGAAGCTTCATTACTGTTACTAGAAATGTTTATAAACAAAAAAATAATGTCCCTATGTCTATTATCTCTATACTACATATACATCTCAAGAGGAAAAAGGAGGGCTGAGTCCTTTCCCGATCTTTTCACGTTAAGTTCTACTCAATCTTTCAAGATCAAGCATGCTTCTATCCCCCTGCTTCATCTCACAGAATCTTAAAATTGGGAGGCAACTGAGAGACCATATCCAATCTTCCTACAAAAGAAGAAATTTCTCCAACAAAATTACTACCCTCTCTTTAGACACTCAGAACAAACTACCTCTATTGGCAGATAGCTCAAGTTGTGGTCTCCATTTATATTCAACAGTTGCTTTGATTCCTTTACAACCTCCTTTCAGTTCAGTCTCTCAGTCATGTCAAACACTTTGCAACCCCAGACTGTAGCACACCAGGCCTCCCTGATCATCACCAACTCCTGGAGCTTGCTCAAACTCATGTCCATCGAGTCGGTGACACCATCCAACCATCTCATCTTCTTTTACAACCTCCTTTACTGTGCTGTATAATATAGGCCATTGATTACTTGATAGCCTTTTTCAGTTGACTTCTTGAAGACAAGAACTGTTGTTTTCATTTTTCCCTTACAGTTTTATCAAAAACTCCCCCTTCTTGTTCAATCTTAGTTTAAGCCCTCTTGAGTCAATAAGGAAAATAAAATTGGGATTCTAACCAATGAAAACACCTTAGCAACATCCAAAGAACCATAAAGGCACCTATATTCCTAATATGTTATTTGTAATATGAAAAAACTGCATCCTTACTGAACATGTGACACTTTCAAGAAATGGTAGCTCTAGAGTGTTTTTTTTTTAAAGCTGTGTTGACTTTGCTTTTCTCCCTATCCATCTCTCAGAGATTGATTATTTTCAAGAAAACAAAACAGCTCAGTATTATCTATATGAATAGGAAATGTTCCTTCATTGATACAAGCAACAACATTTACTTGGCAACTACTGTGTTTACAAGGCACTATGCTAGGGGTAGAAACTTAAATACCTTCATGGAGTCATAACTAGTTGGGGAGAGCAACAATAAACTAGTACACTGATGAGTCAATGCATAATTCCAAATGGTGACATATGCCTCAAACGAAGCAAATACTATTTATGGCCACCTGATGAGAAGATCCAACTCACTGAAAAAGACCCTGATGCTAGGAAAGATTGAGGGCAAGAGAAGGGGACAAGGATTGAGATAATTGGATGGCATCACAGACTCAATAGACATGAGTCTGAGCAAACGCTGGAGATAGTGAAGGACAGGGAGCCTGGAGTGCGGCAGTTCATGGGGTAACAAAGAATCAGACAAGACTTAATGACTGAAAACAACAAATAAATAAATAAAATTTATTTTTTATAAACTACCAAGGAAAATGTATCATAGGAGTTTACAATAAAGCCAAAATCTGAACAAACAGGTGCCAATACAGAAAGAGTTAAGAGAATCAACATCTTACAAAAGGAGACTAGCCTAGCCAAAGTTCCTAAGATGGAAAAGGCAAAGAATGTTGGAGGAATTTAAGATGACTAGAGAAACTAGAGTAAGAGCATTACTAGATAGAGTTTAATTCAATTAATACATTAATCCATGATTTAGGTTCCACTCCCAACATGCAACTGGTATGATACATATTTCTTAATAGCTTCTGAACTGGCAAATCCATTGTCCTTTCCTGATCTCAACCAAGTTGATCTCTTTGAATAATTTACAATGATGTTTATAGCCGATCTTCCTGGATCTAATCCTGCCCTTGGCATGCCATTCTCATCTTAATGGTAAAAGTGTGGGCTCTGTGGTCAGATTGTACTAGTTCATATCCTGGTCCTGCCACTTGAAAGCTGCATAACCTTGTTGTTCTTGTTGTTGTTCAGTTGCTCAGCTGTGTCCGACTCTTTGCGACCCCAGGGACTGAAGCACAACAGGCTTCCCTGTCCTTCATCATCTCCCAGAGCTTGCTCAAACTCATGACCATTGAGTCGGTGATGCCATTCAACCATCTTGTGCTCTATTATCCCCTTCTCCTCCTGCCTTGAATCTTTCCCAGCATCGTGATCTTTTCTAATCAATCAGCTCTTCACATCAGGTGGCCAAACTATTGGAACTTCAGCTTCAGCATCCATCCTTCCAATGAGTATTCATGGTTGATTTCCTTCAGGATGGACTGGTTAGATCTCCTTGCAGTGCAAGGGACTCTCAAGTCTTCTCCAACACCACAGTTCAAAAGCAACAATTTTTCAGTGCTCAGTCTTCTTTATAGTCCACCTCTCACATCCATATATGACTACTGGAAAAACCATAGCTTTGACTATACAGACCTTTGTCAGCCAAGTAATGTCTCTAAATACACTGTCTAGGTTTGTCATAGCTTTTCTTCCAAGGAGCAAGCGTCTTTTAATTTCATGGTTGCAGTCACCATCTGCAGCGGTTCTGGAGCCCAAGAAAATAAAGTCTGTCACTATTTCCATTGTTTCCCCACCTATCTGCCTTTACATGCACTTTCCCTTCTGTCTGGAAGGCTCCTAACACCCTGCAGGGCAATTTAACACTGCAAGGTTTCACCACAAATGGAACTGATTCTCCCAGGTTCAGTTTCTACAGAACCTCATCCACTCCTCTACCATCACAATACTCTTCTATCACGTTTTCACTCTGAATTGTAATAGTCTTTTTACTTATCTATACCTGGTAAAAACAGCAGCCAACACTCTTGAGTGCTTACTGTGGAGCCCTAAACTGAGGTCATAGGTGTGGAGCCCTGTACCAAGGTCACAGGATAGAAATTTCTGGAACTGATGAAGCCCCATAGCAACTGTTGCCATGAGCCTCTGTATCTAAACCAGCCAGCACCCTGACCCCATTCCTGTAAAATACCCATTCTATATCATCCTAACCAATCACCTAATGCCACCATTCCAGTAGGAATTTTCGGTCCTGAGGCTATAAAAATTGGCTACAAGCCTGCAAAAGTGTTCAGCTCTCCCTTGAGCCAGCCCACTGTTCTAACAGCCTCTCCCACTCTAATTTTATTCTCCTCTCATTCTTCCTCATGTCTGGAAATTCTTTTCCAACCTGTGCACAGACCACGACATTTCTGGTTGCCTGTGTGGGGACTTGGGGTCTCTTCCCCCACCTCTTGGCCTCTTGTTTCTCATAGGGATCGCTGCAAACAGGCAAATGGCTGTGGAAGCAACTGAGGTCTTCCGGCCAGGGTTACCGCCTGGTGTATACCAAAGGCCCCACTGCTCACTGCACCCCAGCAGCTGCTGCCCAGATGGGTGGAGGTCTCTCCTTTTGACTCCTTTCTGAGGATTAAGCCAACCAATATTGTGTGGGCACAGGCCAGGCACTTAAAAGCCACTATGGCGCCTGCCACATGAAGACCCCTGTGTGAGGATAAGGGAGTCATGGAATGAACCACACCACAAGGGCATCTATCCCCTAGCAAGACAGCTTCCATGCTTCATGTCAGGCATATGGTGGTTGAATCAAAACCAAGAGCCCATCGTCCCCTGGCCAGCGCCTCCACAATAGGATTGTAAGGTGGATTCCTCAGCCTATCTTCCATGTCACTTTCACTTCTTTCATTTTTAGTCTGGACTGATTTACAGGAGCCTAGGTATTGCCTCTGAGCCATTCCAAGAGTGCCCTCCACATTTCAGGAAAATGCCAAATGGTGAGTCACCCAGTTGTTTCGGAGAATCTTCCTCTGCCCAGGTCACATGGTAACTTAGCCTAACAGTTCTCAGGGGTCACCTCTCACTATAGGATGCATCTGCTGGGATGGTCAGCCATTTTGTGCCGTCAGTCACACAGAGAGATCACTGGAACAAAAGGGACGCCTTTCTGTCAGCTGGTGACTCTCAGTATCCCCATTCTATGGCATGTAGGCTAACAGAGGGTTCTGGTACGTCCTGGGAGCCTCTGTCTCAGACTCACCCCTTGGCTACATTCTCTGGAACTGGAAAAATTTGACCCTGCAAAAGGCCTGGACCCAATACAAACTGGGGGACCAAAAAAATGTTCCCTGAATGGCACACTAGATTGTAGCATGATCCTTCAACTTGATCTCTTTTGCCAAAATCAGGGAAAGGACTGAGTTTCCTTATGTTCAGTCCTTCATGGCCCTTAGTCAGAATCTGGATTTGAGAGACTCACGCTGCATGTGTCTTTCTGTTGCCTCCCTATCCCATCCCCCTCTGCCTCCTTCTCCATCAGATTTCCTAGATGACCACTACTCAACTTTTCCTACCCACATTTGATATCTATTGTTGGAGACTAGGAAAGACTCTGAGGTCCCCTTTGGTACAGGTCTTTCTCCTATATTCAAAAGCCTGAGGTATCAACAACTCTCCTGAACATTCGAGAGAATTCCCTTCTAACTACTCCTATCTCTCAGGGTGGGGAGGGACCGAGCTTCCTTCCCTACCCTTGCAAATTCCCTTACTCTGTCAGATTCTTCTGATCAAACAAGACCCCACTTCTCCCAGACAGGCAATCTAAGATTTTTATCAGCTGATCTGCGCCTGACATGAGTCAAGTTGAGCACTATTTGGTCTATATTTTAGCTATAAAATTATCACTACAGAAAGGAAAGATGACTTTTTGACATAGGATGGCCATATATTGTTTAGACTCTGGAGAAAACTGGTTAAAATGAAATTTTTTTCTTGGAAACTTGCAAAAACAGCTCTTTTTGCATATGCAATTAAAAACAACTAGCTTGTTAAAAAGGCCTGCCTAGGGAATAGCTTGATGTTAACCCTTGACATATCCTTGACATCCACAGCCCACTTTGCCTTAGACCTCAGCCTTGGTCAAATTAGAAATTTAAGCCAAGATAAAAAAATCATCAAAGAGGCATTTTAAATCTTAACTAGAAAACTATGAGATCTCTATCTGTCCATCTGGATTTATGTATTTCTCAGTGTGTATCTTTATTTTTCGTTAATACTGGTTAAGATGTAAATAAGCTCTAATTTAACTGGCCTAAATAAAAGTAATTGCTTACAAATCAAACAATTCTAAATACAAGAGAAACTTAACTGAATGAATCCGAGGTTCACATGAACTGGGAAATATTCAATAATAAGTATCTAGTATTAATGTTTGTTTGCTAATCTAATATAGACATGTCAAGTCATTAACGTTAAGCATAATATTTTCATTGTGCCTAGTTAAATATTGTTGTATTTCATATCTGTTACATGTTTGTCAATGAGGAAAGTATCTCAAGTGAAGAAACTTCTAAAAAATAATACACAAATGATATGAGCTTTTAGAAGTTTATTGAATACCTAAGTCATTTCCAAATAAAATAAGATTCTGAAATATTCATTACTGAACACTAACTTCCTTTTACAGAGAAACTAAAAAGAGATTTGGGATTATTCATAAATATGTTTGGTGCTGAGGTATTTTCTATAAGAAAGCAAAGGTTTTTTTTAGAAATTATCACTGATATTCATGCTCACCAATCTACAGAATGCTAATATAAAGGTCAGTTCTTGGTTGCTTAAGAAAAATGGGCTGCATGTTTTTAATAAAGACGGTATGAGGAATGCAATTGCATTTTATGAAGGGAAAAGGAAGTAAGTCTGAATTACAGGTGGTTGTTTCAGGATACGAGAACAAAGTAATGGGTACAGAAAGTGACAAGTTTTGTAGAAAGTGGACCCTGAGAAAAGTTTTGTGCATGGTTAGGACCAAGTTTAAAATAAATTTAAGTAAATTTGCTTTTAAATGAATTTAAATGCTGGTGCAAAAACTTAAATTTGGCCTTTCTCTCTGTTAAGAACATACTTTCTTGAGATGTTGAACTGCTTCTACTAATAGATTTAAGTTTCTTTATCTCTTAATTGATCTGTTCTGTATTTGCCCTTGAAATCCTTTTTGCTACTTTGGCTAAGTGAATAAACCAATATGATCCTATCTGACTGTTATAAACTCTTTTCATATTTATTGACAAAACTTCCCAAATGATTTGACTTTTAGCTAACTTTGGGATGATTCAGAGGGCCCCTGAGACAGTCGAAAAAGATATTAAATTACTTGGGTTTATCTGAAATGTTAAATTATATGGGAAGTACTGTTGGAGGAATGATGAATCTTCTCAGGTTATATTGTATGGTTGATGCTTCTACTGTAGATATCCTAAAAATTATGTGGAATACATGAAAATCTGATATGCCCTGGTAAAATGTCAGTTATAATTCTAGTTACCTACTATGTTAAAATGTTACATGTCACAGCAATCACCAGGTTTCTTTGTCAATGGCAGTTTAATCAGATTTTAAACATGTCTTCTGTAGTTTCACTCTGATGTCTTTGCAAGAATACTGCTACTTCAAGATTTATGGAAAAGACTTTTCTAAGGTTAACCAAATAAACAAATTTTATTATTAACAGTAAGCTGGTACCAGAATGGAATGTGGTCTTCTCTCTGTTAAGAGAAAAAGTTTTCTTAGAATACAGCTTTTGATCACAGATTGTGAATTTCTTTGCCTTTAAGTGATTTATATTTGTTTCTAAAATCTTTTGTTACTTTGTTAAAGTAAATAAGCATTATTTCACCATGATCTATAAAAATTATGGTAGATGTAGACAAAGCTCATTCTGCTTCTACAAAAATTAACCCGTCAGTTTAAAACATGGCAACAGTCCACTCAAAGAATAGTCCACTCAAATCCACCCTTTGAGTGTACCACTCCACTCAAATCCACCCTTTGAGTGTACCACTCCACTCAGAGTCTATGCAAAGTCAGACACAACTGAGCGACTGAAATGATCTGAGTCTACTCCTAAATTGGGGAATTAAAAATGGGTGAATAGCTGCTAATCAGAGTCAAGGTTAAGGTAAATCCAAGACGGCCACTTGGATTTTCCCAGCTCCCTGACAAACCTCATTTTTATTTGATGGGTTAAAGCCTTCTCTGGCTACAGGGTTAATGTCCTCACAATGGAAAAAAAAAAACAACTATGCTTCACTGAATATTAAGTTCTAGCTTTGTTAATTAAGGTCTGTTTATTAAGACCCACTTCTGAGATAGTTGTTATATTGCTAAAAGGTTTAATTAGATTGACACCAAGCTATAGTCATTTAACAACTAAGTCAGATGACCTGGGCACGTACCATGCTATACTTAATGGAAGTTCTTGACTTAAATTCTTACTTATGATCTTACTAACAACTGCTAGCTATATTATATTCAATGTCACCTGTTTCAGAAACTTGTTTCTTATGTTACCAAATGAATGACTAAGCCTATGATAAAATGCTGATATGTAGTTCCATATGAGATCAACTATTTCAAATCCTAAAAGATGATGCTGTGAAAGTGCCACACTCAACATGCCAGCAAATTTGGAAAACTCAACAATGGCCACAGGACTGGAAAAGGTCAGTTTACATTCCTATCTCAAAGAAAGGCAATGCCAAAGAATGTTCAAACTACTGCACAACTGCACTCATTTCACATGCTAGTAAGGTAATGCTCAAAATTCTCCAAGCTAGGCTTCAGCAATACACGAACTGTGAACTTCCAGATGTTCAAGCTTGTTTTAGAAAAGGCAGAGGAACCAGAGCTCAATTGCCAATATCCGCTGGACAATCGAAAAAGCAAGGGAGTTCCAGAAAAACATCTACTTCTGCTTTATTGACTATGCCAAAACCTTTGACTATGTGGATCACAATAAACTATGGAAAATTCTGAAAGAGATGGGAATACAAGACCATCTGACCTGACTCTTGAGAAACCTGTATGCAGGTCAAAAAGCAACAGTTAGAACTGGACATGGAACGACAGACTGGTTCCAAATAGGAAAAGGAGTAGCCTACATATTGTCACCCTGCTTATTTAACTTATGTGCAGAGTTCATCATGAGAAACACTGGACTGGAAGAAGCACAAACTGGAATCAAGATTGCCAGGAGAAATATCAATAACCTCAGATATGCATATGACACCTCCCTTATGGCAGCAAGTGAAGAGAACTAAAAAGCCTCTTGATGAAAGTGAAAGAGGATAGTGAAAAAGTTGGCTTAAGGCTCAACATTAAGAAAACTAAGATCATGCTTCTGGTCCCATCACTTCATGGGAAATAGATGGGGAAACAGTGGAAAAAGTGTCAGGCTTTATTTTGGGGGGGCTCCAAAATCACTGCAGATGGTGATTGCAGCAATGAAATCAAAAGACGCCTACTCCTTGGAAGGAAAGTTATGGCCAACCTGGATAGCATATTGAAAAGCAGAAACATTACTTTGCCAACAAAGGTCCGTCTAATCAAGGCTATGGTTTTTCCAGTAGTCATGTATGGATGTGAGAGTTGGACAGTGAAAAAGGCTGAGCACCGAAGAATTGACGCTTTTGAACTGTGGTGTTGAAGTTTGAAGACTCTTGAGAGACTACAAGGAGATCCAACCAGTCCATCCTAAAAGAAAACAGTCCTGGATATTCATTGGAAGGACTGATGTTGAAGCTGAAACTCCAATACTTTGGCCACCTCATGCAAAGAGTTGACTCACTGGAAAAGACCCTGATGCTGTGAAGGATTGGGGGCAGCAGGAGAAGGGAACAAAGGATGAGATGGCTGGATGGCATCACCGACTCAATGGACATGGGTTTGGGTGGACTCTGGGAGCCGGTGATGGACAGGGAGGCCTGGTGTGCTGTGGTTCATGAGGTCACAAAGAGTCGGACACGACTGAGGGACTGAACTGAACTGATTTTAATAATGTAACTCTAAACATGGGACCAAGAGGCTAGTAAAACATGGATGGTCCAGAGACTTTTGCTACTCACAAGGCCTGGTCTAGTAACAGCACACTGAGTGACGTATCAATGGAATCTTCACTAGACTTGGGAATGAGCCTTCTCAGCATGGTGGGACAGTGGTCATGAAATGCCCCCAAAGCATGGTTGAAAATGTGGCTACGAAGGGGCCCTGGTGACTGGACGTTGGTAATTGCCACCGTAGCTACCTCTACAAAAATGAAATCATGACCACTGCAAGCTGCTGACCTTCAACAGCCCCTAAAAGAAGTTCAGGGTAGAGATCAGAAATAAGGCACTCGGTGTTCTGGGAAAAACTGGAAGAACAGGCCTTCAGATAGTCAGATGTTTCCAGGTCAAGATTTTTATGAGCCCAAATTCTTGCATCCTCTCATACCTAGAGGAATACTAATGTTATGGACCAATGTCTGGTCCTGGTTCTCCTGGTGAGCCCCTCAGCAGTTTATCTACTTCTATTAATCTTTGAGCCATGTTTCTTTAACTTTCTTGTTAAGTTTGTTTCTTCTAGAATACAAATAAATCTCCAAATTGTAATACAACTAGAATATCCCCCAGCCAACACCCAGACAATGCTGGAACAAGCTGCTTTATGGTTCTGCGGACTCTCATCTCCCTCTGTAAATGCACCCTGGCACAAAGTGGGCATTGGGCCTCAGGACCGCACAATGTCCCTGCGCAGCTTGAAGAAGCCAGAGCGGTCATTGCCCCATTCCCCAGTGACTTGGGTCTCCATGGTCCAAGACAAGGATAAGGTAGGTAGACAGGCAGTCATGAGCAGGGTGTCAAGGGGCCAAAGTTTGGCCCATAAATAAAAAGAGGGGGGAATGTGGCGCCGTATACCAAGGTCACAGGATAAAAATCGCTGGAACTGACCAAGCCCCATAGCAACTGTTGCCATGACCCTCCGGATCTAAACGGGCCAGTACCCTAACCCCATAATATGTAAGATACCCACCCTACTATCCACCCTATAGCATCCTAACCAATTACCTAATGCCACCATTCCAGCAGGAAGTTTCTCTGTCTGAAGGCTATGGAACTGGCTGCAAACCTGCAAAAGCGTTTGGCTCTCCTCTGAAATGGCCAGCTGTTTTAACAGCAGCTCCCACTCTAATAAATTTTATTCTCCTCTCATTCTGCCTCATGCCTGGAAATTCTTTTCCAATCCCCACACAGACCACGACACTTAGCACAGGATAGAATTACCACACGGAAGATCGTACACAGTCGGCCGACAGTCAGAATTTTGAACTGGAGTGTGATTCCAAAGCCCAAGCTGTTAATCAGGAGACTGCAGTTTAAGCCTCTACAAATCGCTCGCTGATTAAAACTGTTAATTATGAGAGGGGAGAAAAAGATGATTAGTCAAGCCATCCAGTTACATCTGAACCCCGGAACGGGATGAGCAAGAAGACTGAAGACTAAGTACGCCAGGGGCACGATGGGTGGGCGGAAGAGAGCAACAAGGACAGGGGGCTAGGCTAGATGAAGTAAAGAGCAAGAGCCGCTCTTTAGGACTGCTTCTGGAGGCAGGGTGTGAACGGCTCAGACAGGACTGAGTCCCCCAACACTGAAGCCACTGAGCTGCTTCCGCGGCCCTACCGCTGGACCCGGCCGAAGCGGAATCTCTGTAAGCGGTGGTGTCCGCAGCCTAGAAGCCCGCTCAACCCGCCTCCCCCAAGGCCCGAGCCGGCTGTCCAAGCACTATTCCGGTTTCCGGATCAAACCTGGAGAGATCGCGCAGAGTACGTTTCCAAAGGAAGCACTAACGCGGACTGGCGCCGGTGCACTGTCTCCCGACGCTGGTCACACGCGCAGGCTTTCCTCCACCAAGCCCCGCTTCCCCAAACACGGGGCTCGCGTGAGGAAACGCGCGTGCGCCCTGTCAGCCAATGGCGCGCGGCCCTGCTCCGCCGCTCGCCCGTGAGCGCCCGCTGGGCCTCTCGCTCCCGCCTTCCCGCCCCGCCCCCATCCGAATGTGAGGGCGGATGTGACGACAGCTCCAAGTCGGACGGAGGCGGGTTTCTTTTCGGCGCCTTTCTTTCTCCGGAGGAAGCGATTGGCTGGCGTGGAGCGAAAGAGGCGGGACAAGTTGCCGCGGGTTCAGTGCCGCCACTGGAACCGGGAGATGCGGCGCAGGGGCTGTCGCTGTGTTGGTTTTTATCCGAGTCTCGTCTCCTTCAGCGGTTTCGATCATGCTGTTACCTTCGGACGTAGCCCGGCTGGTGTTGGGTAAGCGCCGGCGCGGGAGGGAGGGGTACTGGGTCAGGCTAAGCCGGACGGGAGGACCTTTCGAGCCGGAGGTTTTTCCCAGGGTGGGGAAGCTTTGGGGCTTTGCCTCCCCACCTACAAGTTCAGACTGGCGGTGAATCTTCTTCAGTGGGAGGCTCGGGCGGTTTAAGTTTCTTTATGTGTGAATGCGCCTCTCTTCCGAGACTCTGTGGCGAGGGGCGGCTGAAGAGAAACTCCGGGTGGAACACCTGAGGCCCGGATTTGGAGGGAAAGTCGGGCCTGCACACTTAACTAGAATCCTGCAGGGGAGTTGCCTACGTGATGGATGGACTGCGTGTTCTTCAACCTTGGGCTCACTTTCCTGTGTCAGAGCTGGGGCCGAATTAGGAAAAATAAAAGTCTTCCCCAGCCACCCAGCTTTAGCGAAGGACCTTCCTGACGGCCTTCTCATAACTTGCCTTTAGAGCGACGAATCTGGAGCGAATGAAGTGATACTGCCTCTCTATCCCCCAGCCTCCTGCAAGAAGTCGTAGAATGTAGAGGTTTGAAACGCCAATTGCATACTTTTAAGACAGCAGCAATACTTTTTTTTTTTTAATTAGCAAGACTTTTCATTGGAAATGCCTTCCAGTTGAACGTTTTCTAGTCCTAGTTTTTCCTCAGTTTGAAGAGTGACACTGCCAGTTGTCAGGGTGTATTGTCTGTGCAGGAAACGGGTTTTGTTGTTTGTCCCCTGAAAGAATAAAGAGTATTGTATTGCTGGGAATGAGAGCCACATAAAACTCAAAACCGGAGCCAAATTTACAGACATCATATGTGAATGATTAAATGGTAAACATCTGTTCTAAAACTTCCCTTGGTATCCAGAGGCCATTACTAATATTACTTTACTGTCAGAAAAATCCATTTCTTCCCTTGTTAAAGTATTCGGCCCTGTCCAAAAAAGAAAAAAGTTTTTATGCACAGACTCTTGACAAGCACATTTTGCAGGCAACTTTAGAGGGTAATGGTTCTACCATCTGTTTTTAGAGAAAATAATCACTTAAATTTAAACTAATATTTTCTTAATGTTTGGTTAATCTTTTGCCCACTTTATCAGAACTGAATATCAACAGTTAACCTACATCTAAAATGAAAGCTGCCTATCTTGTAATTGTTCTATTAATTAGGCTTATTTGTAAACAGATCCAAAGTAGACTTTTCACAAAATTCACAATAATACATACTTTATTATGGTAGCTGTTCTGTTTGCTTTGTGGGATGTTTAGCAGCATCCCTGGCTTCTATCCATTAGATGCCAGCAGGGACCCAGTTCCCACCTTCACCCAATTGTGAGAACAACCTAAGTGTCCAAATATTACCAATATATTTCCTGGAGGGCAAGGACCACTGGTCTTAAGGAAGCAGTACGATTTTCTAACTGGAATAATTTAAACAAACTTGTGAGTATTCTAGACTTCCTCCTTCTTTAAAAACGGATAAAAATTACAGTCATTGTTTCTTATTTGTCATTCACATTCCATTTTTATTGCCATCAGTACTAACAGTATGCCTCCCATTTCTCCTTTGGACTGTTTTCATAGTTTCTCATATAGTCTTGGAATTCGTCTTATTTATGGTTACAAAAATCCGCCTGAAGCATTCATACTACACCTCCAATTCTAATAGTTGAAAGAGTTGTGCACTTACCAGACATTTCAAGTTGTACAAAAGAATATACACTACCAAAGACAGCAAATCTCACCACTCTTGGTTTTTTCATTTAGCATTATCATGTCACCACGGAGATCTATGAATCACGAAACTTAGTAGCTTAAAAATTTAACAGTTTTATTCTTTGCTCATGATTCTTCTGTCAGTACTCCCACTCAGTACTGCTTCAGTCCTTCTCATTGTTGCCCCTTTTGTTCATCATGTTCTTGCAGCAAATCTTTGTTTGCTTAGTATGTTCCAGGCACTGTGCCAATTGCTAAAAATAGAGTTCTCCCCTTAGAATTTACATAATTAGGTTTTTTACCCTTATCCACACATACCAAAACACTTTTCTAGACCCCCACCTCTTATTTTATCTCATGCTCTTTGTTTCCCAATTCACAAGTCAAACTTATTCAAGGAATAAGCTCTGGTTGGTTACTGTACTTCCTTACTTAACTTTCATTCTTCAACATACTGCACTGACTTTTGTACCTCACTACTCCATTTAAATAGCCTTGCTACTCGGCTGTATCCACCTATTGCCCTGCTACAATTTCTTTAAATATTGTACAGGTCAAAATATATACATCAAAGTGCCATTTGTTGTTTCTGAGCCACCAGTTTTGGTTTTATAAGTATCTCATACAAGGTATTCTGCGGACCTGGTCCTACAAATCTCTTTTGCTTGATCTCAAGTTCTCAACATATGCCCTATGCCCCAAGCATTCCAAACTACTTGCAGTTTCTCCAGATGCTCTTGTTAATGTATTTTGTTCTCTCTGCCTGCAACGTTTTTCTCCCTGTCTTCCTAGTACACTTGTATTTAAGGTTCAAGTCAGTTGTAATCTCAAACTGTTTCCAGCAGGTACAGTTAATACTTTCCCTTACATGCTCCCATGGCATTGTCGATTACTTGTATCATACTCTTACTTTCTTTTATTGTAGCTGTGTGTTTACTTACTCTTTTTTTTTAAATATGAAATTTAACCATTGTAGCCATTTTTACAATTCTGTGGTGTTAAGTATAATCATATTTTTCTGTAACCATCACCATCATTCACTTGTAGAACTTTGCCTTCCCAAACCAAAACTTACTTTTTGACCTATTTAGTATTCTTCATCTGTGCATGCTCAGTCATGTCCGACTCTGCGACCCCATAGACTATATAGCCTGCCAGGCTCCTCTGCCCATGGAATTTTCCAAGCACGAATACTGGAGTGGGTTGCCATTTGCTACTCCATTCAGTATTCTTATTCTAGAATTAATGTACAGGCTTCAAGAGTTGTGGGAGGCCTCAAACTATCTGTAAAGTTTTATGTACAGGTGGGGCATTTTTTATAGGTAAAGTATCCAGAACTTTTTTTAGATTCCTAAATAAATTTGTTCCTTTCTGTATGAGTCAGCATCTATTAAGGAAAACTGAAACTAATCTGAGTATTTAGCATGGAGGAATTTAATGAGGGAATTGGTCACATTGGTGAAAAGCTAAAAAACCAAGCAGCTTACATGAGCCAACCTGGAAGTTAATAAACAGCAGGAAACCACTCTGATACCAGGAAGACAAGTAGAGATGAAACCCAGAGGCTGGTTTCACTATGTGAAAACTAGAAAGTAGACTTGTCTGATATGGGAGTAGAGGAAATTCTACAAGGGCAAAGAGGGAATGGGAGGAAAAAACCATGGCTCCTAATAACTGCCCTCCAATCTCCCACTGGTGCTTCCCATTGATTGAACCCAGTCAGAAGCTAGCTGACATGGAACCCAGAAAATTGCCTGCAGGGGGATCAGTTTTCCTGTCCTACAGTACAGAGCAGGGGAAGCAGGAAGAGTGGATTTGAAGGCAAACAACCAGGACCAGCATACCTCGTGGAAGTTGAAGAGCCACTGGTTCTATTCATCTTTACATCACTGTATCACTAAGACATAGATATTTAATATTTACAAAGGTGTAGCTATGATCATGACCTTCCCCTTTGTTGACTGAATAATATCTGTCATTTATTCAGAATCTGTTATTTATTCATAATCATATGTCATTGCTGACACAGCATCTTATGATCCTCTCCCCTTTGGTGTTTTCAGTTGTATTTCCAACTATTCTCTATCATAGATTCTGTGCTTCATTCAGACCAGGCATGTTCTTCAAACATGCTCCATATATGCTTTCCATCAGCTTTGTTGACTCATCTCTTCCTTGAAACATGCTTAATATTCCCCAAGTCAGTTTATACTTTCTCCAGCCCCTATAAAATAAGGCTGTGTTACCACCTTTGCTTTTTATTACAGTTATTTGCATATATATATCTTCTGGGTCCTTGTAGATTATAGCTTCTTTTAGAGAGATTTTCTTTTGTTATTTGTGGATCTAGTAATATAAAGCACTGGAAGTTAAGTCTGAAGATCTTAAGGACTTTCCTGGTAGTCCAGCAGTTAAGACTCCACCCTTCCATTGCAGAGAGCACAGTTCCATTCCTGGGCAGGGAACTAAAATCCCACAAGGTTGGGGAGGGTGGGGAGGAATCTCAAACTACTGATATTTTGAGGAAACTATTACAATATGTAAAGGAAATATTTTCAAATAAGAGGATTAGCTCTCTTTCTTTCTTCATCAGATGCATCTCTCTTTATCATTCCCACTCTATAAATGAGAGGGCAGGATCTTGGCCAACCTGCCAACCTAAAATTCAAAACCCTAGATATTGCTAGGAATTTGTCTTTCCTTTTTCAATTATGTTTTCCCTTCAGTCTATTTTATTACTCATTACCGGGGGCTTCCCAGGTGGCGCTAGTGATAAAGAACCTGCCTGCCAATACAGGAGAAATAAAGAGATGTAGGTTTTATCCCTGGGTCGGGAAGATTCCCTGGGGGAGGGCAATTTATCTTTTCCTCTCTATAAATAGGAATAAGAGAGGGGAGACTCTTGGCATCCAAATTTCTAAAATTCAAAACCCTAGATATAGCTCGGATTTTGCCTTTTCTTTTTCAGATATGTTTTTTCTTCAGTCTGTTTTGTCATTACCTCCACTGAAAAGCAGGCACAGGACAATATTAAGAAAAAAAGAAATTCAAGTTTCCTATTTGAACATAGGTCAGTAAGTTTACACAAAAGATGTAGTTATCTTACTCTAAACTTTTTTAAAGGAATAAAAAGAAAAAACATTTTGATTGAAGAGTAATCTTTTTTAATAAAAGATAATTGGTCTCTATTTTGTGTTTTCATTGTAGCATTTTAGATTTCAGATAATTTGTACCTAAAATTTCTCCCATTATTCTGACTGAGAACTGGTACAATCAGGTACTTAGGGATGATAAATAAGCTTTTTGTAGGCAATGTAAATGTAGTAATAAATGAGCATAAAGCAGTCAACTGTCACTTTAATATTATTTTGGAACTTTCTGGACAAAAGTAAACCAGAATACATCAAGCCTGAAATGGGTATTCTAGATAGTCCAAAGTTGGGCTTCTTTTTTTTTTAAGAGCAAGAGACATATGTCTCAGATACTGCTATTTAAAGATGCATTTTAACTTTTTAAACACTTGTTAAAAGACATTCTAGCTTTTTAACAAAGCCTTTACTCAAGTGTAGACTATACAAAGCTATAATGTGAGAAGCCAAAAACTGTCTGAGCTTTGGTGATTCGCTTTTTCTGGCTGCACTGCTTGTAGAATCTTAGTTGCCCAAACAGGGATTGAACCCCAGACTTCATTAGTGAAAGCACAGAGTTTAACCACTGGACCACAAGGGAATTCCCACCATATTTTCTAGAACAGCTAACTGTATATCATTATATTCTGTCTTGAGCCTTTCTCAAACCTTATTTTGCTATTTTCCTTAATTACCCCTTGCGTGATATTTTAGGATTACAAATATCAGTATCAGTTCAGTTGCTCAGTTGTGTCCAGCTCTTTGTGACCCCATGGACTGCAGCACACCAGTCTTCCTGTCCATCACCAACTCCCAGAGCTTGCTCAAACTCACATCCATTAAGTTGGTGATGCCATCCAACCATCTCATCCTCTCTTGTCCCATTCTGCTTTCAATCTTTCCCAGCATCAGGGTCTTTTCAAATGAGTCAGCTCTTCACATCAAGTGGCCAAAGTATTGGAGTTTCAGCTTCAGCATCAGTCCTTCCAGTGAATATTCAGGACTGATTTCCTTTAGGATGGACTGGTTTGATCTCCTTGCAGTGCAAGGGACTCTCAAGAGTCTTCTCCAACACCACAGTTCAAAAGCATCAGTTCAGCACTCAGCTTTCTTTATGGTCCAACTGTCACATCCATATATGGAAAAACCATAGCTTTGACTAGGTGGACCTTTGTTGGCAAAGAAATGTCTCTGCTTTTTAATATACTCTCAAGGTTGGTCATAACTTTCCTTCCAAGGAGTAAGTGTCTTAATTTCAAGGCTGCAGTCACCATCTGCAGTGATTTTGGAGCCCAGAAAAATAGAGTCTGCCACTGTTTCCAATGTTTCCCCATCTATTTGCCATGAAGTGTTGGGACTGGATGCCATGATCTTAGTTTTTTTAATGTTGTGTTTTAAGCCAAGTTACAAATAGACTCTTTATATATTGTATGTATACCTGTGATTTATGCATAAAAGACATATTTTATTCTTTCTCTCTCCTCCCCGATACCAGTTGTCACCCCTTTGGGGGTGTGTCACTGTTTTTGAGAACACTTGGTCTGCTGCTGCTGCTAAGTCACTTGAGTCGTGTCCAACTCTGTGTGACCCCATAGATGGCAGCCCACCAGGCTCTGCCATCCCTGGGATTCCAGGCACGAATACTGGGGTGGGTTGCTATTTCCTTCTCCAATGCATAAAAGTGAAAGTGAAGTCTCTTAGTCGTGTCTGACTTCTAGCAACCCCGTGGACTGCAGCCCATCAGGCTCCTCTGTCCATGGGATTTTCCAGGCAATAGTACTGAAGTGGGGTGCCATTGCCTTCTCAAATACTTGGTCTAGAGAAAAGCAAATCTACTTTAAGGAATTAGATTTCATGCCATTACCTATTACAAGCCCCAAGTGATTACCAGTGTATCTGGGGTGATTAGTACTTTTAAAACTTTCTGCCATAAAAAGAAACAGTTTGGGGTCTTCAGTTTAAAATTTGAAGCATATAAAGAAAAAGCGCTGACTGCCCTGTTTCCACAATGACTCTAGTGGTCTATAGGCTATAGTGGTCTAAATTTCTAAATTCATGAAGTCCTAGTGGTGGCTGACTTAACTTATGCCAAATAATGTGACTGTCAGAAAGCCAATCATAAAAGCTGATTTCAGCTGGCTATAGTTTTATATGAGTTTATATTGGATTGTTTATTTGTGAAAAATGAAAAAAAAAAACGGGAAATAGCCATCTTTGATCCACGTAATTTCACATCCGACGTGATTTTATATTTTCAGTGATGGGGATATTGAAATAATAGTATCTGAAATAAAAGGTTTTTTCTGATTTCTAAGTTTTCTCGCACTCCAAATGACAATGTCTTTGGTATGTTTATTTCTTCTGTAGTATTAATTAGCTAGAGGTTGGAAAACTGATTCATCAGCTATGAGTACAAACTAGTGCATGCATGCATGTATGGTCACTTCAGTCATGTTCGACTATTTGTGACCCTGTGGACTGAGTCCACCAGGCTCCTCTGTCCACGGGATTCTCCAGACAAGAATACTGGAGTGGGTTGCCATTTCTTCCTCCAGGAGATCTTCCCGACCCAGGGATCGAACCCAGGTCTCCTGTATCTCCTTCTCATTTCTTCACCACTGAGCCACTGGTGAATGGGTGCCAACATCCCAGCCAGTGCGTATGTGTGTGTGCTTAGTAGTGTTTGACTCTGTCAACCCCATGGACTGTAGGGCCCCAGGCTCTTCTGTCCATGGAATTTTCCAGGCAAAAATACTAGAGTGGGTTGCCATTTCCTTCTCCCTAAAATGGGACAATTACCTTGCTCTTTTCTTTTTTTAAATGCTCATAACTTTGCAGGCTTTCTCAATTTTTTGACTTGTAGGGCCTGGTTAAAGATACTATTCCAGGTAAATTTTATGATTTTAAAGTTGGGAAAGACCTTAGTAATAATTGCCAGGCATGCATGCATGCTAAGTCACTTTAGTTGATCCGATTGTATGACCATGGACTGTAGCCTGCCAGGCTGCTCTGTCCATGAGATTCTCCAGGCATCAATACTGGAGTAGGTTCCCATGCCCTCCTCCAGGGCATCTTCCCAACCCAGAGATTGAACTTGTGTCTCTTACGTCTCCTGGATTGGAAGGCAGGTTCTTTACCATTACCACCACCTGAGAAGCCCAAAAATTGGCTTAGTAGTTATTAACTATTATACTAACACTGAGGTAAATATACTGGAAAGGGAACCTAGTGTCTTGTAATAGGAATTATCTTGTAATAATTCTTGTATATAGAGAATTCAAAGAAAAAATTCTCTGAGGAAATGATAATTACTTCAGTAGACCTGAAGAATGAGTTGAAATTAGCTAGGCTAAGAAAGAACATCCCCAGTGGCTCAACTGTAAAGGACTTGCCTGCAGTGCAGGAGATGTAGCAGGAGCTGTGGGTTCAATTCCTGAGTCAGAAAGATCCCCTGGAGAAGGAAATGGCAACACACTCCAATATTCTTGCCTGGAAAATCCTATGCACAGTTCATGGGGTTGCAAAAGAGTTGACACAGCTTAGCAACTAAAAAGAGCAACAACACCAACCTCTCCCTTTGGATCTTCCCTGGTGGCTCAGATGGTAAAGAATCTGCCTACAATGAAGGAAACTTGGGTTCAATCCCTGGGTCAAAAAGATTTCTTGGAGGAGGAAATGGCTACCCACTCTAGTACTCTTTGGCTTCCCTGGTGGCTCAGACGGTAAAAAACTTGCCTGCGATCCAGGAGACCTGGGTTTGATCCCTGGGTCGGGAAGATTCTCTGGATAAGAGAACAAATACCCACTCCAATATTCTTGACTGGAGAATTCCATGGACAGAGGAGCCTAGTGGGCTGCAGTCCATGGGGTTGCAAAAAGTCAGACACAGCTGAGCAGCTAATATTCACACAGAAGCTAAGAAAAGATAAGCTACACAAGCTAAGAAAAGATAAGCTGCCCAAGCAAAGGCAATAGCACGTACAGTGTTCTTGAAATAAGAGCATTCATATACTGAAAAGATGTTCAACATTGCTACACTAATTATTAAGAAATAACAAATTAAAACTATAATAAAGTACCTTCTCACACACTGGTCAGAATGGCCATTATTAATAAGTTTCACAAACAACAAATGCTGGAGAAGGTGTGGAGAAAAGGGAACCCTCCTAGATGGTTGGTGGAAATGCAGGTCAGTGCAGCCACTATGGAAAACAGTACAGAGTTTCCTCAAAAAACTAAAAATAGCATTGCCATATGATCTGGAAAGCCTACTCCTGGGCATATACCCAGACAAAAAGATAACACTTAGGCCTATGTATACAGCAGCACTATTCACAGCAGCCAAGACATGAAAAGAACCTAAACGTCCACTGACACATGACTGGTGGTACATATATATACAAAGGAATATTACTCAGTCATAAAAAAGGATGAAATAATGCTATTTGCATCAGCGTGGCTGGACTTGAGATTATCATATTAAGTGAGTCTGTTTTGGTGATGACCATTATAAAAGGCATGAAATGCTCTCTCATCATGGTTTTTATTTGTATTTCCTAAACCCATTTAGCGATGTTTAGCATCATTTCACAGATCAGTTGACCTTTCACTTTTTTTCTACCGAGAAATATCTATTCAGATCTTTCATCCACTTTTAAACTGGATAATTTGGTTTTTTGCTCTTGAATTGTATTGAGTTCTTCATTTTGGTTATGAATCCCTTATCAGATATATGGAAATACTTTTTCCCATTCCATAGGTTGTTTTTTCATTTTGCTGATGGTTTCTTTTGCTGTGCAGAAGCTTTTTAATTTGATATGTTTCAGCTTGTTCATTTTGTTTTGTTACTTGTGCATTAGGTGTCAAATCCAGAAAAGCATTGCCAAGATCCATGTCAGGGAGCTTTTTCCTATATTCTTCTAGGAGTTTCATGCTTTCAGGTCTTATGTTTAAATCTTTAGTCTATTTCAAGTTACTTTTCATGAGTGTTGTAAGACAAGGGTCTAGTTTCACTCCTTTACATGTGAATATACAGTTTTCCTACCACCATTCATTGAAGGGATGGTCTTTGTCCCATTAAGTATTCTTGACTCCCTTGTCAAATTTAGTTGACCGTATATGCTGGGGATTGTTTTTAGACTCTCAATTCTGTTCCTTTGGTCTATTTTTATGCCAGTACCATACTAAATACTGTTTACTATGACTTTATAGCCTATTGACTAGAGTTTTTCTTTTAAACAGCTATTTTATAAATTCTGCTTTGTACTTCAGCACAAATTGGTGTTTCTGGCAAAGCTGCAGAATTCCATAATGTTCACCTGAAGCTGCATCTCTGATAAGAAATTGCTGTAGTGTTTTCAAGAGCAGTTTTAATCAAAAGTTTAGAATTTACTGACATTACTGAATTAATTTTATTAATTATTTTATTTTTATTTTTCATTTAGGATACTTACAACAGGAGAACCTTACTTCTACCTGCCAGGCTTTTATTTTGGAAAGTTCAGATTTAAAAGAATATGCAGAACACTGTACAGATGAAGGTTTTATCCCAGCCTGCTTACTGGTGAGTGATATGTTCCTTAAGGAAATATTTCATCATTGACCAACATAAGACACTATAAACACCGTCGTAATGAACATTATTGACCAGAGGATTTTTGCAGAAACTAACATGATGGCCAGCGATTTGTTATATAAGTCAGTATTGAAATACTCCTGTCAGTAGTGTTCAGGGAACAAAATACATATTAATATGAGTCTGACTGATATTGTGTTAAAAATCAGCTCATTAGCAAAAGTCAAAATGAGCAGAAATTTGAGAGTTTGTAATCATGTGTAAGTGGAAAGACCCAAAGGAGACTAGCTCTTCTTTTCACCCATTTATGTCAAAGTGGGAAGTGAATTACAAGTTTGAGGATCAGTTTTAAAATAACACCCTCAATTCTAATTAGTTCCACAACTGCTTGTCCTGGGGCTTATTTGTTTATTGCCTGTTATGGGCTAAATATTTGTATCCCTCCAAAATTCATATGTTAAAATCCCATCCCTCAGTGTGATGGTATTTAGAAGTAAGACCTTTAGAAAGTATTAAAGGTCGTGAGGTTGGGACCCTCATGATGTGGTTTAAAAAGTGAAGGAGAATTCTCTATATACACACACCAGAGAAAGGCCATGTGAACACACATTAAGAAGGGGGATGTATATAGGCCAGGAATTTGGTTCTCACCAGGAACCAGATCATCTGGCAGCTTGATCTTGGATTTTCCAGCCTTCAGAACAATGAGAAATAAATGTCTGTTATTTAAGCCACCTGATCTATGACATTATGTGGTGGTCTAGTCTGTCCTATGTCTGGCTTTCCTATAGTTGCTTACTTCAGAAAAGTATAAAACAGATATTTTGATATCTTATGACTTGTTTTTTAAACATCACTAGATGAATAGAGCCTTGTTTGGTGAATAATGGTGGATATATGCTAGAACTACAGTATTTGAAATGGTGTTTTGTCATCTTATTTTAAACATAGATCCTTAGATTGATCTCAGCTGTCACAAACAACATGATTATCTATGGAGGAAACCTAAAAAAAAAAACCTATAAAACTGCCAGAGTTTTAGCAAGGTCACAGGATACAAAGTGTACAAAAGTGCATCATATTTCTTTATACCTACAATGAAAAATTTTTTTAAAATATATATATAATTTACAGTAGCACTCAACAAACAAAAATAAAAGGAAAAATACATTGTGTTCATGGAATGAATAACTCATTACTGTTAAGATGTCCATTCTCTACATTTTGATCTATACATTCATTACAGTTAAAATCCCAACAAGTAATTTTTTTTGTTTTTAAATGGCCATTTATTAAATGTATCTGATCGGCAAGGTACCATGTATATCCTTTTGCTGTTCACACAGTTTTTTCAAGAATAAACAGATAAACTATATCTAATACATTTGCTTTGGGGGAATGGCTAACAATGTGACACACAAGTCCTTGTGTCTGCCTAAGGGAAATATAATAACTCTTCTACATATAAACCTTGAAATTGCAAACTTTCAAAGATGCAAGCGTGCCACTTACTACCAAGATATCACTGGACCATTGTTTTCAAGAGAGCAAATAAAATTGAATCCATCAAGGAACCAGAACCTGTGCCTTCAAAGTCAGGTGTGAGTGAAATTGCAGCTTTCCCTCCATCTATTGCTGACAATCTTTCAGCTGTACCATCTCCCACCTCCACTTCCTCCTCCAGTCAGTAACTTTCTTCTTGCATTTTGACTCCATGCCAGCTGTTGTACTACTTTTTTTTTCAAGGTACTGTCATAAAAAAGTAAACTCAAAACTGTTTTCTTTCTGTTTGTTTTTTATGTATTATTTGTGTGAAAAGTATTATAAACCTATCACAATACAGTACTATATAGCCACTTTTGTTTCATTTTGATACCAATTAGAATATGATTCTCCTAATTTACGAAATATCTGCCAGGAACATAACTTGACATCGGTAAACTGATAACATCTTATAAATAACATATAACATCTTATAAATGTTATATGTTATTATAACATTTTATAAATCATAAAATAACATCTTATAAATCAAACAGATCAGTAACTTGACAGCAGGACCTCATTTGAACTGATATTCATAGCCCTTTTAAAAAATCTAAGTCTGTGTAACTATTTATCCATTTAGTTATAGAAATGTTAATATTATATTGTGGGATACTGTCCCAATCCCAACAGAGTTATTACATAATATGCAGTTTATGTCCATAATCTGAAATTTAAAGCACATTTAAAAGTGATGCTGATAAAGGGGAAGGCATTGCATATGTGGAAGCAGGGGTTCATGGAGAATCTCTATACCTTCCTCTCAATTTTATTGTGAACGTTAGATCCTTTTAAAAATTAAATAACACATATAATCCCAACAGTTTCAAGAATTTTGCGTCTTCACTGCCAATGACTTGATACTCTTGGGTTCTTCATTTATTTAATGACAGTACTTTTAAAGGATGAAAGTATTCAGGGGAAACTACTCAGTAAACTTTTTAGAATTCACATCATAAAATAAGGTTTATTCCAGAAATAATTTATCCTTCCTGCCAAATACTCTGTAAGTATTTGTCAAACTACAAAAAACATTGTTCCAAAAAACCAAACAAGTCCTAATCACATTATTAACATCAACTTATATTCCAGTATCAGATTGGCTTATATTGAATTGGTTAATTGCCAGTAGTTGAATTTTTTTTTAAGTAGCACCCAAATAAAAGATAATTTTTCCCTTTATTATTTGTAATGCCTTTCTTTGTCTTTGTTTTAGTCTCTTATCAAAATACTGCTACTCCAGCTTTCTTTTCATTTCTATTTGCCTGGATAATCTTTGCATCTCTTCATTTTCAGTCTGTGTGTGTCTTTCAATTTGAACTGAGTGTCTTGTAGATAGCATATAACCTTCACACTAGCTTTATAGTAGATGATCTACTACTTTTACTGTGTGTTTTTCTTTAACAGTGAGGTTTTTGTTTTTTGTTTTTTTAAATAATTTTCTTATTTCTAGCTATAGCCTCTACTTTTTCATTTAAGGAAGTCCATTTAAACGTTACTTATAAGGCCAGTTTAGTGGTGATGAACTCCTTTGGTTTTTGAACGTCTTGGAAATCATATCTCTCCTTTACCTGGCATGTGAATTTTCTGCTGAAATATCCTCTGATCATATTTGTATGTCATGAGTTGTTTTTGTCTTGATTCTTTTAAGATTCTCTGTTTAACGTTTGGCAGTTATATTGTGTCTTGGTATGGGTCTCTTTCATTTCATTTTATATGGGAGTATATGCTTTCTGTATTTGGATGTCTTTTCCTTTGACAAGTTAGGCAAGTATTCAGCCATTTTGTCTTTAAATAGGTTTCCTTTTCTTTCTCTCTTCTGCTTCTGGAAACCCTGTTATGAGAATACTAGTGTGCATGATGTTGTCCCAGAGATCCTTTAAACTGTCTTCGTTTTTTTCAGTCTTTTTATTTTTAGTTGGGTGATTTTCACTACTTTGTCTTCCAGGTTGCTGATTCATTCTTTGGCATTCTCTAGTCTGTCGATCCTCTGTAGTGTTCTTTTCACTCCAGTTATTGTGATCTTCAGTCCTTATTAGTTCTTATATTTTCTCTTTGTTGAAGTTCTCCCTTGAGTTCATCCATTCTTCTCCAGAGTTCAGTGAGCATCTTTTTGACTATTACATTAAACTCTTTATCTGGTGAATTGATAATCTCTGCTTTGTTAATTAGTTCATTTTCTAAGGTTTTGTCTCTTTGAAAGGTACTTCTTTGTCTCTTCATTTCGCCTAACTTTCTGTATTTGTTTCTATTATTAGGTGTATAAACTAAGCTTCCTGGTCTTGAAAGAGTGACCTAACATAGAAGGTGTCCTGTGGGCTCAGTAGTACAGTTCCCCTGTCACCAAAGCCAGGTGCTCTAAGGGTATCCACTGTATGGGCTGTGTGAACCTTGCTGTTGTGGTTGAGTTGCAACCGCTGTGGGTGTGGTGGTGGGCAGAGCTGTCCTCCAGCCCAGGGGCCCGAGGCCCAGCCACTACTGTTGCTGGCTTGCTGATGTGCAATGCTGGTCCCTTGGAGGAGGAGCACGCGTACCACTTAAGTAGTATTGTGGAAAAATAACCGAGATAGTTCTTAAAAAGGATATGTTAAGGGACTCACATTACTTGATCTTAAGGCTTAACTAACGAGCAGTAGTAATTAGTATTGAATGGTATTAGGAAATGATTAGGCATTAGATCAGTGAAACAAAATACAAACTTCAAATGTGATTTTTGACAAAAGTTCAGAAAATTGACTGGAAAAAGAATAATCTTAACAACAAATGGTGATAGGGCAATTAGACAACCAGATTTAAAAAGGAAAAAAAAGAACATTTACACATACCTCATAAAAAATTAACCAGTCTGGATAATAGATCAAAAATGTAAAACATAAAGCTATAAAGAACAAAATTTGTGCAGTCTTGGTTTTGGTAATGAATTTTTAGACATGATACCAAAAGTACTGACTAAAATAAAAATTTGATAAATTCAAATTTATAAAAATTTAAAATTTTTGCTCTATAAAAAAACACTGTTAAAAGAATGACAGCTATAGGGTAAGAAAAAGTTTTTGCAGCTCTGAAAAAGGGATTGTGTGTAGAATATATAAGAAACTTTTTTTAAATGAATTTTTTCTTATATGGGCAAGAGATCTGAAGACCCTCCCCCAAAAAACTATAGGACTGGCAATAAAATGTGAAAAAAATACTCCACGTTATTAGCTGTTAGGAAAATGACCGTTACTACCCCGAGCAGATACCAATATATACATGTTAGAATGGCTAGTATAAAAAATAATTTTAAAGGTGCTGCAAAATCATATAGCTGCTTTGCCCAACAGCTTGGTTGTTGTTTTTAAAGTTAAACTACTGAGTCCCATGTGACCTAGCATTCATACACCCAGATATTTATCCAAGTGAACTGGAAAACTTATATTCACACAAAAACATATACTGAAAATAACCAAGATGTCTTTCAACAAGTGAGTAAATAAACTGTTCTTCTTGCTAAGCAGTAAAAAGCAGCACTGATGACTCATAACATGAATGAATCTTAAAATTCTTCTCAATTCTTCTAAGTAGGCAATGTTAACAAGTAAGTTAATACAGATAGTGGGAGCCAGGCTTCTCACTCTGTGAGAAAGAAAACACAAATAAGCATGAGACCTGTGGTGTTAAATTATACAGTCAGAGATATCAGTCCAAATTAATGTTTATTTTAAAATATGTACAGATGTGTTCAGAAATAGTGTGGAGTAGCCTGTCTGTGTGTGTGTGCAGCACTGTGGGCTGTAGAAGTCTGGCTGCAGTGGTACCCTTGTAACTACCAGCAAATCCACCACCCAGATCTTTACTTCTCATGGCTCTGGAGGCTGGGAAGACCAAGATCAAGTGCTCCTCTTTCAGTTCCTGGTGAAGGCTGTCTTCCTGGCTTAGAGACAGCCACCTTCTTGCTGTGACCGCACATGAGTTTGTGTGTGTTAGTCGCTCAGTCATGTCCCACACTTTGCAATCCCATAGTCTATAGCCCACCCAGCTCCTCTGTCCATGGAATTTTCCAGGCAAGAATACTGGAGTGGGTTGCCATGCCCTTTCTCCAGGGGATCTTTCCAACCTGGGGATCAAACCAGGGTCTCCCTCATGGCCTGTATGAGTTTATGAGGACATAATTCATTATATAGCATTCATTCAGTTATTTTTTAGCTACTAAAAGCAAGTTATAATGACTAGGTTAGTATTAGACAAATCCTTTAACTTCTCAGACTTTAAATAACATAGAAGCTACTGTACTACAACCAACTATATGCAAATAAAATGGACAACCTAAAAGAAATGGGAAAGTCCTATGAAAGGTACAATCTCCTAAGACTGAACCAGGAGGAAATGAAAACTATGAACAGACCAGTCACAAGAACTGAAATTGAAACTGACTGAAACACAAAGGTCCAGGGCAAAGTGGCTTCACAGGTGAATTCTATCAAGCACTCAGAGAAGAGTTAAAACCTATCCTTCTGAAACTATTCCCAGAAAATTACAGAGGAAGGAACATTCTCATATTCATTCTGTGAGGCTGCCATGACCCAGATACCAAAACCAGATAAGGATACCACAAAAAGGAAAAATTACACCAATATCACTGATGAACACAGATGCAAAAATTCTCAACAAAATGCTAGCACACCAAATCCAACAAAACAGTAAAAGGATCATGCACCATGGTCAAGTGGGATTTATTCCAGGAATGTAAAGATTTTTTCAATATCCATAAATCAATCAGTGTAATATACCATGTCAGCAAAATTGAAGAATTAAAGACTATATGATCATCTCAATAAGTATAGAAAAGGCTTTTGATGAAATTCAACACCCATTTATTAATATGACAAAAACTCTACAAAAAGCAGGCATAGAGAGAGCCTGTCTCAACCTAATAAAGGCCATAGACAACAAACCCACAGCTAACATAACTCAACAGTGAAAAACTGAAAGCATTTTCTCTAAGATCAAGAAAAAGACAAGAATGTCCACTCACCACTTTTATTGAACATAGTTTTAGAAGGCCTATGCACAGCAGTCAGAGAAGAAATGAATCTAAATTGGAAAAGAAGTAAAATCATCACTGTTTACAGATGGCATGATCCTGTACATAGAAAATCTTAGAGATGCTACTAGAAAACTAGAGCTCATCAGTGAATTTGGTAAAGGTGCAGGGTACAAAATTAATACACATAAATATGTTGCATTTCTATACACTAATAATTAAAGATCAGAAAAAGAAACAATCCCATTTACCATTGCATCAAAAAGAATAAAATACCTGGGAATAAACCTGCCTACAAAGGCAAAAGACCTGTATTCTGAAAGTGATAAGATGTTGATGAAAGAAAGAAAAGACACAAACAGATGGAAAGATATACCATGTTCTTGGATTGGAGGAATGAGTATTGTCAAAATGACTATACTACCCAATATAATATATAGCTTCGATGCAATCCCTATCAAATTACCAGTGGCTCTTTTTTTTTCTCCCTGGGACATATGGGATCTTACCTCTACAATTTAGGAATCAAACCCATATGCCCTGAATTGGGAGTGTGGAGTCTTAACTGCTGGATCACCAAGGAAGTCCCACAGTAACATTTTCACAGAACTTGAACAAAAGATTTTTTAATTTTATGGAGACACAAAACACCCTGAATAGCTTAGCAGTCTTGAGAAAGAAAAACAGAGCTGGAGATATCAGGCTTCCTGACTCTGTTAGACATCTAGAGTCATCAAAAGAGTATGGTACTGGCACAGAAACAGAAATATAGCTCAGTGGAACAGGATTGAAAGCCCAGAAGTAAACCCTGTGGTCAATTAATGGTCAATTAATCTGTGACACAGGAGGCAAGACCATACAATGGAGAAAAGAGAATCTCTTCAATAAATGGTGCTGGGGAAACTGGACAGCTACACGTAAAGGGTTGAAATTAGACAGCATCTGACACCATAGACAAAAATAAACTGGATTAAAGACCTAACTGTAAGACCAGATACTATAAAACTCCCAGAGGATAACATTGACAAAACACTGTTTGACATGAATTGCAGCGATATTGTTTTGGATCCATCTCCTAGAGTAATGGAAATAAAAACAATAATTTAAAAAATGAGACCTACTTAAACTCAAAAGCTTTTTGCATAGCAAAGGAAACCATAAGCAAAATGAAAAGGCAACCCCGAGAATGGAAGAAAATATTTGAAAACAATGCAACTGATAATAGATTAATCTCCAAAATTTACAAATAGTTCATGCAGTCAATAGATAATACAGCTAAATCTAAAACTGTGCAGAAGATCTTAACAGACATTTGTCCAAAGAAGACATGAGGGTGGCTAAGAGGCACATGAAAACATGCTCAACATTACTAATTATTACAAAATACAGGTCAATACTACAATGAGATATCACTTCAAACTAGCCATCATCAAAAAAATCTACAAGCAAATGCTGGAAAAGGTATGAAGAAAAGGGAACCCACCTATAGTGTTGACGGGAATATAGATTGGTACAGCAACTATGGAGAAAAACTGAAAATAGAGCTACCATCCAGCAAACTCATTTCTGAACATATATCTGGAGAAAAACATGGTTCAAAAGAGTAGGTGCACCACATGTTTGTAAAGCATGTTTTCCAATAGTCAAGACATAGAAACAACTTAAATGTCCATCAGCACATGAGCAGGTAAAGAAGATGGACATACATCCTATGGAATATCATTCAGCCATTTAAATGAATGAAATAATGCCATTTGCAGGAATGTGGACGGACCCGAAGCAAGTTACAAAGACAGGTATATGATATCACTTATATGTGGAAACTGAAGAAAATTATACAAGTGAGCTTACTCATAAAACAGAAACAGACTCACATTCTTAGAGAACAAACTTATGGTTACCAAGGGGGAAGGTGGGGAGGAGGGGTAGGTTGGGAGTTTGGGGTTGACATGTGCACATTGCTGTAATTAAAATAGATTATCAACAGCTATATAGCACAAGAAAAACTGCTCAGTATTCTTTAATAACCTAAATGGGAAAAGAATTTGTAAAAGAATAGTTACATGTACGTGTATAACGGAATCATTTTACATCTAAAACTAGCACAACATTGTTAATCAACTATACTCCAATATAAAATAATTTTTTTAAGAATAAAATAGGAATCTGCATAATGAAAGTTCAGGAGAGGAAAGAAAAATAATTAGCTACTATGTTTTAGACATTGTCTTAGATATGTTACATATAGCCTCAGTCTTCACCACACAAAAAAAATTGTATTAATTAAAAAGTCATGTGTCTGTTTTTATATATGAAAGTAAGCCTTACAAAATCTGGGTAATTTTTCACACATATGGTAAATGTAGAACCTAAATCCAAAGCTGTCTATTCTAAAAAATCCTTGCTCTTCCCTATTCTATTATATGACCTCAAACTTGAGTCAGTTGAAACCTGCCCCTTATTATTGATATAAAAGTGGTGGGGGATGGGGTGACTTTATGAGATGATAGAAGTGAAAATAGAAAAGGTACTGATCTTGGAAAGGATATCTCTTACATTCGGTTTTTTTTGCTTTGTTCTTTGGCAGGTGGCATTTGGCATTAAAAGGGTAGGAAGGAGTGGGTCCTTATTTGTGTGACTGGATCCCTACCTCCCAAACTGAAAACTGCATTCTTGCTACTGTACTATCTTAGCTAAAGAAACATAGTCACAATATCTTATTCAAATAGACAAGGTTCTTTACCCACAGAATTCAGTCCCTGAGGAGTGACTATTTTCAGTTTTGATGACCTGTGCTATGCTTAGTTACTCAGTTGTGTCCGACTCTTTGCAACCCCATGGACTGTAGTCTTCCAGGCTCCTCTGTCCATGGGGATTCTCCAGGTAACAATACTGGAGTGGATTGCTATTTCCTTCTCCCAGGGTTCTTCCCAACTCAGGCATCAAACCCAGGTCTCCCACATTGCAGGCAGGTTCTTTATCATCTAAGCCACCGAGGAAGTCCTTTGATGACCTGCTCTTTACCATTTCTTTATCTACTAATTTTTAATCCATATCTTTTAGTAACTTTTATGGTGAAATATTTCATAGTGGGAAATATTGGTAGTATTATATGGTTTTGGTAATGCTTGATCTTTTTCTTTTCAGTCTTTATTTGGAAAAAATTTGACAACAATTTTGAATGAATATGTAGCTATGAAAGCAAAAGGTAAGAACTCAGGTTCAGGGATTTTTTTTTTTGGTCAGTTTTATACAGCATTTACCTAATTGTTTTAATTAGAAGTGATTTTTTAAATTTAGAAATAATTTTAAAAATTCATGGGGAGATAGCCAATTAAAGTCTGTTTATATTAAGTGATAAATATAACACTTTCCTAAATTAGTGTCTTGAAGAGGAAAGTTAAATTTATTCTCTCATATTCATTGTTTCCATAGTTTGCAACATATTAAGAAAAGATTCAGCAATAAAGAACTAATTAGTACAAATGGTAACATTTTAAAACGCACGCTTCTCATTTATTGAGTACTGCTTATTGCAGCATTGTGCTAGGTGCTTTCAGAGGTTTTATTTCAGTCCTTAAAATAATCCAATGGGAGGTATTGATTGTTTAGATCTACTAATTTATTCATTATTTGACTGCATCAAGTCCTAGTTGCAGCAGAAGGGATCTTTGTTGCATCACATGGGATGTTTCATCGCAGCACACAGAACTCTGGTTGTTGCGTGTGGACTCTTAAGTTCTCTAGTTGTGCACAGGGACTCCAGGGCATGCAGGCTCAGTAGTTGCTATGCATAGGCTTCGTTGTTCCACAGCATGTGGGATCTTAGTTCCCCCAGCAGGGATCCCCGCCAAGTTCCCTGCATTGCAAGGTAGATTCTTAACCACTGGACCATTAGGGATGTTCTCTAGACCTTAAGTATCAGAAAATTAAGGATTAGAGAAGCCAGATAACTTTTCTAAGATCACAAAACTAGAAACTGTAGAAAGTCATAAGCCTAGAATTTCAAAGTGTGACTTTCATTTCTTTCTCTTCAATAGGTTATTTGATCATTCTACCAAGGTTTTCTTTTCCTAGACTATCTTAACTATCTTACAGGAATATTTAGAGTGTAAATGACCTCAGAAACAATATGTTATTGCAGTACAAAGGTTTATATCCTACTTTTATGTTGGTAACTTTCTCTGGTTTGAGCTTCTTAGAAGTGTATAGTAAAGAATATAAATACCTTGAATTTCCTGTCAATGTGGCTTTAGAACACATCCTGAAAAAGACTAACATCCTCCAGAATTTTATCTGTAATTCTGACTAATTAGTCCTCCAGAATTTTTTCTGTAACTCTGACTAATTAGTCCTCCAGAATTTTATCTGTAATTCTGAGTAACTAAGGAGTTGCTGAGAAATCACAGTGATTTGGACCTGAAAACATTGGATATAGAAAACTAATTTCCATATTTATGTGAGTTTGTATAATTTTATAAACTTATAAATCAAATTATTTCGACTTTCAAATGTCAAACAAGAACAACAAAGATTTAAAATAGTTTGTCTTAATTCAAAGAAAATACAGGATTATTGATCTAAAAAACTTCATACTTTTCACAAGTTTCCTTTTCCCTCATATTGTATCTGATTCTCAGTGACTTAAGCAAAAAAAGCAACATTATTATAGCTTTGCAGGTCTTTACAAAATAGGCTTATTTCTCAGTTCCCAACATAATGTCAGCAGCTGAGAGAAAAGTTTTCATTATTGATTTTCTGTGTCTGTGCAAATTAAATGATGGATTTTTTATGAAACATTTCCTCTTATGATTTAGAAACATCAAATGATGTCCCAGCAATTATGTCATCTCTGTGGAAGAAGTTAGACCATACACTTTCTCAGATCAGGTAATAAAAGGCTTATACAATCAGCTTATCAGAATGTGCATAATAATTTTGGAATGCAAGCACAATTAAGAATCACTTCACATTTAAATCTTATGACCCACAGTGTGCATTTATATAACACTGATCTAATTTTGAAATTATGCTAGAGGTTATTGATATTTGTCTTTGATTAGATAATTTTAAATAAATTGTGTACTTTAGTAAAATATTTAGAAATGAAGAAATTAATGATATTCCCAGGTTCCCATAACAATTTAGAGGCAGATCTCTGGCTGAATACAAATCTAGTCCCAGTCTTTGTGGATACAAATCTGCTAACTCAAGCCCCATGTGACTTCCCTTATAAAGTTGCATCTTCATTAAACATGCAGAAAATTGATATGTGGAATCCATGCCTCCTTTGTTCTTCCCATATAAAGGAACAAACCCGAATAATAACACTTCTGGAATCTTTCGTTTTTAGAATTTTACTATGTCATGGCCTTGGAATGCTAGTCTCACTATCTTTAGAATAGGTATCAGTTTTATAACATATTTTATTCAACTTGAGTCTAGTATGAAAACCATCCTTTCTTACACTTTCTCCCAGAGCTACAAGTGAATACCCCACTTGAGCAGGGGCCTCGTTTCCTTCCTCAGCTGAAACTGCTAGAACGGCTCCAAATGCTTTTTGTGTGACTCTGTACTACATTTTATTTGGTAGTCTTACTTTTACTCCCCTTTCCTGACTTCCCTTTCCTCTTTCATTCCCTTGCAAATAATCTTCAAAGACATTCACAACTTAATTAACACCTATGGAATATTTATAAGTTACTGCAACGTTTTATTAACAAGGTATTACATAAAAACAGAAACCTCCTAGCCAGATGTTCTCCAAGGTTGGTTTGTGTGCTATTAAAAATGCTTATTTGAATCAGTAAGTTTTGTGGCTCTTGTTCGAAGAGACTTACTTGACAGATTTCTGAGGAAAATGGCACAGTATCTGACTGTTTACAGAATACATGGGTAACCAGTTCATAGCAAAAGGAGAATCAGTTTATATTGTGAATTTTCTTACCTGTTTGTTTTGTTCCTTCTTTAGAAGTTCGGTGAAACAATGTCATAGTCATAAATTTTATGAAAGCAGGATCTCTTTTGAAATCAACTTGGATTCTGAAGTATTTATGTAGGGAGTTATATGTAAAATCAGAATTTCTCTGGGAAGGCATCTCTATAGTTATAATTGTTAATTGTAAAATATTATATATAGCTTTCTTAAATATATTGCGTTCCTAAATTCAAGGCAAATTGTATTCTTAATGGGATTTCAAAGCTCTTGCCTATTGCATTGGATAGAAACTTGATTATTTAAATTATGCATGTTTGCATTTTTATATGTCACTGTTTTTTTTCCTAAAGCAGATAAGATTTGGTTACCCAGAAAAAAAGTGCTTATCTTTTTTATCTGAGAAAAATTTCTTGCCTTTTAACTCATACTTTACTTCAGGTCTGACTATAACTAAATCAGAATGTATCTTGGCAACAGGAATTTTTTAATGTCTAACTACTTTTGTTTATTAGGAGCATGCAAAGTTCCCCAGGGTTTGCTGCCAATCAGAGAGGTTGGTATTCAACTTTAAACTATAAATAATGTTCAGAATTATTTTAAACTCAAATTTAATGTCAGATGAGCATTTCTGTTAACAATACATGTGTGCTGCATTTACATTTTGTTTATAAGCTACTGCTTTTCTAAGTACTATTGTCATATTAGGAAATAATATTTTTATTTATTGTAAATATGCATTTTAAATATATCTTATTTTTCTCATTGACTCTCATGTATTCACATCTTTTAATTCTCTGTCCATAAGTTTGTTTCCTGATTGTGGAGATATTATCAGTTTTAATTATTACAGAAGAAATGTATTCTTGGATTTTTAATATTTCAGTGTACTCAATTTTAGTTTGTTTCTTGTAAAATTATCACAAACAGGGCTGTTTTTTAAGTTCACTGTTAAATATATAGTAAAACACATATTGTATAGACATCTTAAAATTCCCAAACTACTCTGACATTAAGTTAATTTTTTAAATGCTCATGTGTTTCAGCCCGAACAAGAAATGGGATTGCAGAAATCAAACGGCAGAGAAGGCTTGCATCTCAAGCAGCTCCTGTCAGTTCAGAGCCTTTACCGTATCTTTTAGGACAATTTACCAATTCTCCTTTGACAACTACACAAGTTATTAGGCCAACTGGCCAAATTTCAGCTCCTTTGAGGTCAGATTTTGTAGTGGTCAACCATTCACAGTCACAAGACACTATGACCAGTAAGTTTACATTTTATACTTTTAAATTTTGTTTTAATCAAATTGTGTGAATGAGATGATGTGATAATATCTTTATATTCATGGTATAAAATATAGCAAAAAGTAGATAAGAGGCTAGAAGTGGGTAAATTTAGGTAATATGTGTGTGCTCACTTGTTCAGTTTGCCATTAAATAAGCATATTATTAAATCTATGAGACATGTTAATCTGGGATTCTTTTATCTGTTCTAACTGACGTCCAGCCTTGAACTTTCTTCTAGTTCTCACTTATCTGCATTAATTGAAAAAAAAAAAAAACCTCTTATTTGCTTTTAAAAGGAATGCACATTATATTTGAACACTTGTTCAACTCTTTGGTCATAATAGTCTGTCCTACTGAAATGAGGAATTTTTTCTGGTTAACCTCCATCTCTACACGTTCAAAATCCTACCTATTCCTGGCTGAATCTTAGAGCTAATGATAAACTTACAGGTCATCTAGTACTTCTTGTTTGTTATATACTTGATAGTATTAAAAGCACATGATATTTAAGAGCAAAAGGCTAATTAATAACAGAGCTGGGATTAGAACTGAGGTGTCACCTCTCTCGGTTCTTTTTTCTCCAGTCTTTTTTCTCTTTGTGCAGGTAAAATGTATTGACAACCATTACATTCTCCCTTATTTCCTTCCATCTTTTCTCCAATCTCTTTAACACCCCTGTGTAAAACACTTACCCAGTATATTTAGTTTATACTTCTTAAAGTTCGTTTGTTCTGCCATGATATTTTTTGTTGAAACTATTCTGTATACTCTACTTTGTATTTTATCGTAAAACCTTAAGTCATGGGGATGATATTTTATATATCTTAATATCTTCTGTTGGAGAAGGTAATGGCAACCTACTCCAGGATTCTTGCCTGGAGAATTCCATGGACATAGGACCCTGGCAAGCTACAGTCCGTGGCTTGCAAAAAGTCGAGCACGACTGAGCAACTAACACACACAATATCCTCTGTAGTGCCTTACACATAGTAGGCACTAAATATATTCTAACTGAATTTAAAATATTCACTATGTAGTGCTATTTTTATTCGGTTAATTCAAGTTTTAAAAAACTATTCAGTTTCCTTGACTTACTGTTTTGTTCTTTTGAAATACAGCTGGAGAGGCTTTAAGTAACAATACTGGTCCTCAGGAAAGGAAAAATCATGCCAGTTTAATGTCTCCTGGTAGACGTAAAAGGTAAATGCTTTCTAAAAGGACATGTTTCCAGTAACCAATACAAAAAAATTACACAAGGATACTTACATTATGAATAAAACAAAATTGCATTAAGTACTTGAAACTCTACTATTATAGCTGTTTCAAAGCACTTTTATTTTAATGTTATAACCTCCCTGAACTCAGATTGTTTCAGAATCAATGATCTAGAAATGTGTTTTATTAGAAGTGTTTTTTCTGTAGTAGTATAGAAGAGCATATATTAAAATTGATGTTAACTCAGATTTTTGGAAATAATCATTTTTTATCAGCATATTTTAGGATCTACAAACACATATTTAAACTCCTAAACTGATAATTAAAAATCTTCTCAGACATTCTCTGAGAAGTACCCTTTCTGTCCTATTTAACCTGTGTGTCTTTGAAGAATATTTCAGAAAAGAGAGATAGTAGTTTAAAATGTTTTTACTGTTTTCTCAATCGCCATGCCCTGGGTATTTTTTTGGAATTTTTACTGTTGTCTCTCATTCAAGGCTGACCTCAGCCTCTTTGGCAAGATTTCTCACTTAACCACATGAAATAATAAAAGTACTGTAACAGTATCATTTACAAGAACTTTGACCTTTTTATAAAGTCTTTACATCTACTTTTATGTTTACTGAATTCTTTCATTAACCCAGTAAAACTTTAGTTTTATCCCATTATAAAGTAGGTCAGAGGGTACCTGGTAGAGACCATATAGTTAATAAGTAATAAAGCTAGACCTCAAATTCATTTCTCAATTCAAGACTGTTAATGCTTTTCAACTCTACTGCTCTTTGTTCCTACCACAAATAGAGAAAACATCTTTTCCACCATGTCTAAGATTTGTCTTTATATGTAATGATCATTGGATTATTCATACTAGTTAAAAGATAAGCTTTTAAAATGTGTTTCAGTGAATCTCAAAGGAAGTCTGGGCCTCATTCAACAATACGAAATTTGCAGGATCCAAATGCATTTGTAGTAGAAAAAGTAAGTTACCTTCCCAAACTTTGCAACTTAAGATATTCCTGAGTTTATAACTATTCATATGTATACAATTTCTATATATATAGTGTGTGTGTGTTTGTGTAAAATGTGGTATTTCCACAAGACTGCAGTAGAGGGAATTCCCTAGCAGTCCAGTGTTTAGGACTCCACACTACCACTGCAGGGGTCCAATCCCTGGTCAGGAAACAGATCCAGCAAGCCACATGATGTGACACACAAAAAACTGCCGTACATTTGCTTCAGGATAGACTGTAAGTACAAAACGTGGTCCACTAGAGGCAGAGCAGATGGCAGACCTCTCAGTATTATTAACACAAGAACCACATGAACAGTATAAAAAGGCAAAAAGATATGATACTGGAGGGTCAGAAGATGTCCAGTATCCTACTAGGGAAGAATGAAGGGCAATTAGTAATAGCACCAGAAAGAGTGAAGAGGCTGGGCCAAAGCAGAAACCACACTCGGTTATGGATGTGCCTGGTGGTGAACGTAAAGTCCAATGCTATAAAAAACAATATTGCTTAAGAACCTGGAATGTTAGGTCCATAAATCAAGGAAAATTGGATGTGGTCAAATCGGAAATACAAAAGTAAGCATTGACATCTTAGGAACCAGTGAACTAAAATGGATAGGAATGGGTGAATTTAGTTCAAATGACCGTTTTATCTATAACTGTGGGCAAGAATCCCTTGGAGAAATGGATTAGCTCTCATAGTCAACAAAAAAGTCCAAAGTACAGTGCTTGGGTGCACTTTCAAAAATAACAGAATGATCTTGGTTCGTTTCCAAGGCAAACCATTCAATATCACAGTTATCCAAGTCTACACCCCAACCACTGATGCCAAAGAAACTGAAGTTGACTGGTTCTATGAAGACTTATAAGACCTCCTAGAACTAACACCAAGAAAAGATGTCATTATCATCATAGTGGATTGGAGTCAAAAAGTAGGAAGTTAAGAGATACCTAGGGTAACAGCAAGTTTGGCCTTGGAGTACAAAATGAAGCAGGGCAAAGGCCAACAGTTTTGTCAAGAGAACACACTGGTCATAACAAACACTCTCCCAAGAGCACAAGAGGAAACTCTACACCTGGACATCACCAGATGGTACCAAAATCAGATTGATTATATTCTTTGCAGCCAGAAATGGAGAAGCTTTATACAGTCAGCAAAAACAAGACCAGGAGCTGACTGTGGCTAAGATCATCAGCTCCTTATAGCAAAATTCAGGATTAAATTGGAGAAAGTGGGGAAAACCACTAGGCCATTCAGGTATGACCTAAATCAAATTCCTTATTAATATACAATGGAGGTGACAAATACATTAAGGAATTAGATCTGGGAGACAAACTGCCTGAAGAACTATAGACAGAAGTTCATAACATTATGCAGGAGGTGGTAACCAAAACCATCCCAAAGAAAAATGCAAGAAGGCAGAGTGGTTGTTGAGGAGGCCTTACAAATAGCTGAGAAAGAAAGGGAAAGGTACACCCAAATGCATGCAGAATTCCAGAGAATAGCAAAGAGAGAGAAGAAAGCCTTCAGTGTACAAGGCAAAGAAATAAAGGAAAACAATAGAATGAGAAAGACTAGAAATCTATTCAAGAAAATTGGAGACATCATGGCAACATTTCATGTACGGATGGGCATGATAAAGGACAGAAATGGTAAGGACCTAAAAGAAGCAGTAGAGTTTAAGCACAGCTGGCAGGAATACACAGAAGAGCTATTTAGAAAAAGTCCTAATGACTCAGGTAACCACAATGGTGTGGTCACTCACCTAGAGCCAGACATCCTGGGGTGTGCAGTTAAGTGGGCCTTTGGAAGCATTACTAAGAGCATGGCTAGTGGAGGTGATGGAATTCCAGCTAGCTCTTTCAAATCCTAAAAGGTGATACTGTTAAAGTGCTGCACTCAGTATGTCAGGAAACTTGGAAAAGTCAACAGTGGCCATAGGACTGGAAAAGGTCAGTTTTCATTCCAGTCCCAAAGAAAGGCAATGCCAAAGAATGTTCAAACTACTGTACAGTTGTGCTCATTTCACATGCTAGCAAGGTTATGCTTAAAATCCTTCACGCTAGACTTGAGCAGTATGTGAACTGAGAACTTGCTGATGTAAAAGCTGGATTTAGAAAAGGCAGCAGAACCAGAGATCAAATTGCCAGCATTCGTTGGATCATGGAGAAAGCAAGGGAATTAAAAAAAAAAAAACATCTCCTACTGTTTCATTGACTATGTGCAAGCCTTTGACTCTAAGGGTCACAAACAAACTGGGGGAAATTCTTGAGAAATAGGAATACCAGACCACCTTACCTGCTTCCTGAGAAATATGTATGCAGGTCAAGAAGCAATAGTTAGAACTGGACATGGAACGATGGACTAGTTCAGAATTGGGTATGGAGTACAATAAGGCTGTATATTGTTACCCTGCTTATTTAATTTGTGTACAGTGTACATCATGCGAAATGCCAGACTGGATGAATCATAAGCTGGAATCAAGATTGCCGGGAGAAATATCAACAACCACAGATACGCAGATGATGCCACTTTTAATGACAGACAGTGAAGAGAAACTGAAGTGCCTCTTGATGAAGGTGAAAGAGGAGAGTGAAAAAGCTGGCTTAAAACTCAACATTCAAAAACTAAGATCATGGCATACAGTCCATGACTTCATGGCAAAAGGAAGGTGGAAAAGTGGAAACAGTGACAGGTTTTATTTTCTTGGGCTCCAAAATCACTGTAGATGGTGACTGCATCCATGAAATTAAAAGACACTTGCTCCTTGGAAGGAAAGCTATGACACACCTACACAGCATGTTAAAAAATAGACTCAAAGGTCTGTATATTCAAAGCTATGGTTTTTCCAGTAGTCATGTACAAATGAATGTGAGTGTTGAACCATATAGAAGGCTGAGCGCCAAAGAACTGATGCTTTCGAATTGTGGTGCTGAAGGCTCTTGAGAGTTCCTTGGGCTGCAGGGAGATCAAACTGGTCAATCCTAAACGAAATCAACCCTGAGTATTTATTAAAAGGACTGATGCTGAAGCTGAAAGTCCGATACTTTGGCCATCTGATGTGAAGGGGAAACTCGTTAGAAAAGACCCAGATGCTGGGAAAGATGGAAGGCAAAAAGAGAAGAGGCGGTAGAAGATGAGATGATTAGATGGCATCACCAACTTGATGGACATGAATCTGAGCAAACTCCAGGAGATAGTGAAGGCCAGGGAAGCCTGGCATGCTGCAGTCCTTGGTGGCACAAAGAGTTGTACACAACTTAAGGGACTGAAAAACAGCAACAAGACTGTAGGGATATTTACCAGTAAGAAACAGTCTAGTCAGAATAGCTAACATGTGCAGATGAACCAAGTAAGAAACAGAAGTATGTTTAAGAATCTGTAAATACATGTTGTTGCTGGATTATACAATATAATAGGACATTTTTCCAGGATAGAGTCAGCTTATTTAAAACCTTGTATGAAAAGCTAAAGAGTTTGGAACTGTGTAGTTCCAAAGTAAAAAAGAAGTTGGTGAAGGATCTGTGAAAATACTTGTAAGCAGTTAACATAGTAATCTGGTGTTCATATGGAAGGTACCACCATAACTTTTGAGTTCTACCTAGATATAGTAAAAGTATCTAGCTTCCATTGATTCTTTTTAAACAAATAATATAATATTCTATCCTGTGCTTGTGCTAATACTGATTTCTTTTTCAGCAAATGGTTATTGAAAATGCACGAGAAAAGATACTAAGCAACAAGTCCCTTCAAGAAAAGCTTGCAGAAAACATTAATAAATTTTTGACTAGGTAAAATATTTGTGTTTAAAATACCTAATTGTTTTTGCCTAGTTGAGAACTACAATAAAAGTTTTCCTCTTTGTATTACAGTGACAACAGTATTGCTCAAGTACCTAAGCAAACAGATAGCAACCCTAGTGAACCAGAGACTTCAATTGATGAACTCCTAGGACTTCAGGTATGGTTAAGGGTGTGTGTGTGTGTGTGTGTGTGTGTGTGTGTAGGACTTCAGGTATGGTTAAGGGTGTGTGTGTGTGTGTGTGTGTGTGTGTGTGTAGTAGATATACTCATCATTAAAAGTGATACTATTCTGGTTTCATTTCAAAATCATTGCTAACCATAGGTATAAGATGCTTTAAAATAATAATTAAAATACAGATTTCCTTCATTATCCAAATATAATCTGTTCCTAAAAATGTGTTAGTGAATTTTCAACATCAAAATTGCAATATTTTTTCCTGTTTTATTAAAAAATAGTTGGTATACATCACTGTATAAGTTTTAGGCATGCAGTACAATGATTTGATTTAAATATGTTAAAATTGCTTTACTGAGATGGTAGAATAAGACATTCCTAACCCATCTAGTAACTGTAACCAATTCTTCCAGCTATCAATAAAATTTTCCTGCATCCATACAACAACTAGTCATGTATTTCATAGTATTTAATGATTAGAGATTCATTAGTGGATGTATTTTTGTTCAGTAAGCAGTGTTGTACAGTGTATATAAAATAAATCATATTTCTTCTGCATGTGCACTATATAAAAATGTAAAGAAACAATGAAATGATATGTTACACTCATACGAAGAATCCAAGTAATATTTAACAAAAAGTGAGCAAGACACTTTAAAAAGAAGTTACTAACTATATGAATACTTGTCTGTGAGGTTTACTGCTGAGAGAATATAAATAGGGGCTGTAATCACTTGCTGTCCAGTGACAGTGAAGATGAAAGAGGGTGAGCTGGTAAAGGAAGAATTGAACAGCATGTGTTTTAAGATTTGCAGATACCTTTTTGAAGAGCAGCTGTGATTGTGGTTGTTGTATATGCTTTTACTTAGACTCTGAGATATGCAGTCATTTTGTTGCTGTACCACAAAATGAATTCATAATAATGAATTCACGATAGCAGTTTACTTTCAGATGATGAATTCCAAGTAAAACCACTGGGTTTTTTTTTTTCTTTTTGTTACTTCCTTCAGAATATTTTTTAAAAAACTTTTTATATGTTTTCCTATAGTGAAATTCAGTAAATTTTAACAAAATAGGAAGAAGCTTTTTGAAAGCAACCTGGCTTCCCTGATAACTAGTTGGTGAAAGAATTCTCCTTGATGCAAGAGACCCCAGTTTAATTCCTGGGTCGGGAAGATCTGCTGGAGAAGGGTTAGGCTACCCACTCCAGTTTCTTGGGCTTCCTTTTTGACTCAGCTGGTAAAGAATCCGCCTGTAATGCAGGAGACCTGAGTTAGATCCATGGATTGGGAAGATTCCCTGGAGAAGGAAAGGCTACCCACTCCAGTATGCTGGCCTGGAGAATTCCATGGACAGTCCATGGGGTTGCAAAGTCAGAACAACTTTCTGACTTCGCAACTTTCAGAGCAACAAATGAGCAACTTTCACTTTCACTTTTAAAATTATTTAGCAATCTTCCACTGTCTTAAAGTTTAACATATTCCCTATTCTAAATTTTTATACTCTTCAACTCCTTGCTTGTATTTTCTCCACAAGTACATCAGATGCTTACTGTAATCAAGACACTCTGTTAGATAATGTGAGAGGTTATAAGAAAATGAAGACACAGCCCTCTGTTCATGGTATTCATAATATTATATATTGGGGGAGAGTTAAAAATTCAGATTTTAATAACTTTGGAAGAACAACAGTGGAGTAGTACATGCATCAGCTTCACTAAGAGAACAGCCATTTGTACAAACAGGTAAATTTTTAAAATATTTTTATACATCTTTGTAACCTTGGGATATGCAAAATATCTTGAGTTATACAAATCACTGACTCATTTTTTTTTTTAAGACTTCCTTAAATTCAAAATATATGCTTGTCAAAAGCAGCATTAAAGGGGCTTCCCTAGTGGCTCAGTGGTAAAGAATCCACCAGCCAATACAAGAGACCCTGGTTTGATAACTGTTTTGGGAAGATCCCATATACCCGTGCACCACAACCGCTGAGCCTGTGCTCTAGAGCCCAGAAGCTGCAACTGCTGAGCCCACGAGTCACAAGTACTGAAGCCTCGAGCCCATGCATCACAAGAGAGGCCACCGCAGTGAGAAGCCTGTGTACCACAGCTAGGGAGTAGCCCCCACTTGCTGCAACCTGAGAAAAGCCTGTGTGCAGCAACAGCACAACACAGCCAAAAATCAAAATAAATAAAATTTTTTTAAGTTTTAAAAGTTATTTTTAAAAAAGCATCATTAAAGAAAATTAAAAGACTGACCAACAAGTTTGGAACATGTATTTCAGGATTTTTTTCAATTATGATTTTTAAAGTTTGAATGTAATGAGAAATTTACTAGAAAAATGTTTTTCCTCAGCAGTAACTTTTGTAAGAAGGTATGCACCACTTCATAGTTTGATTAACATTGGATTGTTGACTCTTGACATTATTTATATTATGATAGATTTTCAAGTTCATAGATAAAGAAATATTTATTCAAGCTCCTGGCTTTCTTCTAAGTCACATTTCATCAAGAATTATTGATGTTCTCTGTACATCTTCATTGTCAAGGTTAACTGGTTCTTTAGTTTTTCTTTTCATTTTATGGCCTTTTTTATTTTGAAAACCCAAGCTTTAATTATTTCATGAGAGTTCCACCTTGTCTCTTGCTTCACCTGAATTTCCTCTCCCTTGGGATCCAAATGTATGCTTCACCAAAATTGAAGAATTTTTAAACAGACTTTAAAGGTAGCTTTTGGCATGCTGCTCTTAAAGATGAGCACATAAGCAAGGATTGTCCAACATTTAGAGGAAGTATTTAAAATATGGATACAGGGACTTCCCTGGCGGTCAGGAGCTAAGACTCCTTGCTTCCACTACAGGGGGCACAGGTTCCACCCCTAAGATCCCACATGCTTGGTGGCACAGCCAAAAAAAGTAAAAACTTTTAAAAGATAAAACGAAGAGACAAAAACAGGCAGATAAAAAGAATGAGATAGATTTATATTGGAGGATCTAGAAAGCAGTATACAACAAACTAATATGAAGAAAGCTGATTAAAGAAGATTATTAAACCAAACTCATAGAAAAAGAGATACGAGGTGGAAGAATTGGACAAAGGTGGTCAAAAGGTACAAATTTTCCTTTATAAGATAAGTGCAGGGGATGCGATGTACAACACAGTGACTACTGCTGTGACAGCTTGAGGTTAGGGGTGCCGACCCCACATGCAATCAAAAGCCCACTTCAGACCTTATAGTCAGCCCTTCGTGTAGCAGTTCCTCAAGTACAAATTCAGCCAAAATTAGATTTTGTAGGGCTATAGTACATATTTATTGAAAAAATTCTGCATGTAAGTGGACCTGCACCATTCAAACATATGTTGTTCAAGGGTCAGCAGTATTTGAAAGTTAAGAGGGTATATCCTAAGAGTTCTCACAAGGGAAAAAAAAAATTTTTTCTTTTTAAAAAAATATATATGAGATGATGGATAAACTTCTTTTGGTAATCATTTCACAGTATATGTACATCAAGTCATTGTGTGGTATAACTTAAACTTACACAGTGGTGTATGTCAAGTAATAACATTGCAGTTTGATTTTACTTTGTATACATAAATATTCTTATTTTATTTTAATGTTTGGGAATATATTCACCAAGTGATTAAATAGTAGAATTAGGGAACATTCACCTTCTTTTTGCTAGTCTTCTTGTTTTAAGTGAATAGTGTTATAATCAGAAAAAATTTTCTTGGAAGGGAATAGATGTCCTCTAATTACTTTGCTGGTGTTAAACCGTATCAGTTCAATTGGAATCACTTTTGTTTGTTTTGTTTTTGTTTTTGCAGAGTGAGATCCACATGTCTGAAGAAGCTATACAGGATATATTAGAACAGACAGAATCAGATCCAGCATTTCAGGCACTCTTTGATCTATTTGACTATGGTAGGTAGACCATTTCTTTCAAGATAGTTTGGAGAAAAATGTTTCTCCATTTTCTTTGGAGAAGTAGCTTAAATGGTGAAACAACTTTCCCAGAGCATCTGGAGAAAGTTCCTGTTTTTTCATATGAAAGAGTTTTTTCTTTCTTTTTAATTTTGTCTGCACTGGGCCTTCACTGTGGTATATGGGGCTCTCTAGTTGTGGTATGTGAGCTTAGTTGCTCTGAGGCATATGGAGTATAGTTCCCCAACCAGGGATCGAACCCATGTGCCCTGCATTGGAAGGCTGATTCTTAACCACTGGACCGCCAAGAAAGTCTTGTTTTTCCTAAAGATACTTTAGCTGTAAAAATAGAGAGCAGTCTTGTGGGTGAGACAGACAGTTATGTGCAGTATTTCGTCATCAAAAACGTGTTGTGGTCTACTACTACGCACACATTATACTAAACACAGTTGGATAGTACAAAAGAAATAAAAATATTTGGCCATTGCCTTCCACCTTACGGCCTAGTGCAGTAGTGCTAAAAGTGTGGTCTCCAAACTAGCAGATCAGAGTTAACTGACAACATGTGAAAAATGGAAATTCTTGGACCTATATATTGTGATATACACTAAAGTATAAGAACTACTGGTCTAGAGGAAAAACCATACTTGTCAATGATATATAAGGCAACATGTTAAAAACTATAATCAAAGGACTATAATTAAAACCAAACTTGTAATATTTACTGACCACTGTCATGATGTATTAATTAATGTTTATTTTTATTTTGGTCATTTAACCAATTGTTTCCCTATTCCCCCTTTAACAGGTAAAACAAAGAATAATAAAAATATATCACAAGGAATTTGCAGTCAGCATATGGAAACCAATCCCAGTATAGTCTTAGCAGGGGAAACTAATCTAGCAGTTAAAGGTACTTTTGAAACAGAAGAATCTGGTAAGAATTCAATTTTGTTACTGTCATTCTAAATCCTAATATCAGTCCCAAAATCTTTAAGGCAGAAAATGTTTAGTTTGAAAATTGTTTGAATTATTCCCACACCTTTAGTACTTTGATTAAAAGATGAATCTTTATTAGTCATTCCTTCATGATGCAATAGACTTGACATGCACAATTTGGTATGACTAGGGTTGACCAATTCAACCAAACTCTATAACTTCAAACATAATTTTTTGAGGCACATATTCAGAATAAATCCCTAATATGTAAGGTTGGTTTGTAGTATTAATCATCCAGCCTAGTAAGCAAATATAGCTGAGTGCTCAGTATCTATACCTCTTATTTAGAGGAAATTGTATACTCTGTTGATGGTCCTGATTTAATAGATTTTATGAGGTTTTAGGTCATATTCCTGTATGTTTACTAAGTCACTTCTTTATGTTTCTGCCTCTCATGGAATACCAGTATGGCACATAATTGTCCTACAGTAACTGAGGACAGGCAGTGAATATATCTGTCTTAGATCTTTTAAAATTCTGCCAAGTTGTTTAAAATTTCATTTTTGTGGTGCATGCTAAGTCGCTTTTCAGTTAGGTCTGACTCTTTGTGACCCATGGACTATAACCTGCCAAACTCTTCCGTCCATGGGATTCTCCAGGCAAGAATACTGGAGTGGGTTACCATTCCCTTCTCCAGGGGATCTTCCTGACCCAGGGATCAAACCCATGTGTCTTGAATCTCCTGCATTGGCAAGCAGGTTCTTTACCTCTAGTGCCACCTGGGAATCCCATAACACTTGCAGAAGTGTACAATAAAAATATACTTTGCTCCTTGAATTATCAGCAAGCAAACACCCACATAACAATCTCTCAGGTCAAAAAATAGAATACCGCCAGCTAAACTTTATGCCTGTTTGGTACCACTCTGTCCATTTCTGTTTACACTAAGGTATGCCAACATAATCTTTTCTGTTCATCTGTTCTTTTTTTTTTTTTTTTTATTGTTTTTGCCATACATTGTCATGATATCACCATGGGTTTACATATGCTACCCCTCCGGAACCTCCCTCCCTCCTCCCTCCCCCCAGGGAAATCTCGCTGCACCAGTCCCGAGCATCAATCCTGGGCTGGCGATTGATTAGACACATGACAATTAACATGCTTCAATGCCCTTCTCCCATATCATCCCACCCTTACCCTCATCCACAAAGTCCACGAGTCTATTCTATACATCTGCATTCCTTTTGTTGTCTCGCATGTTGGGTTCTCATTACCGTCTTTCTAAATTCCATATATATGCGTTAATATACTGTATTGTTGTTTTTGCTTCTGGCTTACTTCACTCGGGATAATGGGCTCCAGTTTCGTCCATCTGAGTAGAATTGCTTCAAATGAATTTGTTTTTAATGCTGAGTAATATTCCATTGTGTATATGTACCACAGCTTTCTTATCCATTCATCAGTTGATGGGCATCTAGGTTGCTTCCATGTCTTGGCTATTGTAAACAATGCAGCGATGAACATTGGGGTACACGTGGCTCTTTCAATTCTGGTTTCCTCGGTGTATATGCCCAGTAGTGGGATTGCTGGGTCATATGGCAGGTCTATTTGCAGCTTTTTAAGGAACCTCCACACTGTTTTCCATAGTGGCTGTACTAGTTTGCATTCCCACCAACAGTGTAAGAGGGTTCCCTTTTCTCCACATCCTCTCCAGCATTTATTGCTTGTAGACTTTTGGATGGCAGCCATTCTGACTGGTGTAAAGTGGTACCTCATTGTGGTTTTGATTTGCATTTCTCTGATAATGAGTGATGTTGAGCATCTTTTCATGTGTTTGTTAGCCATTTTTATATCTTCTTTGGAGAAATGTCTGTTAAGTTCTTTGGCCCACTTTTTAATTGGGTTGTTTATTTTTCTAGAATGGAGCTGCAGGAGTTGTTTGTATATTTTTGAGATTAATTGTTTGTCGCTTCATTGACTATTATTTTCTCCCATTCTGAAGGCTGTCTTTTCACCTTGCTTATAGTTTCCTTTGTTGTGCAAAAGCTTTTAATTTTAATTAGGTCCCATTTGTTTATTCGTGTTTTTATTTCCAATATACTGGGAGGTGGGTCATGGAGTATCCCGCTTTGGGTTATGGCAGAGAGTGTTTTGCCTATGTTATCCTCTAGGAGTTTTATAGTTTCTGGTCTTATGCTTAGATCTTTGATCCATTTTGAGTTTATCTTTGTGTATGGTGTTAGAAAGTGATCTAGTTTCATTCTTTTACAAGTGGCTGTCCAGTTTTCCCAGCACCACTTGTTAAAGAGGTTGTCTTTTCTCCATTGTATATTCTTGCCTCCTTTGTCAAAGATAAGGTGTCCATAGATGCGTGGATTTATCTCTGGGCTTTCTATTTTGTTCCATTAATCGATATTTCTGTCTTTGTGCCAGTACCATGCTGTCTTAATGACTGTGGATTTGTAGTATAGCCTAAAGTCAAGTAGGTTGATTCCTCCAGTTCCATTCTTCTTTCTCAAGATTGCTTTGGCTATACGAGGTTTTTTTGTATTTCCATACAAATTGAGAAATTATTTGTTCTAATTCTTTGAAAAAGACCTCTGGTAGCTTGATAGGAATTGCATTGAATCTATAGATTGCTTTAGGTAGTATACTCATTTTCACTATATTGATTCTTCCAATCCACGAACACGGCACATTTCTCCATCTGTTTGTGTCCTCCTTGATTTCTTTCATCAGTGTTCTATAGTTTTCTATATACAAGTCTTTTGATTCTTTAGGTAGAAATACTCCTAAGTATTTTATTCTTTTTGTTTCGATGGTGAATGGAATTGTTTCCTTAATTTCTCTTTCTGATTTCTCACTGTTAGTGTATAGGAATGCCAGGGATTTCTGTGTGTTGATTTTATATCCTGAAACTTTGCTATATTCACTGATTAGCTCTAGTAATTTTCTTGTAGAGTCTTTAGGGTTTTCAATATAGAGGATCATGTCATCTGCAAACAGAGAGAGTTTTACTTCTTCTTTTCCAATCTGGATTCCTTTGATTTCTTTATCTGCTCTGATTGCTGTGGCCAAGACTTCCAAAACTATGTTGAATAGTAGTGGTGAGAGTGGGCACCCTTGTCTTGTCCCTGATTTCAGGGGGAATGCTTCCAGCTTTTCACCATTGAGGATAATGTTTGCTGTGGGTTTGTCATATATAGCTTTTATTATGTTGAGGTATGTTCCTTCTATTCCTACTTTTTGGAGGGTTTTTATCGTAAATGGATGTTGAATTTTGTCAAAGGCTTTCTCTGCATCTATTGAGATAATCATGTGATTTTTATTTTTCAATTTGTTAATGTGGTGTATTACATTGATTGATTTGCGAATATTGAAGAATCCTTGCATCCCTGGGATAAAGCCTACTTGATCATGATGTATGATCTTTTTGATGTGTTGTTGGATTCTATTTGCCAGAATTTTGTTGAGGATTTTTGCATCTAAGTTCATCAGTGATATTGGCCTGTAGTTTTCTTTTTTTGTGGCATCTTTGCCGGGTTTTGGAATTAGGGTGATGGTGGCCTCATAGAATGAGTTTGGAAGTTTACCTTCGTCTGCAATTTTCTGGAAGAGTTTGAGTAGAATAGGTGTTAGCTCTTCTCTAAATTTTTGGTAGAATTCAGCTGTGAAGCCATCTGGTCCTGGGCTTTTGTTTTTTGGAAGATTTCTGATTACGGTTTCAATTTCCGTGCTTGTGATGGGTCTATTGATATTATCTATCTCTTCCTGGTTTAGTCTTGGAAAGTTATACTTTTCTAGGAATTTGTCCATTTCATCCAAATTGTCCAGTTTATTTGCATATAGTTGCTGATAATAGTCTCTTATGATCCTTTGTATTTCTGTGTTTTCTGTTGTGATCTCTCCGTTTTCATTTCTAATTCTGTTGATTTGGTTCTTCTCCCTTTGTTTCTTGATGAGTCTGGCTAATGGTTTGTCAATTTTATTTATCTTCTCAAAGAACCAGCTTTTGGCTTGGTTGATTTTTGCTATGGTCTCTTTTGTTTCCTTTGCATTTATTTCTGCCCTGATCTTTAAGATTTCTTTCCTTCTACTAGACCTGGGCTTCTGCATCTCTTCCCTTTCTAGTTGCTTTAGGTGTAAAGTAAGGTCATTTATTTGATTTTTTTTCTTGTTTCCTGAGGTGAGCTTGTATTGCTATGAACTTTCCCCTTAGCATTGCTTTCACAGTGTCCTATAGGTTTTGGGCTGTTGTGTTTTCATTTTCATTCGTTTCCATGCATAACTGAATTTCATTTTTAATTTCTTCTGTGATTTGTTGGTTATTCAGCAGTGTGTTGTTGAGCCTCCATATGTTGGAAGTTTTGAAAGGTTTTCTCCTGTAGTTGATATCTAATCTCACTGCATTGTGGTCAGAAAAGATGCTTGGGATGATTTCAATGTTTTTGAATTTATCAGGGTTAGATTTATGGCCCAGGATGTGATCTATCCTGGAGAAGGTCCCGTGTGCACTTGAGAAAAAGGTGAAATTCCTTGTTTCGGGGTGGAATGACCTATAGATATCAATTAGGTCTAGTTGGTCTATTGTATCATTTAAAGTTTGAATTTCCTTGTTACTTTTCTGTCTAGTTGATCTGTCCATTGGTGTGAGTGGTGTATTAAAGTCTCCCACTATTATTGTGTTGTTGTTGATTTCCCCTTTCATACTTGTTAGCATTTGCCTTACATATTGTGGAGCTCCTATGTTAGGTGCATAAATATTTATAATTGTTATTTCTTCTTCCTCGATTGATCCTTTGATCATTATGTAATGTCCATCTTTATCTGTTTTCACTGCCTTTATTTTAAAGTCTACTTTATCTGATATGAGTATTGCCACTCCTGCTTTCTTTTGGTCTTTATTTGCATGGAATATCTTTTTCCAGCCTTTAACTTTCAGTCTATATGTGTCCCTAGGTTTGAGGTGGGTCTCTTGTAGACAACATATATAGGGGTCTTGTTTCTGTATCCAGTCGGCCAATCTTTGTCTTTTGGTTGGGGCATTCAACCCGTTTACATTTAAGGTAATTATTGATAAGTATGATCCCGCTGCCATTTATTTTATTGTTTTGGGTTCCAGATTATCTATCCCATCCGTGTTTCTTATCTAGGCAAGTTCCTTTAGCATTCGTTGGAGGGCTGGTTTGGTGTTGCTGAATTCTCTCAGTTTCTGCTTGTCTGAGAAAATTTTGAATTCTCCTTCAAATTTGAATGAGATCCTTGCTGGGTATAGTAGTCGGGGTTGTAGATTGTTTTCTTCCATGACTTTAAGTATATTTTGCCATTCCCTTCTGGCCTGAAGCGTTTCTGTTGAGAGATCAGCTGTTATCCTTATGGGATTCCCCTTGTGAGTTATTTTTTGCTTCTCCCTTGCTGCTTTTAATATTTGGTCTTTGTATTTGATATTTGCTAATTTGATTAATATGTGTCTTGGGGTGTCCCGCTTGGGGTTCATTCTATTTGGGACTCTGTGTTTCTTGGACCTGAGTGGCTATTTGCTTCCCCAATTTAGGGAAGTTTTCTACAATTATCTCTTCAAGAATTTTCTGATGGTCTTTCTTTTTTGTCTTCTTCTTCTGGGACTCCTATGATTCGAATATTGGTGCGTTTAATATTGTCCCAGAGGTCTCTAAGATTGTCCTCATTTCTTTTAATTCTTTTTTCATTTTTCCTTTCTGTTTCATTTATTTCTGCCATTCTGTCTTCTACCTCACTTATCCTGTCTTCTATCTCTGTTATTCTACTGTTGGTTCCCTCCAGGGTGTTTTTGATCTCATTTATTGCATTATTCATTGTATTTTGACTCTTTTTCATTTCTTCTAAGTCCTTGTTAAAGCTTACCTGCATCTTCTCAATCCTTGCCTGCAGGTTATTGAGCTGCAACTCCAACTTATTTTCCAGGTTTTGGATCATTTTCACTATCATTATTCAGAATTCTTTGTCAGGTAGACTTCCTATCTCTTCGTCTTTTGTTTGGTCTAGGGGGTATTTATCCTGTTCCTTTACTTGCTGGGTATTTCTCTGCCTTTTCATCTTGTTTATCTTGCTGTGTTGTCCCTTTATTGTGGGGATTCCTCTCTATGGGAGGGGTTGGATGTGTGGTTTGTCGAAGTTTCCTGTATGGAAAGGCTTGTGTGGTTTTCTGGTGGGTGAGTCTAGGTTTCCTCACTGTTACTCTTCCACCTCGATCTCCTTGTAGTCTATCTCTTCAAAGTTGAGGACTTGGGAGGGGGCTTCGATCATCTTATCGGCGGAAGAAGAGGAGGAAGAAGAAGCTGCGGAGGCTGTAGACATGATCTGTTCATCTGTTCTTAAATGCCAACTCCATCACAAAACATCCTGACTTCCGAGTTTCACATTATGTATTCCAAAACCTAGTTTTGGAATATGTCAGACTATATTTCTACTGACAGTCCTTTGCCTGTACCCAAGCCCAATCCTCCCATTTCTTCTTAGGTCAAATTGTAGTAGAATGTCTTTCTCATATATATTATATGTGGAAAATTGTACCCTGCTGCTGCTGCTAAGTCGCATCAGTCATGTCTGACCCTTTGTGACCCCATAGATGGCAGCCCACCAGGCTTCTCCATCTGTGGGATTCTCTAGACAAGAATTCTATAGTGGGTTGCCATTTCCTTCTCCAGTGCTTGAAAGTGAAGTCACTCAGTCATGTCCGATGCCTCGCGACCCCATGGACTGCAGCCCACCAGGCTCCTCCGTCCATGGGATCCTCCAGGCAAGAGTACTGGAGTGGGGTGCCATTGCCTTCTCCGGATTGTACCCTGCCCTGCACAAAATGAAACTTGAAATCCTATTTTCTAAGAAAGTCTCTTCCCACTTGATTGAAGCTGACTACCTGGATATAATTTCTACTGATTTCCCCACAATAAGGATTTTCATGCACTCCATAACCCACTATTATGTTACCAGTGTCACATTAACAGAATTTGATGATGGTTGCTATACATTCTTCTAGATTTTTCCCATTATATATTTCATAGTTAATATTTTCTAAACTCTGAATGATGTATGACAGTGTATCAGTATTTTCTCAAATGCCCTTTTTTCTAACTATTGCACTTGTTTAATTTGTCAAGGTCTCCTTATGCCATACCTCTTTTATAACACCTTCTCACATTCCATAGGCTCGAAGAGGTGCCTTTTGTTCCTATACTGTTACAGTTATTAGCATGTTTTATTATGACTTTCTGTTCTGTATCAGCCTCCCTTTCTAGATCACCAAGGGCAAATTGGGTCATTCATCTTTATATCCCAGTAACTGATCATATGATTGATATTCAGAGTATAATAAATGTTAAACAGTACACAGTAACATCAGATGTTGGTTATGCAAAATATACTTGGCCCCATTTCACCTTCTTAATGAATATATCGAATAGTGTGGTAGAAGTTGAAAAGTCTGCTGTTTTGAAAAAACTGTGTGTTTGTAGCCAGTTTATATATTAGTACATATTAAATGTTCTTAAAAGTACATATTTTTTTCTTCATGTGTCATCTGTTTTCTAAAAAGCTTGAAAAACTATTTGACATGTATAAATAGGCATCAGTGATAAGAAAAGTATCTGTAAGTTTTTTGTTACTCAAAAAATGAGAGAATTGATCATATTTCCATTTGCTGATATGTCAAACATTAGTTATCTCCTTGGCAAAATAGGTTTAACATTGTAAAGATGACTACCGCAGGCTGTTATACACACTTACCACGTCTTTCTGCCATCCTTATATTTTGCAGATGATCCATCTGGTCAACCCTCATTTTGTACTTCCTATCAAAATGAAGACACATCAAATGTTTTGAAGAGTGGCAGCAACCATGATGAACTTAGACAGGAAGCCCAGGGACATTTTTCCCATATAGACTCTAGCATCCAGAAAAAGGCCTTTAAAACAGTTGTATCTACGGAACCGAAGTGTAACCTTGATATTACCTTTGAGTCTGTGCCCGGCTTGAGTGACTTTAACGAAAGAGTAAACTCTGATGCTGAATGTACTCAGCATTGTGCTGAATTATACACCAGTCAGATGTCCACTGAGACTGAAATGGCTCTGGAAATTGAAAAGAATTCTTTGTCTCCAAGTGTAGAGAATGAATCTCAGTTACAGCCCAATCAGTCTTCTATACCAATAAGTTCAGTTGTTTCCCTTGGTGGTGAAACTAACAATGAGAACTTAATTCTTTCCGGAAAAACTTCTCAACTTTTACCCCAAAATATTCCATTAGCTGGGAAGACATCTACAAAAGGTCAGTTTTGTGAAAGTTCTGATGATACAAAAAGACTTAAAGCTGATTTCCATGATTCCAAGTCACCAGATTCTAGAGAAATTCATCAGAATAAAATTGAAATTAATAATGTGTTACCAGTTGCATCTCAGCAACTTGCAAATTGCCAAGATAATTCTTCACTTCAGATATTACCGGCATCTATTGAAAATTCGGGTTTAACTGTATCTGAACAAAAAGTAGAAATACACCTTGAAGATTCCGTATCTTCAGTTAAACAGCCGTCTAATGATTCATCATCTGTTGAGTTAAATCATGCAATACACGAAATTCAGTCCTCCAAGTCTGAGAAAGCTGCTCTGGATTCACAAGAGCCTTCATCTTCTGTAAAAGAAGATGGAGATAGTATTTTTCTCACTTTAGGTGAAAATAACTGTGAAGAAGTTACATTGATGACTTCAGAAAGTAATCCTATAGAAGACAGACATTCTCTTCCTTCAGAATCTGTGTGTTCTTCAGTGAGGGAGTCTCATCCCGAGTCCCAGAATACTAATAATAAACCTGCTAACGACAAATCTACAGAGATAGATGCATCAAATATAGTCTCCCTCAAAATTATCATCAGTGATGATCCGTTTGTTTCCTCAGATACTGAACTTAACAGTGCAGTGTCTAGTATCAGTGGAGAAAACTTGCCAACTATAATTTTGTCTTCTCCTGCTAAATCACCTGCCAGAAATGCAGAATTAGTTAAATGCCTGTCTTCAGAAGAAACCACAGGTGCTGTCTCATCTGCTGAAGGAACCGGGGGTTCAGCCTCAATGGAACAGAGTCTCTTAGCCCTCAAACCTGAAGACTCTGCAGTAAACATGCAGAGTGAAGACAGCATCGCTCTTTCCACCAGTGTCACGCCATGTGTTTCCAAGGATGGAGGATACATACAGTTAATGCCAGCTACGAGCACAACTTTTGGCAATTCAAGTAATATTTTGATAGCGACTTGTGTAACTGATCCAGCAGCCTTAGGAACAACTGTCAGTCAGTCAAATGTTGTGGTGTTGCCTGGAAATTCTGCACCCATGACTGCTCAGCCTCCACTATCTCAATTACAGACACCCCCAAGGCCAAATAGTGTATTTGCTGTCAATCAAGCTGTGTCACCCAACTTCTCACAAGGTAACTAAGAACATGGTGAAGTTCATTTCTCTGGAATGGGATCAACTTTCGTTTGTGTGTGTAGTGATTAACTAGAGGGTAATAAATCATGGATGATAGTATGAGATTCAGAAATTTGTGATTATGCTTTCTCTATATCTGCTGGTCAGCTATGGAATTCAGTGGTTTGATTTTTCACTTCGTTTTCTTTCCACACCTACTTCTCAATCCGTGTCTAAACTACAAGAAAAAGAGCCGTGGGGAGACTAATTCATTAAAAACCTGTATACCTACCAAAACCCAATATTGTGGGAGATTTCTTTAAATAGCTGTTAGAGTCTTGGTTTTCCAGAAATTTATTACCTGTTTGGACAGACTTCCAAGACAAAACTTGAATTTCTCCCTCTGTAATACCCTTTGTAACTTCTCACTGTTTTCCACCTTTGAAAATTGACCCCTGTCTTTTGAATTTTTCGTTTATCGGAGGGCTTATGGCATTTATCACATGCCATTTTATGTGTGGTTCGTGACTGAATGCCTGTCGTGGTGGTCATTCTTGACTGTATGTTCCTTGAAGGTGGGGTTTGTGGTGCGTTCATCTACAGTTCTTATTTATTGATTCCCAAGCTCTTTCCTCCCCCCCTTTGTTTTTCTTTTTACATTTAGGCATACAGTTAAATCAGATTCAATATCAGCAGTTGAGTATGAAGCTTGATGAATCTAAAGTTAAAGAAAGGGTTGGAATCAGTAGGCCGTGTGGGTCTTCAGCTGAAGTTTAGAGAAATAAGTAGTATTTGGAGTAAAAGGAAAGGAATCTTAAGCAGCACAAGGATAGATAAGTATTTGAGAGACTGAAAAGTGTTCATGAAGATGAGATCAAGCTCATAGGAGCAGTTAATGAATTCATTAGGAAAAGATTGATTTACAGGACAGAATTAAATGAATTATGATAGCCATAGACTATATTGTTGACGTTTCCATGTGAACATTGTACTTTCCCCCACAGTTTTGACTGGTTGCTCACTTATCTGGACCTTTTTGGACAAATACCACTGACATAATAGTTTGGGTTTGTGAGTAAGTCTTAGATTTATCAGTCTTTAGTTAGGACTTAATTTTATGGTGAAAGATTCAGACCTGAAACCTGTACTACCAACTTTTCAATCCATTTCACTGTTTTCTCTAGGGGAATCAGGGTTACAACTATAATATGATCTCCTGGCTATAGAGTCTTATGCTTACTCATGATGTTTAGCTTGACTAAATGCCATAGAATACTTCAGATTGACATTTTCTCAGTTTGTTAGCCTTGCTGTTGTCCCTAAGTTAATTTTTTTAAGGAGAGTAGATTTATATAAAAAAGGATTTATAATTGCATAGAATTTATTTCAGATTAATAATTACTTTGGTGCCTTGTATTTATGAGAGAAAAATCGCATTTTATTGAGAATTGTTTTTGTTGTCATCATTGTTTTTGAAGGATCTGCCATTATAATCGCTTCTCCAGTCCAACCTGTACTTCAAGGAATGGTGGGAATGATTCCTGTATCTGTGGTTGGACAGAATGGAAATGCCTTTTCTGCTCCTCCTCGGCAGGTAAGATTTTTGAACTGAAAATGGCTCGGTGTCACTTGTCAAACAAAATACAATTAATGGCTTCTTCTCTTCTAGGTCCTTCATATGCCTTTGGCAGCACCTGTATGCAATAGAAGTATTCCTCAATTCCCTATCCCTTCAAAATCTTTGAAGAGTCAGGGACTAAAAAACAAATCTTGTACAGGTATGTTTTTGAGTTGATTCATGTCAACTTTATGTAATCTTTTTCTTCTTGTTTTTGTTTTAATACTGATAACTTTCCTAACAGGTGATTGTCCAACCTTTGCTTAAAGTTTTTTCCAGTAATTAGAAAAAAAGACAAATGGAACAGAACAATTTAGAAAGAGATCATATATTTATAGGACCTTGTATGTAGTAGAGATAACATCAGAAGTCAGAAGAAATAGAATGGTTTGTTTAATAAGTGAACTCTACCAGCTATTATGTATTACAGAGAAAAAATAATCTCTTTCTCACACTATATATAAAATGAGGAATTCCAAGAAGATTAACAGGTAAAAGTGAACAGCAAAACAACTAATAAAAGAAAATATAGGAGAAGAATTGTAATGAAGGCTGAAATAAAGAATTGCTTTTGAAAAATGAAAAAAGAATATAAATGGAAAAAATCTGATAATGCTGACTACTCTAAAGTTAATGATTTTTAGTACAACAAAAGATTCAAGACCTTTATGAATATTGTGCTGAGTTCTCAAACTTCTCTAGCTCAGACTTTTTAATCTTCATGGGTGACAAAATGCCTAACCCTCAGAACTTTTGACTCTTTGCATTTCTGAGTCTTTTTAATACTCTTTTCAGCCAGTCTCTCTCATGCCTTTACCTCTCATTTTTTATTAGACCTGTGTAACTTTTAGCAGTCAGTAGCCTCTCAAAATACTCTGATTTTTGTGGATATACCATTGAATCTGTCTTCAACCAGTGAGAGCTCTTACTGCTTGAATCCTTACATTAACCTGAATTTTCACCTGGGTCCATTTCCTCCCCTATCCAGGCTAAACCCCACAATCTACCACATCAGCCATTTTTCCTACTATTCCTTAAACACTTTCATATTCACATTCTTCTAACATGTCCACTTGATACCCTCTAGTCATGGATCTGTGCAGCCATTGATTTCTCTGCTTTTACACCTGGGCTTCTTAGCATTGCTTTAGACATCACTTTGCTGACAGAGGTCCGTCTAGTCAGAGTTAAGATTTTTCCAGTCGTCATGTACAGATATGAGAGTGTACCATGAAGAAGGCTGAGCACCGAAGAATTGATGCTTTCGAACTGTGCTGGGGAAGACTCTTGAGAGTCTCTTGAACTGCAAGGAGATCAAACCAGTCCATCCAAAAGGAAATCAACCCTTGAATACTCATTGGAAGGACTGACGCTGAAGCTGAAGCTCTAGTACTTTGGCCACCTGATGCAAAGAGCTGACTCATTGGAGAAGACCCTGATACTGGGAAAGATTGAAGGCAATAGAAGAGGGTGGCAGAAGATGAGATGGTCAGATAGCATCACTGACTCAATGGATATGAATTTGTATAAACTCCAGGAGATAGTGAAGGCCAGGGAAGCCCGATGTGCTGCAGTCCCATGGGGTTGCAGAAAGTCAGATACAATTTAATGACTGTTCTCACCCTCAGTGCCACTTAGTGATAATTTTAAGTGTCTACCTGTCTTCTTTCTCTCCCATTTCTCCTTCATACTGTTTCATACTTCCACAGGTTTTTCTCACATCTATTCTGTCACTACTATCCTCACTCTAAGCCAGTGATTTTGATTTTTATCAATAATAAAGTCCATTTTTTCACATCACTCCCAGTTAATATATACCTGTCCATCTAAAATTATTCTTCCTTTTTCCCTGCTTTCTTAGAGAAATATTTCATGCTAAGGTTAATGCAGTATACCTTCTGTTTTCTGTATTTCTTCATCTTTCCCTTTTTTGGCTCCTTCCCTCTCTGGCTGTTCAACTCTGGATACAGGATCAATCCCACCATTCCTCTAGGTTTTTTCCACCTGCCAGCCCTTTATCCCCAACCCTGTTTATCTCCCAGTCTTTCTTCGTCTGTGTTATGTCCTTTCTCCTATTTCTACTAAAACTGTTTAAACTCACCAGTGACTTCCTAATACTGCCATATGCATTGGATGTTTTCCATTCTTACCTCACTTTACTTCCCTCTAACAGTTGATACTGTTGGTAGCTTCTAGAATGAATGCATTCCTCCCTTTCTAACTTTATGTAACTTAAGATCCACATACTCTACATATCTAAGTCTCACTTCTTCCTCAACCTCCTCTGCCTACCTTTTCCCTCTTGGTTAGTGTCCACATGTATTCCTCATTTATTCCTCATATCCGTGTAAGTGCCCATCTGTAAGACCTTCATCATCTCCTACCTCTAATATTTATAGCCATCTAACTAGAATTCCTGTTTCTAAAGCATCTTCTATACTGTCACCAGAGTGACTTCCTAAAACAGATCTATTCATGCATCATCCCTAGTTAAAACTCTTAAAAGATTCTCTATAAAACCTTTTGAATAATACTCAAAGACCTTCACAATATCATCATTGCTTTCCTTTCCAGCTTCATATCTTGCTGCCCTTCCACATAAACTCAGAAGTGCTTGGAAAGTAAAATATGGATATTAAAACTCCAGAGCATGTCCTCTGAGTGAGTGACATAGGCTTGCAAACATGACACCTTAAATATGCAGAATTTTTATTTTTATTTTTAAGAAAATTTTTTTTTATTGTAACAAATTCAAGAAAGACTTTTTTCTTTACATTATTGTGTTGGTTTTGCCATACATTGACATGAATCTGCCATGGATATACATGTGTTCCCCTTCTAGAACCCCCCTCCCACCTCCCTCCTGATTCCATCCCTCTGGGTCAGAATTTTTAAATAGGAATAATATAGTGTTTTCTTTAAGTAACTTTTTGGATCTAAGTAGCGCCCTTAACTGCTACATTGATAATTTTAATTTGTAGATCGAAGACTGGATTCATATCTGCCTGGAGTTGAAGCAGGTCATTTGTTACATATTTATATTTCTTCAGTAAAATGGATGAGTGATCATCTTGTATATATTACCAAGCTGCTTTTTTAGATCCAGTATGTGAAAGTATTTCATTTGTACATTAGCTAGAGCTTAAATTTTTCTCATGATGTCAGTTTCTGTGATCTGTTCCATTTTCTTTCAGAGAAATGTACTTTCAGGAATGTTTTTCTTTTCTAATTAACTTATTTATAATTGCAGGGAAACAGGTAAATAATTTGGTGGATTCATCAAGTCACTTAGTTGGATGTCATGCACAGCGGTAAGCATAAAAGTAGTTTCTGTCATAGAGTATTTGAATGCTCAAGTTAAAAACAAAGAATTCTTTATGTGGCTAAGAAAAGAAATTTTTTTTCTTGTAGAACTGACGTTTCTGACAAGATTATGGCCACAGATCTTGGGAAAAAAATGGAAGAAACCACAGTTCCCTTCTCAGTAGAAAGTACAGTTCCAGTTAGCAAGCCATTTGAAAGCCACAGACGTGTGCTCTGTTTTGATAGCGCTGCTTCTCCTGTGGCAAATACACAGGGGACCAATCAAAAGTTGGTGTCCCAAAGCAAAGAAAGGAATGACATTTCATTCTCTAACTTTGACTCACCCATTGTGTCCTCCACCTTAAAACCCCCTTCTAATAATGCTGTCAAAAGAGAGCGGGAGAAGCCTTCTATGCCTAAAATTTTATCTAAATCAGAAACTGCCATTGGCCGACATGCCACCATAAAAGAAACTCAGTCAGAAAAGAAAGTTTCGCCAACAGAAACTGTACTTGAATCTTTCAATAAAGCAACAGCTAATAAGGAGAATGAACTGTGCAGTGATGGGGAAAGGCAGAAAAATCCAGAAACTTCAAAACTGTCCAGTGGGCAGCAAAATGGGGGTGTACGGAATGAGAAAACTGTAACTTCACTTCAAGAGCTAACCAGAAAACAAGGCACATCATCAAACAGTAAAAATATCTTTTCAGTAGGTGCACCTGTGAAGGATGTGAAACAAGAACAAACCAGGTCTGCCAGTTCTTTGATTAACCCGCTCACCAAACATACCCCAGAAATGTTACAAGATGTTCAGTGGCACAGCCCAGTAAATAGACTCACAGATAGTACTGATTTATCTGTACCCCGAACATCTGGCTCAGGAGCAGGGGAAAAACTTAAAGAAGAACCTACAGACAGTATCAAGGTCCCTTCTAGTAGGCGTTTTGGTGAAGACAGCACACCCAAAGTAATGGTCCCTCCTGTCACGCCAGACTTGCCTGCTTGCAGCCCTGCCAGTGAAACAGGGAGTGAAAACAGTGTGAACATGGCTGCCCATACATTAATGATTCTCTCCAGAGCAGCCATCTCTAGGACTACTTCATCTACTCCTCTAAAAGACAATACCCAACAATTTAGGGCATCTTCAAGGAGCACCACAAAAAAGCGGAAAATCGAGGAATTAGATGAGCATGAGCGAAACTCCCGTGCTTCTAATAAAAGTCTTGCAAATTCGTCAATGACAATGAAAAAGAAGAAAATTAAGGCAAGTTTGAAAGTCTTTAATTTCAGAACCACACGTTGCCCTTCTTTCAGTGCTCAGGTTAAAGGTCTCATCATTTTTTGCCATAGCTACTCAACATTTAATTAAAATAGCTTTGGGTTTTGATTGACAAAATACATTCTCTAGCAATGTCTCTCAGCCATTGTGGTACTCAGAAGTTAACTAGGTGAAACATTTTCCAAACAATTGCTAAGGCATTTATTTATGAACATCTTCCTTGGGAAAAGGTGTTTTTCGTTTCTGTCGTGATAGGCCCCAAGGGTTTGGCAGAAAGAGTGATATGACATGAAAAATTGGGAAGCCACTATTATTTGTAATTATCAAGTGAAAACTGTGCAGCTCCTCCGTCTTAGGTTTCTTTTTCATGTCCTGCCATCTCTTCCATAGATTCTTATACATGTTAATATGCTGGAGCAATGTAAAAATTAAATTTACCTCTCTTTAACCATGCTTACCTGAAGGAAGTAATACAGGGTTATCACTGATAAATTAAAGTCACTTTTTCTCAATCTGTTTAGCCACAAGGAAAGAATGCTGGTTTCTAAGCCCGGGTTGAGTCCTACATCTCCTGCTTACTGGTTCTGTTACCATTATTAAATGGCCTGTGACATCTCTTGAGTTGTAGCTGCATCATTGGACATGAGGTTACATACATCTTACCCAATGGCTGTGAGACTAAATAGAGTGTTTTTTAAGTGCCTAGAGTATATTGAATATTTGAAACCTGAAAAGTACTTGTGACTGTTAAGATCTTAGTAAAGCTTTCTGAGGTTTGTGGTTTAGCAATAATGAGTACCTTATATAAAAAACATGTTCTATCTTGTCTCTTTCAACATTCATATACTCTGAATTTGTATAATGTTTTGTGCTCTAAAATAATGTTGAGGTGCCATTGAAGTGTAATTTATTAAACTTGGATTTATAAAAAATTGTGTCTACCTTTCTGTATAACTAAAATTCTAGTAACTAAACTGTTTTGACAAAAATTTTGGTAATGTATGAAGTTCTACATGACTTCATAAGAAAGCTAGCTTTTTGGCCTTGTTTAAGTTTGATATGTTAACTTAATTCATTTTTTCTTTCTTTCTTTCTTTCTTTTTGACAGAAAAAGAAGCTACCCAGTTCATTTCCAGCTGGAATGGATGTGGACAAATTTTTGTTATCATTGCATTATGATGAGTAAATATTCTGAACATATAAGAACAGTAGCTATTTAAAACTACGATTCCTTAAACTATGAGTGTAGGGAATGAGATACTGACAGAATCTGAGAGCATGACCTGCACTTTCTTTCATTGTACTGAAATTTCACTTTATTTCTAAATCATGCTGTTTTAAAGCAGCTTCCTAATTTGTAAATAGATGTACCTGGTATTGTGGAAAAAACATTTGCAGAAATGTAAGTACAGCCAATCTGCAGAACTGTATAGCTTTAACAATTGCATCTTGTTAATATTGTGTAAATCCTGTTGAAATAGAGGTTAAATCAGCCTGATGTTCTTTTATTTTTTGAGTTCTTATGATCTCTAATTTTGAAACTTATGCATCTGGAATAGTTTTTCACTTTGAGTGGGAAAACTACACTTTTTCTTATAAATTGCCTTCAGTAATTTGTCCTACAAGACATCTGAAGACAGCCAGTAATTAGTACAGAAGTGATAAGGAATTCAAATGGTAATAAAGTAACCAGAAATTAACAGTTTGGGTTTTTTCCTAGAGTGAATACTTGGCCACTCCTTAACGTTTGCAGTAAAGATTGTATTCCTAAAATTTTACACTTTGTCTCTTCTGGGTGTTCCGGTCTCTTTGTTTTAAGGAGAGAATATTAATGCCATTTGAACACCATTCGAGTGTTCTGATCTTTGATTTGTAACTTGTAAGATCTTTTACAAAACTTTAAGCATTTAGACTATTGAGCCATACAAAGTTTGGTTGTGTAGTGGTTGAAATTTCTTGGTATGTGTATACTTCTCCCCTAAATACTGGGGATTTAAAGAATTGCACTAATTCCTGAACTTTTTACATAGTAGTGACCAATGCACATTTAATTTAAATCTTATGTTCTTTGTTAAAGCTTGTATGGAGGATTACTTTCTGTTGTCCTTTTAGAAAGCCATGTCCATCATAAGATGTAAAAAAAAATCATAGTTTTCTATTTTAATTTAGTTTCTCCTAAAATGGGCTGTGTTACACTTGGATAGAGGATGCTGTCTCTGTACCCCTTAAAGTATTATAGAGTTGCTCTCAAAAGGTCCTTAAGGAGAATGAAAGAGGTGCCTTCTGTATGTTAGACTCACACACATCAGTCAAGTTGAAGAATTGGTTTAAACCTTTAAATGAGTACAGAAATTATAATTCATACTTGACCAATTGTGCCTAGATATTAAAGTATGTTCTCTTAAGTGCTCTCTGTTTTGTTTAATATCAGTATATGCAAAGGTTTTTTCTGAAAATGTCTATATTTATGAGTCATTTTCCTCAACCATTTTTTTTTAGTACTGGGCCTTTAACATTCTACTTTAATGCAGCAGTTCTCAATGTGGAAATCACGTCTTACTTGCTGAATCTTATGCAGAAATTTGTGTTGTAATAAATTTTTATGATGTGGAAGTGGTCTGTTTCTAAAGAACCAGGGATAGTTAATACAGTTAATGTTTATTTAACTCAGCTTGATACTGTACAGTTAGGATTGAATAAATATTTTCATTAACTTCAGAAGTTTGAATTCTTTCATATTGACAGTCATTCTAGTTTAGATACTTTTAATAAATCCCTTTGCAAGTCAGTTCTTGTTTTCAGAAGTTTTCATAATGCTGAAGATTATAAATTTTCTTCTCATTCAATTAATTTGTATATGCTAAGTACTAAGAATTCATATACTAGTAAAATAAACTCACTTTCTTCAGGATTCTTTGTTCACTTGGCCAGATATAGTACAAAGACAGTCTGTATTCAGAGCTTTCATTTATATTCAAGAACAAAACCATAATTCCCATTTTACCTTAAAAGTCAAAATGTGCTTGACTTAATTGCTGTACCTGGTACTCTATTTTTGCAACTACATGTAAGGATCCACTGTTTCTTTGGACATTACTTAGTGTACTCAGTTGTATGCCAAACCTTAGAAGTCTTGTAATTAAAATATTTGCTTGTTTTAGCCCTGTATATTGTTAGAACCATTTAGTAAGTATGTTGAAATTGTACATAAGTTAACATCCATCAGCATTTAGCCAAAGGCTAGATGTCATGACCAAGGTTAAGCTTTGATAAAAGGAGTGATTTTAAAAGCATGTTGCTATGTATTCTACATTCATCATTTTTCAGGCCACCATCTTTCAGTCTCAGACTTGACTTACTGAAATTATGTATCAGATTTTGACTTTAGTATTATGCTTTCTCTTTTAAAAGAATTTCCTCCTTTTGTAAATATTGGGTGACACTTTTGCATACTTTTTGGTCTTTTTGTCCTAAATTATGTTTTCTACATAATTGAACTTAAAACTGTAAATATAACTTCCTAGTTTTTTTTTTTTTACTTCAAATAATATCAAAGCATTATCCAGTCTTTAGCTCTTATTAAAAAATAACTAGCAGTGAACATGTTTGTAAATAAACATTTATGTTTTCGATTATTTCCTTAGGCAATATTTTAGAGGATGGAATTACCAAATCAAAAAGTTAGTGTACATCTTTTCAAGGATCTCAATACATTTTGCTGAATTCTTTAGAAAACTTACTTCAGTTTATATTCCTGCCAGGAAATTGTCATTTTTTCCCATAGCATGTGCTTATCCCTTACCACAGATAATATTCAACTGTATCATATTGGTTCCTATTAACTTCTTATTTCTTGATTTGTTAAAATTAGGATAAGCTCTTCATCTATATGTAATTTGATACCTGATATGAAGAAAGAATCAGTACATTTTTCCCTAAATATTTAACATTTGACTCATAACTGCTTAAAATAAGGTTTCTCTCTTCACACACTTGTATAATGTCTCATATCCTACTTGGATTCCCAGTCTCTTTTTATTTACAATTTTAAAATCCAAAATGTTCTGACAACTAATTTTTTCCCTTAAATTTAGCATCAAAATTCATTTCAAGGCAAAACTTGACCTGGTTAGACCTGAGGCTACATGAATCTTTATATCTTTTGATACGAATATTCATATTTTTCTGGAAGAATAGTAATGTGCTTAATTAGTACACTGTTTCAGACTCGGCTGGAGGTGTTTGATATATACATTATGGTACTTGTAAAAAAAATCCTAAATATTCTGAATGCTGACACCCAGTTAACCAGAGAGTTATAAAATCAAAGGTTTTATACCTATATTATTAATAAATTTATACACATATAAATACAGTATATAGTATGGTATATAGATTATTTTATGCCATTGATGAAAGCATTATAGCATTGTGTCTATTGTAACTTCTGATTTTTTTCAAGAATTCATCTCTTTTATGCTTCCAGACTAACTTGAGAATCACTTGTATTTTTTCCAAGTGACAGTGATACTTAAATATTCATTTGAAATACATTAACCTTGTGAGTTAACTGATACTGAAAGAAGCTAACAGTAATATGGTACATATCCATAATTTTGTAGTTATCCCTATTCTCACAAATTTCTTGTTAAACTGGATATTATGGTGTTTTTTGCTATTTTTAGGGAATTCTGCATTCCAGTGTTTTAACTTAGTAAAATTTTTATGGAAACATAAAAGGGAAAAAGTGCATAAAATATTGTTATATAGTTCAGTGAATTTTCTAAAAGGACACAAATCCACACAAATCACCAAGATCAAGACTAGAACATTATCAGTACCCTAGAATCCCCCCATATTCCTTCTAGTAACTAACTGCTAACCCCACAGGTAATTATTCTGACCTCTAAAACTAGTTTCAGCTCTTAACTTTGCATAAATAGATTTATCAGGATATAGTGAATTTTACTTCTCTTGCACGAAATTGAGATCCATTCACGTATCTAATTCAGTTGTCATCATTGTGATTTTTCACTGTATTTATCCACATTGTATTGTACCACCATTAATCTCTTGTGTATTTGAACATTTAGATTATTTCCAGTTTGGAGCTGTTGTGAACAGAACTGCTGTGAATATCCCTGTACATGTTTTTTGATTAATGTATTACACTTTTCACTTGTGTGTATATATATATTTAGGAGGGGAGTGTTGGGTCATATGGTTGCATATATCTAACCTTAACTCAGGTTTTTCAGTTTGCAGAGTGGCTGTACTAAATTATATGACTGTCAACAGTGTAAGGAGAGTTCCAGTTGTCAATCGCTGTTGATATAAGTTTTTTTTCAGATGGACATCTAAAGTCTGAATATTTTGCCGTTTTTTCTCCCCAGTTTTATTCAACCTATTATATTTTGATAAATTTTCCATCTGTAATGGATTTCCCATTTGTATATCCAGTCAACACACTACCATTTGTTCAGAGGGATTCCCAGGTGGAGCAGTGGTAAAGAATCCACCCACTGAGGCAGGAGACGTGGGTTTGATCCCTGGATCAGGAAGGCCCCCTGGAGGAGGAAATGGCAGCCTGTACCAGTATTCTTGCCTGGGAAATCCGAAGGACAGAAGCCTGGTGGGATACAGTTCATGGGGTGGCAAAAAGGCAAGACTTAGAACAGCACAGCATATCAGCACATTTATTAGGAAAGATGATCCTTTCCCAAATATGTTGTGCTGTTATGCTGTCATAAGCTGGTAAACTGAGTATCTGTGGATTTGCTTCTGGACTCCCAGTCTGTTTCACTGGTCTGTTTTTGTAAAGACACAGCAGTAGCACAACACCTTAAGTACCATTGCTCAGTCGTGTCCAGCTCTTTGTGACCCCATGGACTGTAGCCCACCAGGCTCCTCCATCCATGGACTTTTCCAGGCAAGAGTACTGGAGTGGCTTGCCATTTCCTTCTCCAAGGGACCTTCCTGACCCAGGGATCTAACCCAGGTCTCCCACATTGCAGGTAGACACTTCACTGTCTGAGCCACCAGGGAAGCCCTTAAGTATTATAGGAAGTCTATTTTGTGTTTTTGTTTTTTTTTTTTCCTATTTGGACCCTTTATGGAATGGACTTTATCAAGCTAATGACTTTGCTGATGCTTATTTTTTCATTTGCTAAAGATACATTGTTTCAGTATTATTTTCTAATCTATTCTTTGCTGTTGTTCAGTCACGAAGTCGTGTCCAACTCTTTGCAGCCCCGTGGACTGCAGCACACCAGGCTTCCCTGTCCCTCACCTTCTCCTGAAGTTTGCCCAAGTTCATGTCCATTGTATCGGTGATGCCATCCAACCATCTCTTCCTCTGTTGCCCCCTTCTCCTGCCCTCAGTCTTTCCTAGCATCAGGGTCTTTTTCCAGTGAGTCAGCTGTTCACATCAGGTAACCTAAGTACTGGAGCTTCAGCATCAGCATCAGTCTTTCCAATGAGTATTCAAGGTTGATTTCCTTTTAGATTGGCTGGTTGGATCTCCTTGCAGTCCAAGGGACTCTCAAAAGTCTTCTCCAACACCACAGTTAAAAAGCATAAATTCTTTGGTGCTCTGCCTTATTTATTGGCCCAGGTCTCACATCCATACGTGACAACTGGAAAGACTAGCCTTGACTATATGGACCTTTTTCTGCAAAGTGATGTCCCTGCTTTTTAATACACTGTCTAGGTTTGCTGTTGCTTTCCTGCCGAGAAGTAATTTCTTGGCTGCAGTCACCATCCGTACTGACGTTAGAGCCCAAGAGCAGGAAATCTGTCAGTGCCTCCACCTTGTCTCCTTCTATTTGCCGTGAAGTTGTGGGCTGCATGCCATGACCTTAGTTTTTTTAATGTTGAGTTTTAAGCCAGCTTTTTCACTCTCCTCTTTCACCTTCATCAAGAGGCCCTTTAGTTCCTCTTCACTTTCTGTCATTAAAGTGGTATCATTTGCATAACTAAGGTTGTTGGGTTGATCCAGCCCGTAACTCATCCAGCCCAGCCTGTCACATGATGTGCTCTGTGTATAAATTAAATTAACAGGGTAACAATAAAAAGCCTTGTACGCCTTTCTCAATTCTGAACTAGTCAATTGTTCCATAGAAGTTCTAACTTGCTTCTTGACTGACATAGTGGTTTCTCAGGTGACATGTAAGATGGTCTGGTATCCCTTCTCTAAAAATTTTCCAGTTTATTATGATCCATAGAGTCAAAGCCTTTACCATAGTCAATGAAACAGTAGTACGTATTTTTCTGGAACTCCCTTGCTTTTTGTATGATCCAACGGATGTTGGCAATTTGATCTCTGGTTCCTCTGCCTTTCTAAACCCAGCTTGAACATCTGGAAGTTCTCGGTTCATATACTGCTGAAGCCGGCCTAGCCTGAAGGATTTTGAACATAACCTGACTAGCATGGGAGATGAGTGCAACCTTAGGAATTGGGATGAAGACCTCTCCAGTCTTGTGGCTCCTGCTGGGTTTTCCAAATTTGCTGACATATTGAGTGCAGCACTTTACTATCATCTTTTAAACAGCTCTGCTGGAATTCCATCACCTCCACTAGCTTTTGTCACAGCAGTGCTTCCTAAGGCCCACTTGACTTCATACTGCAGAACGTCTGGCTCTGGGTGGATGACCCCACATGGTTATCTGGGTCATTAAAATCATTTTTGTACATTTCTATATATTCTTGCCATCTCTCTTGATCTCTCCTCTTTCTATTAGGTCTATACCATTTCTCTCCTTTATTGTGTCCATCTTTGGATGATATTTTCCTTTTATATTTCCAGTTTTCTTGAAGATCTCTAGTCTTTCCCCTTCTGTAGTTTTCCTCTATTTCCTTGCATTATTCATTGGAAAAGGCTTTCTTGTCTCTCCTTGCTATTCTCTGGAACTCTGCATTTAGTTGGGTGTACCTTTCCCTTTCTCCCTTGCTTTTTGCTTCTCTTCTTTCAGCTATTGATAAAGCCTCCTCAGACAACCACTTTGCCTTCTTCCATTTCTTTTTCTTTGGGATGGTTTTGTTTGCTGCCTCCTTTACAATATTATGAACCTCTGTCCATAGTTCTTCAGGCATTCTGTTTACTAGATCTAATCCCTTGAATCTAAATCCTTGTCACCTCTACTTAATATTCATTGGGGATTTAAGTAGTATCTGACTGCCTTCATGGTTTTCCCCACTTTCTTTAGATTAAACCTTAATTTTGCTATAAGGAGCTTGATGATCTGAGCCACAGTCAGCTCTAGATCTTGTTTTTGCTGACTGTATAGCGCTTCTCTATCTTTCTCTACAAAGAATGAATGTAATCTATCTGATTTTGGTATTGACTGTTTTTGATGTCCATGTATAAAGTCATCTCTTGTGTTCCTGGAAGAGGGTGTTTGCTATGACCAGTGTGTTCTCTTGGCAAAACTCTGTTAATCTTTGCCCTTCTTCATTTGTACTCCAAGGCCAAACTTGCCTGTTACTGCAGGTATCTCTTAACTTCCTACTTTTGCCTTCCAATCCACTATTATGAATAGGACATTTTTTGGTGTTCTAGGCAGTCTTGTAGGTCTTCATAGAACTGATCAGCTTCAATTTCTTCTTACAACACTGATAGTTATTTCTGTTATAACTAATAATGATCAAAGTAGGTTTTCTTGTCTTATTCTTTAATAGGAATGCTGAGTATAATTTTGGCTTTTGTTTGTAGTATTTTAAGAATTTATATCAGGGGAGTTCCCTAGTGGCCCAGTGGTTAGAATTTTGGGCTTTCATTGCCATGGCTTGGTTTCAATTCCTGGTCAGAGAACTGAGATCCTATGAGCCACCAGCCAAGAAAAAAGCAAAAAAACTATATCAGGATTATCTGTTCAGCCTAGTTGGATGCTCTTCTAATATCAATTATTTTTATTAAATAAAAATTAAGTCCAGAATTTTAGTATTTATAACCCTAATATTGTATAATGTGATACTTAAATAAGACAATATATGTTAAGCATTTAGGTCACTGGAATATAATAAGCATTTTAACATCTAGCTGCTACTCTAGCTGATGCTGATTTTTTTCTGCAACTTTTTTTTTTTAATGGGTAGTTGGTTTACAATGTCATGTTACTCTCAGGTATACAGCAAAATATTCAGTCATATCTATGTGTGTGTGTGTATGTGAATATATACTTTTTTCAGATTCTTTTCCCTTACAGGTTATTACAAAATATTGAGTATAGGTCCCTGGGCTATATAGAAGATCCTTGTTTGTTACCTCTTTTATTAGTAGTTGTGTGTATATGTTAATCCTATACTCCTAATTTATCCCTCCCCACCCATCTCCCCTATGGTAACCATAAGTTTGTTTTGTATCTCTGTGGGTCTCTTTCTGTTTTGTAGTTCATTAGTGTTTTCTTTTAGATTTCACATATAAACAATATCATATATTTGTCTTTCTCTTTCTTGGCTTAGTTCTCTTAGTATAATAATTTCTAGGTCCATCCATGTTGCTGCAAACAACAAGATTTCATTCTTTTTAACAACTAATTGTGTGTGTGTGTGTGTGTATATATATATATATATCATATTTTCTTTATCCATCTGTAGAAGGACATTTAGGTTGCTTCCATGTCTTGGTGTAACAATTTAGAATGGAATACAAAATTGAAACTAAATCACCAATAAATCATCTCAGCCTGAAGGCTTTTGCAGAAGCAGTTTATTTTCCCCCCGTTTTCTTTCAATCTGATTGTTCTTGTCAGATTTATGAGTTTTTTACTGAATTAAATTATATTTTCTCTCTAATTTTTGCTTTTGTTCTCTAAATTACATGTAATTTTTCTGATTCACTAATTGCTTAGTTTCCTATTTTTTTCTAACCATTTAATCAACAGTAAGAATTTAGTTCTGATTTCAACTTTATATATCAAGATTGGAAAATAAGTTAGTTTCATTGTATTTTCATTCTTTTTCTATCTTTACTTAGAATAAGGTAGCAAGGTTTACATAGAATAAGGAGAAGGCAATGGCACCCCACTCTCGTACTCTTGCCTGGGAAATCCCATGGACAGAGGAGCCTGGTAGGCTGCAGTCCATGGAATCGCTAGGAGTCGGACACGACTGAGCGACTTCACTTTCACTTTTCACTTTCATGCATTGGAGAAGGAAATGGCAACCCACTCCAGTGTTCTTGCCTGGAGAATCCAGGGACGAGGGAGCCTGGTGGGCTTCTGTCTTTGGGGTCGCAAAGAGTCGGACACGACTGAAGCGGCTTAGCAGCAACAGCAGCTTTTTTATTTAAACATAGTATTTTTATTGTGGCTAAAAGATAGTTTAAAATTTCTGTGTTTTATGGGTGCTTTAAAACAAGTACTATGTTTGTAAAGGTACAAAGTTTGATATTCATTTAATTGTTTACTATCAAATCCCATTTAACTTTGCTTTTAACACTTGATATAAACATTTAATTTCCCATTATAATTATTTTGGATATAGTTTTTACTTAAGTTGTTTGATATTAGTGCATAGTCTGTAAGTAGCATAACTTCATTTTTTTTACCTTTATTGAGATATAATTGGCAAAACTGTAAGATATTTAAAGTGTACTGTATATCATGATCTACATATGCACTGTGAAAGGCCCATCTAGTTGTCTGTCACATCCCATCACCTCACATATTCATCTTTAATTTTGGAGAGGGATAATATTTGAGTTCTGTCAGCAGATTTCAGTTTCATAATACAGTGTTATCATCTGTGAAAGTGAAAGTCACTTGGTCGTGTCCCACTCTTTGGAATTCTCCAGGCCAGAATACTGGAGTAGGTAGCCTGTCCCTTCTCCAGGGTATCTTCCCAACTCAAGGATCGAACCCAGGTCTCCTGCATTGTAGACACATTCTTTACCAGCTGAGCCACAGGGGAAGCCCAAGAATACTAGAGTGGGTAGTCTATCCCTTCTCCAGAGGATCTTCATGACCCAGGAATTGAACCGGGGTCTCCTGCATTGCAGGCCGATTCTTTACCAACTGAGCTACCAGGGAAGCCCGTTATCGTCTACAGTCACCGTGATATACATTAGATCCTCAGACTTCATTCATGTTATAACTGAAATTTTGTACACTTTGACCTCTTCCTATTTTTCTTGTATACCCCCATCCCCTAGTTTTCCTACTGATTTGGTTTTGGAGCTTCTTTTCGGTGTTTTTTTTTTTTTCCCCCAGATTCTATGTGTAAATGATTACCATGCAGTATTTGTCTTTCTGTCTGGCCTATTTCACTTAGCATCATTTGCTCAAGATCCATATATGTTGTCACAAATGGCAAGATTTCCTTCTTTCTCATTGGTGAAATAATATTCTATTGTATTTACTTACCATATCTTTTACTGATTCATCTGTTGACTACTGCTTAAGTGTTCTTATATCTTGGCTATGGCAAATAATGCTGGAATGAACATGGAGATGTAGATTTATATATATACATATTTTTTATATGTAGATAGAGTTATATTTATATATTATATATATATAATATGTATAAAATTTCCTTTGATGTATACCCAGAGCTGGGATTGCTGAATCATATTTTTTCAATTTTTTGAAAAAGTTTTTTATGTGGACCATTTTTTAAAAGTCTTTATTGACTTTGTTACAACACCGCTTCTGTTTTATATTTTGGTTTTTTGGACTCAAAGCATGGGGGAAATCTTAGCTCCCCGACCAAGGATCAAACCCACCCCCTGTAATGGAAGGCAAAGTCTTAACCAGTGACCACCAGGGAAATCCCTCAATTTTTCATTTTTTTGAGGAATCTCCATACCGTTTTCCATACTTTATGCACCAATTTACATTTCCACCAACAATGCATAAGGATTCTCTTTTCACATCTTCAACACTTATCTTTTGTTGTTTTGATGATAGCCATTCTAGCATGTGTGAGGTGATATCTTATTCTGGTTTAGGTTTGCATTTCTCTAATAACTACTAATGCTGAACACCTTTTCATGTTGTTCAGTTGCTCAGTCATGTCTGAGTCTTTGAGACCCCCTGAACTTTCAGCACTCTAGGCTTCCCCATCCTTCACTATCTCCTGGAGTTTGCTCAAACTCATGTCCATTCAGTCAGTGATGCCATCCAACCATTTCAACCACTGTCACCTCCTCCTCTTGCCCTCAGTCTTTCTCAGCATCAGAGTCTTTTCCAATGATTGACTCTGCATCAGTAGCCATAGTATTGGAATTTCACCTTCAGCATCAGTCCTTTCAATAAATATTCAGGGTTGATTTCCTTTAGGATTGTCTGATTTGGTCTCCTTGCAGTTCAAGGGACTCTCAAAAGTCTTCTCCAGCACCACAATTCAAAAGCATCAATTCTTCAGTGCTCAGCTTTCTTTATGGTCCATCTCTCACATCCATACGTGACTACTGGAAAAACCATAGCTTTGACTAGACAGACCTTTGTCAACAAAGTGATGTCTCTGCTCTTTAATACGCTGATCAGGTTTATCTTATCATTTTTCCCAAGGAACAAGAGTCTTTGAATTTTGTGGCTGCAGTCACCATCCACAGTGATTCTGGAGCCCAAGAAAATAAAATCTGTCACTGTTTCCTCTTTTTTTCCATCTATTTACCATGAAGTGATAGGACCAAATGCTGAGATCTTCATTTTTTGAATGTTGAGTTTTTAAGCCAGCTTTCTCACTTTCCTCTTTCACATTCATCAAGAGGCTTAGTTCTTTTTTGCTTTCTGCCATTAAAGTGATATCACTGCATATCTTAGGTTTTTTATATTTCTCCCAGCAGTCTTGAGTCATCCAGCATGGCATTTGGCATGATGCATGTAAGTTAAATAAGCAGGGTGACAATATACAGACTTGACATGCTCCTTTCCCAATTTTGAACCACTCCATTGTTCCATTTCTGGTTCTAACTGTTGCTTCTTGGCCTGCATACAAGTTTCTCAGGAGACAGGTAAGGTGTCTTTTAAGACATCTGGTATTTTAAGAATTTTCCACAGTTTGTTGTGACCACACCGTCAAAGGCTTTAACGTGATCAATGAAGTAGATTTTTTTTAATTCCCTTGCTTTTTCTATAATCCAGATGTTGGCAATTTGCCCTCTGGTTACACTGCCTTCTCTAAACCCAGCTTGTACATCTGAAAGTTCTTGGGTCACGTACCACTGAAGCCTAGCTCAAAGGATTTTTATGTACTTACTTGTTCATGTACCTGCTGGTCATTTGTATGTCTTTCTTGGAAAGATGTTCTCATGTTCTGACCATTTTCTCATCAGTTTGCTTTTTTGCTATTAAATTATATCAGTTCTAATACATATTTTGGACATTAACCTCCTGTCTATAGATAGTTTACAAATATTTTTCCCCATTCCAGAGGTTGCCTTTTCATTATGAGTACCTTGGTTGTGTAGAAGTTTTTTAGTTTGATCTAGTTGTACTTATTTTTGCTTTTGGTGTAAAATTAAAAAAAAAAATGAAGATGCATCTCAAGGACATTACCTCCTATGTATTCTTCCCAAGTTTCATGATTTCAGGTCTTAAGCTTCAGTGTTTAATCCAGTTTGAATTGTTTTTGTGAACCATGTAAGATATTGGTCCAATTCCATTACTTTGCAAATGGCTGCCCAGTTTTTCCAGCACCACTTGTCCCTTCCCCCACTGTATATTCTAGGCTCCTTTGTTGTAAATTAATTGGTCATATATGCATAGATTTATTTCTGGACTTTCTATTCTGTTCCACTGATCTGTGTTTTTATGCCAATACCATGCTGTTTTAATTACTATGCTTTATAACATAATTTGAAATCAATAAGCATGATTTCTCCAGCTTTGTTCTTTCTCAGGCTTGCTTTATCAATTCAGGGTCTTCTGTGTTTCCATACAAATTTTAGAATTAGTCTTCTATTTCTTTGAGAAAATGCCATTGGCATTTTGGTAGGAATTGCATTGACTCTATAGGTGGGTTTGAATAGTATGGACATTTTAACAATAATCTTCCTGTCCATGAGCACAAAATATCTTTGTATTTATTTACGTTTTCAATTTATCAGTGTCATACATTTCAGTGTCCAGATCTGTCATCTCCCTAGTTAAATTTATTCCTAGGGTATATTATTTTTGCTGCAGCTGCAATTGGGATTGTTTTCTTAATTTCTCTTTCTGATAGTTCATTGTTAGTGTAGATAAATGCAAAAGGTTTTTGTACCAGGCACAGCTTGGAATATTACAGGTTCAGTTTGAGATGACCATAGTTCAGCAAATATCACAATAATGCAAGTCACATGAATTTTTTGGTTTCCCAGTCATATGAGTTATCTTCAGACTATACTGTAGCCTATAGGATATCGTCTTTAAAAAGAAATGCACGTCCCTTAATTTAAAACCACTTGAAATTCCTTGGTGGTCCAATGGTTAGGAATCCACCTGCCGATGCAGGGGACATGGGTTTGATCCCCGGTCCGGGAAGACTCCACATTTCCCAGGGCAACTAAGCCCTTGTGTCACAACTACTGAGCCTGTGCTCTAGAGCCTCTGAACAGCAACTTCAAGAGGAGCCCCTGCTCACTGCAACTAGAGAAAGCCCACATGCAGCAATGAAGACTAAAAGTAAATAAAATATTTCTTAAAAAATAGAAATACTTTTTTGCTGGGAGTCCCCGGTGGCCAGGTCTTCTCAGGTAGAGCTAGTGGTAGAGAACCTGCCTGCCAATGCAGGAGACATAAGAGATGAGGGTTCGATCCCTGGGTTGGGAAGGTCCCATGGTTCCATATGTAAAGCATAGGCAGAATAGATTTAACATAATTCTTAAAGGTCTTAAATTTTCAGAAAAGGAAATGAGCACTTACTTCAAGTTAAAGTCACCAGCTGCACTGGCCCCAAACAAGCCGGTCAGCCTGTCCTTTGAAGCTTAGAATCCAGGCATTGACTTCTCCACTCAAGCTATCAAAGTCCTGATGGCATCTTGTTTCAAAAGAATCCTGTTTCATCTAGATTGCAAATCTATCACTTAGTGGAGCCACCTTCATGAATTATCTTTGGGATAACTTGCTGCAGCTTCTACATCAGCACTTACTGATGCATCTTGCACTTTGATCTTATAGAGATGGCTTCTTACCTTAAACCTCATGATTTAATCTCTGCTAGCTTCAAACTTTTCTTCCGCAGCTTCCTGACCTGTCTCATCCTTCGTAGAACCTGAGAGAGCTAGGGCCTTGCTCTGGATTGTTATTTGGCTTCAGGGAGTGTTGTGGCTGGTGTGATCTACCCAGACTGCTAAAACTTGTCGCTTGTTAGCAATGAGGCTGTTTCACTCTTCACATGCCTGTGTTCACTGGAGCAGCGCTTGGTAACTGGCACAAAAGGCCTAGCTGTCAGACTCTCTTGGCTTTCTACATGACTTCCTCACTAAGATTATCCGTTCCAAGCTTTTGATTTAAAGTGAGACATGTGACTCTTCCTTTCACTCCAACACTTAGAGGTCATGTGGGGTTAATTGGCTTCCTTTCAATATTGTTGTTTCAGGGAATAAGGAGGTGTATTCTCTCCCCTCCGGGAGCAGAGATGGGAGACTTGCCGGTTGGTGGAGCAATCAGAGGGCTTCCCAGGTAGTGCTAGTGACAACGAACCAGACAGCCAATGCAAGAGATTTCAGAGATGTGAGTTTGGTCCCTGGGTTGGAAAGATCCCCTGGAGGAGGGCACAGCAACCCACTCCAGTATTCCTGCCTGGAAAATCCCATGGACAGAGGAGCCTGGTGGGCTACAGTCCATGGGGTCGCAAAGAGTCGGACACGCCTGAGCGCACACACTGATCTTCCTATCAGTGAGGTTTGAGGTGCCCCAGAACAATTACAATAACAACATCAGAGATCACTGGTCACAGATCACTATAACAAGTATAACAATAATGAAAACTTTGAAACATGAGAATTACTGTGACACAGAGACACAAAGTGAACAAATGCTGTGGGGAAATGATGCTGATAGACTTGCTTAATGTTCAATACAGTGTTACCATAAAGCTTCAGTTTGTTAAAAAAACAACAACAGAAAATCTTAATACAGGCATATCTCAGAGATACTGAAGGTTCAGTTCCAGACACTGCCAAATAAAGCAAACCACTACACACAAATTTGTTTCCCAGTGCATATTCCTGATCTTAAGAGGAAAAAACCTTTAAGCTTTTCATCAATATGATGTTAGCTGTGGGCTTGTCATACATATATTATGTTGAAAACCATTCTTTCTACCCCTCATATATCGGAAGTTTTTATCATTAATGAATGTTGAATTTTATCAAATGTTCAAATGCTTTTTCTGCATCTTGAGAGATCTTACGATTTTTATCCTTCATTTTGTTAACTGGTTAATAATAACATTGATTTATGGATACTGAGCCATCATTGCATCCCTGGAATAAGTTCCACTTAATTATGGTACATAATTCTTTTAATGTGCTGTAGATTTTGGTTTGCTAATATGTTGCTCAGGATATTTGTATCTATATTTATCAGAGGTATTGGCATGTAGTTTTCTGTTCTTCAAGTGGATTTTTTGCTTTTGGTATCAGGGTAATGATGTTCTCATAAAATTGTTTGGAAGGATTCCTACCACTTTTATTTGTTGGAAGAATCTGAGAAGTAGTAGTATTAATTCTTTAAATGCTTGGTTGAATCCATCAATGAAGCTGTCTGGTCCCAGCCTTTTCTTAATTGGAAGGTTTTTGATGACAGATTAAATCTCCTCACTAGTAATTAATATATTCAGATTTTGTTTCATTCTTCAGTCATGGTAGGCTACATGGTTCTAGAAATTTTTCCATCTCATCTAGTTTGTGAAGTCTTTTAGTGTGTAACTGTTTAGCATACTCTCATAATTCATTGTGTGGTACTATTAATAGTTGTAATATCTCATAATTTTGAGGCTTCTCTTTTTCATTATAAGTCTAGCTAATAATTTGTGCTTTTTTAAAAAAATCAGCTTTTCAATTTTGTTATTATTTTAATCCATGTTTCATTTCTTTCTGATCTGATCTTTATCATTCCCTTCCTCCTTCTAACTCTGGGCTTAGTTTGTTCTTTTACTAGTTCCTTGAGGTGTGAATTTAGGTCGTTTGTGTGAGATCTTTCTTGATTCTTAATGCAGTATGAACTTTCCCTATTGGAACTGCTTTTGCTGCATTGTATATTTTTGTGTGTTGCATTTCTGTTTTGTGTCAGAATATTTTATTTCTGTTTGGTTTTCTTTGACCCATTGGTTGTTCAGTAGCATAGTTTTTAATCTCCACATATTTTTGGGTTTTCCACTTTTCTTATAATTGATTTCTAGTTTCATACCTTTGTGGCCAGAAGAGACGCCTGATGCAATTTCAGTCTCCTTAAATTTACTAAGACCTCTTCTGTGGCCTAACATATGCTCTATCCTGTAGAATGATCCATATATACTTGAGAAGAACATGTATTCTGTTGCCCTTGGATAGAATGTTCTGATGTATCTAAGTCCGTCTGATCTAACATATCATTTAAATCCTATTTTCCTTTATTGATTTTCAATCTGGATGAAATATCCATTGTTGAAAGTGGGATGTTGAAGTCCCCTATTATTGGATTACTATCTATTCCTTCCTTAGGTCTGGTTTTTTGTCTTTTTCTCCCACCAGCGCCACACAGCTTGCAGGATCTCAGTTCTTCAACCACAGATTAAACTCAGGCCCCAGCAGTGAAGCACCAAGCCTTGGGATTTCCCTGGTGGTCCAGTGGTAAGAATCTGCCTTGCAATGCAGGGGATGCAAGTTCGACCCCTGGCCAGGGAACTGAGTCCCACATGCCACAGAGCAACTAGGCCTGTGCACCACAGCTGGAGTCCATGCACCCAACAGAACATCCTGCATGCCACAACTAACAGCCCAGGCAGCCAAATACCTACATTTTGTTAAAAAGCACCAAGTTTTTTTTAAAAAAGCACCAAGTGTTTCTAACCACTAGACCACCAAGGAATTCCCTTCAGTCTGTTAATACATGCTTTATAGATTTAGGTACTCCTATGTTAGATGAATATTTACAATTGTTTATTCTCTTGCTGGACTGACTCCTTAATCATAATGACCTTTATAGATTATTACATTCTGTGTCTATTTTGTCCCATATAAATATAGCTACCTTGCTTTCTTTTGGTTTCCATTCATGAGGTATCTTTTTCCATCCTTCAACTCTCAGTCTGTATATGTCCTTAGAGCCTGAGTGAGCCTCACGTCGGCGCAGATAATCCGGTCTTTTCTTCCTGGCTGTGCTGTCTCAGTTGCTCTGTGCAGGCTTTCCCTAGTTAGGGCAAGCAGGACTCCCCTCTGTTGCAGGGCACGGGCTCCTCACTGGGGGGCGTCTCTTGTGGAGCGCGGGCTCCAGGGGTGTGGGCTTCAGTAGTTGCAGCAGGCAGGCCCTGGGCTCAGTAGTTGTGGCTCATGGGCTCAGTTGCACGTGGAATCCCCCCGACTAGGGATCAAACTCATGTCCTCTGCACTGGCGGGCAGATTCTTATCCACTGCACTACCAAGTCCAGTTCTTTTTTCTTCCCCAGTCTGTCTTTTTAGAATTTAGTTCATTTAACGTTACTATTGATAGATATGGACTTATTATTGCCCTTTTGTTCATTATTCTCCGGCTGCATTTTAATTCCTTTGTTCCTTCATGTCTTGCTCTCTTCTTCTGTGATTTGATGGTTTTTGGTGTTTTTTTTATTTTTTTTTGGTAGAGGTGTGCTTAGATTCCTTTATCTTTTGTGTATCTAGTGTAAGTGTTTGCTTTGTGGTTACCATGAGGCTTGTATAAAACATCTCCAATTTATAACAATATATTTTAAGCTATAACAACTTCAAATACTTAATTTCTACACTCTACTCCTCCCTCCATTTTGTTTTTGATGTCACAATTTACATACTTTAACCTTGTGTATCCATTAAAAATTCTAAGCTATGCCTATTTTTAATGTGCTTTTGTCTTTTAGCCTTCATACTAGAGTTATAAGGAATTACCCGCCACTATACAACAGTATTCAGAATTTAACTATATATTTATCAGTGAGACATACTTTCAAAGGTTTCTTTGTTACTAATTAGCATCCTTTTATTCAGGTGATGAAGTCCCTTTTAACATTTTTGTAAAGCTATTCCATTGGTAATGACCTCCCCCAGCTGTTGCTTGTCTGGGAAATTATCTCCTTCAATTCTGAAGGACAGCTTTGCTAGGTATTCTTGATTGCCAGTTTTTTGTTGTTTTGTTTTTTTAATCTTTCCGTCCTTTTGAATGTATCAAGTCACACCCCTCTGGCCTACAGTTTCTGCTGAAAAAAATCTGCTGATAGTCTCATGGGGGCTCCTTTGTACATAATACGTTTTTTTCCTGCTGCTTTTAAGGTTTTCTCCTTTAGCATTTCACAGTTATGTGTCTCAATGTGGGGCTGTTTAGATTTATCTTTGGGGCATTTCTCTGTGCTTCCTAAATTTCGGTATCTGTTTCTTTCATCAGGTTAGGAAAACTGTCAGTGACATTTCTTTGACTAAGCTTTCTACCCCCTTCTCTTTTTCTTCTACTTCTAGGGCCCCCTATAACGCACATATTTGTTCACTCGATGGAGTCACATAAGTCCTTTAAGGTGTCTTTGCTCATTTTTTTCCTTTGTTCCTCTAATTGGATGAATTTTCACTGCCTTGTGAGTTCACTGATCCTGTCTCCTACTTGTCTGCTGCTGAATTCCTCTACTGAATTTTCCATTTCAGTTATATTCTTCAGCTCTGTGATTCCTGCTTGGTACTTTCTTATAGTTTCTACCTTTTAAAAAAATTCTCACTTTGTTTAAGCATTGTTCTCCTGATCTCAGTGAGCATCTTTATGACCATTATTTTTAATTCTTTATTAAATACATCACTTATCTCTGTTTCATTAAGGTCTGTTTCTGGAGTTTTCTCTCATTCTTTTGTTTGAAACATCTCATTTTTCATTTTCATTGACTCTTTGTGTTGGTTTCTGTATCTTAGATAGAAGAGCCACTGTCTCAGTCTTGACAGAGTGCTTTTGGGTAAGGGAATCTTATACGTCAACTTGGCCAGAGCTCGCTCTTGTCTTAACCTTCTGTGATTTTTCATGCTGAAGACTGCAGTTAGTACTTGGATGCAAGCTGACTGAAAGCTGTACTGGTAGGCGGCAGCAGGGAGAGGAGTAAGGGCTCTCGCAAGGAGAAATCAGGGTGATGGGCTTTTTTGCATGTTCCCTCTACACTGAGCCCAGGTATATACCCTTATGAGGTGTGGGAAGGGCTGCTCTACCCATTAGTAACTGATTCTTTGCTACAGTTCCATGGCACCTTATAAGCATAAAACCTGCTGGCTATTAGAGTCAGGGAATCCAGGGGCCTCTCCCTTCCATGGAAGCTACAGAAGTTGAGGCAGCAGACATGTATACGCTCCTTTTAGTGAGACACTGGCAATGTGCAATGGGCAGACAACTCATTGGAAAAGTCCCTGACACTGGGAAAGACTGAGGACAGAGGGAGAAGAGGGCATCAGAGGATGAGCTGGCTGGACAGCATCACCAATGCAAAGAACATGAACTTGGGTAAACTCCAGGAGATAGTGAGGGACAGGGAGGCCTGACATGCTGCAGACCGTGGGGTCACAAAGAGTCGGACACAACTGGGCGACTGAACAAGTGGGCTAAAGGGCTACCCTGGTGGCTCAGAATGGTAAAGAATCTGCCTGCGACGGAGGAGACTCAGGTTCAATCCCGGGATCAGGGAATGGCTACCCACTCCAGTACTATCGCCTGGAGAATTCCATTAACAGAAGAATCCGTGGGCTACAGTCCATGGGGGTCACAAAGAGTCGGACACAACTGAGTGACTAACAGTAACTTGAGTGAGAAGGTACAGATGGTATCCGCTGGCTTCCCCAGTCTCCAGGGAGGGTCCCAATCAGTGCCTAAATGCATGCTAAATTCTCGTGTCATCCTTCATAAAAGCCAATTCTTCTGTGACCATCTTCGGTTTCTCCATAACTTCATTTTGAGTAATTGTCCTTATACAGAATAGTTCTTGTCCTATTTTAACACTTTCTGCATGGATGTCTAATAATTTATGATATATGCCAGTCTTCTTACTTACTTACTGGGTTTTTCAGCTTTTATCTTCCACCATAATTTAAAATGTGGAACTCCTTTTTTTCATTCCACTGGCATTTGGATTTAGCATATTTATGTTTTTTTTTTAACATAAAAATATGAAACGCTTCACGAATTTGCGTGTCATCCTTGCGCAGGGGCCATGCTAATCTTCTCTGTATCGTTCCAATTTTAGTATATGTGCTGCTGGAGCGAGCACCTTATTTATGTTTTTTACCCTTGTTTTACCACTATCTTCCCTTGCTCCCTAGTCAGTCCTTAATCATTTTTTAAAAATTTAACTTTCATATTCCAAAATTCAGGATTACTCTTTCCATGTGCTGGTATAAACCTTTGGCATTTTTAAAGGCAACAGCAGAGTACTATATTTTCTATGCTGCTGCATACCTTGATACTCCTTCTGGCATCTTCATCACTCTTATTTCATCAAATATATGTAGATGTTATTCACTTGTCTTCTGATAGTTAATATAACAGAAACAAGGAGTAAGCCTTCCAATTTTTCTACCTAGATGTTTGAAGAATTTTTCTTTACTATGTTTCCCCAGAACATTAACATTTCTGTTAATTTTGTTAATGAAGTTGTTCCTATTGTTCAGTCACTAAGTCATGTTTGACTCTGTGACCCCACTGACTACAGCACACCAGGCTCCCCTGTCCTTCACTGTCTCCTGGAGTTTGCTCAGATTCATATCCATTGAGTCAGTGATGCTATCTAACTATCTCATCCTCTTCCAATGCCTTCTCCTTTGGCCTTCAATCCTTCCCAAAGGGTCTTTTCCAAAGAGTCGGCTCTTCACATCAAGTGGCCAAAGTATTACAGCTTCAGCCTCAACATCAGCCCTTCCAATGAACATTCAGAGTTGGTTTCCTTTAGGATTGACTGGTTTGATCTCTTTAATGAAGATACCTTAATAATGAAACAAAGCCTTCTAAATCTGCCCAATTAGTAAAAATCTTAAGTTTTTCTCTTATATTGTAATTACTGCTTTAGAGTACCATTTATTTATCTTTTTAATAAATATCATTTACTTGTTGGTTCTTTATTTTTCATTTCCCACTCCTGCCCCCAGATTTAAGAGAGTTTTGCAGATGTTTTCCAGATGACTGACTTTTGGATTCAGTGTTAATTATGCTTATCTTCAGTGAAGTATTATACACTTTTTTTTCCCCCCATGTATTTTATTTAGTTCCTGTTATAGTTAGGACAGATACTTATTTGAAAGTACTGAGAAGACAAACATAGTGAATTAACAACTTGAGCTCTGGAGTAAGACTGCTTGGAACTGAATCTATCAAGCTACTTACCAGGTAGGTGACCTTGGGAATTATTTTACCACTCCAAGCCTTAATTTCCTTATTTATATAGGAGGGATAATAATGGTACCAACCCTACTGAATTTTTGTGAGGATTAAGGGAGTTAATACAAATAAAGCCTCTAGGTCAGTACTTAGCACATACTGATGTGCAAAAGGGAGGTAGCTATAACTACAGAAATTTTTGAAAGTAGCCTTTGTCATAGTCCTAAGAACATTTTTTGCATATATTTTTGTTCCTTCAAAGATAAGGATTCACTGTGAATCACTTTCCATGAGACATCTGTAATACCAAATTTCTGTCCCCACTATTGTCAGTATGAACTTGGACAGAAGCTTTCCCTTCTCTGAACTACAGCTGAGGTTGGTATGCACAGACCCTTGCCTACAATGTGTTTTTTTCCTAGATAAGATGCAACTCAGGATACTTATGCTGCATTTTCTTCTGCTTAAGAACAGGCATTGTAGCATACTGAATATGACAACAGCTTCTCTTCATAAATCCATTCAGTTGAGCAGTTTAGTTTCCACCTTCTTTCCCACTCTCTGTGCTGCTGTAGTACTGAAAACAAAATCCCTAACCTCACCCCCAACAAATTCTGAATGAGGAGCTTAGGAGAAATTGCACCCACTTCAGACCTGAGCATAAGTTCCTCTTATTTCTAGCAACACTGCACACGTCTTTGGCTTCTTGACTGATGATATAAGGCATTCCTAGTTTGCACAAAATAACTACACTCACTTTGAAGAGTCTATTAAATCTAAATTAGTGACAGGTAATATTCATTTAATCTTTAACAATCCTCAAAAATGTAAAGATTTATTCTCTAACATGGAAGCTTCTACTTATAAGTCACTAATATAATTATGCACAATGGTATTTCAAACAGTACAGCTTTATAACAAAAATCTGTTCAACATTATAAAAAATGTAAAGCAGAAGAAAAAACTTTTATAATTTCAAAAGGTTTTGGGATTTGATTTTTTTTACCTTTTTTTCCTAAACTCTTTTTTAAAAAGAGTTGAAAATAATAAAAATTTATATAGATTGTTCTGATACAGGCAGACCCAATTATTTTGACAGAAGTCACCCTGATTACAGCAGGCCTTTCTGGATACATAGGGTTGTCGCCTTAGGTAAGAGATGTCGTCTACAGCTTTTGGATCAGCATGGCAGAAGCACCTCCTCCTCCGTTGCAAATACTGGCAAGACCATATTCTCCTTGCTTCAATGCATGAGCCAAATGGACGACAATTCTGGCTCCAGACATCCTAGGATTAAGAAAGCATTTTGGTACTTTAATGGTTTATGGACTGTGTGACTAACCAAATTAGCAATGACTTATAGCTGAATTTAACTCTTTTTAACTTGGGAGACTTGTTTCAAGAATGGTTACAGCTTTTTTTTTTGGCCACTCTGAGCAGCATGTGGGAACTTGGTTTCCCAATCAGGGATTGAACCCTACCCATGGCAGTGGAAGTGCAGAGTCTTAAAGACTGGAAGGGAAGCCACACAAAAGCCCAAACATAGACTTGAATCTTAAATTATCTTCTTCAGCATAAAACAACATTAGTTTTCAAGCAACAGCTGTGAGAGATCTCTGTGTTCAGTGGGGATCCTATCAGAAATGGTATTTGCCTTATGAAGGATGGGGAGGAAGAAAAAATGGTAAACCAAGAGTAACAGGAATTATCATAAAGCAGTTGAAATTTAGAGAGAAATACAAAGATGGCCATTAACCTAGCTTCCTTTTTCTTTATGATTTTACCTACCCAATTGGATGTCCAAGAGAAACAGCTCCTCCATTGATATTCACTTTTTGGGGATCAATCTCTAGCATTTTAATGTTTGCTAGTACAACCAGACTAAAGGCTTCATTTACTTCCCACATAGTAATATCTTCTTTTTTCAAACCTGCATCTTTAAGAACCTAAATTTAAAAAAATAAAGACTATGTTCAGATAATTAAGTCAAAACTTACTTTATCTTCTCAAAATTCTGCAATTTTTGTTTGTGTGTCCCCTGCTCCCAGCAGAAGTGTGGAATCCTAACCACTGGATCACCAGGAAACTCCTTAATTTCTCATCTTTGTTTGCATTATCCTATTTCTATTTTGAAAAGAGAAAACTTGATTTTCTTGAACATTCCATGGAAAAGAATACATACTCTATTTGGGGGTACATACTTGATATATACTCTTAAGATCTACTTTACTGATTATTTGTTGCTTAGTTCTAGATTCTTTATCTGTCAAAGAAAGAGGTGTATTGTGTGTGTGTGTATGCTCAGTCACTCAGTTGTGTCCAACTCGTTGCGACCCCATGGACTGTAACCCACCAGACTCCTCTGTCCATGGGATTCTCCAGGCAGGAATACTGGAGTGTGTTGCCGATTCCTTCTCCAGGGGATCTTCCCAACCCAGGGATCAAACCTATGACTCTTGTGTCTCCTGAACTGGCAGGAGGATTCTTTACCACTCCACCATCTGTGAAGCCCTTATCTGTCAAAGAGTTACATTAATCTCTAATAATTTTCATTGCATCCCCTAGAGTTTCTGCTTTATAAAAGGTGCCATGGGGTTATTTGGGGCATAGTTACTCAGAGCTATTGTGTCTTCATTGTGAATGATTTATTTAAAGTATTATTATGATTTCTTGTTTTGATAGTTCCTCAGCTATTGCAGATGTTATCTTTATGCTTTTATCTTTATAAAATATTGCTAGAGCCCTTTATCTTTAGAACTATTTTTGTTCTGAGCAACAAAAAAATTAACATGAAACTTGCCCTCCTCCTTGCTTTCCTCTAACAGCAGGCTCAGGTAGCTTCCTAAGCTGTAGAGCGCATACAGCTTCCTCTGGTTCCAACAACACGAGATAAAACACGTACCTACGTGTATCCACTTTTCTCACTCTCAGAGTCTAGCTGAGAAACGTTTATCACCTTCCTTCCCGCTGTGAGGCACTCGCTTTCAGAAGCTGAATAACTGTGCTATCTTCTGAGCTCTGCCCCCGCTGGACAGAGCGTCATCACTCCCTGTTGTTCCTTATCCTTCTCTATCCTTACTGCCCTCTGGGTTTTGTTTTTTTTTTTTTCTTTAAATCTGGATGTTACCCCCAGAAGTTCTCTCTCAGGGTGTGGCCTTCTACTTCTGAAAAGGAGTATTTGCTGCAGTCTTCTGAAATCCCCTAACACTGTGTCTTGCCATGTGACCCCTTAGTAACCTCCCACAAAGACTCAAACTGACCGTTTGGGGCCGATTTCTTGCCCTCTTTAGTTTTACTCTAACATCAGCTACCAGCAGTTCCCTTTCTGAGAAGACTGCTCCTTCGAAGTAATGAATATCTGCTTTGAATTCTAGAACCCTGGACTCTCAGCATTCCCCTTTCTCTGCCATACCAACTTCCCACTTTGTGGTTACCATTCTCAGTGTGTGAGTTCAGCACAAGGAATTCATTTACACAGTTTTTATCTGCTCCACTGAAGATATAGTTTGTGCATTGCTCTTTCACTTTTGTTATTATCCTTGCTGCTTTCATTGTTTTCAGAAGTGAGATTTTAAACTAAGCTACTGCTATGCTTTGGCAGATGAATAACATTTAAAATCTAAAACATGCAACCTTGGTATAAGCAAAACCAGAAATTGGCAGAATGAGATATAATCTATAATTTTATTCTCACCTTAGGAACAGCATATGCAGGTGCAATTGGAAAATCAATAGGCTCTACAGCAGCATCAGCAAATGCTTTATATAAAAAAAAAAATAGGTCATTAAAATCTTTTTTACAAGTACCCAAAGCTATAGCTAACAACTTATATAATATGCAAAAATTCAAGTTTCCTAACCTTTGTAAAATATTTAAATGTGTTTGTGCCTTTTCTAAGATTCGGTACTCTATAAAATTATACCAATCATCTAAGCCATTGATTTTCACAGATAGGGAGTTAGAGGGAATTGCCTCCCACGACACTGGCATTATCTAAAGATATTTTTGGTTCTTGCAACAGGTAGGATGCCACTTATTGTAGTATCTAATGGGCAGAAGTCAAGGATGCTGTTAAAAATCCTACAGTGCATAGAACAGGCCCTACAACACTTATTTGTTTTGCTGAGGTTAAGAAACCATGATCTAAACAAAACGGTATCTGTTTAACTCCGTATGAAGAAGGTAAGGCAGACTTTACAGCTACAAATATGCTTAAAGAGACTGAGGAAATGCTGAGACCACATAGTTAATAATAAATGCCAGTACTATTACATTTTTCATACTCTTAAGCTCATATTCTTTTTCTTCTACCCGACAGTACCAGAGGAAAACATGTACCTTGTACTCTCCCACACTTCATCCAGAACAGGAAAAGATTTTTGAAAACTTTCTCTTATATAAATCAAATCACAGTGAAAATATTAAAGGAGATTCTATCTCAATTAAAACGTGTACCAAATTATGTCACAAAGTAAGACTTACCGATAAAAATCGCCAACTCCTATGTATCACTGACAAAGAATCTCAGGATCAAGAAGAGTTTACAGGGCTCTAGGAATAAACAAGTTCAGAACATTTTCTACCTGCTATTCTCGCCAGTGGTTTAACACTGAGCCTCTTAGCCGCGTCCGCCGTCATCAGAACCACAGCAGCTGCACCATCATTCAGCGTGCTGGCGTTGGCAGCTGTCACTGTACCTGAAAGCACCAATAAGCAGGGCATCAGAGCATTCTTTCACACCGAATTCACTTGAGTCAATTTAACAAATTCCTCCAGAATACTGCCTGGGTTGCCAGATGCGTGAACACATGGACGGAGGTAAGTCCTGCCCTCAGGAAACACGTACGTAACTAAACATCTAAGTGTGTGACACAGTCAAGGTAGGTATGTCTTTTTACATTCATTTTTTGTGTTTATTCAAAGCTAGCTCAAAATGCATGCATCATGGCACTGGATAGATTCTGGTTTACAATTCATCAGAGATAAGGACCGCTTCATGTTTTTCCTAACTCTACATCTTCCCTTATCCACAACAGAGCAGACACTCACACATTTTGCATATCAGTGTCAAAATCAGCTATTTCTTCTGCTCTACAATCACTTGAAGTTAAATGAATACTAAAAATCGCTAAGTTATACATTTTAAACAGGAGAATTTTATGGTATACAAATTATACATCAATTAAGCTGTCTCCTTATAAATATCAATGAAGACACTACTAGAGACTGCTACCAAAATTATAAAAATATACTTTGGCAATATAATTTTTTTTTTTGGCCAAGCCATGAGGCTTGTGGGATCTTAGTTCCCGACCAGGGATTGAACCCATGTCCCCTGCAGTGGGAGCACAGAATCCTAACTACTATACTGCCAGAAAATTCTTTATAAAATAAACTTATATTGTAAGAAAATTCCTTACAATATTTAAAAAAAAAAAGACTGATCCACTCCTATAGCTCGCATTGAGAAATTCAGTCAGAAAAGAGTAAAAAAGTTATTTCAGATTATTATCACAGCTATATACAGCCAATTTTAAAAGCAGAAGTGACCTTTCCTCAAAGGATTTAGAACCCTGGGACCCCATTTAAAAAAACATTCAACATTTATTTATTGAGGACTAGAGATACAACAGTAAAAAAAGAGCTATCAGCTAAGTCCTCCAGAGGCTTACAAATATTTAACATAATATGTAAACTTGACTTTCCTATCACGAAAAAACTTTCAAGAGGAAATGCACATGAAAAACTGAATTATATAGTCATTCTACGATCTGTTCCAGAGGCTATATGTATTCAATATTAAAAGTATTAACTGTATATAAAATAGATCACTAATAAGAACCTGCTGTATAGCACAGGAAACTCTATTTAATACTCTGTAATAACTTAAATGGGAATAGAATCTAAAAATGAATACATATATATATATAAAATTGATTCAGTTTGTTGTACAGCAGAAACTACTACGACACTGTAAATCAACTATACTCCAATAAAAAATAATTTAAAAAAACTTCAAACACACATACACAAAAACAAAGTATTAATTATTAAATAATTTTAAATATACTTTGGATAAATATGTTTTGTTAATTTCATTTGAGCCTGATACACAGAAAATGTTAAATAACATTGAGATGCTTTCTAGAATTACTTTTTAAAAATCCTTAAGCAAAAAAAAAAAAAAAGAAAGAAAAAGAAACTAAAAAACAAAAAAAATCCTTAGGCAGTTCTACAACTAGATATGGTATACTGACTGTTTTTTTCATATGCTTCATTTCTTAATACTAACCATTCTCTCTTTGGAAAACTGTCTTCAGCTTTGGAATTTTGTTAAAATCAACACGTTTATATTCTTCATCTTCCTTCACCACTACATCTGGTTTACCTAAAACAAAAATCTTTTAAATTTTGTAATCTTTGCAGTAAAGACAGTAATTACCTGCTCAGTAAGAAATGGTACAAAAGGCGCCTGATGATCTCTGCTTCCCTTTGTGTGCCCACATACCTTATACCATCCCAAGTAAATTCCGCTCAAGAATCTACCATCTGTAATTGTTACTGTCTTAAAGAAGAGTTTATTAAGTAGCTTGATGCAATTTAAATCTTCTATTCAGCCACATCCCACTGTCTTCTCTCTTGAGCTCATTCTATGATCACAGACATTCTTTTAACCCCATGGGTTAAAAGAATGTAGACATAGGCTGGGTACGTTTGGTTAAGTTTGGGTATTCCATCATTCTCATCGCAGTGATTATTTCTAGAATGGAAATGTAACTTAAACCAAGTTAATGAGCCTTTCCTGTGAATTTATTCTGCTGCAGTTGGTGAGAAGGTGTCTTTCCTCTATGACTGAGAGCCCTACAGATGGACTCTGGAGATGGAGGCAGCAGTGCAGGAAGCTGAGTGCAAAAAAGCAGTGCTGAGAAGCCAGGACAGCATGTCCTATTGGTACTGCCCACTGTCTTCCAATCCTGACGTTCCCAGAGCTGACTGGTTGCTGCCACTCAGCTTTCAGTTCTGGGACAAACCCCCAGCTAGCCTTCTAGTAAACACCCCCTTTTCACTTAATTGAAAACAGTTCAACAGTCTACCGGTTATATTAGAAAAAGTTCTAATAAATACATTTCTCAAAAAAAATATGCATAGTGGAATTTGCAATTGAATTGGAATCAGATATTAAATTGGCTTGAATTATCTCTCAACTAGCAACATTTCCCTTTACTAACCACTAGCAGCAGTGTCGGTGTCTTCAGCTGAAATTTTAAAAGTACCAACTTAAAACTTAAACATAAAAAGTTCAGCAACATGTAGAGTCTATTAAAAATTAAAATCTATTTTAGAACATAATCCTTCAACCTTTTACTGTAATTGTGACAGGAACAACTTCATTTCCAAATCTTCCAGCTTCCCATGCTGCTTTACTTCTGGTATAGGAATTAAGAGCATAAGTATCCTGTTCCTCTCTTGCAATATTCAGCTTCTTTGCAGTATTTTCAGCACAGTTGCCCTGATAAAAGTTGGAATTTTTAAAAAATCTAAGTAACTCTGCAAAACTTATAAAATATTAGCTTTTTATAACATATAACAGTGGTTAGCAGTTAAATTTAGTTCTTAAGATATACTTCCTTCTGTACTCAGTAACTCTCTCACTCACATCTCAGCTACTTGAATTAGCCCAGAAGTTGCTATTTTGAGGACAAATAATTAAACAGTTATGGTACCCATCATCAGAAGTCAGAATACGCACTATGTCAGTGGGGGGCAATCTATTCAAAAACTGAGCCAAGCTGCTACAATGAGCACAGAAAAACATTTTCCTAAAATGAAGGGCTAAATCAACATTTATATCCTTTAGTTTCTGGGGGAAAAAAAACACATATTTTTTAATCAAGCAGTATTATGTATAGATGGCATTTCCCCATTAAAAAGCAATAATTACCATATGAATTTTATTGTAGACATCAGTCAGTCCATCTTTTACAATCAAATCTTCAAGCTTTACCCCACCATACGGTGTTGTTCCTCTGCTCATTACATAGGGGACATTGGACATGCTCTCCATCCCACCTGCCACCATCACGTCCTGCTCAGAGATTTGCAACACACAAAAACCCAGTGTCAATTCAAACCGTACCACTGACTTTTGAACACCATGTAGATAGGAACATCAACCCTCCACACTTGATAATTTGGGTGCAACTTCACAGTCGGCCCTTCCTATCCATGGTTCTAGATCCACAGACTCAACTGTAGTATGTATTTACTGAAAGAAAATTGTGCACTAAGTGGACCCAGGCACTTCAAATCTGTGTTCATGGGTCAACTGTAGTTGCAAATCCATTATACCCTTTACACAGCAACAAGGATTCTACACAAACTTCATGAAACATCGCTATACAATCAATATAAGAAGTATCCTCTTGACGCTGGTAAAAGGAAATGGTCTGAAATGTGTAGTGATAATTAAGATCAGAATCAGACATTAATAGGAATGCCAGGAATCTTTAATGTAAAACCATCTTCTGAAATTCTTCTAACCTTCATTTCACTGATACTGCCAACAATATAATCTCAGTTCTCAGAAATAATCCTACTTCCTTGATTGTGATCCTCCTCATCAACTCTTCCCAAACAGCTATAATAACTTTCTAACTTGGTCATCTGACAGAAAGCCTTTCCTTCCATCCAAGTGTCACCTACACTCATCTGAGTCATTCTGCCTAGACTAAGTCTGGTCATTCCACTCCGTAAAGGACCCCCCAGCATAGTATATAAGACTCTTTACAATCTGGCTTTTCACTCCCTTTCCAGTCTCAGGCCTGGACCTACACGAGTGGAGGTCATACAGAATTGTTTAAAGGTCTTCAAACAGACTTCCCTGGTGGTCCAGCAGTTAAGACTCTGCACTTCCATGGTAGGGAGAATGGGCTCAATCCCTGGTTGTGGAACTAAGATCTCACATGCCATAAGGCCAAGGAGGAAAAAAAAATCAAGGTCTTCAAAGATGCCATGCTAATTCACACACCTCTGCACTTTTGACCTACTCACCAACAAGGAAAACACCATCATTTCCTTTAAAACTAATCAAGACAGCCCCCAACCCAACGTATCGGTTGTCAGCCACTTTCCCTGACTACCTACTTCTATCCCTTTTTTTTTCCCCATCAGTTTTTGGAACAGTCTCCCTTCCTTCTTTCGTGTTCCCCAATTACTGGGTATACCTTTTATTAATAATATTACACAGTATTGTAGCTATATTTTTATGTCAAACCTTTTCACAAAAACTAGTGAGGCCTTTCTGGCTCCTTTGAGGCCAGAACCTATGTCCTATCTATTTTTATGTAATTAGTGCCTGGCATATAGCAGAAGTTTAGTAAATATTAACCAACTAACCTGTAATTACAGATCAATGAGAGAAAATTCATTTGTATTATAAAGGCTAATTTAAAACAAAGTTTAATATAAAAGATTAATGCAAACAGAAAATTAAAACTAATGTTATATTCTCACAATCTTTAATCAGGAATAAAGACAAACAGAAATTCCGAATCAAAGAAACCTAAATATTTTGTCTATTTTGAAATATGGAGAGTCTCAAATAGTTCTCATATAAGTTTTATTCTGTTATCCTGAAATACTGAGTATTTCCTGGGGATGATGAAAATAATAAATGACAAAAATCGTTATCAGTTCTACAGAATTAAATTTTATCATTAGATAATATTCAAAGTAAGGCAATTCCTAATATTCCTCTAAGTCAGATAATTTTAAAAATACGGATATGAATCAAAGAATATTAACTAAAAGCATTTGTTAGACAACCACAAAAGAATCAACTGAGACAAAATTATCCTTGTCTTTCAGTTTTCAAACACCTAACAATCTCATAACCATTTTCACCCACTGGTTTGACTAGGGTTTGGTTTGGTAATACCTGATGTCAGTGTTACCTTATGTATAAGCAAACAAGCTCTCACAACCTTTGGAAAATATGTAACTGGTATAACTTTTTTATGGAAAGTATTTGAAAATATCCAAATTTTTAAATCTGTGACTCTGAAATTCTCCTCTTAGGAATTTTTCCAAAAGCAAGACCTACACATGATGATTTCTTTTAATGTGTTTCATTCACCTGTCTCCAGTGAATGTCTTCATGTAGTTCCTCAGCTAGGATTTGAAATTAGTCTGGCTCCAGACTTGTGTTCTTCACCACTACATTATAATGCCTAGTATAGTGAATTAAGAGTTAATTTAAGTATGTATAAGTACACAAAGATACATGCATAGGGGTATTCTCTGGAGCATTATTTAAAATAGAGAAGAACTAGAGACAACCTAGATATCCAGTCAATAAGGATCCTGAAAATATATTATAGTTGTTCAGTTCAATAGAATACTACCTCAGGTGCTGATACAGAAAGATCTCCAAGACATTACACGAGGCACAGAATTTAAGCAACTTGCCCAAAGTTTCTCTGCTCTTAGGTGGCAGAATATACGAGAAAGTGATGAATAAATTAGACATTTAAAGCAGGGTGGCAGAATATACAAGAAAGTGATGAATAAATTAGATATTTAAAGCAGGGTAAGCAGAAAGATTTTTCATTTTATAATTTTCTGTACCGTTTCAGTTTTTAGCCTATGACTCAGGTATCACTCTTTTTTTCCCCCTCTCTACATTGCCTTACAACTGGAACCAAAGCAAGGGACGAGTAATAGCAAGAGTATGCACAGCTGTGACTCTTATACACATATAAGAACAATCTGCAAACACCTCACAACTGGTTTTTATCTTGGTGCATTATGCCCTGAGGCCAGAATGCACTACACAGGGACAGGGACACCTGTTTTCTAACTGAAGCCCTGTAACTCTGTTTGTAGTCATCGCAACCTCTTTCTTCACCTGAAAACAGGGCTTGGATCTGATAAACTCTTAGTTCTATGAGTCCAGGTCTAGTCTCCTAACACAACTTATTATTTGCTGAGCAGCCTGTCTCTGGCCCAGTCTCAAACAAAATCAAAATCATCCAGGCCAATAGAAAGCCACACAATTTTACAGCCAAATCTGGATGTGAGGCACTACAAATCAGTCATCAATTCTGGGCTCGATCAATGATTTGATCCCCCAGGGTCAGCACCCTATTCTCATTTACAAGGAAAACCCTTCTCAATCTAGCAAATACAACATTTATGATGTCTTAAATCCCCCAGAATCTCTAAGTGAAAGGGGCACTAAAACATCCTAGCTGGAAACTACCTTTAATACAAGACACTTCAGCTATCATTCTAACCTCTATCACTCACTTCATCTAACACTTCAGCTATCATTCTAACCTTCAAATGGAACTGGCAATTCCAAACACTCCTCAGTGTCTGAGACAACACGGCAACTGCACTTACGAGAAAGAGTTTCACTTCTAAAGTATGAATATGTTTAGGTTTTAATTGTTTTCTTATCACTGCATATTATTTTAATTATAAAGTGGAAAAGAAGGTACTTCTTACCTGATGTCCACACATAAGATTCTGAGAGGCCATCATGATGGCTTTCATTCCTGAGGCACAAACTTTGTTTATAGTGGTACATGGAGTAGAAATAGGTAAGCCTAAAACCAACAGAAATCATACTTTTGAAAAACAGATTCTTTTCAAATACAACTGTAATAAAACAGAGCATGTTAAACCTTAATCTGAAACATTTCTTCGGTGAATATAAGTCTATTATGCATTTATATTCTATTTAAGCTGAACTGACCTCCATTTTGCCATGTCAAACATTCAAGTATAAAAGCAAAAATGTATTCCTAGTACCTGCACCCAGTACTGCTTGCCTCGTAGGGGCCTGTCCTTCACCTCCTTGCAGAACATTGCCCATGTATGCTTCTTTCACTTCTTCTTTTGGAATCCCTTTTTTAAAAAAATTAAGAAACATTTCCATATTTTTTACTCAACTCAATAATTAGTAGTTACCTAGTAAATAAAGTACATGACATTATATAGCAGGAATAGTTTTTGTCAATTTTGAGTTTTATTACTAACACTGTAGTCCAAGGACTTCTTTTCAAGAGAACGCAAAAATGCATTCATTAATTCATTTCTAAGTGTTATGCATATAGTAAGTACAAAATAAACATTTGCTCCAATGAATCACTATCCCCTGAACACAAAAAGCAATACAACTACTGACCTGCCTTTTCAATGGCTCCCTGAATTGCAATGGAACCAAGTTTAGGGGCTGGCAGAGAGGCAAGACTGCCTAGGAAGGATCCAATGGGTGTTCTTACAGCACTTACTATGACTACTTCCTGGTAAGAGAGAAGATGGTAAAAATTATTACATTGAAACATGTTATCAAAATCATCTTTAATAAACATGATGCACAGATATATTATTCAAGAAACAGACTTTTAATGAGTGACTAATTACTAATCAAAGATGAAAATAATCTCAGTATTTGAACAGCACTAAAACCAGTATAACGCTAGTACTTTCTGACTTAGAACCTAATAGAAAACTAAGACCAATCAGTACTAAAATAGGCAAAGACAGAAGCTTAAGTTTCAATTCTATTCCCTAGTCAAAATTTAAAAAATGAATACTTTACCCCTGTTAACTGCGTAATAAACAATCCTAATTAAAGGGCTTCCTTACTGAAGGGAAACTCTAGGCTAGGAATTAAGAACCCATGTGCTAGTCGGGGCCACACCGCTTAACTAGCACACAGCCAAAGCCATAATTCCTTTTTATCTCATTTGTTACTTGGCTGCACTGGGTCCTGGCTGCTGCTGCACACAGGCTTGCTCTGGCTGTGGTGGACGGGGGATACCCTCGAGCTGCAGGGCCGGGTCTCCCGCTGCAGCGGCTTCTCCTGTTGCAGAGCATGCCCTCTAGTGCCTGCGAGCTGCAGCAGTTGTGGCGCATGGGCTGAGTTACCCCACGGCATGTGGAGTCTTCCCAGACAGGGATCGAACCCTTGTCCCCTGCACTGGCAGGTGGATTCTTAACCACTGGACCACCAGGGAAGTCTCACAGCCATAATTTCTTAAACTATTAATAAAACAACATAAAATTGAAGAAAAAATAGATAGAAGCTCTCTTAAACACTGTAAAACACTATTTTAACAATTCTCTTCTTACATTTGCATTCTACTTTCTCTTAAATACATACATACGTACATAATTTCTCATAGATAATAAGAGAACCATTTCCTAGATTCTGGTTAGAAGCTATTACTAAGTCTTTTTAGGAATCCTTATGAAACAAAGAGAGGACCCCTCAGAAAGCATTAGGTGACCAAGTAATGGTTCTTCTTGTCTAATCTCCAGCTCATTCAGCCTCTTTCTTCTAGTATCTTCCATCTGGCCTCTGCAATATACCAGTACAATATACTGGGGGTCCCCGAGAGTATAGGAAGAACACTGCCTAATTTTACAGAAGGCTGTTTACAGTAGACAGTGATGGGGAAGAAGCAGAACTTATGCAGGGCACTACATCTAAAAAATTTTATGGTAACAACGGAATTTGACTTAATGCTTCAGTAATTAACTATCAAGTTGACACTCACCATACATGCAATAAGAATATGCAGGTTTTAATTGACTACATTTCCTTTAAAGCACATTTAAATTTATACTTACATTCAAAGTGGGTTTTGATACATAACTTCGCTCCGCATACCTTATTTCCTGTAATATAAATATGTTATGATGTAAAAATATTAATCTATATCATTTTATATTTCTCAGCAATGAGATTATAGTAATTTCTTTTTTCTGCATTATACTTTTATTTCTAAATTTTCCAGTTAGCATATATTACTGTTGAAATTTAAATATTTCTACCTTGACAATACGCTTATCTGATTAACTACTCATTGGAAATGTATGTTTTAACTTCTGATAAGTTTATCATCTTAAAGTTTCTAATCCTCTTTAAGTATAAACTTTATAAAATGTAATTTTAAATTAAATCTGAGCTCTAAATTAAGTAAGCCCAAATTGGGCTGCTGCTATATAACCTACTTATACTAATGGATTTGAGCATATTATCAGTGACTGAACTTTCAATTAAAACTTTCTACTTGTAGTAAACATGCCAGTCTTTGTCCTTCCAACTACACCCCTTACTCAAGAGAGTCTGGGAAGGACAGCCCTAAGTACCTACAAGGTGATTCCCATCCTCCTCCCACTGGCCAGAGCTGATGGACCAAAATGGAATGAACTATGCCCCATTTCAAAAATGGAATGAACTAAGCTAGCACTCTGAGAAACCTGATCAACTGGATGATGGACATTGGAAGTGAAAGGGCCAAGGGGCTGGAGCTAGTCAGCAATGCCATGTAAAAGCAGAGGTTATAGCAAAGAGAAAAGCTACAAGTAAGCAGAGAAGCAATGGAACGTAACACATACACTCAGAAAAGAAGGAAAGACCAGGGCATACTACAAGAGACAAAACAAGGTAACCGAGTTAATGATTTTCTAGATAGGCTTCCACACCAAGGCCAGCTTCACTTTATTTCCTAACTTTGGATGTCCAAGAGCTTACCTAGTATACATCTTCAAAAAAGCCACTTTCTACTTAGCTACTGTGGATATTTTTCCTTGCAATCAAAGAGCCTTTTCTAAACCACTTTAAAGTTTCTGGTTCTGTTTAACTGAAGCTTCCCTGGGCCTCTCCACTTTGCCCTGGATCCCATTTCATTTGCTTTTTCAAAGGAGCCACATCTTCAGTTAACCGTTCCCTCTTCCATCATTCGTCCCCTTTACTCCTCAACTATTCTGCAAGCACAGTAATAGGCTCTGGCTCCTCCCAACTAAAAGAATTAAAAACAAACTTCTCTTTACCCAGAGTCCCACTGAGCTTTCACCCCATTTCTTAGCTCCTCCATACAAGAGAAGTTCTCCAAATTACCTAGAATTTGTCTCCTGTCATCACTTCGTATTTACTATTCAACCCACTCAATCTGGCTTTTATCTATCCTACTGTTGACTCTGAGCAAGATTAACAATATCTGGATAGCAAAATATAATAAAGATCTTGCTATGTTCATCTCATCCTCTTGGCAACCTGGGACTCACTTTTCTTTTTTGGGAAACACCCAGTGGTTAACAGCCTGGGTTTACCAGCTGAGTTTTCTTTTTTTTTTTCAACTGGTAGAAAATTACTTAATGATATGTGTTGGTTACTGTCATATAACAATGCAAATCAGTCACAACTACATATATATGAGTGAGTCTCTTGAGTCTCTCTCACTCAGTCGCTCAATCGTGTCTGACTCTTTGCGACCCCACGGACTACATAAACCAGGCTTCCCTGTCCATCATCAACTCCTGGAGCTTGCTCACACTCGTGTCCATTGAGTCGGTGATGCAATTCAATCATCTCATCCTCTGTCGTCCCCTTCTCCTCCTGCCTTCAATCTATTCCAGCATCAGGGTCTTTTCCAATGAGTCAGTTCTTCACATCAGGTGGGCAAAGTAATGAAGTTTTAGCTTCATCATCAGTCCTTCCAATGAATATTCAGGACTAATATCCTTTAGGATTCACTGGTTGGATCTCCTTGCAGTCCAAGGGACTCTCAAGAGTCTTCTCCAACACCACAGCTCAAAAGCATCAATGTCTCAGTGTTCAGCTTGCTTTATACTCTAACTCTCACATCCAACATGACTACTGGAAAAACCACAGCTTTGACCAGACGTTTCTTTGTCAGCAAAGTAATGTCTCTGCTTTTTAATATGCTGGCTAGATTTGTCATAGCTTTTCTTCCAAGGAGCAAGAGTGCTTTAGTTTCATGGCTGCAGTCACCATCTGCAGTGATTTTTGAGCCCAAAAAAATAAAGTCTGTCACTGTTTCCATCGTTTCCCCATCTATTTCCCATGAAATGATAGGACAGGATGCCATGATCTTAGTTTATTTAATGTTGAGTTTAAGCCAGCTTTTTCACTCTCCTCCTTCACTTTCATCAAAAGGCTCTTCAGTTCCTCTTTGCTTTCTGCCATAAGAGTGGTGTCATCTGTGTATCTGAGGTTATTGATATTTCTCCCGGAAATCTTGATTCCAGCTTGTGCTTCATCTAGCCAGGCATTTCGCATGATTTACTCTACATATAAGTTAAAAGAGCAGGGTGACAATATACAGCCTTGACGTACTCCTTTCCCCATTTGGAACCAGTCCATTGTTCCAGGTCCAATTCTAACTGTTGCTTCTTGACCTGCATACAGATTTCTCAGGAGTCAGGTAAGGCGGTCTGGTATTCCCATCTCTTGAAGAATTTTCCACAGTTTGTTGTGATCTATACAATCAAAGGCTTTGGCATAATCAATAAAGCAGAAGTAGATGTGTTGCTGGAATTCTCTTGCTTTTTCTATAATCCAACGGATGTTGGCAGTTTGATCTCTGGTTCCTCTGCCTTTTCTAAATCCAGCTTGAACATCTGGCATTTTTTGGTTCACGTACTGTTGAAGCCTATCTTGTATCATTTTGAACATGACTTTGCTATTGTGAGAGATGAGTGCAATTGTGCTGTAGTCTGAACATTCTTTGGCATTCCCCTTCTTTGGGACTGGAATGAAACTGATCTTTTCCAGTCCTGTGGCCACTGTTGAGTTTTCCAAATTTGCTGGCCCACGGAGTGCAGCACTTTAACAGCATCATCTTTCAGGATTTGAAACAGCTCAGCTGGAATTCCATCACCTCCACTAGCTTCGTTCATAGTGATGCTCCCTCCCTTGAGTCTCCCTCCCCTCCCCTTATCCCATCCTTTGACAGACTGAGAAACTGAGTATTGTTGAGTGTTAACCTTGGTTTTCTAAAATACTCTGCACAAGTTGTCATGAGAATGAAATGAGGTAATATGTATAAACCATTATCCAAACCCTTTTTATTCACTTCCATCTTAACACAATCTTGTGGTCCACCTCTTATCTCTCTAGTTATTTTTCTCAGCCTCTCTGTCATTCCTTTCCCAACCTCTAACTGCTAGAATGTCCCAGGGCTTTGTTCTAGGCCCCTTTTAATTTTCAAACTTCACTGTCTCCATAATCATATCTAGCCCCATGGCTTTAAACAGCAATTATGTCCTGATGATTTCCAAATTTCTATCTGTAGCCTTGACCACTCAATTGACCTCCAGACTCATATATCCAAGTGCCAACTTGATTAGCCTGATTTTACTGTCCAACACACGGCTCTCCATTGCCACCCTAGAACACCAGTTTCTTTCCAGTATTTCCCACCTCAGGACATCACATCACAATCTGCCCAGGAGCTAAGACAAAAATCTAAGGACTCGCTCTCCATCTCTGCCTAATACCCAGAGATATTCTATCACAGGTACTATCAATATTGTGTCTAAAATGTACCTAAATTCTTCCACTTTACTTCATCTGCACAGCCACTGTTTCTTGCCACCGTAACAGCCTCTAATTCATTTCCTGCATCCCCAACTTCCCTTCTTCAGTGCATCTAGTTTTTAAAACCTAAATCAGGGAGTTTCCTAGAGGTCCAATGGTTAGAATTTGGCACTTTCACTGCTGTGGCTCAGGTTCAATCCTTGATCAGGGAATTGAGATGCCAGGGGAGCTAAGATCCCATAAGCTACATGGTACAGACCAAAAAAACAAAATCAAAACACACTCCCCCCACACACACACGCAAAATATAAATGATTGTATCACTCCCCTGGTTAAAATCTTGTGATGGCTTTCCACTGCTCTTGGAATGATATCCAAAGTTTATCCCTTACCCTATAAGTTCCTGGCTCTTGGAACTGGAGCTCCTGATGACTGGGATGGTATGATCTGGCTCCTGATTTTCTTTCCATTCATACCGCTCTTATTCTGTGCCAGCCACACCAGCCTCCTCTTTGTTCTGAACCCATTTCCACCTCAAGCTCTTTACAGTGTGCCTCTACCAGTTAACAGTCCTTCTCCAGCTTTCCTTGCCTGGTTCATTTTTGTTCTTCAGGATTTGGCTCAAACAACACAAGCACACAGTACCTCTCCCTGACTACTTTTAAGTCAGCTTCTATTTCAACAGGATTATATCCTTGAAAGCACTTCTCACACTGTGTAAATACAAGGTATATATATTTATTCTCTCTCCACATAACAGAAGCTTCCTAGGAGCAACCCTGTCTTGCGCCTTCCTCCTTCCTGGTTCACTGCTATATCCTTGTCACTTGGCGTAATGCCTTGAGCTTATTAAATATCCCAGGAATGGCAAAATTATAGTAGGGTTAAGACACGTGATGAATGAACATGGCCACTTAAATTTTATTGCACGTCACAGTCATCTTTCAAGGACAGTTCATCTGCTCCAAGCACTCTAGAGACCGACCTGACAATGCAGGCAGGCATTTCAGTCTTAGCTTCTGCAGCACGCCTATGCATGCTCTATTTTCCAAAACATATAATTCCCTCACTGGCCTGACAGTCTCCCTATCAGACTGTGAGTTTCAAGAAGAGATTAATTTTATTTTTTTATCCCAATGATGGCAAGAAACACCTAACAAATAAAGTTTGGTCTTACTGGCACCTCTGAAAAACATTTCAGGTAGGGGAAGTACATTTTGAAGTCAACAAAATGAGTTACAGAATGAGGGCGTGTTTCCCATAGGATGTTCAGAAAAGGACTCTCTGGAGATGTCACTGGAGCTGAGAAATTGAATATTAAGACAGTCAGCCTGGGAAAAGTCTAGGGAAAAAGCATCTGAGGCATCAGGAAGAACTAGGATAAAGGTCTTGAATTAGGAACAAACTTGACATATGCTTAGTAGTAAAAGTGGCCTAGTGTAGCAGGAGCCACATACTCAAGAGAATACATAGTCTGGCTGAGACTGAAGAGGCAAGCAGTGACCCAACAGGGCCTAAGGAGGAGTCTGGATTCTAGTCTGTGTAACGAGAAGCCACTGAAGGCTTTACTGTTATAAAAAGACCACTCTGGCTGAAGTGTACAGAATAACTGCAGGAGCAGGAGTAAAAAGGGGAAGGAGACTGGGCAAGAGCTCAGGTGGCAAATGCAAGGGAGGTCACAAGTGGGTGGATACAAACAGATGGATACGGAGCATGTTTTACATATAGAGCAAGCTAATGGGTGGGTATCACTATTCTTATTTTACAGGTAAAGAAACTTCAGCACTGGCAGGTCAAGTAACCTGCCCAGTCACAGAGCCAACAAGGTGCAGACGTGGGATTCCAAACCCAAGCAGTACACCCTATTATGGATATACATAGTTTCATATATATGCATATGATAAAACGTGGTCCACTGGAGGCTGCAGCAGTCTTGCCTTGAGAACCCCATGAACAGAATGAAAAGGCAAAAAGATAGGACGCTGGAAGATGAACTCCCCAGGTCGGTAGGTGCCCAATATGCTACTGGAGAAGAGCAGAGAAACAGCCCCAGAAAGAATGAAGAGGCTGAGCCAAAGGAGAAACACCACCCAGTTGTGGATGTGTCTGGTAGTGAAAGTAAAGTGTGATGCTATAAAGAACGATATTGCATAGGAACCTGGAATGCTGGGTCCACGAATCAGCGTAAATTGGGAGTGGTCAAACAGGAGATGGCAACCATGAACATCAACATTTTAGGAACCAGTGAACTAAAATGGACCAGAATGGGAGAATTTAATTCAGATGTCCATTATATCTACTACTGTGGGCAAGAAACGATGAAAAGAAATAGAATAGCTCTCATAGTCAACAAGAGTCCTAAATGCTGTACTTGGGTGCAATCTCAAAAATGGTAGAACGATCTCTGTTCGTTTCCAAGGCAAACCATTCCATATCACAGTAATCCAAGTCTATGCCCCAACCACTAACACTGAAAAAGCTGAAGGTCTTCCACGAAAACCTACAAGATTTTCTAGAAATAACAACAACAAAAGATGTCCTTTTCATCATAGGGGACTGGATATAAAAGTACAAAGTCAAGAGATACCTAAGGTATCAGGCAAATTTGGCCTTGGATTACAAAATGAAGTAGGGCAAAGGTTAACAGAGTTTTGTCAAGAGAATGTGCTGGTCATAGCAAACACCCTCTTCCAACAACACAACGTGCCTCACCGCACGTTGGCACCAGGTCTGGTGTGGAGAGCCCTTCGTCCTGGGACACGGGATGCGGCTGGAAATGCAGCCGCTCCCTCGCTCGTCATGCACCGCACGTAGAATCTGGTGCCAAACCATTCATAGACGACTGCTTCTGGGTTGGGGTTTCATACGTAGCAGAGCAGCTCCCTCGCTGGGATCTATTCAAAGTCAGCCTTCAACACAACGGTTTGTAAAAGAAAAAAATAAAAGAAAAAGAAAAAATAAAAGAGAGATGACTCTATACACGGACATCACCAGATGGTCAATACAAAATTCAGATTGATTATACTATTTGCAGTCAAAGATGGAGCTCTATACAGTGAGCAAAAACAAGACTGGGAGCTGTGGCTCAGATCATTAACTCCTCATTGCAAAATTCAGATTTAAATTGAAGAAAGTAGGGAAAATCACTAGACCATTAAGGTCTGACCTAAATCAAATCCCTTACGATGATACAGTGGAAATGACAAATAGATTCAAGGGATTAGATCTGATAGACAGAGTGCCTGAAGATCTATGGACAAGGTTCCTGACACTGTACAAGAGGTGGTGATCAAAACCCACCCCAAAAAAAGAAATGCAAAAAGGCAAAATGGTTGTCTGAGGAGGCTTTACAAACAGCTGAGAAAAAAAGAGAAATGAAAGGAAACGGAGAAAAGTAAAGATATATCCACCTGATTGCAGAGTTCCAAAGAACAGCAAGGAGAGACAAATAAGCATTCCTAAGTAAACAATGCAAAGAAATAGAGAAAAACAATAGAATGGGAAAGACCAGAGATCTCATCAAGAAAATTAAGAGATACCAAGAAAAAATTTGATGCAAAAATGCAAAGATGGGCACATAGTAGATAGAAATGGTGTATAGACCTAACAGAACAGAAGATATTAAAAAAAAAAAGTGATAATAATACACAGAAGAACTATACAAAAAAGATCTTAGTGACCCAGATAACCACAACTGTGTGATCACTCACCAAGAGCTAGTCATCTCAGACTGTGAAGTCAAGTGGGCCTTAGAAAGCATCATTACAAGCAAAGCTAGTGAAGTCATGGAATTCCAGCTGAGCTATTTCAAATCCTAAAAGATGATGCTGTTATAGTGCTGCACTCAATGTGCCAGCAAATTTGGAAAACTCAGCAGTGGCCACAGGACTGGAAAAGATCAGTTTTCATTCCAGCCCCAAAGAAGGGGAATGCCAAAGAATGTTCAAACTACAGCACAACTGCACTTATCTCACACAATAGCAAAGTCAGGCTCAAAATGATCCAAGTAGACTTCAACAGTACGTGAACCAAAAAATGCCAGATGTTCAAGCTGGATTTAGAAAAGGCAGAGGAACCAGAGATCAAATTGCCAACATCTGCTGAATCATAGAAAAAGCAAGGGAGTTTCAGAAAAACATCTACTCCTTTATTGACTAAGCTAAAGCCTTTAACTTTGTGGATCACATAAAATTGTGGAAAATTCTTCAAGAGATGGGAATACCAGACCACCTTACCTGACTCCTGAGAAACCTGTATGCAGGTCAAGAAGCAAAAATTAGAACTGGACATGGAACAATGGACTGGTTCCAAATTAGGAAAGGTTTACATCAAGGCTATATATTGTCACCCTGCTTTTTTAACATATATGCAGAGTACATTGTGTGAAATGCCAAGCTGGAAGAAGCACAGCTGGAATCAAGGTTGCCAGGAGAAATTAATAACCTCAGATATGCAAAGGAGAACACTTTAATGGCAGAAAGCAAAGAAGAACTACAGAGCCTCTTGACAGAAGTGAAAGAAGAGAGTGAAAAATCTGGCTTAAAACTCAACATTCAAAAAACTAAGATCGTGGCATTCTGTCCCTTCACTTCATGGCAAACAGATGGGGAAACAATGGAAACAGTGACAGACTTTATTTTTTTGAGCTCCAAAATCACTGCAGATGGTGACTGCAGCCATGAAACTAATTAAAGACACATGCTCCTTGGAAGAAAACCTATGACCAACCTAGACAGCATATTAAAAAGTAGAGACATTACTTTGCCAACAAAGGTCCATCTAGTCAAAGCTATGGTTTTTCCAGTAGTCATGTATGGATGTGAGAGTTGGACCATAAAGAAAGCTGAGCATGGAAGAATTGATGCTTTTGAACTGCAGTGTTTGAAAAGACTTTTGAGAGTCCCTTGAACTGCAAGGAGATCAATCCTGTCAATCCTAAAGGAATCAGTCCTAAACACTCACTGGAAGGACTGATGCTGAAGCTGAAGCTCCAATACTCTGGACACCTGATGTGAAGAACCGACTCACTGGAAAAGACCCTGATGCCAGGAAAGACTGAATGCAGGAGGAAAAGGGGATGACAGAGGATGAGATGGCTGGATGGCAGCACTGACTGAATGGACATAAGTTTGAGCAAACTCTGGGAGTTGGTGAAGGACAGAGAAGCCTGGTTGCGCAGTCCATGGGGTTGCAAAGAGTCGGACATGACTGAACTGAACAGGATTATGTGCTATGTGTGCTTAGTCGCTCAGTCACATCTGACACTTTGCGACCCTATGGGCTGCAGCCTGCCAGGCTCCTCTGTCCATGGGGATTCTCCAGGCAAGAATACTGGAGTGGGTGTCCATGCCCTCCCAGGGAATCTTCCCGACCCAGAAATCAAACCCAGGTCTCGCATATTGCAAGCAGATTCTTTACTGACTGAGCCACCTGGGAAGTCCTATGTATGTAGGATCATACACATCAATAATTACCTTAAGTGTAAATGGATTAAATGCACCAACCAAAAGACATAGACTGGCTGGGTAGATAAGAAAAACAAGACCCATATATATATTGTGTACAAGAGACCCACCTCAAACCTATGGACATTTTCAGACTGAAAGTAAGGGGATGGGAGAAGGTATTTCATGCAAATGGAAATCATAAGAAAGCTAGAGCAGTAATATTCATATCCGATAAAATAGACTTTCAAACAAAGACTGTTATAAGAGACAAAGAAGGATAGTATAATGATCAAGAGTTCAATCTAAGTAGAAGATGCAACAATTATAAATATATATGCACCCAACATAGGTGCACCTCAATATACAAACAAATACAATATACAAAGCAAATATAAACAAACATAAAGGCACAAATTGACAGTAACATGATAATGGGGTGGACTTTATTACCCCAATTTCATCAATGGACAGATGATCCAGACAGAAAATCAACAAGAAAATGCAGGCCTTAATTGACACTTTTGATGAATTAGACTTAATTGATATTTATAGAAAATTCCATGCAAAAGCAGCAGACTACTCAATCTTCTCAAGTGCACAAGGAACATTCTCGAGGACTGACCACATGCTAGGCCACAGGCAAGCCTTAGTAAATTTAAGAAAACTGAAATCATATCAAGCATCTTTTCTGATCACAACACTATGAGACTAAAAATAAACAAGAAAAAAAAAAACTCTAAGAAACACAAACACTTGGCAGCTAAACAGTATTCTACTAAACAACCACTGGATCACCGAAGAAATCAAAGAAGGAAAAAAAAAAACCTAGAGGCAAATGAAAAGGAAAGCACACTGGTCAAAAACTTATGGGATGCAGCTAACGCAGTTCTAAGAGGGAAGTTTAGAGCAATAAAATCTTACTGCGAGAAAAGATAAATCTCAACTAAGCAATCTAACCTTATACCTAAAACAACTAGAGAAAGAACAAACAAAACATAAAGTTAGTAGAAAGAAGGAAATCATAAAGATCAGAGCAGAATTAAATGAAATAAAGACAAAGAAAACAATCTCAGAGATCAATAAAACTAAAAGCTGGTTCTTTGAAAAGATAAAGAAAATTATAAACCATTAGCCAGACTCATCAACAAAAAAAAGGAGAGGATCCAAATCAGTAAAATTAAAAATGAAAATGAAGCTACAGCTGACTCCACAGAAATACCAAGGGTCATAAGAGACCACTATGAACACTGTATGCCAATAAAACGGACACCTGCAAAAAATGGACAAATTCTTAGAAAGGTACAGTCTCCCTAGGATGAACCAGGAAGAAACAGAAAATATAAACAGGCCAATCAGAAGCACTAAAATTGAAACAATTAAAAACCTCCAAACAAACAAACAGCTTCACAGGTGAATTTTTATCAAATATTTAGAGAAGAGTTAACACCTATTCTTCTGAAACTGTTCCAAAAAGTTGCAGGGCAAGGAAAACTTCCAAACTCATTTTATGAGGCCACCATCGCCCCAAGACCAGAGAAAGATACCACAAAAAAGAAATTTACAGGCCAGGATCACTTATGAACGTAGATTCCAAAATCCTCAACAAAATACTAGTAATTCATACCAAAAATACATTAAAAAGATCATACACCATGTTCAGAGATCATGATCTCTGGTATCCATCCAAGAGATGTAAGGATTTTTCAACATCCCCAAATCAATAAATGTGATACACCACATCAACAAATTGAAGAATGAAAACCATATGATCATTCAGTAGATGCAGAAAAAGTTTTTGATAAAATTCACCACCTATTTATGATAAAAAAAACTCTCCAGAAAGTGGGCATAGAGGCTATATACCTAAACATAATAAAGGCCAGATATGACAAATCTACAGCTAGCATCATACTCAGTGGTGAAAAGCTGAACACATTCCCTCTGAGACCAAGAACAAGAAAAACATGAAAAGGACCACTTTTATTCAACCTAATTTTGGACATCCTAGCTAGAGCAACCAGAGAAGAAAAAAAGGTAAAGGGAATCCAAATTGGAAAAGAAGTTAAACTGTCACTGCTTGCAGATGACATAATTCTATACATTAAAGATCCTAAAGACACTACCAGAAAACTACTAGAACTCTTCAATGAATCTGGTAATTGCAGGTTACAAAATTAATACACAGAAAACTGTTGCATTTCTATACACTAACAACAAAAGATCAGCAAGAGAAATTCAAGAAGCAATTTCATTTACCATTGCATCAAAAAGAATGAAATACCTAGGAATAAAGCTACCTAAGGAGAACTGTACTCTGAAAACAATATGATGTTGATGAAAGAAATTTGAAGAATATATACACAGATGGAAATATATACCCTTTTAGTGGATTGGAAGACTTAATACTGTCAAAATGACTAATGCTCAAAGCAATCTACAGATTCAGTGAAATCCCCAAGACATTTTTCACAGAACTAGAAAAAAAAATTTCAAAATTTGTATGGACACATAAAAGACCTCAAATAGCCAAAGCAATGTTGAAAAAGAAAGAGAGCTGGAGGACTCAGATGCCTAACTTCCGACTATACTACAAACCTACAGTCATCAAATCAGTATGGCACTGGCATAAAAACAGAAATATAGATCAATGGAACAGGATAGAAAACCCAGAAATAGGCCCATGCACCTACGGTCAATTTATCTATGACAAAGACAATTCTACACAATGTTGGAAAGAATCTCTTCAACAAATGGTGCTGGGAAAACTGGATAGTCACATGTAAAAAAAATGAAATTAGATCATTCCTTGACTCTATACACAAAAATAAGCTCAAAATGGATTGAAGACCTAAATGTGAGACTGGACACTATAAAATCCCTAAAGGAAAACAGAGGCAGAATGCTGTCTGACATAACTCACAGAAACATCTTTTTTGATCCGTCTCCCATAATAATGGGGAAAAAAGCAAAAATAAACAAATGGGACCTACTTAAACTCAAAAGCTTTTGCACAGCAAAGGAAACAATAATAAAATGAAAATACAACCCACAGACAGAGAAAACATTTGCAAGTGATGTGACCTTTAAGGGATTAGTCTCCAAAATTTACAAACAGCCTAGGACGCATAATAGCATCAAAAAAAACAACCCACTCAAAAAATGGGAGACAACCTGAATAAACATTTCTCCAAAGAGGACATAAAGATGGCCAATAGGCACATGAAAAGATGTTTAACATTGCTAGTTATTAGAGAAATGCAAATCAATACTACAATGAGTTATCACTTCATACCAGTCAAAATGGCTATCATCAAAAAATCCACAAACAACAAATGTTGGAAAGGTTATGGAGGGAAGGGACCCCTTCTTCCACTGTTGGTGGGAATGTAAACTGGTACAGCCACTATGGAGAACAGTATGGAGGTTCCTTAAACAACTAAAGATAGAACTACCATATGTCCCTCCAATTCCACTCCTGGGCGTATATCTGGAGAAAAACATGATCCAAAAGGATACATGTACCCCAATGTTCATTGAAGCACTGTTTACAATAGCCAAGACATGGAAGAAACCTAAATGTCTCTCAACAAAGCAATGGATAAAGATGATGTGGTACATATATACAACGGAATATTACTCAGCCATTAAAAAGAATGAAATAATGCCATTTGCAGCAATGTGGATAGACCTAAAAGTAAGTCAGACAGAGGAGAAATATCATATGACATCCCTTATACATGCAATCTAAAAATAATACAAATGAAGTTACAAAACAGAAAGAGACTCAGAGACTCAGAAAACGAATATACTTGTGGAGGGCGGGAGAAGATAGATAGGGACTTTGGGAAGGTCATGTGCCTACTGCTATATTTAAAATGGATAACCAACAAAGACCTATTGTGTAGCACAGTGAACTCTGCTCAACGATATGTGCCAGCCTGGATGGAGTGGGCTTTGGGGGAGAATGGATACACCTATATGAAATGCTGAGTTCCTTCGCTCTTCACCTGAAACTACCACAGCACTGTTTACTGGCTATACCTCAATACAAAATAAAAAGCTTAAAGTTACAAAATAAAAAAATTAACTTGGTTCAAAACAGCAAGAGAGGAGTTTAAAGGAGGGAATAAGCAACAGTGTCAAGAATACTAGAGTGGGTTGCCATTTCCTTCTCCAGGGGATCTTCCTGACCCAGGGATTGAACACCACGTCTCCTGCACTGCAGGCAGATTCTTTAAGGACTGAACTATCAGGGAAGTACCACAGAGTTACCAGGGAAGCCCCATCAACACTGTCAAATATAATATAAAGAAAGGTCAAGAAGAAGAAACACAGGTAATGAAAAGCACTGATATCCTTCAGTTGAGTAATATAGAAATCTAACTGCAGAGGTTTAAAGGGAAAAGGATGTAAACAAAGGTGACAAGGAGGACTACTCTTTTGACCATAAGAAAAAAAGCAATTCCAGTTGGAAAGCAAAAAGCTCTGATTAAGTCCATGAAAGTTTGTTGCCGATTAAGGGAGACCTGTATGTTTTTTAAGGCAAACGAGAAAAAGCCAGTGTAATAGGTCAGAGATTACGTTTCATTCCACAAAATGGCACTGAATATTGAAAATCCTGTTAAAACAAACTGTATCTCCATGCTTCAGTAAATGACCACTTAATTCAAGTAACGAACACCACAAATCACACCCTATATAATCTACAACTTCATTTTTCTCATCAGCAATATTTGTGTTTGATTTTGAGCTGTTAATTAAGAGGGTTCTACACTTCGTTTGTGTTTTCTTTCTTACAAACGTAAGCACCTAGTTTTCACCTAGTAAACTCTGGTTGAAACTCAGGATGTCACATTTTTGTGATTTACCACAAACTAACAAATACACAAAAAACTCCCGTTTCCTGGAAACCCACTCCTCCCGACTTCTATTATCTCAGTCACCCAGGATTAATTTTAGACTTTTCCTTTTCCCTTGGTTCTCCATTCTCACTCTGCATTGGACAAGTGCTATATTTATTCTTTCACAATCTCTTGCATAATGCAAGAGATTTTCTCCACTTCAATCGTCCTAGACCTCTAATTATAACAATAACAAAGATATAAACGATCCTCATTGACTTAAGTCAAATTCAAACTCTTAATAGAACTAGATTTCAAACTTTATTGCTCCAACCAAACTAGAAAAGTCACGCCTCACAACCACACCCTGAAATCCAAGACCTATTCTTTGGCTTTTGCCAGACCCTAAACCTGTGGTGCAAGCTAGCTTGCCCGGATGGGTGGAAAACTGTAGATTCTTCCAAGGCCGTCGCTCCTGTGTTCCCTACGCACAAGCCAGAACAGAAACACGCCTCTGGACGCACTGGGTACGTAAGCGCTGCGCATCAAGAAACCGAGGAGCCATTTATTTTCCCTAACAGGTCTGAAGTTGCTCCGAGTTGACACCTCGATTTATTATCACTGTGTAAGCCCACCATGATTACCTACGGCATGGAATCAAAGCCTCTGGACGGGAACCCTCACACACGTTTCGAAGAACCGCTGGGAAGCAGTTCTAGCGGACCGCGCCGCCCGTCGGGCAAGCTCGAACCCGAGCCCCGGGCCCCTCTGCGCGTCCACACCCCTGCCCGCCGCGGCACCGGAGCGACGCTCCGACAGGGCCGCGCCGAGCGGAGACGCGGCGCAGCAGCCCGCGCCCGGGCTCGGGCGGGGAGCGGGGCCCCCGCGGCGCGCGCCGAGGGCCCCTCCGGCCGCGAGGCGAGCCCCGGCCCGTCTCACCTGCACCCGCCCCCGGAGCAGGGGG
>ML663009.1:32751967-33052044 GCA_007570785.1 Antilocapra americana
CCCGCCGCTTCTGGCTTTCTGAGGCCGGCGGCTTCTGTGTAACCTGGGCCTGTTTTTCTCCCTTAGACACGCAAAGCACAAAGGAAATTTATGGAAATATTTTTAAGCAATCCACTTTAGCTTTCACTTATGAGGAGATCATTTTTCAATTGCTTCTTAGTAGAAGGACGAAGAGGAATAGAAAACATTAATGCCTAACTTTGAACAGTTAGTAAGATTAACCTTCATCAAAACTCCATAAATTACATGCTATTGTCTACTCTTTAACTAATGAGATGGCTGAGATACAAAGAAGTTAATGCTTGTTTGTCCAAGATTGCGCGGAAAGTGGTAGAGCTGGGGTCTGGACTGGAATCATTACACGGGGTTGCTTTCTTATGCATATTTCAAGAGAATAATAGTGTTAACTATGATTATTCTGACATTAGGGAACCCATTGCTTAATTTTGGATCTTCAGCTGGAGAAAGCAAAACTTTGTTACTTTGTAACATTATTTTCCTTTATTAAATTTTTTTCTTTATATCTTTTGTTGTTATTGTTGTCTGGGGTTTTGTCCGGGGAAGGGGTGGGGGGAGCGTGGTCTGTGCCTCTTGTGGGATAAGTTATATGAACTGTCCAAGGTCACAGAGCAAGTAATTAGTGACAGAGCTACAATCTGAACACAGACTGTCTGGTTGCCAGGACTAGGCGCTTCATCTCTACATTAGCTGTGCCTTTGGCGAACTCCCTTAGAAGCACAGAGGGTCAACTGTGGCTTGGCAATTGTTATTCAAAGCGCTGTCAGGATATATTGCCTCTATGTTGGACAGGGTGACTTCTAGAGCAGTTCAAAGAGACTTAGGGGCAGTTGGGAGAGGATAGCAAATATACTCCTGAACTGCAGCAGATAACTCCTTCAAACTTCAAAATATGAGCAGATTCAACACAAATATGAGCAGAAGGCCAAAATGTAGTTAACAATTTCATTTAAGAGTCTAGGATTTTGAAAAGTCAAATTTTTGGTAAGAAAATAGGGAAAATCTCTGCAACACAAGTGTAAGCACTTGAGTGCTTTACACTTAGAACCTAAGTAAATAAGAACTAATTCTGATCTTTATTTACATTAATCAAAAAAAATTAACTGGGAACCAATTCAGGATTAAAGCATAAAATTGGGACTTAGGGCAGAGAGGTAATTACTGAAGGTATTAGGTGAAATTATCCAAAGAGTCTACAGAGAAAGAAACTTGGGGAACACCTACTTTTAGGTGGAGAAAGAGGACTCACCAGAGTAGATGGAGCAAGAATTATGAAAAGAAAGGTGTCAGAGAACCAGATTACTCTGTGAGCTAAGTCATGCTCACCTTCACTTCTTTACACACCTGTGATAATCCCTTATTCATACCTTGGATGTGAAGTAGTAACTGTCCTGAGGGGAAGCAGGACCAAAGAAAACAGACAACAGGGCGCTACATTTTTTGTTCAAAAATTCACACACACACACACACGATACATTCAGGATTATGAGGGAGAGAAGATCTGTTTCCTAAATCAAACCAGCTTATCTGAAAAAGTAGCCCACATGAGCACCCAAGGTTAAATGGAAGATTGAGGTGGTTAGGGTGTTTGGATATGAGGAGCCCAAGGTAGCCTTACAAAAAGTCCTCATGACACCAAAAGCCCCCCAAACAGCGGATGACTTTTCTGTTATAGCTGTGAAGAGTACAGAAGTTAGCTGAACTGGAGCTGGTGATCCTCAAGAGGTTCCACTACTGGGAAACTGGGCCTCACCCTACAAGTCTGGAGCCATTACCATGCTGGATATGAGACAGACTGGGATGGTATGACGCCCAGGATAGAAGAGGTGAAGCAAACAATCTTCACAGTGACCTTTAACCTAGAATTTATTAAAAGACAACTGCATTTGGCTGAGTTTAAGTGAAAATGACTAGATTATCATTTCTTCCATGAGATAGAAATGAAGTGCTTAAATAAAAACAATTAAGTCAATGGAGAAGGAAATGGCAACCCAGTCCAGTATTCTTGCCTGGGAAATCCCACGGACAGAGGAGCCTGGTGGGCTCCTCTGTAGTCCTCTATAGAGCCCTCTATAGAGGGCTTGTCTATAGCCCACCGGATCACAAAGAGTTGGGCACGACTTGGCAACTAAATAACAACAAAGAAGCCAAAATAAAATATGGAAAGGCACATGACAAGAATTTTCAAGACTGGAGCTTTGGTTTTCTTTGTGTCTTGATCCATAACCTTTGGCACAGTAAGAACCTCTGAATCACAGACTGGTTTACAGCTTGCACAACGTGAATCCATTCCGTTCTGCAGTTTTGAGTTGAGCCGAGGCCCTGCTTTGTTTATATTGGGCATTACCCCTTAACTGCACAAATAAAGCTTTTTTAAAAAATTTATTTTTTATTGAAGGATAATTGCTTTACAACAAATAGAGCTTTTGATAATTAAAAAAGAAAACAATGAAGTTCAGTTTAGAGAGAAATAACGCTTTTTTTTTCATATATGAATTTATAACTTGGAGTTATTCCTGTCACAGTAGATAACATAGTGTTTGGAGAGTCACTAATAAAGAGCAACGTCTTTTGAAATGCACCTCACCTTAGATTCTATGCTAACTACAGTTGTTAACCTATCCAAAAAGTTAAGTAGAGATTTATGTCTTGGAAAGTATACTATCAGTATTGATAAAATAAACTTTTTGGCCTCTTCCTCTTTGCAAACATCCCTAACTATAGTCGTAAGACCCAGCGTGCTTTTGTAGAAGTACAAGTTAGTTTTAGAAACATTAGAACAATAGTTCTGTAACAGGAAACAAAGTGGAAAATAACAAAAATTTAAGAGTTTAGAAAAATATGAGTGTTAGATTCACAAAGCAAGGATGTTTGCTATTCACTTCTCATTAAATTCTTCTATAACAAGTAACTTCTGGGACTTTCCTAGTTGCCCAGTGGCTAAGACTTTGTGCTCCCAGTGCAGATTCTGAGTTAGGGAACTAAGATCCCACATAGGGCAACTAATCCCAGGCATCACCACCACTGAGTCCACACGCTCTAGAGCCCCCAGGCGCCACAACTAGTGAGTCTGCATGCCCAAGGAAGACCCAGCACAGGCAAACAAGTAACTTCTGTTATAGTTAGTCTGTTGGAAAAACTCATTGTACTAGATTGGCTAGTGTCCCCCACAAATCTTGCCTGTGAATGACTTTATTAGAAATACAGTTTTTACAGATGTAATAAAGATGAGGTCATAGTCCTAAATACAATGATTGATGCCCTTATAACAAGAGAGGGCACACACAAATGAGAGGGCCATGTGGAGGAGTCAAATTGGAGTGATTCACCTACAAATGAAACACCAAGGAGTTCCAACCACTACCAGAAGCTAGGAGAGCAGCAAGCAATATAGATTCTCCCTTAGAACCTACGGAAAGAGCCAACTCTGCCAACACCTGGATTTCAGACTTCCAGACTCCAGAACTCTAAGAAAAACACATTTCTGTTAAGTCACTCTGTTTGTGGCACCTAGTTACGGCTGCCATAGGAAACCAATCCTTATCTTTTCTATTTATATAACCCATAACCCACATTTTGTGCAATCCTGGGAAGGACAGAGTCAAAAGCTTCTTTAACAGACCTTTGGAAATGTTTGTACTCCATTGTTGAAACAATTTTCTAAGCCCAGTGTGAAGCTACTCCTGCCTTGGGTGCCAAATCAGCAAACGGAAACTTAGACAATAGTCATGTCCCTGTAAATGCTCCACTTGCCCAAAAATAGAGTTTATCAAGCCAGCAAATTCCCAATTGGCAAGAATTTTTAATAATTTCTTTCTTCTAAGTAAGAGTAGATATGCAACCTCAGACAATTAAGCCAAACACTCTTTTCTTATTCCCTGATTGACCTAATAGCCTTATAAGGAAATCTCTGACCACCAAGCCAATCAGGTGGCTTCCACGTTGCCACTTCGAAAGCTCTATAAAACTTGCTCTTGCCCCACATCCCTCAGCAAGAGTGGTCCACTGCTTGTGAGGCACTCTACGCAGCCAGCCCATGGCAACCACATTTTCTCTTGAATAAAGGATGTCGAACTCGTTATTAAGTTTATTTTTGTCATTTGACATGTATTTGAGTAAGAAAATGATTGTAATAGGAAGATGCAGAATAGTACAAAGTTCCTAGAAGTAACTTTCATATGATTTATCTTGGAATTTAGAACAAAAAGATACAAAATAAGATATTTTAGAAAATCCTTAATGAGTTAGACAGAAATCCTACTTGCCCCAAGAATGACTTTTGAGCTTGTTCCATGTTCTTCCACCTTTGAGGATGGTTTGGTCTGCTCAATGGTGGCTCCCAAGGCTTTCAATTTTACAAGCAGTGGGTCCCCATTGAACAAAGAAATGCACTAAAAATGTGGGAGATTTTTTTCAGTGATGAAAATCTTTTAGGTTTTAGATTGGGGTGGCTCCTCAACCATAGGCTAAAAGGAATAACTCAATTCATATCGGCTGGTGTCTTAGGCCTCAGCCATTGAGGTATGAACTCAAGAGAAAAATTAGACCTGGGCCAGTGGTCCAGAAATGCCACAGATGTAAAGCAAATAATCTTACTGACCACTACTTACCACTCTGTACATTTAGTCTACTTCCAAACATAGGCCAAGAAGAACCCAACAGCTAGTCCCCCACTTACTTCGCCTGGTATAAGCATACGATGAATGTTCCATTCACTGAATACAGTAGAAGTGAACACAAACAAAGGTCAGGTTCTAGAGATACTACATAAGTAGAATCAATAATACAGTACAGGGAGAGAAGCAATCATCAGTTACATGGTTGCTAACCTGGGAGATGGAGACAGTTATTAAGTGGAGCAAGACATCTGTGACAAATGATGAGATGTTTAAGAAATAGCTGGAAATACATGTTGATCGGTTGGGAGTGATTGGAGATAGTCTGGTGCATCAACATTCAGAGAGAGGTTGAAGCTGCAGAGGTAGATAAAATCACATAGGAAGAGCACATAGCTCAGTAAGAAGAGAAATGGAAATGAAATTCTGGGGTGTGCAGGTAGAGGAAGAGCCAGAAAAGGAGAAAGCTAAGTGAGATAAATGTGGGACCAGGAGAGAATGGAATCTTTGAAGTCAAGAGATGAAAGGAACTGAACAACCAGGGGTGTTCAAGGTGCAAATGCTGTAAGGAGATCAAGTAAAAGGAAGACTGAAAATGAACTTCTGATTAAGCCATAGGTCACTCACTGATGACCTTGGCAAGAGGACCAGTGGGACATAAGTCAATGAGTAATAAGTAGAAGAAATAGAGACAGACTGGACTATTCTTTCAAGACGTGTAGCAGAAAATGGAGGAAGGAGGAAAACAAAGTCAAGGTAGTAGGGGAAATTTTTTTCAAGGATGGTGGATATTTAAATATGTTTGTAAGCCAGTGATTCACCTCACCTGGAAGGCTTATTAAAATTCAGATTGCTCCCCGGCCCCCCATATGCTGAATGGTAGGTCTGGGGTGGAGCTCAAGAAATTTGCTTTTCCAACAAGTTCTTAACTGATGAAAACACTGTTGGTCTGTGGACTAAAACTTTGAGAACCCCTATTGTAGGCTAAGGAGGAAATAATCAATAGAAGGATGTTTGGAAGATATAGGAAATGTTAAGTATTTTGCAGCAAAACACAGAAGCACTTCAGTGAAAGCATAAAAACAGTTGGTCTTGAGTAGGAAGTAATGCAGCCCTTCCTCTGAGATAAGTAGGCCAATGAAGATGTGCATTACCAGAGGTAAAGTTTAGAGGAAGCTGCTGCTGCTGCAAAGTCGCTTCAGTCATGTCCGACTCTGTGCGACCCCACAGACAGCAGCCCACCAGGCAAGAACACCGGAGTGGGTTGCCATTTCCCTCTCCAATGCATGAAAGTGAAAAGTGAAAGTTAACTCAGGCTCCTCTGTCCATGGGATTCTCCAGGCAAGAGTACTGGAGTGGGTTGCCATTGCCTTCTCCTTAGAGGTAGAGAAGCAGGTTATGAAAGTGCATGTTTGAAAGTCTTATTTTCTCAAAGTAAAGGCATCTGCTGAGAACAGAGGAGGTAAGGTAGAGTGTGTGTGCATGCTCAGTCGCTCAGTCATATCTGACTCTTAGTGACCCCAAGGGCTGCAGCCCGCTGAGCTCCTCTGTCTATGGGATTCCCCAGGTAAGACTATTGGAGTGGGATGCCATTTCCTTCTCCAGGTGATCTTCCCGATGGAGGGATCAAACTGTGTCTCCTGCATTGCAGGTGGATGCTTTACCACTGAGCCAAGGTACAGTAGGGGAAAGGATAATTACACTTAGCAGCCATAGGAAAAGGCCTTGTAAAAGTAGTCCCATGCCCCACCTTTTCTTAGAGGTACGAGAATTACAGTCTCTTATCCGGGAGTGTTGATCTTCAAATCTGGCTCATTTAAAGTTGGCTCTTCATTCTCTGCCTTCCTAGTTCCCACTGCTACCCTTCACACATCAAACACCGTTGAAGAAACATGTAAGTAGTATCAGTCTGTTTCAGCAACCACAATAATTTAAAAAAACCCCTCATTTATCATTAAGTGAAAATAGCAAACCTCAGTACACCCACAGAAGTTTCCTATCATTCTTTTAGATTGTTGTTGTTCAGTCTCTAAGTCGTATCTGACTCTTTGCAACCCCGTGAACTGCAGTATGCCAGATTTCCCTGTCCTTCATTATCTCCCAGAGTTTGCTCAGATTCATGTTCATTGAGTCAGTGATGCCATCCAACCTCTCATCCTCCCTTCTTCTCTTGCCCTCAGTCTTTCTCAGCATCAGAGTCTTTTCCAAGGAGTCGGCACTTTGCATCAGGTGGCCAAAGTATTCGAACTTTAGCATCAGTCCTTCCAATGAATATTCAGGGTTGATTTCCTTAAGGATTGACTGGTCTGATTTCTTTGCTGTCCAAGGAACTCTCAAGAATCTTCCCTAGCACCACAGTTCGAAAGCATTAATTCTTCAGCATTCATCCTTCTTTATGGTCCAACTCTCACATCTGTATGTGAATATTTAAAAAACCATAGCCTTGACAATATGGGCCTTTGCCAACATACCCTGTATGGGTTTGTCATAGCTTTTCTTCCGAGGAGCAAGCACCCTTTAATTTCATGGCTGCAGTCACTGTCCAGAGGTTTGGAGCCCAAGAAAATGTCTTTCACAGTTTCCATTTTTCCCCATTTATTTGCCATGAAGTGATGGGACTGGATGCTATGATCTTAGCTGTCTGAATGTTGAGCTTGAAGTCAGCTTTTACACTCTTTTCTTTCACATCCATCAAGAGGCTCTTCAGTATCTTTGCTTTCTGCCATTAAAGGGTATCATCTGCATATCGGAGGTTGTTATTTCTCTAGGCAATCTTGATTACAGCTTGTGAGTCAATCAGCCCCAGATTTTGCATGATGTACTCTTCATATGAGTTAAATAAGCAGGGTGAAAATATACAGTCTTGATGTACTCCTTTCCCAATTTTGAACCAGTCCATTATTCCATGTCAGGCTCCAACTGTTGCTTCTTGACTTGCATACAGGTTTCTTGGGAGACAGGTAAGGTGGTCTGGTATTCCCAACTCTTGAATTTTCCAGTTTGTTGTGATCCACACATTCAAAGACTTGAAGCAGATATATTTTTGGAATTCCCTTGCTTTATCGATGATCCAGTGGATGTTGGGCAATTTGATCTCTGGTTCCTGTGCCTTTTTTGAATCTAGCTGTACATCTGAAAGTTCTTGGATCACGTGCTGCTGAAGCGTAGCTTGAAGGATTTTGAGCAGAACCTTGATATCATGTGAAATGAGTGCAATTGTACAGTAATTTGAACATTCTTTGGCATTTCCTTTCTTTGGAATGGAATGAAAACTAATCTTTTCCAGTCCTGTGGCCACTGCAGAGTTTTCCAAATTTGTTGGCATACTGAGTGCAGCACTTTAACAGCATCATCTTTTAGGATTTGAAATAGTTTAGCTGGAATTCTGTCACCTCTATTAGCTTCATTCATAGTAATGCTTCCTAAGGTCCAGGATGTCTGGCTTTAGGTAAATTACCACACCATTGTTGTTATACAGGCCATTTAGACTGTTTTTGCACAGTTCTGCGTATTCTTGCCACCTCTTTCTAATCTCTTCTGTTTCTGTTAGGTCCCTGCTGTTTCTCTCCTTTATTGTGCCCATCTTTGCATGAAAAGTTGTGGTGAGCGGGGGCTACTCTAGCTGCAGTTGCATGGGCTTCTCATTGCCATGGCTTCTCTTGTTGCGGAGCGTTGGCTGTAGGTATGCAGATTTCAGTAGTTGCAGCAACAGGCTCAGTAGTTGTGGCTTATGGGTTTATATACCTCTGGGCATGCAGGATCTTCCCAGATCAGGGATTGAATCCATGTCCCCTGCATTGGCAGGTAAAGGGTTCTTAACTACTGGACCACCGGAGAAGTCCTAGCCAGGTTCTTTAAAATGAGGATTCTAGGCCTGGGAGAGAGGCTTAGGCTATAGTAACTCCTTCCCCATCTGCCTGTCCCCAGAAGGTAGTCATCAGGGAGGCTCAACCATCCAGGCCACCAGTTCCCCTGCAGCACAGGGAGCTGCTCAACACTTGTTCCTTAACCCGGCAGAGCTGCTCTACCCAGGAAATCTGAATTACTGTTAAGGAAAGAAGGCCGTTTATCAAAACTCTATTGCCACAAAGTTAATCATGACTCCAGTGGGCAGAATTGAGGCACTGGAGGATGGCTTCACTTCTCGGTCTTGCGTTTCAGTGTTGAGGTGTTAGGAGGTCCCATGGGGCTCAAGCTTGTTTCCCTAGAAACACAGGCAGAAGTAACCTTCAAGGAAGCCTGGAAAATCTATTGTGACCAGGGGCCCAGGCCCAACCCTGCCTGATGACTTCATCAGCTTCCTGCACACTGGGGCAACTGGGTTTCCTAGAACCAAGAGTATGGTAATATCTCTCACCCATGATGATGAGGGTTTCGATTCCCTGCTGCAGCAGGTTTCAGCAGGGTCTAGTGTGTGCTTTTGATCTGAAGCAGGGTGGAACTGATTGTATCACTTTAGGCATATTAGTCACTTGCTCCCTACTATGCCATAAATTTCCATGCTCTAGGTTTTTGTGACCATGGCATTATTTTGTTGGATCTAAGGCATCTTGAAATCAAATCTTTAAGCAATCTCATCTTAAGCTATTTTTACATTTATGTCTCCTTTCAACAAAGATGAATTGAAAATGCCTAAAGTTACCCTCTCTCCTTAGACAACTAAAATACACAGTATATGATTTTAGATATTGGGAAATAAGCAGTAAAAGACAGAGTCCCCTGAAAGAAGAAACAAACAAAGGAAGCCCTATGGTTATCCCAGACTGATGCCTAGGAAGTTTCCTAGGCAAAGAACAGAGAGAGGAGTCCAAAGTAAGTTGAGTTAGGAGTTTGGGAAGCCCAAGGCAGCTAGTTCACAGAGCTCTATCTATCAGAGAAATAGACTTGCATACAGAAAGGGCTCCAGAGCTCTGCAGAGGATCCCCCTTGATACTTTGGCTGAATACTGATCAGTGCTTATGTATGAGGAAACTAGGCTTCCCCAGTGGTCCTGACAGTTAAGAATCTGCCTGCAATGCAGGAGACCTAAGTTCGATCCCTGCGTTGGGAAGATCCCCTGGAGAAGGGAATGGCAACCCACTCCAGTATTCCTGCCTAGAGAATTCCTTGGACAGAGGAATCTGGCAGGTTACAGTCCATGGGGTTAGAGTTGGACACAGTTGAGTGACTGACAAACACATGAGGAAAGTAGCTCAGGTAGGAGAAAGATCCACTGGAAAAGAGCAGAAGAAACAACTCTCAAAGCTCATACAGGGCTGGGAATAGTTAATGTTCCCCCAAATTACAGTGGAATAGGTTGGGTTTTCAGGAAGAGGATTCCAAAGAGTATTGCCAAACTAGCCTCATGGAAAAGATTGCCTGCCCTGCCTCTTGAGAAACCTGTATGCAGGTCAGAAAGCAACAGTTAGAACTGGACATGGGACAACAGACTGGTTCCAAATAGGAAAAGGAGTACGTCAAGGTTGTATCTTGTCATCCTGTTTATTTAACTTATATGCAGAGTACATCATGAGAAACGCTGGGCTGGAGGAAGCACAAGCTGGAATCAAGATTCAGGGAGAAATATCAATAACCTCAGATATGCAGATGACACCACCCTTATGGCAGAAATAGAAGAGGAACTAAAGAGCCTCTTGATGAAAGTGAAAGAGGAGAGTGAAAAAGTTGCCTTAAAGCTCAACATTCAGAAAACTAAGATCATAGCATCCAGTCCCATCACTTCATAGCAAATAGATGGGGAAACAGTGGCAGGCTTTATTTTGGGGGGCTCCAAAATCACTGCAGATGGTGACTGCAGCCATGAAATTAAAAGACACTTACTCCTTGGAAGCAAAGTTACAACCAACCTAGATAGCATATTTAAAAGCAGAGACATTGCCAACAAAGGTCCGTCTAGTCAAGGCTACGGTTTCTCCAGTGGTCATGTATGGATGTGAGAGTTGGACTGTAAGGAAAGCTGAGCACCGAAGAATTGATGCTTTTGAACTGTGGTGTTGGAGAAGACTCTTGAAGTCCCTTGGACTGCAAGGAGATCCCACCAGTCCATCCTAAGAGATCATTGGAAGTGTTCATTGAGTGTTCATTGGAAAGACTGACGTTGAAGCTGAAACTCCAATACTTTGGCCACCTGATGCGAGAGCTGACTCATTTGAAAAGACCCTGATGCTGGGAAAGATTGAAGGCAGAAGGGGACAACAGAGGATGAGATGGTTGGATGGCATCACTGACTCAATGGAGATGAGCTTGAGTAAACTCTGGGAGTTGGCGATGACAGGGAGGCCTGGTGTGTTGTAGTCCATGGGGTCGCAAAGAGTTGGACACGACTGAGGGACTGAATTGAACTTGCATGAAATGTTCCCTTGGTATCTCCAATTTTCTTGAAGAGATCTCTATTTGTTCCCATTCTATTGTTTTCCTCTATTTCTTTGTATTGTTCACTTAGGCTTTATCTTTCCTTGCTATTCTCTGGAACTCTGCATTCATTTGGGTCTATCTTTCCCTTTTTCTTTTGCCTTTCACTTCTCTTTCCTCAGCTATTTGTAAGGCCTCCTCAGACAACCACTTTGCCTTCTTTTTCTTGGGGATGGTTTTGGTCACCACCTCCTGGATAGTATTATGAACCTATGTCTACAGTTCATAGAGGTAGCACCAGATTCATGACAATTAGTCCACAGTAGTTCAGGCACTCTACCAGATCTAATCCCTTTTATCTACTGGTCACCTCCACTGTATAATCATAAAGGATTTGAATTTGATTGAGGTTATACCTGAATGGCCTAGTGGTTTTCCCTTTGCAATTTAAGCCTGAATTTTGCAATAAAGAGTTCACAATCTGAGCTCCCAGTCTTGTTTTCGCTGACTGTATAGAGCTTCTGCATCTTCAGCTGCAAAGAATATAATCAATCTGATTTCAGTAGTAACCACCTAGTGATGTCCATGTGTAGAGCTGTTCTTCAGATAAAAACAGTCAAAACCTAATGTGGATCTAAGTTTGGATTAGCACTTGTGACATTAGGATGTTACCAGATGGGAGAGCAGGCTGCTACTTAACTCTCCTTACCCACTATGGATTTCACTATTAAAGATGTTTTAATCTGGAATACTTAAAAGTTACACAGAATTGTTTCTATCTTTATGTCTTTTTCTTTAATCAGATGCTCACCAAAGTCTGTAACTCTTAGACAATTTAAGACACCTGTTTCCAACTGTCCATTGGTTAAACACAGTTTAGTTACAGGCAAAGGCCGTATGTGATTTTATTGTCTAGGAATAAGCAATTAGGAAATAAAAGTCTTCCCATTCAAAACTTAAAAGTATTAAACTCTATTATCAAGCACAGATGCTCTCATTCATTCATTCAATTCACACCTCAATGCCAGACTGTTTCTTTATGCATTGTTTTAGCAAGTGGATCCAACCTTGGATGTTTAGGGGTATCTCTTTGAGAAAAATATAAATTACAAGTAACAAAATATAAATTACAAGTAACAAAACTCTTAAGGCCCTTCCCAGGGCCTTGGAAGGCCTTGCAAGGCCTAAGGGGCTCAGAAGCTTATGGTAGGTTCTGGTGAATCTTAAACTGAGGCCACAATTTTTACTGCCTTCATTTCCAAGTCAATTTCTGCTCACTGCCCAAATCCCAGTTAAAAGTTCAAGGTTGATTTTAGGGTTATTGTTGCTGCTGCTGCTGCTGCTAAGTCGCTTCAGTGGTGTCTGACTCTGTGACCCCATAGACAGCAGCCCACTAGGCTCCTCCTCTGTCCCTGGAACTATCCAGGCAAGAATACTGGAGTGGGTTGCCATTTCCTTCTCCAAGGCAAGCATGCATGCTAAGTCGCTTCAGTCATGTCCAACTCTGTGCGACCCTACAGAGAGCAGCCCACCAGGCTTCTATGTCCCACAGGATTCTCTAGGCAAGATTACTGGAGTGGGTTGCCATTTCCTTCTCCATTCAGGGTCATTATGAAGTGCTAAAGACTGAATGCCTGCTTCTCTCCAAAGGTCGTTGAAACGTAACTCTCAATGTGACATTACTGGGAGGTGGGGCCTTTTAACTTTAGGGGGTAATTAGGTCATGAGAGTGGAACCCTTATGAATGGGATTAGTGCCTTTATAAAGGAAGACCCAAAGCCCTTTAAACTTTCTTTCTGCATGTGAGGACACAGTGAGATATCAGCAATCTGCAACCTGAAAGCAGTTCCTCACCAGAAGCAACCATGCTGGCACCCGGGTCTCTGACTCTGAACCTCCTGAACTATGAGAAATACATCTGTATTGATTTATAAGTCATCCAGTTCACGGTACTTTGTGATTACCACCAAGACTAAGATTCAGTCCATCTTCATAAACTTACTACTAAGCTATCTCTAGCTTTGAAATTTAAATATTTCAAAAATTTCAAATACATATAAAATATGAAATAATTTATTTTTTACTTTGATATAAGATTTAAATTTTGGTAATGACATGGCATATCTGAAAAGATGAATGAATGCATTTTTAGGTTTAAAATTCTGACCTCTTCCACGCATGACAGCCCTATGCTATCATCAACAGAAAAGATATACACCCATTAGCTTTCATTTTGAACTTGAATTTGAAATTTAAAAGACATAAGTGGGTTACTTTTTGTATTTCTGATTCCTAAGGCTGGCTAAAATTTACTATTTCACTGTGAAATACGTAAATAGACCTATTATAAAAATTTTACTTAAACTCTGAGAAACTACCCTACAGTAGAACATCAACATTTTCTTGATAAGTGAAAGCTTTTATATTACATTTTTATTTTGCAAGAAAATAAATTATACAACTTAAAAAATAAAATCCAAAAATTAAGCAGTTCATCAAAATATTTCAGCCTACTACATACAGAAACTGCTACCATTTAAAATTGTACAGCATTATTATCTCAGTATGTAGTGGCACACATTCAAAATCGTATATACCATACGAGGATAGATTACAACTTAGGAACTCAAATTTGTTCAACACTCCAGACAACATATATAGTGTAGATGACAGGAAAGCTATCATTGTAATGTTTATTTCACCAACATAACATTGGAAGAGTTTATAAGACAGCATCCCAGTCATTTACATGAAAATAGAAAAAACAAGCTTGAGTTTAAGATAGCAAATCTTTCTGGAAAACTAGCAGATCTTTCACACAAATTGAATTTTTAAAATTTGCCCTTTGAGCAGGGCCAATGACATCCTACTGCAAATAATGCAAAATACTTTTAAACTACTCCAGTCATATTTTGTATTAAATTTAATAAAAGGTAATTTAAGAAAGCTAACATTTCCTTTTTGGAAATTTTAACATTTATGCACAAAATAAGAGTATTAAATGAAGTTTGCCAGAATGCAGGGATCCCTCCAATAAATGTAAAAATTGGAAGACTTCAGAATTTATTTCAAGATCCTCATTAAATCACTGGAACAGTAATATTCTAAATATTTAACTCATTGTAAGCATTAAAATTGTTCTATATTTTCACTTTGAAAGTTTTGCTTCGTATCTGCTTACTCCAGCAATGAGATGGCAATAAAGGTTAGCACTTGCAAGATGGCTTCACCTTTATATTAGAAGATAAATGCTCAAATCTTAAATTAACCTCTGAAGTGTCCTATTGCCATACTGCTCATGAAAAAAATATATACATACATTTGTATACATTTTCCCTTCCCTGTGTCAGATTTCATCCCTGATCAGATAGCACTAATTTTTAGTTTACATTAGAGAAAAGGGACTTATTAATAAAGGATACTAACAATGATTCTGTACCTTTAGCAAATTGCTGGTAGGTTTTTATTTCCAGATCCTTTTCTTTAAAATTTTTAATTAGCAAACTTATTGTCAAAATATATTTAAAGAAAATTCAACAATGGAATAGGCACCTTGTCAACTAAACGATTTTCATGAACACCAAATTGTAGCTAGATAAACTTCTGTATACATAAAGAAAAAAATGATGAAAACTGTAAATCTACAGTATTTGCTGCTGTTCTATTCCCCAATATACAACTAGGACATAATAAGCTATCAAAAAATTTATAAAATTTTATAGAAAACTTTGCTATGGATTTAGTTACCCACTTTTGCATTAAATTTACCTTTATAAATCAAAACATCATGGCTCTCATTCTTAAATGACTGAAAAAGATTAGAAATTCCAAACAAGTTTTGAGAACAATTCTGGTTTAAAACATCAACAAATTTTAAACTTTAAGAAACGGACTATAATTTTTCTTTCCACTGCTTCCTCCTTTGGCGTTCCTGTACTGGATAAGCAAATATGTCAATCAATACCAAACTACTTGTTAAACATAAGGGCCATAGTTATCACCAAATTATCCATTTTTTTAAATTTCAAATTTATTCCACTGTCAACAGTCATCTAGTTAAAACAGTAAGCACTAATTTAGACTAATCTTCACAGTACTCTTAGTCTAATAATTGCCATATGCTACCTAAGAGCTCAAGTGTAAGATTTTCCTGCGAATTTCAGAATAGGCCTTTGACTATAACCAGCAAAACCTTAATGTTTTAAATTTGCTTTCCTTCATCAGGCCATCTCACAAAGCCTCTTGGGACCGGGGACAGATTCCATGAAATGCTGTTCAAAGCACTCTGCAATAATACTGTATGCTGTTCAACACTCCGGCACTCCATTTCCTACTATCATCAAAATCATACTTAATATCAAATAAAATATAATTTGCAAGAAAAGTTTTGAAATGGGCACCACAATGAATAAAATCCATGTTGAGCCATTCTTTCCCAGTGGGGAATAAGTTTTCCTCTTTTAAGTTGTTCACGTCCTCAAGTCCTAAAATCTCCATTACTCTGGGTATTCAGTTGCCAGCAACTAGTAAGTTGCTACTTTGGATTGACTGAAAGAAACAAGGTTAAGTGTTGCCTTCTGAACATTATTTAAATGTTTACTTTTAAAATATATAAATATATATACACATATTATTTGGCAAGTTTATTGTTCATATTAAGATTGCAACAATTCTGCTTATGTTTTTCAGGTCTATGTTGTGGTTTTTCTCTTCTTCCTAGGTGACTGATAATTATTACTTTTTAAAACAGCATGTCTTCCTTTCCAGAAACCTGAGGCTACACATTCCTAATAATGAGACTTTAAAACTTCAAAGTATCTCTATGCTACAGATTAAGAGGTCAGTTATATACTTGTATTATATTAAAGCAGGAGATTTCTGCTTTGTTTTTTAATGAATTTGAGTGTAGCACAATAAATATTAGGTATATAATATTAAGTGTCTTAGCAAACACTTAATATACAAGTTTTGCTACTTTTGACTCTGCAGTTGAAATGATCTATCTCCATACATTTTTTTTAAACAACTAAAATAACAATATAAGCTTCACTTTTTCAAAACAAACTCTCTGGCCATGTAAGATTAAAAAAATTCCATTTAACAATGAACAACCAAAACAGTAGGTTCCTGCTTAACAAAAGCCAACATTTTTTAGTTGGAAAAATTTACTATCACTTTGAAGTCACCACTAAAATCCAGTTGATATACTGAAGCAGTGTTTGAACATATGATAATACTAAATACTCATCTTTTCACCTATATCTGCCCTGTCCCAATGTTGTGTAGACCAGCTCACTCTTTTGATCAAAGAAATCAAGAGTGCTATTTCTAGTTTTAATTGCATTTTTTTAAAAAACAAAACATAACAGCATTTTTCAGTGCACAAACATCTGAAGATCCTTCCTTGTGCAAATACATTTTTCTAAGAGAGGAAAAAAAAAAGCAACAAGAACCCCACTTTCACCCTCCCAACGGTTACTTCTTCTGGTGGGTACAAGTCAGATTTTTAAAAGCTCATAACGGGCTCTTTGTGAATGCAAGTTTCTCCACAAAACAGCATGCTGTTAAAACAGAGTGGTGCAACATGAAAGGAATGCCACCATGCTAACTAATGTGATTGGCAAAATATGGTTGTTTTGTTAGGTAAGGCAGAGATTTTAATATTTATGTAATCAAAGTCCAACTAAACCTTCCCCTAGCACAAACTGTTAAGAACTTTCTGCCCAAGCACTCCAAAATTTGGGTTCTTAATATTGTCCATGGTATTCAAAATTATGCCATATATATGAAAGTGTTGATATCAGATTCATCTCTTCTGATGTATTTGTGCTCTATTAGCCATTCTATTTGCTCTTTTATCATTTTCTTTTGTGGCAGGAACATGTTTTTCAAAATTTCTACTAATTCAGTCTGCAGCTGAGCATTACTAATTTTCTTTCTCATCTTCATTATTTGTATGATAGCTTCCTAAAAGAAAAAATAAAAATAAAGTATTATTTTAAGTAAAACAAAACAAAAATGACTTTTAATGTTTTTTATCCTCTATCCAACATCTATCCAAATGATTAGCAATCACTGGATTAACCTTGAGACCCATAACAAACAAAAGTATCTTCTTTTCTCTCTGAAAAACAAAATCTGCATATTATGGATATTATGAAAAATAAGGAAAAGCAAAATTACTCATATCCCTTTTTAATACTTTTCCCCTTGCATTTACAGTTACTTCTTTGTTTAGTAGTAGCAGTCAGTTGCTTCAGTTGCTCTCTGTTTTAAAAATTAATAATCACTACTCTTTATATACTTATCAGATTAATGAACTGTACTTGTTATCAAGTATCTTCAGTTTATAATGACTCAACTAAATGGTTCAACTTTTCATCTAAGTCAATTTTATTAATAATTTCCTTGATGATTTAATTACTACTAATCTATATAATATAGATAATTAGAAAATTACTAAATATTTTCTCTTTTGTCTTCTCTACTACAAGGTCTCTTCTTAAGTCAATGAAAGGCATCCATCTCCCTTACTGGAGATTAGAACTCATTATAAAAGAAGTGTGACAACAGGAAATGTGTTAATACTTGCTTTTAAACACTGAAAATGGAAATTTGCTACAAGGCAATAGGCTTGGGAGTCAGGCACTATTCAGTATGAGAAAAGTATACCATCAACTTCCTCTGTATAGACATGAGAATTCCTACACTACCACTAGCAAGTCAGAAGAATTACTCCTAACAGTATGTCCAAATCCACACACTGGATCACAGGGGTTTATGTCAAGGGTCCAGAGAGAAAGAAGGAAGAGGGAAAAAGTCTGTCTTCCTTCAGGCACTTGTACATTACAGAAACCAGTAAGGAGGAAAGAACAATTGTAAATGTTCTAATTTCTCTTATTCTAGGTTTGGTAGAGGTGAAAATGATGGCTGTGTTAGAGATGTTAAGAGAAAAACAGAGATTACAGGGGTTCTGGCTCTGGTCTCATTTAGTATGTTGGAGGTCACTTGAAAAGTGGCATGATATGATGGAAATAATTTGCAATTCTGAATTTCTCAGTTCTCATATGATGCAGATAAGAGTTTAGAGCTCACGGACCTGGCACAGGGCCTGCAGTGGCAGGAAAACATGACCCTGAGGCAGCAGATGATGAAAACAGTGTGCCATGTAGGCCAAAGGCCACAAAGAATATGTGGCAGAGCCTTAGAGGGCTCAGGAGCTCAGTGAGAGCAAGCAACAGGCAACCAGACCAGGAAAGAGGCCATGCAGTCTGACTGCTGGAAAAAACAATGAAAACCCTAGCTCATTTGCTACAGATATCAGCAATACACAGCAACAAAAAGTTAAAATTCCATAGGCGACAGAAAAAGCGCTCTACAGCCGACAGAGCACTGTCACAACCATATAGATAGGACAATCCCTTCACCGCCACTATGAGGTCAGGCGAATTTCTCAACTTCAGTACATCCAGATGCCTCCGCGAAAACAGCAAAGAATGGGGATGGGTGGGGCAGGATCAGGAAGAAAAAAGAAATAATGTAAAGGGACAGCTTGGATTAGTAGACTGAGCATAATTATGAATCAGTTTTAGACAAAACAAAAAAACTTCATTTTCTCTGCACATCTTATATTAATAGTATGACTATACTTGCCCATTCCGTTTCATATCCCAACAGAATCCATCTGGACTTATCCTGGTGTAAACTAGGACTATGTCATGCTTTTTCCTCCCAGAAGTAAAATTTTCCAAAATCTCTTACTGAATAATACATTCCCTTTTCATGGGCCATACAAATCATTTCCTTTATTACAAAGTTTATCTACACTTATACAGGAGGTTTAATTCTGTGTTATTTTCTTCAGTTAATCTGTTTGTTATACTGTTCATATTTGTAGATACTTTAATAAGTTTTAATGTTTGGCAAGGCAAGTTCCACCACCAACACTTTATATTTTAAGGTTCTTAATCACTCTCATCTATTTATTCTGGTGAAACTTTGAATCAATTTTTAAAATTACAAAAATAGTCCTTGTTGAAAATTTCTAAAATTTAATTAACCTATTTATTTTTGGCTTTGCTGGATCACTGTGCGGGTTTTCTCCCGTTGCAGCAGGCTAGGGCTGCTCTCCGTTGTGGCGTGCAGACTTCTGACCGCAGTGGTTTCTCCTGTTGCCAAGCACAGGCTCTAGGCATGTGAACCTCAGTAGATGCTGCATATGAGCTCAGCAGTTGTGGCCCCCAGGCTCTAGACACAGGCTCAATAGTTGTGGTACACGGACTTAGTTGTCCCATGTGGGACATGTGGGATCTTCCTAGACCAGAGATCAAATCTGTCTTTCCTGCACTAGCAGGCGTATTCTTCACCACTGAGCCACCAGGAAAACCCCAGTTGAATTTTTATATGATATTCAGCAGACTCATTACTAGTATGAGGTTATTCAGCCTTATCATTAAAAAAATATGGTATTTCACGTTAAACAAAAGCCGGATACAAACACTATGCTGTCTGCGTTCATGTATATGAAGACCAAGAACAAGCAAAACTAAGCAATGGTAACAGTAATCAGGTAGGTTGAAGGGGGAGATTGGCTGAATGAGAGACATGAGGAAATTACTGGAGTAATAGAAATGTTCCATATTTCAATTGAGGTGATGGTCATACAGTTATCCACATTTAGCAAAACACATTGAAAACTATGAAATGTGTATTCTATTGTATGTAAATTATACCTCAATAAAAAATATACAGTAAGAAAAAAGGAACATGATCTTTCTATTTATTCAAATCTCCTTTTGAATCTCTTAGGTGAAGGCTCCTCTCTTCATATAGATCTAACTGATTTTTAAAGAAATGCCTGTGAATTCTATGTTTCTTCATTTTCTTAAAAGTCATTTATTTATTTATCACTAAATAAAAAAGCATGTGCTTTTTACTTATCTCTTCTCTGCTCCTTTATTATATCATATAATCTACAAGTAGTGAAAAATGTTAATCTTTTCTTTTTGTTTCATGCTTGATTACATTGGCCAACAGTTTCAAACAATATTAAATGAAAATAGTAAAAGTGGGACAACTTGGTTTTAATTAGTTCTAGAGTTAAAACAGTCATTCATTAGCAATAGGTATTTTTATCACATTCATAAGGTTATCATAACCCTAGTTTTAAAATATGTTTAAAATAATCCCTCATTTCCCATTACAATGGAATCAGAAATCTTAAGATTAAATAAAAATGAAAATACTCAATCTCAGAATGGTAACTTGTCACTGATATATATATACATATATATATTCTCTTTGACATACAGTCAGAGAAGCATAACCTAAAACCAAGGTTCTGCCCAACCAACAAAATCTACCATAGACCATCAAGTCATATAAACACCTCTACCATCAACTAAGAGAATTCTATTAATATAGTTTTTAAATTTCAGAAAAACAAAGTAGCTTTTCTGTTACAAAAGGTTTGAGTACCTATATTTAACTACAAAAAAAAATTTGATGATTAAAAAAACAACAACCAACTTTCTCAAAATTTAGATATTCTGTCTTAACATTACAAACCTGGGTTCTCAGTATTCTTAGTTGAACTATTCCTTCATTCTCTTCCTCTCTCATTCTTTCTGTAGTGAGCTGCAAGCGTCCAATCAAGTTGATTTTACCCCTTTTCTGAACTTTTGCATTTTTTCTATAAAAAAATTAAATCAAATATTTTACAGTGAAAGGTCTTTTAAACATCATTTTATAGCAACAATGTCTAAGAGAAAATATTTAGAAATATTCTAAAAATTAATATTCAGCACTGCTTAAGGGGAAAAAAGCAATATAGTTTTATTAAAATGAACCCTATGTTTTCCCTCAAACATGATAGAAGCTCTGTTAATACATAAGTATGACTACACTCCCTATAATAACAAAGTAAATACAATTTATATGGTCATGAAAGTCATTAGATAACTGAAGATATGTCAGTTGTAATTCAGCATTATCTTCTAATTGGGATCTCAAGGAAACAGCTCTCTGTGTGGATAAAGTTGCTTTAGAGTACAAAAGGATGTTTATTTTTAAGACGAAGAGCAATATGGTATAAAGTCAGACACCAGAAGCATCCAGTTCATTCAACTAAATGGCATAAATCTAAAGTGATGGCAGCACACAGATATGCTTTAAATATCATGTAAAGAAAGTATTTTCCTAACAATAAAACATCAAAATTCAAACATGGTATTTTTATATCAACCAACATAAACCTTACATTAAACTGAACTCCTGGTTCACTGAGAAGAGGGTACCTTCTGTAAAGTCTTTGGGTGAGTTGACTTGAGGTTCATACAATAAAACTTGCCGTTTGAGCTTTGGGAAAGCTACTAAAGACTGTAAAGAATAAAGAAAAAAAAGTTAGCTTCTATAAACACTATAGAATACCAAGATCAATTCTCTAATATGATCAATAGAGAAAAATTATGAGCACAAATTCAGGATTCAAACTTTTATTTGGTACTTCATAAACATAACAATGTACATGCACAATAAGGAAAGAGAGAATGAGGAGAAAAAGAGATGGTTATGAATAAACAATAAATGCTCTATTTACAATAACAAAAACAAAAACAAAACTAAAGGGATTGATCTTATGTGACCATAGCAAACACCACTATCAGTTATAAACCAGCTACTTCTCTCTAGGTAGTAATTTATTTTGCAACTATTAGGAGGCATATGGAGTAGGGATAAAATTTAGTTTTGAACAGGAGGGCTAATAAGTACATTGTAACGGGGCCTCAAAAGAACCAAAGTTTTCTAATTCTTAAGAGTTTTGGTTATCATAAAAATCACTGAACAACATTCTCAATATGAAATCTTTGGTCATGCTCTTCACAGGTAACATTTAAATAACAACTGAATCTTTCTTTCTCTTTTTTTGCCATTCTGTCTCAAGTCATTTTCATGTTTTCACTTTCTTATTCCGTAAGTACCTCACTAGTGTGCTTTTCTTGGTTAAAAGTTATTTGAGTGTTATGAATTCATAAATTTATTATAACACAAGCCAACACAGATTTCCTGCTATGTGAGAGGACACAATTAAAAAAAAAACAAAAACATAAAAACAAACCAACCCATAAAGTCCTCCTAAGCTCAGCATCAGGGAGTTCAGTTGCAAGTTTTAGATTTTCAAAGCTGATTTTTTCTCTGGGTCTTTGGTTCCATGCAAACAATACAGCCAGCTGAAACGTTGTTACCTCCAAATCATATTGGCCTACTTCATTCTTAAATGTTATCTATAATAGACAAAATAATTTTAAAAATAAGAATCTCTTTATGAGGATTACCATTTATCTACTGTAGTATCTCTTATATGAGATTATATATAAAAGACTGGTAGTTATCTTGCAATATCCATTCTTCCTTTCTTCTATGGTAGTAAAAATTTCAGCAGTCCTTGATGACTGTCCAAAATAAAGGCTCATCTCTCAGCTTTCCTGAGCAAAATGTGGCCATGTGACTAAGTTCTGGCCAATGAGAACTGAGTAGAGATAATAGGAGAATCTTCCAGAAGTTGCTATTAAAGGAAATTATACAATTACATCTTTCCTCTCCTGTTAGGCTGGAACACAGACATTGTGAGAGGATCATACTAGATTCTGCAGGCAAGGGAATACCTCAAGGATGGTGCTATAACCAGTAGTCTATGTCCCTAACAAATTAATGGAACAGATCCACTATACCTGATCAAACTTTCACTTGCAAGAGAAGGAAAGATCTACCTTGTTTAAACAAATCTTATTTGGAGTCTTGCTACAACCAAACCAATATCTGAACTAACACACCATCTACTTACAATTCCATTTGACATGAGATGATGCCAATGTAATTTTCTACCACTATGGTTTTTTTTGTAGAATTCTTCTACTTCAGGTATCAAATCCTCCAGTTCAGTAGGAAGTGAGACAAAGACTTTTTCAGAGCTTCTTGACCAGGCACCAGCATTCAGAATTTTTATATTAACTGAATCAGCTATAGGAATGTATGTTAGAAAACATAAAGTAAATAATCTTAACAACAGATAAAGTTCAAAATACATAGACAGTGGGTAAACTTCCATGAAAAATGAACAATACTCTAAAGATTTTGTTAAAAGTGTCTTTTTGTTTCAAAATAAGAGTAAATCTAAAGTCTACTTTGCAGGATATCTTCAAGGAATGTGGACTTTGAAACATATTTGTATTGATTACTGCTTAGGTTTATTTTTAATTTACTGGAAAACAAAGTTTTTTTAAAAAGTTTTAAAAATGTATGTAATTATAAAATAATACCTGGTAACGCCAATTTATTGTTTTTGTGCATTTCCTTAAAAGCTTGGTTCAAATCTTCAGATACTTTTATGTCCTGAAACATTCTAGCAAGCTTGTTTACATAATCTGCTGGCATACCAACTTCCTATGAAAACCAAAGACAGAAGAAGTAATAAATGATATACTATTAGGAAAAATTTTAATGGAAAACTAAATTTTATACACTTTAATACAAAATTCTTCTTCTCTTATATTTATAGAGTGTTTATAATCTTATACCCATTAAATTTGATTCTTTGAGACTATACAGAATATACAGGCAATTCTGGCTTTTTGTGCACCATTCTAAAATGCATGAATTTTGGGTACCATGGTATAGGGAAATAATACTAGTACCTCAACAACACTGTTCAATTTTCAGTTACCATTATACATTAAATGTGAGTACTACATAAAGCTCAAACTTTACTTCTAGCTCTTCATCATACAAATCACTAACAAATAACAGAGCACATTCATAAATGACCAATCACATATTTCTTTCAAAATCTGTTAGTCATCTGTTTATTCAGTTCACCCACAGACAGCAAAGCATGTAGCTTTGTTGCATCCATGTCCTCAACTGATAAATTACGTGACATGTTACAAAAATGGGTAACTGAAAGAAATCAAGAAAGATGATAAAAATACAGACAAAAAAGAGAAAATATGTTGGCATGAAAATAAAGAAGAACATAAATGGAGTTTTAGAAGAAAGAGCTGATGGTGACTGTAATGTCTGTTGATAATGCCAATGTGAAAGACTCTAACTATGTAGGTATAGAAACTTAAGGCAAATAATCAACATAAATGAGAAAAGTGGTATTGACTAAAAAAAAAAAAAGATGAGGAAGTGATGCCAGCAAAAACTTACAAATCTTTGTAAAACCAAAAGTTTGAAAGATGACTCAAACTTACAAAGAGTATGACAACTCTTCAAAATAAACAAAAAGTGCTCACTAAGTAACTTGTCACTCACATGACAAGAAAGCAAGTACTAGTCAAACTACTCTTCATTTTAGTAACAGTGCTATTGAGATATAAATCATCTATCTCAAAATTTGCCCTTTTAAAGTATACAATTAATCAGGCTTTGGCATACTGACAGTTATGCAACTACCAACAGTATCTAACTTTAGAACATTTTCATCATCGCCAAAAGAAACTCCGTACTTACTAGCAATCACTACCGTATTCCCCCAATCCTCCATTTCTGGAAATTGTTTATTTATTTTTTGTCTCTACAAATTTGGCTACTTTGTATTAGGGAATTCATACTGTATGTGAAATCAACCCTGAATATTCATTGGAACGACTGATACTGAAGCTGAGGTTCCAACACTTTGGCCACCTCATGTGGACAGCGACTCACTGGAGAAGACTCTGATGTTGGGAAAGGCAGAAGGAGAAGAGGGTGACAGAGGATGAGATGGCTGGATGGAATCACCGATGCAGTGGACATGAACTTAGGCAAACTCCGGGAGATGGTGAGGGACATGGAAGCCTGGATGCAGCAGTCCACGGAGATGCAAAGAGTCAGACACGACCAGGTGATGGACAACACCTGTCTGTGGAGTTCTGTGCCTGGCTTCTTTTGCTTAGCATAGTATTTTCAAAGTTCATCCATGTTACATACATCAGTACTTCATTTCTTTTTATTGCCAAAGATATTCCACTACACTAGACTAAACCGTATTTTATCTATTTATCAGCTGACTGGCCTTTGGGTTATTTTCACTTTTTAGCTATTACGAATAATGATGCTATGAACATTCATATACAAGTTTTTATGTGCTCATATGTTTTTATTTCTCATAAGTGGAATTATCTAGGAGAACAATTGCCAGGTCAACACTACGTTTGGCTTTCTGAGGAACTGTCAGTTTTCCAAAGTGGCTACACCATTTTACATTCCTACCAGCAATGCATGAGGGTTCTAATTTCTTCTCTTCCTCGCCAATATCTGTTATGGTCTGAATTTTCAGCTATCCCAGTGGGAGTAAGGTGGCATCTTATTGTGGCTTTGATTTGTATTTCTCTACTGATTAATGATGTTGAACATCTTTGCATGCACTTATTAGACATTTGCATTATCTTTGAGGAAATATCTAATTTTTTGTCTATTTTTAACTGAGTTGTCTTCACTGTTGGGTTGTAAGAGTTCTTTATATATTCTAGATATAATATCAGACATGTGAATTTCAAATACTTTCCTAACTACTCTTTAAATAAAACAAAATAAGTAAAACACTTTAAATTTGAAAGATTGTTTTAAATATTTATATGGTGTACTAAATATATATTAATTCTACTAATTTTTCTTTTTCTTATAATATATAACAGATAGTAAGAGTTTCTAATATTTTGACAAAAATTTCTAAGTCATAAAACACTGGGAACAATAATTCCCCAGTGATTGTTAATATTAAGATAATCTGCACAGTAATTTTTACTATCCCACACACATCATGCAAAGCAGGGCTATCTGTAAATCTTTAATGTGAAATACACATATAAATGAAAAGCATATATATATAAAATATATTCAATTATACTCATTTTATTATCATATATTAATATAATATTATATAAACACCCCACGTATAAATGAAAGACATTCACTTATGGTATGGTAATATAACTCAAATTTTACTAAAATGAACAGAAAGGAACAGATTTAAAGTATTTTAATATGGGAATTTGACCATAATTAGTACTGATTAATATAAACAAGCCATCACCTTTTATGTATTGGTTCTTTTTCCTTTATAGGTGTATTTATTTACAAACATCTCTAATGGCTAAATATTTAGTACTAAACACATATTAAAAATGAAATGATTTGTACTTTAGCTTATTTAATAAGGTCAGTTCAATGAGGGTGGAGATACAAAAGAGTGAAACAATAGAAGCAAAGGAATAGCAAAGGCACTTTGCTCTTTATTAACAAAATATATTTTATTTTATATAATTGATGCTATATTCTTATAAAATGTTCCCTATTTCTTCAATATTAACAATATCAGCAAAATTCATTATTTAAGAATACATATTAACCATATGCTATCTTAAGAAAATCAAATAGTTTTAAAAATTTTACTTACTCTTAGCCACTCTACCATATTCTCTTCAATTTCACTATCAGCAGAGATGTCTAATATAAGACGTCGTGTCAAATGAGCTTTGTGATATCTCATAAAAACGTCTTTGTTTTGAACGTATTTAAGTACCAAGAGCTGTACAGAAAACAAAGTTATTTTCAATTTTACATACACTCTTAGCCATTCCTCTCACTTTGACCTTTCTATATCCCCTGTTGTCAATTCAGAAATTTATATAAGCATATACAGATAGAGGCCTACTAAAGTGCCCATCTCTGAAAAACAATAAGTCTTGATAGACTGATAGTTAAGAAGTTAGCAAACTTGAGACTATAACCAAATAACCTTTTAGTTCCCAGAAACATTAATTTTGAGATTTTATATAAAATGTGACAAAACTTTATATGAAAATCAGTGGTTCCCCCCGTATTTTTTTCTTCTATGTTTCTTCTTCATTTTATTCTGACACTAATCTTCCCTCTACCACTCTACCCCCCTTTTTGGCTGTGCTCTGTAGCTTGGGGGGGGGGGGTCTTAGTTCCCTGACCAGGGACTGAACCTAGGCCCAGACAGCGAAAGTGGTAAGTCCTAACCACTGAATCACCAGGGTATTCCCTTTCTAACCCTTCTTGTCTATACTTTCTCTACACCTTTACTTACTAATTTTTTTCTCTTTGATGTCCTTTGCTTATATCATATTACAACAACAAGCAGAGATGAACAAATATGAAGAAAGCAACTAACTTTTTATCTATACTCATTTATCAACAGTTATCTATTTTGGGCCCTCACAAAAAGAAGTGAAAAACTCCCAGTCTCTCAACTGGGAATCCAAACACCACCAGCTAGCTCTGATTTTCCTTCTGCTGTCCTTTAATAGGAGTTAGAATTTAATTGACTTAAAAAAAAAAAAGGAAATCAAGAAAAGGGAAGAATTAATGCTATTTCCTTTTCTGGCAGCTATAGTGTAAAAATTTTCAGTAAAGAAGAAACAAAGAGGTCTTTACTGGCAAAATTTCATGTTAGTTACTTATAGGTATATACTTTAAAGAAAAACTGATGCTATCACAGAGAGCTTTATAATCAAAACACAAATTCAAAGATAATTATAAATCTGAAGTTAGAAAAAATTACATACCACTTCTTTAAGCTTTGCTTCAATCTCTTCAGAGGTTAGCTTTTTGCTTAATGGTGTTTTTCTTAGCAACATATCACAGTAATTGGCAAGCAGCTCAGGGCATTTTGATTCAGGCTGAGTTTTTAATCCCACCCTAAAAAACAAATTAAAAAGAGTTGATTAAAAATGACTGAACCTGCAAATATTTTTTCTAAAGCCAATTTTTCACAGATTTGTTATGCTGTGTAAGTCCAATAGGACTAGGATGAGGACGTCTACGCTGAGGTTGCATAGCTCAAGCAGGCACCCTCTCTTGGGTTCTTCTAAGTACACTTACAGAACACTGAGAGAGACCTCCTTAAATTTTGCTACCTGCATGCTTTCTGTTCTCATTCTAGAGGCAGCTTTCCCAATAATCTTTAAAAGATTTTATTCAGATGCTGCTAAAATAGTATTGAAAACTGTAAATCCTTGTATGCTTACAGCAAATGTCACTCAGTTGTGTCTGACTCTTTGCAACCCCATGGACTATACAGTCCATGGAATTCTCCAGGCCAGAATACTGGAGTGGGTAGCTGTCTTCTCCAGGTGGATTCTTTATCAGCTGAGCCACAAGGGAAGCCCAAGAAGACTGGAGTGGGTAGCCTATTCCTTCTCCAGTGGATCTTCCCGACCCAGGAATAGAACTGGGGTCTCCTGCATTGCAGGTGGATTCTTTACCAACTGAGCTATCAGGGAAGCCTTGTTTACTTATAAGTTAACAATTAAAACTTTTTTTAAAAGCACTCAGTGTTCAATTTATTTTCAAGATGTCACACAACATCCTTTTCTGTTTTTCACTGACCTGATTCAAAACATTAATTAAAAACAGAATAAAATAAAACTGTTACTTCACTCTTTGGAACATATCAAATGTAACCTAAATTTCACAGTGATATATCTATCATCCATTAGAAAAAAAAAACTATAAACAAACTTTCCTTAAACAATGAACTTATATTACTATTTCACTTTCCCAACAAAACTTTAAAACTAGTGTATTGTATTTTATGCTTGAGAGTCTTTTATTTGTTACCCTACTTCTCTAAGCTATATATGTAAATAAATTTAAATTCAACATTTTAAGATTGTATATATATAAAATTCAACCATTATCAGAAATTATAAGTATACAACATAACAACATAATTATTTGTGTATGTGTATAAAACATGCACGTGCAAAATTTTTCTAATGAAGTAGATGAAACTTTTTTCCCCTTCCAATTATAAACTCAGGAATGATCAATTTTCCTTCTACTTAAAAAAAATTACTTATTTATGGCTGTGCTCGGTCTTTGCAGGCCTTCTCTAGTTGCAAGCAGTGGGGGCTACCACCCAGCTGCAGCGTGAGGACATCTCACTGCGGTGGCTGCTTCTGTTGTGGAGCATGGGCTCCAATGCATGTGGGCTCAGTAGCTGTTCTGCATTGGCTTAGTTGCTCCATGGCATGTGGAAGTCTTTCTGGACCAGGGATCGAACCTGTGCTCTCTACATTGGCAGGCAGATTCTGAACCAACGGACCACCTGGAAGTCCTACTTCTACTTTAAAAAGTATATAAATATTTAACATGTATTTGGTTGCTTCATGTCTCAGTTGAAGCATGTTGGATTTTTGTTGCATTGCGTGGGATCTTTCCTTGCGGGGCACAGATTCTAGCCATGGCACGTGGGCTTAGTTGCTCTGTCTGTAGGACCTCAGTTCCACAACCAGGGATCAAACCCACTTTCTCAGCATTGCAAGGTGGATTCTTAACCATTGGACCATTAGGGAAGTTCCTTACTTCTAAATTTATATTTATAAATTAATGTCTTTTCCCTAAAAACTGTAAGTAGACAGTACTAGGAGAATTTTTTCTTACAATGTTACTCAATTTATTGACCATTTCCTGAATTATTGTTAAAAAACATATACTGATCTTACACAAAAATGTTACTTTTAATAATGGATAAAATTAGTCATCAATTGTGTTGAAAGCAAACAATTAGAAGTCATCTTCCAAAAGGATATAATACCTAGTCATCAGAAATTCATTTTCTGTACAATAATACCAATACTTCAAAATATTCTTTCTTTTACACAACAGGGAAGAGTAATTCTAGAAAGAAGTAGAAAGGAGAAACTGCAATGATACCTCCACCAGAGGGCTCAATTTCACAAAGTGATTTCCTGGAAAGTATCTACACTGGCATACTTTTGGGAATTCCTTCTGTATTTATTGAGGGAGAAACAGCCAGTCTGAAGGCTACTAACTTACTTCACAAGAATCTATTCATCTCCTCCGATCTATTTGCACTGCCAATGCCTAACTTTTGTGTAAACTACTATAACAGCTCCCTTCTTTCAATTCAACAAGTTGAGAAAACAGCTGTCAGTCTTTTACTGCTGTTTCTTTGAAGGTACTGTGCCATTCTCCCTGCTCTCTAGATGTTTTAGTGTTTTGTTCTGTTTCCAGTGTTTAGCTGTTTTAGTATGGTGCAGCTAGGAATGGTTTAATTTGTAGCTATTATGTTTGGGAATCAAAGAGACGCTTGAATATAAAAGTAGGCATCTTTCTCAATTTGGAAAAACTGTGGTCAAAAGCTCAAGCCTCCATTTCCGTTCTCTATTATTCCAATTACATATTGTTACAGATATTTCACCTTTACTCAGGTAACAATTTCCACCTATTTGTCTATTAATTATCCATATGTATTATTTACTTTATTATTTATGATCTATTTAAGATTATTACTGAGATATAATTCACATACCACACAATTTATCCATTTAAAGTGTGCAATCCAATGTTTTTTTAAAGTATATTCACAAGGTTCTACAACTATCATTAAAATAAAATTTTAAAACATTTTCATTACTCCAAAAAGAAACCCCATACTTATTAGTAGTCAAATCTCATTCTCCAGCGATGCCTGCCTCTCAGTCCTCAGTTATTACTAATTTACTTTCTGTATCTTCTGGGCATCTATAAATGGAATCATATAATATGTGCCCTTTTGTGACTGATATCTCTTACTCAGGATGATGTTTTTATGATTCATTCGGATAACACATATCCATTCGTTGCTTCAGAAAAATTCTACTTTTAAACATGGTCAAAAGATTTAACATATTAGCCATTTTAAGTGTACAATTTAGGGGCATTAAGTATATTCACAATATTCTGCAAATATATCATCACTATGTCCAGAACTTTTTCATTATCCCAAACAGAAACCCTGTAAATAATTGTCTTCCATTCCTTCTTATCCCCAGTCCCTGGTAACATCTATTCTACTTTTGGTATCAGTAACTTTTCCTATCCTAGATACCTCGTGTAAGTGGAATCATAGAAAATTTTTCTTTTTGTGACTGGCTCATTTCACTTGGTACAATATTATCAAAGTTTCACTCATATTGTAGCATATATCAGAATCTACTTCCTTTTATAACTAAATAATATTTCCATTGCATAGACAAATCACGTTCTACTTATCCTTTCATCAGATAATGGGCACTTGGTTTCTTTCCATTTTTTGGCTATTAAGAATAATGCTGCTATGAACATTTATCTCCAAGGTTTCTAGCAGATGCACATCTTCTTTTCTCTTGGGTGTATATCCAGGAGTGGAACTGTGGGTTACATGTTAACTTTATGTTAAACTTCTTGAGGAACTACAAAACTGTTTCCATAGTAGCTACGCACCAACTATATATGATCCCAATTTCTCTCCACATCTTCACCAACACTTGTTAATGTCTTCTTAACTTTAGTCATACTAGTGGGTGTTAGTGGTATATATCACTGTGGTTAAGCTATCAATCTTAGTTGTTTTTTAAAAATATTTTTTATTTATCTATTTGTTTATTTTTGGCTGTGTTGAGTTCTTGTTGCTGTCTGTGGGCGTTCTCTAGTTGCTCCAAGTTGGGGCTGCTCTCTAGTTGCAATATATGGGCTACACAAAGGCTCTACGTGTATGGGTTTCAGTAGCTGAGGCTTATGGGCTCTAGAACACGGGCTCAGTAGTTTTGGCACACAGGCTTAGTTGCCCCACAACATGTAAAACCTTCCCAGATCAGAAATTGAACCCAAGTCACCTACATGACAGGTGAACTCTCAACCACTGGACAACCAGGGAAGTCCTAATCTTAATTATTTTAAAATCCTCATCTGCTAACTTTAATACAGGGTCATCTGAGAGTCTGCATCTAAAGTTATTTTTCTCTTAGTTGACCATAAATTTCTCTGCCATCACAGGAGTAGTAATGTCGCACTGAATACTAGGCACTACATATAAAGAATCATGGAGGGGAGAGGCTGAGGGGTAAATGAGGCATTTGGGATTAATATATACATACTATTATATATAAAACAGATAACCAACAAGGACCTACTGTATAGCACAGGGAACTATACATAATATTTTGCAGTAACCTATAAGGGAAAAGAATCTTAAGAAAAAAATATATGTGTAACAATCACTTTGCTGTACACCTGAAATTTATACAACATTGTAAATCAACTGTATTTAAACTAAAAAAAAAAATCAGAGGCACCAGTTCAGTTCAGTCGCTCAGTCATGTCCAACTCTTTGGGACTCCATGGACTGCAGCATGCCAGGGCACCAGATGATCTTCCATTAAGAGTGTGTTCACCCTTTGTTCTGCTATGGAAGAGGCTGATGACTTTAACCCAATCAAACTATTTTGGTTCAAGGATGATGACTTGTAGTTTTGATAGGAATTGGCCTACCTTTGGTTAGCCAATGAATCTAAGGAATGTTCCTTCTGGGCTTTCAGTTGAGAGCCTAGTGGGTTTTGTCATTCCATACTGTGTGACAACCAAAAGCTTTACTGCCCCCTAGCAGTACTGCTCAGTCTAAGCTAAATCTAGATTCTCAGTTACTTCTTTGAAACACAGTTACAACGACTCAGCTAATTTCTGAAAGGTTATCCCTCATTTCTATAACTTTTGAGTATTTTGTTCTAGTTGCTTCTGTATCTCTTTGATAATATTATATTAAAATAACTATTTCCTAAGTTTATCTGACTCTGCTGCTTGTTCTCAGGAGGACAAGGCAATGGAAGCATTGTCTCACCGTGACTACTATACTCTTCCTCAGAAGTGAGTCTTCCAAATAACCTGGATGCTTCTAGCAGCTTTATTCTCTTAGAACATTAATTACTTGAAGCACCTCCAATAGCCCCAACACTCATGTTCTGCTGCCTGAATAAGCTAATACAACTCATTTTATTCCAGAGAAATTTTCTACTTAATGTGGAGCTAAAGATAGGACATGGTCACCTTAGAATTAAAAAAAAAAAAAAAAAAAGAGGAAACCAGTAATCCCCACTTCTGGGAATTTAGAGTATAGAAACATAAAATGGCATATATACAATATTATTCTCTGGAACACTATTAATAAATAGCAAAGTATCAGAAACTACTTAGTGTACAAATAAAGGATAAATTAAATAAACTATGCTGTATCTGGGCTTTTCAGATGGCACTAGTGGTAAAGAGCCTGTCTGCCAAATGCAGAGAAAAAAGAGACCTGAGTTGGGAAGATCCCCTGGAGATGACCATGGCAACCCATTCAAGTAGCCTTGTCTGGGTAATCCCATGGACAGAGGACTCTGGCAGGCTATGGTCCATAGGGTTGCAGAGTCAGACATGACTGAAGCAACTTGGCATGCACATGCTGTATCTACCAGTCATAACACCATGCTTTTTATTAATAATAACAAAGTTATAAAAAAAAAGAAAACTACAGATAACATGCTAAGCAAAAATGAGGATGTTCACTTTCACCACTGCTGTACATCACTGTTCATCACTTTCTAGAGTTAGAGGTTCTAGTTAGAGCAATTAGGCAAAAATAAGTAAATACGTAAATAAAGTCTTCCAAATTAGAAAGAAAGAAATAAAAGTATTTTTAGCAACAGATGTTATGACCTTCTATATACAAAGTTATTAAAGAACCCACAAAAAAACTACTTAAAGCCAATGAATGAATTTTATTAGCAAAGCTGCAGGATACAAGATCAACACACAAGAATTAGCTGTGTTTTCATACACCAGCAGTGAATAATCCAAAGGAAATTAAATGAACAATTTCATTTATAGTAAAATCCAGAAGAAAAACATACCTAGAAATAAACTTAACCAAGAACATGAAAGCTTAAGCAGAGCAGAAGAGCCATCTTTGCAGGGTTTAAAGTCTCGCCTGGAGTGTCAGAGCCTAAGCTTGGCAAATCAGACGTCCACTAGAAAGGACTAGCATCCAGGTGTCAAAGACCAAACAGACAAGGGTATGTCGATGAGGAGTGGCCAGGTATGGAGTATGAGAGAAGAGATAGGTAAGGAGGGTGCCCATGCAAAGGGAAGGTAAAAGGGGAAGTGTTAAGGCTCCAGTTGGGTGAGGAAGGCATTTATGTAGGGGGCGGCCCAGTTAGGGGAGTTAGAGCCTTAGCAGGGTGGGGCGTGTATCCACAAAGAAACAAGGCCAGGTATTTTAGTTTTAAATGCTTTTGTGTATTCCCCTCCTAGTTTGCCAACTGAGGGGGACTAGACCAGTGACGCCACAATATCAATGAATACACCCAGCACCAGATTTTGCTCACTAAATACCAACATCCACTAAAATCAACTAGGATTTTGTCAAAGTTGTCAAAATGGCTAATCCTGAAGCCAGGCAAGGTAAATTGCAAAATGAATCTGGAAACTTCATGTGCCAAAAAGAAAGCAAGAATTTTGTTAAAAGGACTCAGAACTCAGTTGCCACTGTGAAACCTAGGATAATTTGAAAATGAAAATAAAAAATGAAAGTAAATTATGGGAGTTCCAGAAAAACATCTACTTCTGATTCACTGACTATCTAAAGCCTTTGACTGTGTGGATCTCAAAAAACTGTGGAAAATCCTTAAAGAGATGGGAGTACCAGAGCACCCTACCCATCTTGTGAGAACCCGTATATGGGTCAGAAGCAACAGTTAGAACCAGATATGAAACAACTGATAGTTCAAACCTGGGAAAGGAGTATGGCAAGGCTGTATATCGTCACCCTACTTATTTAACTTCTATGCAGAGTCCATCATGCAACATGTCAGGGTGCGTGAATCACAAGCTGGAATTAAGACTGCTGGGAGAAATATCAACAACCTCACATACACAGATGATACCACTCTAAAAACAGAAAGGGAAGAGGAATTAAAGAGTCTCTTGTTGAGGGTGAAAGAGGAGAGTGAAAATGCTGGCCTGAAACTCAATACGAATAAAATTAAGATCATGCATGGCATATGGTCCCACCACTCCATGGCAAATAGATGGAGAAAAAGTGGAGGCAGTGACAGATTTTGTTTTCTTGGGTCCCAAAAACACTGCGGACATTGACTCTAGCCATCAATTTAAAAGACACTTGTTGCCTGGGAGTAAAGCTATGACAAATCTAGACAGCATTATAAAAGCAGAGACATCACTGCTGACAAAGGTTGGCATGGTCAAGACTATGGTTTTTCCAGCAGTCATGTACAGATGTGACAGCTGGACCACAAAAAGGGCTGATCGCTGATGCTTTTGAATTACGGTGTGGAGAAGACTCTTGGGAGTCCCTTGGACTGCAAGGAGAACAAACCAGTCAATCCTACATAAACTCAAACCTGAATAATTCATTGGAGGGATTTAGGCTGAAGCCGAAGCCCCAATTCTTTGGCCACCTGATGTGAAGAGCCGACTCACTAGAAAAGACCCCCATGCTGGGAATGATTGAAGGCAAAAGGAGAAGAGGGTGGCACAGAATGAAATGGTTAGACTGCATCACCAACTCAAAGGACATGAATTTGAGCAAATTCTGGCAGATGTGGAGGACAGAGGAATCTGTCATCCTTCAGTCCATGGAGTTGTAGAGAGCTGACACAACTTAGCAACTGAACAACAACAAAATGAGAGTGTCTTGGTGGTCCAGTGGGTAGCGTTCAGGGTGTTAACTGCCACGGCCTGGGAACTGAGATCCTGCAAGCTATGAGGCACAGCACCCTGCCTCGAAAAAAACAGAGCCTACTGAATAAACCCAGTAATAGTAAGCCGGATCCATACTGAGATGGTAAGTCAATGTACAAACTGAAAATTTAACAAGCAATGATGGGATCTAAAGAAAATGAGTCCTGAATATTCACTGGAGGGACTGATGCTGAAGCTGAAGCTCAAACACTCTGGCCACCTGATGTGATGAACTGACTCATTTGAAAAGACCCTGATGCTGGGAAAGATTGAAGGCAGGAGGAGAAGGGGACAACAGAGGATGAGGTGGTTGGATGGTATCACTGACTCAATGGACAGGAGTTTGAGCAGACTCCGGGAGTTGGTGATAGACAGGGAAGCCTGGCGTGCTGCAGTCCATGGAGTCACAAAGAGTCTGACATGATTGAGCGACTGAACTGAACTGAACTGACAGAGGAATAGATAAAGAAGAAGTGGTACCTGTATACAATGGAATATTATGCAACCATAAAAAGAACAAAATAATGCCATTTGCAGCAGCATGGATGGACCTAGAATCTATCATATTAAGTGAAGTAAGTCAAAGACAACTATGATTCCACTTACAAAGTAAAATCTAAAAAAAAAAAGTGATAGAAATGAACTTATTCACAAAGCAGAAACAGAATCACACTTTGAAAACAAACATGGTTATGAAAGGGAAAAAGTGGGTGGGGAAAGATAAATCAGGAGTTTAGGATTAACATATATATACTACTGGGCTTCCCTAGTGGCTCAGGGGTAAAGAATCCTCCTGCCAATGCAAGAGACATGGGTTTGATTCCTGGTCTGGTAAGATCCCACAAGCCACAGAACAACCAAGCACATGCACCACCGCTACTGAGCGTGTGGTCTAGAGCCTGAGGGCCAAAACTGCTGAGCCCACATGCCGCAACTACGAAGCCCACGCGCTTTAGAGCCCATCCTCCCAGCAAGAGAAGGCACTGCAATGAGAAGCCGGTGCACCACAACTAGAGCAGCCTCTGCTCACTGCAACTAGAGAAAAGCCCACACAGCAATGAAGACCCAGCACAGCCAAAAAAAAACTAGACAAAACTATAAAACAAACAAACACACACTACTGTATATAAAATGGGGCTTCCCAGGTGGTGACAGTGGTAAAGAACCCGTCAGCCAATGCAAGGGACATTAAGAGATATGGATTTGATCCCTGGGTCAGGAAGACTGTTTAGAGGAGGAAATGGCAACCTACTTGCCTGGAGAATCCCATGGATAGAGAAGTCTGCCAGGCTACAGTCCATAGGGTTGCAAAGAGTTGGTTATGACTTAGAACGCACACATGCATATATAAAATAGATAATCAACATGGACCTACTCTAAAGCACAGGGAACTCTACTTAATATTCTGTAATAATCAAAGCGGGAAAAAAGTCTGAGAATGAATGGATATCTATTTATGTATAAGTTTATCAGTTTGCTATACATTTGAAACTAACACAACACTGTAAATCAACTATATTCCAATATATATAAAAATTTTTTAAAAAAAAAAGCAGAATTGAGGTTTCTTTCCTAGAAGAAATTCTGCCCCAAGTACAGAATCAATTCCTGCCCAAGAAATTCCAGCCTGCCCTACAAACTTCAGATTTGCCAACTCCCACAACTACCAGACAATAAAGAGTCTGCCCACAAGACAGGAAACCCAGGTTCAATCCTGGGTTGGGAAGATCCCCTGGAGAAGGAAATGGAGACCCACTCCAGTATTTTTGCCTGGAAAATCCTATGGACGGAGGAGCCTGGTGGGCTACAGTTGATGGGGTCTCAAAGAGTCAGACATGACTGAGCAACTAATACTTGACTTTTACAATTACACAGCAATGAGGGGCTGCCCTGGTGGTCTGGATGGTAAAGAATTCGCCTGCAATGCGGGAGACCTGGGTTTGATCCCTGGAGGTCAAGGCAACCCACTCCAGTATTCTTGCCTGGAGAATTCCCAATGACAGAGAAGCCTGGCAAGCTGCAGTCCATGGGGTTGCAAAGAGTTAGTCGCGACTGAGCGACTAAACACAAGACAACACAATTACATAAGCCAATTCCTTTAAATAAAGCTCTCGTCAACAACCCTCAGCAACCCAATCCCTGTCAGTGTATGTCACCACATCAAAAGAATACGGAAAAAGACTTCCCTGGCAGTCCGGTGGTTAAGAATCTTCCTTTCAATGCGGGGACTGCGGTTCGAGCCCTGGTCGGGGATCTAAGATCCCACATGCTGTGGGGAACTAAGCCTATGTGCTGCAACTACTGAGCCCACACACTGCAGGGAAAGACCTCGCATGCTGCAACTAAGACCTGACACAGCCAAGCAAATAAATAAAAATACTTAAAAGAAAAAAGAATAAGGAAGAAAAACCTACAGTCATTTGACATAGAAAAAGCATATAGTAAATCAACACCCATTCATCATCAAAACTTTCCAGCAAATTATGAATAAAAAGCAATTCTATGAAAAACCGTTACCTAACTTTGTATTTAGAGACAAAATATTAAGGCTTTTCCTCAAAGCTTGCCAAAAAAGATAAGGATGCCCATTCTCACGATTTCTATTCAACACTGTACTTATGATCCTAGCCAGTGTGTCAAACCATAAAAAGAAATAATTCTTTTATTCAGAGATTACATGATTTTTTACATAGAAAATTTTAGGAAATCTATAAAAGAACTACTAGAACTAATAACTTTAACAAGGTAACAGAATATAAGATCAATATACAAAAAACAACCATATTTCTATATACTAGCAAAATACTAGAGTATCAAAAGCACTCAAGAAAAAAAAAAAAGTTACACCAGCTGACTTAGACTTCTTGCAGAACTTTATTAATCGTAACTATTTGTAATGGCCTAAGGATATTCATTTAATTCACTGGAATAGAACAGGAAGTCCAGAAGAACATACATATTTTTAAGTCACTTGATTCTTCATAAAAGGCACCAAAACAATGCAGTGGGGAATGGAAAGTATTTCCAATAAATGGTGATGAAACCACTGGCCACCATACAGAAAAGAAAAAAATGAAATTTAACCCCTAACTTATACTATATACAAATATCAATTTCAGGTGGCTCTTAAGACTTAAACGTGAAAGCTACAAATTATAAAGCTTCTAAAAGAAAACAGAAGATTATCTTCTTGTCCTAGTGGTAGAGGTAGACAGAGGTTTCCTAGATAAAACATAGCAAAATCCACAAAAGAAAAAGCATACATATAACAAAGGACCAATATTCAGAATATGTAAGAACTCACAGCTCACTAATAAACAGGCAAAAAATCTGAACACCTTATAAAAAAAATGTAAGAATACCAAAAAAATACCTGAAAAACTGTTCAATATCAATAAGGAATCAAAAATATACTTAAGGGACTTCCTTGGTGGTCCAGTTGTTAAGAATCTGCCTCACAATGCAGGGGACCTGGGTTTGATCCTTGGTCAGAGAACGAAGGTCCCACCAGCCTTGGAGCCCCTGAGCCCACGGGCCGCACTACTGAAGGCCGTGCGCTCTGCAGCCCACACACAAATGGAGTCTGTGTGCTGCGACACAAAGTTCTGCAGGTCGCACACAAGACCTAACACAGTTACCAGAACAAAACAAACTATACTGAGATGCCGGACCATACATCCACTCATTCTGGATGTATGAGAATACCATTTAATCCTCATTCCCAATAAATGTAAGAATACAAAAAAAATACTTGAAAAACTGGTGGGAATACATGAACAAATCATATGCTAGTGGGAAACAAACCACTGTGATATACAAAAACATGGATAAATCTTAAAGACACTATGCTGAGTTGAAATAAGTTTTACACAAATAGTACACTATTGTATGAAGTCAATTTATATGTAGTCCTAGATCAGGCAAACCTAACCTATCTGAAATAATCAGAACAATAGTTGCCTTCTCGAAGAAAGTGGGGATAGGGGTGGGACTGATTGGGAATGGACATGAAGTAACTCTCAAGGATGAGGAAAATAATGTTTGTTTTAAATAGGGATGTAGGCATTTGTCAGATCTCACAAAATTAAACACAAGATTTATGGATATGACTGTAGGTCAATTTTATCTCAAAACAAACACAATATTCAATTAATGACCACATGATAAAATGTTTAGGGAGTAACGGTCACTGATGCTTCCAACTTCTTTTGAAATGCACTTAAAAAGTTAACTGATGGATATACAGGGAGATACATTATTTAATATAGCAACAGAGGTGACTTTACTCTTAAGTCTAAATATTTTCATTGAAAAAGGTGGAAACGGGAGAATAAGGAAGACCTTTATGTATTCATATGAAGAAATCTTCAAGATGAAGTGTTATATGTTTCATATTTATAAAGAGAACACAACAAATGCCCTTCTAAACAATGCCAATTACTATAAAAGTGTATGACCCAGGTGTCTTCCATTGTACTAGCATTCAAATAACTTATATGGCTCAAAAAAGACAAAATGAAAATGATTTAAACAAAAAACAAAGCTCTATTTTCAAGTATTTTAACATTATGTATAATTTATTTAAAATCACAAAAGAGCATTTTTCCAATTAACTTTTAGTGCTACTCAGTACTACTCTGAAGATACTATAGTAGCTCAGATTAATAGAGCATTACATTTTCATATTTTTTATAATAGTAGTTAGCATGAATAAATTCATCCTATTTGAGATGAGAACTCACCAACAAGAGATCAATTTTAAAAAGTAGTAACATAAACATTTACATTAAAATTCATATCTCTTTGGAAAAAACTATTTATTTATTTGGAGGTGCCAGGTCTTAGTTGCAGCATGCAGAATCTTTAGTTGTGGCATGCGAATTCTCAGTTTCAGCATGTGGGATCTAGCTCCCTGACCAGGGGATCAAACCTGAGTCTCCTGCATTGGGAGTGTGGAGGCTTAGCCACTGGACTACCAGCACAGTTCCAATTTCTCTTTTTTAATCATCATGGTGATGAGTCATATTCTATGATTTGTAGGTTATAAAGTAACTGGTGAATAATTAGGAAGAAAAAACAAGCAAAGGTTCTGAAAGATTTAGAACAAAACTTTTTTTAAAAAACTTAAAAAAATAAGGTCAACATTCTTTGGTCATAAGAGGAGTAATATAAAATTTAAAATTAAGACAGAGATTTTAAAAATCAAAGGCAGCAAAATCATAACAGTTAAAAAACCAAAAATCAACCTCATAGGGTTAGAGAAATAGGGCACTTTGCATATGCATATCCACTAACATATAACACACTCTGTAAAATGTAAGAATTGTAAACATATGATTTAAAACTTACCCCTTCTGCTTCAAAGGTAATTCAAGTTTAAATATGGTAGCATCATTAACAACTGCTTTATATGCCTGCAAATAATGTAAAATAAGATATGAACATTACTTTTAATACTTAAAATACAGTTAGAGGAATTACTATAATTCTAAAAAATACAAATTAGCTTTTTTTTTTTAATAATGTATCTGGTCTCACAGAATTTTTCAAGTTAATGATTCAACATGCTCTTGTCATGTTATGATTATCATTATTCTCAAGTGAGGTCTTAATGCTGCCTGATAACAATAATATTTTCTCTTGTCCACAGTCTCCCAGAAAATATTTTCATATCACCTCCTTTCTCTTCAAATTTCCAGTATTTCCTCCCCCATGCATAGTCTCAGCTGATGATATAACTTCCTATTTCATTGAGAAGGCCAAAGTAATCAGAATTCCCTCCTCTTTCTCCAGTATCATCAATTTTCCCTTTCTCCATTATTTTTATAGCCTCAGTACACATATGTATTATTTTTTAATCTTAAAGATTCTCCCTTGGCTTTGTCCACCTTCAGTTACTCCCCCATATTTCTCTGTCTCTCATTAAGCTAAACTCCTAGAATTATCTAACTCACTGTCAATTATTTCACTACTACCATACTTATTTGAAACTGTTTTAACCAGGCTTCCACACTTCTACTCCAATCAATCATTCTTGTCAAAGTCACTCACAACCTCCATGTAGCTGAGGACCACAGTCAGTTAGACCCTCATGTTACCTGACCTTTCAGCAGGATTTTAAAACAGCAAACCATGCCCTCCTCTTGCAAAGAGCGTTTCCCACTTGTTTTCTAGCACAGCATTCTCCTGATCATTCACTCATTCTCCTCTCTCCTCAGGAAAGATGGTTCCTATTTTTCCAATAACTAACTTTAGAATGCCCCAGACCAGTCCTTGGGTTTCTTCTCTTTGCTACCCTCACTCTTAATTTGAAGACTATATAGAGCTAGTGTTAGAGATTTAAAAACCTTCTATATGCTGACGGTCCCAAATTTCTTTTTGCAGGCCCATGCCCTCCTTTAAGCTCCAGATCTGATGTTGCCACATGGATGTTTAATAAACATTTGAAAGTTATTTAATATTTAATATTTAATATTTAATAAACATTTGAAACTTTGTCCAGAACCGAATTCCTAGTCTCTCTTTAACCAACTCCCCCCAAACCTCCTTCTTTCAAAGTCTTCCCTCACTTCAGCAAGCATACACCCTTAACTGATCAGAAAATCTGAGTGTCATCCTTGACTGATCTCTTTTCATCACATTCTACATCTGATTCCATTATCAAGTCCTATATACTCTACTTTCACAACAGAGTAAAAATCCAACAACTTTTGACTACCTCTACCTACTATCCTTCTGGGCCAGGCTTCCATCATTACTTAACTGAATTACTTACATAGGTTCATAACCCATATTCTTGCTTCCTCTCTTGCCTCCTTCAGCATATTTTTTTTGTAGCAAGACAGGTGATTCCGATAAAACGTTAAGTCAGATCCTGTCATTTAGTTTAAGATCTTCCTATGAGTTTCTATTCTACTCAGAGTAGAAACAGAACTCCTTACCATGGCTCTCACAGTTTTACAATGATCTGGTCTCCTGTTATCCCTGACTACCCATTTCTGACTTCTTACTATTCTCCCCCTCACTCAATCCACTCTGGCCACAATGATCTCTTTCTTCTCTGGTTCTGGAACATGACAGGCATAGTCTTGCCTTAGAGTCTTTACAAGTGCTGTCCCTTCTGGCTAAAGTATTATTCCCTCAGACAGCCAGATGACTTATTTCTTAATCAACTTCAATCCTAATCTGAATGTCACCTCAATAAAGCCTTTGCAGGCCACTCAATTTAATATTTCAAACCACCTTATTACTTCCATACTCCCTTAAATCCCTTTCATATTTTATTTACCTATGTATTTATGTACCTTTCTATCCATTTATCTATCTAAAAATAGTGATTTTTTAAAAGCTACTGGAGAAAGATGATTGTCTTTTTAGAGTCTAGAAAAATATTTTACTTGGGAAGTAAGGAGAGCTAGTTTAAGAGTGGAAAAACTAATGGTAATTTCTAGTGATAGAGTCATGACATTTAAAAAAGATAACTTGAAGGATAATATGTTTCATTATCATTATCCTAGACTATAACAATGGGAAATAAGATATGGAAAACAGGGATAAATGTGATATAACTCTCATAAGACCCCTAGAAAAGGAAATAGGACAAAGAAATCAACTCTGCTTGGGATAGGATGTGGGAGGAGGCAGAGTATCAAGGAAATTCCAAGAGAAGTATACTTTGAGTTGAGTCTTAGGGAAGGATGAGTAGGAATCCAATAATCAGTAATACTCTAAAGAGGAAAATATTCTTGAAAAAATGAGGGAGAGAACTAATTTCTAGCTAAATTCTGGTTCACAAGCATACCTAATCCTTACAAAAGCATATAAGAAATCATGTAGAGGGAGGGGGGTTCTGGAAGGGGAATATATGTATATCCATGGCAGATTCATGTCAATGTATGGCAAAACTAACACAATAAAGTAAAGAAAATTAAAAAAAAAAAAGAAATCATATATAATATGGTTGCCCCCCACTGTTGAAAAATAAGAGTTGCTAGGTTTTTTACTTTATAATTTAATAGCATAATGATGTAAGTTTCTTACTATAATTAAATTATGACAACAGTATTAACATACAGGAATATTACCTTGTCTCTTGCAGTAAGAAATCGTGGGTCATCCTGAAAAGCTTCTTTGACAAGTTTACTGAATCTATTAAATAGTGTAAGTAACTGCTCAACATACTTCTCAGAGTCCTAAAAAATAAAGTGTTTTATATTAAGTTGACCTTTAAAAAACAGACTAATACCTCAAAAATAAGAAAATATAAACATAATTTTAATAAATCATGATAACTTTAAAATCTGGAAAATTTTCTGAAATTTTTTTTCCTTAGGAAAAGTGTTCCAACATCACTGTTTTATCGTCAATTACTAGTTTAAATACCTGATCCTGCATTTACAAAATAACTTTGATGTACACCTATTATTGTCATTGAGGAAAACTTACAGTAGTAATAGTTTCAGCAGCTGCTACCATATCTGCCAGGCCCGCACTGATGATATGCTCCTCCAAGTCTTTTAACATTGGCTCTATCCCATTAGGAACTTTGTCCATCAATGAAAACATTAAATGTAATTCTGAAAGGATAGGACATACTCATGTAATCATTTCATCCATCAGAATAGATTTTCTCTTTGATTTGTATCATGGATCTAGAATGCCTATGATAATAAGAGTGTGGGGAAACATTAGTTGGAAGTTGACAGCTTTAACAGTATTCTGCGAGTACAATTAGTTTAGGAGTTGTTATAATAAGCATAAGCATAATACTAGAACTGCCTGATCTACCTTCTCAGTCTGAGAAAAATTATTTTTAAAAGAAACTCTAAATAAAGTGATCACATACTGTAAAACACAACTCCTCTTGAAAGGTCAGTCATCTGACTTTCAATGAAATGGAAAATATTTATTCTAAGAAACACAAAGTTTACACAGAAGATAAGTACATTTCATAAGGTAGATGGAATATTAAACACATGATACACAGCGACATCAAGAGGTAAAATAATCATGTCTTCAGATTATTCAGAGTAATGAGATAATATAAAACTGTATTCATCGAGAATTTTTCAGTTCAAAAAACTTTCTCCTATTAACCCCCACTTTGGATCAGTGGATTCTACTTAGTTTGGCATACAGAAATTTAAATATTTCATTTGTACCAAGTGACAAACTTGCTTTTACTACAAAAATACTTCTGAAGAATGTATAGATTTAAGTGAACTGAAAGACATACTTGAAACGCCACTAGAGATTAAATAGGACCTTGCAATTTTATAACATGAAATCTAGAGAGCAATACATCAAAATGTTAGAAGTGGATGTCTCTAAGTAGTAAGGATATGGGTAATTTTTCTTTTTGGTATATATATTTTTTGGTATTAATACACTTTCTACTTCCCCAAATATAACTTTATGGGGGAGAGGGATCAAGATTACCAACACAGAAAGTTTTATTACTTTCTAAAAATATTTGTCATAAAGTTCCACACAAAAGTCAAATTACCTAGTTCTATCCTACACTGTACGTTTATCATTTAAACTATCCTTTAAAAGCAGAGTCTTGCTTTTGAGAACAGACTGAAATTTACATGAGCACATACAAACATACTGATACCAAGGAGAAAAAAAATGCTTAAAATACAAGTGCATAATCTTTTTTTTTCTTCCTTTCTTAACTTTTCTTTTCCTACCCTTTTTTTTTTTTTAGCATGCAGGATCTTAGTTCCCTGACCAGGGATCAAACCCAGGCCCTCACAGTGAAAGTGCAAAGTCCTAACCATTGGGCCACCAGAGAATTCCCTTTTTTCTTTCTTCTCTTATTTTTCAAAGTTTAAAAAAATTATGATGTACATTGCTACGCTAAACACATCTGTATTAGAGCATTATTTTTAATATTATAATCATATATATGCACTATAGAAACCAATTTTCTACTGATGGGAATTTTCATTATTATTCACTATTACTATAGTTTGTTTTTTATGAATAATTCTTCCTGGAATATATTTACATGCTTATATTTTTATATCTTATATCCTTCTATATTTTTGACATCTTTATGCATACATCTTTCTTACATGTGGCATGCTCTTGGAATGGAGTTTCCTGGAAATGAGATTGCTGAAGCAAAGAGTATGCACCTTTTACAGACTGCTATATAATACCAAATTGATTTTCAGAAATATTGTTGTTAATTCTTATTTCCATTAACAGTATGCTTGTTTATCTTTGCTGATCTGAGTTTTCTCAGTCTATTAATTTTTCCAATTTCCCGGTACTGTAGATTTTAAAAGACTTTTTTATGTGCATTTAAAAATTACTGGGGACTTCCCTTCCCAGTCCAGTGGTTAAGACTCTGTGCTTCCAGTGCAGAGGGCATGGGTTCCATCCCTTGCTGGGGAGTTAAAATCCCACATGGTGTATGGCATGACCAAGAAAAGAATAAGAAAAAAAATCACTAATGAGGCTAGCGAGTTTATTCTTATTATAAACCATTTGTATTTCTTCTTTTGTGAGTTCAGGCTACTTTTTTATAAGCATCACTTTCATTTTTTACTTATTTATTCAGAAACCATAACATCATTATTTTCAAGGCCCTTCATAATTTGGTCCTAACTTCTTTTTCTAACTTAATACTGTCCAGTAAGAGTCATTCTACCCACTAAGAAATAATTCCTGATTCATATACTTCATTCTGTTCATTTTTTTCTTTGATTCATGCTTTTAAGTATTGTTTTACTTCTAATTATGCTAAATATTTTGATCCTTTTCTTTACACAGTTTGCCATAATGGAAATACCTATGTATAAAAGAATGATCCAACAGTGATTTATTAAAAGTGATGTGCTTAAAAGATATCCCATTAAAAGAGTATGGTAACTTTACATAGCGTTTCACCTACTTTCAGTCTCGTTCCGCTTGATCATGCCTTGGCACTCTGCTAAGATAGTCTCCTTAAAGGATGTCACCAGGGCATTTACACAGCATTCCATGAGCTGAAATATATCAAAAATTGGTCAAGGCTATTATAAGCACAAATAAGGCACAAATCTACTCCTCTCCATTTACTTTACAGTTCAATAAAAGCACACTGTTTAACAACAGCAAAAAACTAAGTATACTGAAAGTAGATTATACTTACCTTTATTAGAGGATTGATGAAGATGGATACTCTGTATTAGTGTACCAAATATACTCCCCCCTAAGGAAAAGCCTAGGAACTCAGGTTCTCTATAGAAATTTCAGTAAAAGTCCCCAGTGAAGGAAGGAAAAAAAATTTTAATCTACAAAATCAAATTAAAAAAAAAAAAGACTTTAATGAACTCTTATCTGGAGAGAACCCGTATTGGAGTTAAGATGCTAAAATTCTAAAAGTATAAACACTCAGTTCAACTCACAGTACGTATCACTGCTGTGGGCACCAAAGAAGTGATAGGATACCAAGAAAAGAAAGCTATAACCTCTGCTTTGGAGAAGATCACTATCTTATAAAGGGCAAACTTTAATAAATACACTCAGTTAAGTGGCAAAACACACACACACACAAGGAACTACCATTTTTTTTTCTGGGTAGTGAAAAGCTCTCATCCACCTGATGAAACTTAAATTGAATCTTAAAAAGTGAATACAAGTCTTAAAATGGATTGGTTATTCTAAGAATATGAAACTGAATATGGCAGTTAAGAGACAATAGGAGAGAAAACTAGAAAGGTAGACTGGAGCGAGATTACGAATAAAGATCTAAGATTTGGGACTTTAAAGGTTGTTGTTGCTGATGCTTAGTTGCTCAGCTGCATCCAACTCTTTTGCACCCCCTTGGACTGTAGCCTGCCAGGTGCCTCTGTCCATGGGATTTTCCAGGCAAGAATACTGGAGTGAACTGTCATTTCCTTCTCCAGGAGAGCTTCCTGACCCAGGGATTGAACCCGTGTCTCCTGCATTGCCAGGCAGATTCTTTACTGCTGAGGCACTGGGGAAGCCCATTCTATAGGTAGGAAAGGTTTTAAACAGAAGATAAATGTAATGAACTTCTAGTCCCCCACCAGGTCCTTTTTAAAAGATCAGTCTGAACGGCAGCAAGGTAGGTAGTACTGAGTGGTAGTAGGGAGACTGACAAACAAGGCTACTGAAAGATTCTAAGATGGTCAGGGTCTAACGTTCCAGCTGGGTCTCAGGAAAATCCACCCCACTCCATCACTGCTCCTCTGTGTCATGTATGTATCCTCTCCTTGCAGGTATCAAAATGAATAGGTTGTGATTACCTACACAAGGTACACTAAGGCTGATGTCTCTCTTCTTAAAACAGATCAGCTACCTGTATTAAGGAAGGGGAATTATATGTGCCTTTAAGTTCTTTGCCAAAAATTCCTCTTAGAACTAACTTAATGTTGCTAATTACTGAAGTTGAATTTAGGAATGGAGATTAATTATACCACTGCTTCTATTTTTTAAAATGTTAAAAAAAATTCTGCAATAAAAGTTTTTAGGTCCCTACCTCTTTGCTGCTGCTGCTGTTGCTAAGTCACTTCAGTCATGTCCAACTCTGTGCAACCCCACAGATGGCAGCCCACCAGGCTCCGCCGTCCCTGGTATTCTCCAGGCAAGAACACTGGAGTGAGCTGCCATTTCCTTTTCCAATGCATGAAAGTAAAAAGTGAAAGTGAAGTCGCTCAGTCGTGTCCGACTCTTCGCGACCCCATGGACTGCAGCCCACCAGGCTCCTCCATCCATGGGGTTTTTCCAGGCAAGAGTACTGGAGTGGGGTGCCATTGCCTTCCCTGTCCCTCTTTGAGAATTATGCTAATGACTTTAAAGCCCATTTATGTCAATTCTGTCCTAAGAAAAGCAACAGATATATGAAGTGGTTGAGAAATTTCTGGCAAGGTAGGAAGCTCTGATCCAATTACTGAGTAATTTCATTCTATACTGGCTCTGGAATATGCACAACAGAACACTCCCACCTTCAAAAGAGAATAGGTAAATCTAACTATATATAACTAATGAATAAGAAAGTGCAACCAGAATAAGCTCTATTTTCTAAAATCATGTTTTCTATTTCAGTGAAAATTTACACTTGAACATAATCTAGCTCAGGAGTAGTCCAAATTCTGCAGACTCCAAAAAATCTAGAGTTGTGTGTTTCAACCTGTTTGTTGTGAAATGTTTTAATAGCTGTGACCAGCTTTTCTTTCTAAAATATAGAACAGAACTACAACAAAAAGATCAGAGTGCTTCACACATAATAACAATGAGCATTATTTCATAGAATTTTGTTTCAGATATGAGTAAATAAGCAAAGAACATACTAAGTTACAATAAAAAATGTATTTCTTATTATGGGTTAGAGTGAGGATTAAAAGGAGAGACTTGGAAGGCTAGGTGGTCCAAAGGTTATGACTCAGCCATTCACTGCCAAGGGCCTGGATTCAGTTCCTAATCAGGAAACCAAGATCCTGCAAGCTATGTGTTACCATCAAAAAAATAAATGAATAAATAAATAAAATAAAGGAGAGGCTACATTGACAAGATAGCTGAAGTAAATTGAGCAGAATTTGGTAACTGCTTAGATGAAAGGAGTTAGGGATATAACAGGTTACTGAGGAAAAAAAAGAAAGGTTACTGAAGCACTTTCTAGCTTGAAAGGTTAAACAAATTATGAAAATAACTAATATCTTTTAATGAGAACCTATGCTGTACCAAACATTCTGCTAAATTCTTTACATACATTATCTGATTAATATCAATATGTCATTTAACCCATGACAACCTTATGAAGCAGGTATTTAACATATGAGCAAATAAGCTTAGAGAGGCTAAGTTACTTTCAAATGTTACACAGTTCATAAGGTCTTGAGCTGTAATATGAGGACAGGTATGTGACTCCAAGCCAACAACTTTTGATACTATATTAAGAGAGCAAGTATATACTTAGTAATGGCTATGTGCTCAGAAATTAGTTAAGTGTTGTAAGAAATAGAGAAGATAAAACATGGTTTATATGCTCAATACTCTCACAATATAACTGGGGCTATGCAACTGTAGTATATCTAAAAATATATGTATTCTTCACACATAACAGAGGTATCTGAAAAGTCCAATTACAATAAAGCAAAGTGGAAATAAACACACTATTACCACACATAAACTTCACAAGGACAGACTGCTCTGTCCAGCTATATACTCATGGACTCAACACAGTGCTTGATAAATAACATAAAGCAGCCTATAATCTGCTACTAAATCAAGTTGTAGAAACAATAGATACAGTGGGAATTCAAATAAGAGAAAATGGATGAAGGCTAGAGTATTTGGAGAGACTACTGCAAGATGAGCTTTAAGAATTCTGAAGGATTTGAATAGGCAGAAAAGAATAGTAAAACAATACTTAAAAGCATGAATCCGAGAAAAAAATGAACAGAATGAAGTACATCAATCAGGAATTATTTCTTAGTGGGTAGAATGACTCTTACTGGACAGTATTAAGTTAGAAAAAGAAGCTAGGACCAAATTATGAAGGACCTTGAAAATAATGATATTATGGTTTCTGAATAAATAAGTAAAAAATGAAAGTGATGCTTATAAAAAAGTAGCCTGAACTCAATAAAGAAGAAATACAAATGGTTTATAATAAGAATAAACTCGCTAGCCTCATTAGTGACTTTTTTTCTTATTCTTTTCTTGGTCATGCCATACACCATGTGGGATTTTAACTTCCCTGCAAGGGATGGAACCCATGCCCTCTGCACTGGAAGCACAGAGTCTTAACCACTGGACTGGGAAGGGAAGTCCCCAGTAATTTTTAAATGCACATAAAAAAATCTTTTAAAATCTACAGTACCGGGAAATTGGAAAAATTAATAGACTGAGAAAACTCAGATCAGCAAAGATAAACAAGCATACTGTTAATGGAAATAAGAATTAACAACAATATTTCTGAAAATCAATTTGGTATTATATAGCAGTCTGTAAAAGGTGCATACTCTTTGCTTCAGCAATCTCATTTCCAGGAAATTCCATTCCAAGAGCATGCCACATGTAAGAAAGATGTATGCATAAAGATGTCAAAAATATAGAAGGATGTAAGATATAAAAATATAAGCATGTAAATATATTCCAGGAAGAATTATTCATAAAAAACAAACTATAGTAATAGTGAATAATAATGAAAATTCCCATCAGTAGAAAATTGGTTTCTATGGTGCATATATATGATTAAAAATAATGCTATAATACAGATGTGTTTAGCATAGCAATGTACATCATAATTTTTTTAAACTTTGAAAAATAAGAGAAGAAAGAAAAAAGGGAATTCTCTGGTGGCCTAATGGTTAGGACTTTGCACTTTCACTGTGAGGGCCTGGGTTTGATCCCTGGTCAGGGAACTAAGATCCTGCATGCTTAAATAAAAAGGGTGGGGGGGAGGAAAAGAAAAGGTAAGAAAGGAAGAAAAGGAAAAAAAGAAAAGGAAAGAAATGAAAAAAGAGATCTTAACCAAGCAAGTATTACAAAATTATGATCACTGTTGAATCTGCTGGCTGAGTTTGGAGGGTGGGGTTCATTCCACTATTTTCTCTAACTTTGTAAATACTTGAAAAGTTTCATAGCAAATAACTTAAAAAAATGAAGAGAAGAATTATGGTATAGATCCCTGTGTATTGAAATATCCTTTAGAAAACTATATAGGCAAAAAGAAGAAAGGGCAGTTGCTTATTTCCAAAGAGTCTTGTCATCACAAGAGGGTCAGATCCTTGAGGGCAGGGACCATGTTATCGCTCTTTTGTATTTTTCTCCCCATCATTTACCAAAGTCCTACAAACAGTCAACCCTGAGTATATACTGGTTATTTGAAAAATACATCTTGAATGGAAAGGATAGTGATAAACCATCTCTCTCACCTTGTATTCCCTTTCTGTCTCCTTTTGCTAGCTTCCGTGAAGAAAAAAATTTTTTTGCCATATGTCATCAATTCCTGTATTTTGCCTGAGATGAGCACAACTTCTAAATCCATAGCAATCTCCCCAGAGGTCTGCAAGGTGAAACACTTTAACTATCAATGCGCTTGATGTTCTACCTTCCTTTATAGCAAAACTCTTCAAAGATGATGCCTGCCATAAAACACAGCAGGCACTCAGTATTTGTTGAATGAATGAATGCATAGGTCTGTGAAGATCAAAGTTTGGATAGGTAGGCTAACTGACATAAGTAGAGTCTTTTTTAGTGGTATTCAATTTGCACAATTCATGCTACTTCACTGAAACTTAATGAAAGCAATAGGAACAGTTCTGATTTTTGTTATGTAATTCCATATAAGTAATAATTTGTTTTTCCCTGAGCTAAAAAATAGTCATCAAATTAAAAATCACTCTATATTACTCCACCTTAAGATTCTACTTTATCATTATCAGGTCTTTAACCATACAAGGATATCTATAATGTATTCAAGAATTCATTTATTCCATGTGTGGCTATTCTCAAAATTAACTTTTTTTTTAAACCTTTATAACCAGTGTTAAGTTGCTTCATTTCTAAACTAGTTATACAAGTAACTCTCTATAGACCAATGAAGCCAATTAGACTCACCTTGACTTTTTAAATACCACTCTTAATATACTTAAATACTTGAAGGTTAACAAGTTCTTTAAAGCTAATAACTTATGACTTGTGACCTTGTTGCTAATTCAGTTTTTTACTCAATGTTTTGCATAGGTAGTAAAATAGTTTCTGTCTGAGAATAAGTAAGCAACTTCTGTAAACCGTAGCCCACCATGGTAGGCACAGCACTTAAATGTTTTGATATGGTAATGCATTAAACACAAGTAGGTATTACCCCCACTTTACAATTTGAAGAAATTGATAATGGGCACACAGCTGGTAAAAAGACAATGGAATTAAACTCCTCACCTTCTTCCAACATGAATGCCCCTAATCAGTAAAACACACTGCCTCCCTATCAGAGCTTTGGTGAGTGAAGAAATGAAGACTAATCATCATCATTTCACTCTCTCTATTCCATCATTCCATTTAATTCGAGTGTTACTTTGAAGACAGGAATCAGTTCTATCTTCTTATCCCTGATAGCACAAGACTTGACATAGTTCAGGTGCATAATAAATAATAAACAGATGCCTCCAGGTAAAACCAAGGTATTTAAGACTGTCACCTAATATACTAATAGCCTCAGAAAAAATTTTTTCAAGTTATTTTCTTTTATATTTTTTCTAAATTCTTTGTGAAATACTTTATATACTTTACATAAAAGGAAAATAATCTCACTGCTACACTTGCTACAATGTAGGCAAATGCTATGCTTTTGTTAACAGTTTGTCCCAGGCCCTCTAATCTACTTAATAATCAGTAAATTTGCCATAAAATTTCTAAATTTGGAGAAAATGGAAAATGTCACAATATTAGCCACATTTTTAATCCAACAGTGTTAATTTTCTCAACTTTTAAATGTATAATGTGAAAATTTTTTGAAAGAATGGCAACCTCAATTTAGAGGGACTGTTTTTTTCTCATTCTTTTCTTACTGTTAAGTGTCACTTTTTATGGTCAATAGCGCCTCTTCAAGCAGCAGAGCTCTGAAGCCTTTTACCTGGTTTTGCTCATCTGCCACAGGCCCATCCAATGATAATCAACCTTACTAGAACTGTGTGTATAATTGGATCTAGGTGGGACTAAGCTGCTCTCCTTTAAGTAAAAGTTGAAGTAGGCCTATCAGACATCTAATACAATGCAGCTGCTCAGAATTCTTGGCCTTACTTTTCAGGTTCTCCACTGAACTGCAAGTAGCTAAAGTTGCTAAATGGGTTATCTTCTAGATGATTTAAGTATCACTATATAATACCTATTACAAACACATATATACTGAAGACTCAAGCATGCTTCCAACATGTGTACAAAGACACACTTACACACAAAACATATGATCCAAGTTTGGGCTCTCAACCCAAACTAGGCCAATTAGAGTGAGGCTAATTAAAACCAGTGGGGCAAGACTCCTCTCAGGTCACAAACTGGAGGGACAAACTGGCAGCATTCATGATCCTGAATTGATTTGCATACTGAATCATCACTGTGATTCTGGAATAAATCCAACTTGATCATGGTATATGATCCTTTTTACGAATTATTGTATTTGGTTTGCTAATATTTTGCTGAGGATTTCTGCATTTCTGTTCATCAAAGACATTGGCCTGTAATTTTTTTTTCTTGAAATGTCTTTGCTATGAGGACTCACAGAATGAATGTGGGAGTACTGCCTCCTATTAAACTTATTTTATTTTTATTTCCATGGTTTTAGCTGTTCTTTCTCTTTTATTATTTTATTTGGGCCCTATCTCTTCTTTGCGAACCTGGTTAAAGATTTATCAATTTTGCTTATCTCATTAAAAAACTAGCTCTTGGATTCAATGATCTTTTCTTTTGATTTTTTTTTTGATCTTTGTTTATTTCCTCTATGATCTTTATTATTACATTTCCTTCCTTCTGCTGACTTTTGGCTTTATTTGTTCTTTTTTCATTTCTTTTAGGTGGTGGATTAGGCTGTTTGAAATTTCTTCAGGGAGCCTTTAATTGCCATCAACTTCCCTCTTAGAACTGCTTTGCTACATCCCACAGATTCTGGAAAATTGTGTTTCCATTTTCATTTGTCTAAAGGTATTTTATGATTTCCTCTTTGATTTTCTTCATTTACTCTTTGAAGTTTTAGGAGCTTGCTGTTTAGTCTTCACATTTGTTATTTTCCCACTTTTCTTTCTATAGTTATACTAGCTACACACTATTGTCATCAAAAACAAACAAACAAAAAAACCTCTTGATATAATTTCTATCCTTACAAATTAAAGTTTGTCTTGTGACCTAGTATGGAGAAGGCAATGGTACCCCACTCCAGTACTCTTGCCTGGAAAATCCCATGAATGGAGGAGCCTGGTGGGCTGCAGTCCATGGGGTCATGAAGAGTAGGACACAACTGAGCGACTTTGCTTTCCCTTTTCATTTTCATGCATTGGAGAAGGAAATGGCAACCCACTCCAGTGTTCTTGCCTGGAGAATCCCAGGGACAGCGGAGCCTGGTGGGCTGCCGTCTATGGGGTCACAGAGAGTTAGACATGACTGAAGCAACTTAGCAACAGTAGCAGTGTGACCTAGTATGTGATCTGTCCTGAAGACCATTCCATGTGCACTTTAAAAAAAATGTATTCTGCCTTTCCCACTGCCCACCCCACCAAAGGAATGTCCTGTAGATAACAAATCATCTATTCTTTTTTTCAGGATCTCTGTTGCCTTACTGATCTTCTGTCTGGATGACAGATCCACCCATGTCAGTGGGGTGTTAAAGTCTCCTTCTATTACCGTATTACTGCCAATTTCTCCCTTTGTATCTGTTATTATTTGCTTTATATATAGATGTTCCTGGATTGGGTGCATATATGTTAACAAGTACAATATCCTCTTCTTGCATCAAAGCTTTTATCATTATATAATGCCTGTCTTTGTCTTTCATCATGGCCCTTGTTATAAAGCTTATTTTTTCTGAAATGAGTATTGCTACTCTTGCTTTCTTGTCATTTCTGTTGCATGAAATACTTCACCTGACTCCTCACTTTCAGTTCCCTTTTAAACGGAGTCTTTTGTAGGCAGCATATTGATGGGTCTTGTTTTTTATCCAATCAGCCTCCTGTGTCTTTTGATCAGAGCATTTAGTCCACTGACATATAAAGTAATTATTGATATGTTATACACTTACTGGGGCTTCCCTGGTGGCTCATATTGTAAAGAATCTGCCTGTAATACAGCAGACCCAGGTTCAACCCCTAGGTCAGGAAGATCCCCTGGAGAAGGGAATGACTACCCATTCCAGTCTTCTTGCCTGGAGAATTCCACACAGAAGAGCCTGGAAAGCTACAGTCCATGGGGCTGCAAAGAGTCAGACATGACTGAGCAACTAACACTTTCATGTACTTACTGACCTTTTATTACCAGTTTTTCAGTTGTTTTTGTAGTTCTCTATTCACCTTTTTGTTTCTTTATTGTAATACCACACTACTTAATTACAGAGAATTTGTTTTAATGTCTGATAGTGCTAGTTCTCTTCAGTTTTTCTTTCTCAGTTTTTTCCTGGCTATTCTTACGTTTATTTTTCCATGTGAATTTTCTTATCTTTTCTAATTTCATGAAATAGCTGTGGCATTCTACTGGAATTACAGGAAATATATAAATTAATTTAAGGAAGAACTGACATCTATATCATTTTGAGTAACAGAATTTTAGAATAAGAGTTATCTTTCCATTTTTTCAAATCTATTTCTGTGTCTTTGGAGGTCTAAGCTTTTCCTCTTACAAGTTTCACAAATTTATTACATTTTTCACAAGTATTTAATTTTCTTTGTTGTTGCTGTAAGTAAGGTTTGTCATAATGTTATAGCCTCTGTTTATTATGTGTATATGAAGACTGATATCTGTATTTTATATCTATCACTTTTCTGAATTACTTTACAATTTGAGTTAGTTTTATCATCAACTGAAGTTTTTCCAGACAAAGTACCATCATATCATCTCCAAAGTGAGACAGTTTTACTTCTGGCTTACCCATTCTTTTGCCTCTAGTTGATTTCTGTAATTTAGTTGCATGGGTTAATATTTCTAACGCAGTGTTAAATAGCAATAGAAATAATGGATATAGTTGCCTTGTTCATGATTTTCATGGAAATGCCTCTTATGATTCTCCATAAAATAAGATACTGGCTTTAGGGCTAAGGTAGATACATTTCTGATAATATTCTTAATAAAATAAAAATTAACTGAATACTTTATTAGCATCATAAAATGCATACATCATGCCAAAAAAAAGCATCATCCTTAATGGTGAAAATTTAGAAGCACTCCTATCAAAGACTGAAAGACAAAGATACCAATATTATTAACATTTTTCTAAAATAAACCATTAGCAGATTTAATCCACTGAAGGAAAAATGAGATATTTATACTAGAAAGGTATAATCAGATGCTTGGAATATCCCAAAGAACAAAATAAAACTCTTATAAACAAGGAAGGATTTCAGTAAACTGCTAAGCACTATATGAACATTACTTGAAATGTGTATTTGGTCTTTACTAGGCCTGGCCTCATAACTGGGTACTACTTACGTAAGACTTGCTCTATTACATAGAATAATAGTCCAGAAATTTGTTTTCTTGCATATACTAGAAAGTAATCAAGTTTTGAAGACTAAGTCTTGCAACTTTCAAACAAGATAACTAATATATCATAATAATTTCCTAATTATCAGAGAAAACACAGATGTCAAAAATGTACATACTTTAAAATTAAACTTTGGTGTACACTGTTGTGTATGCATCATGCATATGTGTATCCCCATATGAACTGATGGGCAATTGTCCTCCACTAGTAAGAATAGCCTAACAGGTAAGTATTGATTGAAACCAGTATCAATAAAGCATTAAGATACAGCATACCATTTTCTGATGGCTGATAATTCCTCTAAAACAGAGTTTAGGGTAGTATATTTTGCCTGAATAGTTTTCAGGGATGGCAATAATTCTTTTTTTAGTAACTATTCAAATAATACTGGTCATACTTTGTGGAATTTTAAATTAGAACCCAGGACTTGGTGATTTTTTGGTTTACTGTTCCTTCTGTTATTTCAGAACTATTTCATCTTAACACATCATTTCTCCTTGGAAACAGAAACTGTAAATTAACAAATATAATGTATGTCATATAACAGCCTTAGCTTAGTGAGATATATAATAATGTACCTGCATTAAGCCTTAAATTTCCAATGTTACAGTTAAGTCCACAGTTTTCCATGCTTAATGTCTTCTCTGCACCAAATTTTGCTGTACAAGCTATATAGTGGTCACTGATTAATATTAATCTATGTTCTTAAAAGTTAGAAAAGTGACAACCTTTGGTAAAAAAGATGGTAATAATAATTTGGAGGAGCATGATGGAAGGCTCTTAATTGCTGATAATTCTTGTTCTGGTGATTTCCAGGTACGTTCACTTTGTGATGATTCACTTATTAACTTGAGATTTTTGTACACTTTTCTGTATATATGCTATATTTCAATCAAAATAGTTAATTTATAAAAATAAACAGAAAAACAAATCATACAAACAGACTTCTCATCTTCCCAGTAAAGCACTATTTCTTTGCAAGCATATTATACTGCACTCAGCATCTTTCTTGAAACAAAACAAAAACTTATCTTTAAACTCTAGAATCATTTAGCATGGTAAGATGTTCATACTGCTTGGATTCCTTGGAAGAGCAAGTTCACACCTTCTATTTCAAAGAGCACACTTCTATCTCAAGTCCACACTCCTATTCTATTTTTCCCACACTACACATGTGTACTTCAGAGTAGAGGGAGACTTCACTGTTCTATATGAGCTTCATGTGCATCTGTTTGTCTCTGCCTTTCTCATTCTCTTCTTCTTCCTCTCTCTTATTCACCCTATTAGTTGGACCTCTATAGTTGAATTTCTGTTCAGTTTACTATAAATATGATACCACTAAGATGCATAAACTATAGTATAAGAACAATTCTACCTTACAAAATTAAAACATCCCCATCAAGTGATACATGCAGACCAATCAACCCAAATGTTCAAATCCCTCTAACTAAACTCATCTTTCTCCCTCACTACCAAGATATATTATTATACCAAGTCTCTCTGCAGCAGCACAACTCTCCTAAACCAAAACATCAGAAACACCATCGACTTTCACTAAATCATCCCCATTCATAAGACGTAATGTTTCACCTCTGGGAAGTCTGTTTCTACCCTCTTTCTTTCCATTCCTATTGCTATAACCCTATTTGGTACCCCAAATACCCTGCTTGAATTATTGCAGAAACCTCCCACTTCTAACCCAAGCTATTACCCACTCCAATTAATCTTTCATATTGTCACCAGATTAATCTTTCTGAGGGATAACTTTGAACACGGCATACTTGTTTTAAAAATATTCAATGGCCTTTCCTACCTTCTGAATGAAGCTCAAATGAAAGTGACTCAGCCGTGTCTGACTCTGCAACCCCATGGAAATCTCCAGGCCAGAATATTGGAGTGGGTAGTCTATCCCTTTTCCAGCGGATCTTCGCAACCTGGGAATCAAACCAAGGTCTCCTGCATTGCAGGTGGATTCTTTACCAGCTGAGCTACCAGGAGCTACCAAGACTGGTTTTAAATCTCTATAGAGAACTTCTAAAAACAACCATTACATATGCTCCCTTTTCTGCCAGTATCAGAGTTATCTGAAAGAGGAAATGTACTGCACATAATAAAAAGCAAAACAAAAAAACAAGAGAAAAAAGGTCCAACTCAGTCCAATTACTGAACAAATAAATATGACTATCACTCAAGATGGAAGAAGCCAAAGAAAAATGAGAAGAAAAAAGAAATCCCAACCATAGTTGAAAAGTCTGGTTGTAAGCAAACTTGAATGTTATATTTTTGAATGTAAATCTAACTCTAGTTTGTAGGCTCCAAAGACTGAAAGGAACTGGAGGAAATATTACTTTTACCATTAAATTTGATTCTTAAATTTCTTAACAAAGCACACTGTCACCCTCCCTGTAAAAGAAAACACCAGAATATATGCTGTAGCATGGCAACTACCTCTGGTCATTTTTTTTTTAAATGAGGAACTTACAACATAAAACAAAAACTATATAAAAGACTGATGCTCTCTTATCAAGTAATTAATATTTTTTTTACACAAGAGCAGTATGAAAACACCTTCCCATAGTAAAAAGAAATATCCCCTTATAGTAATGATTTGGTGCTCACTCATTTGATGTTAGCAGTCACTATTTTATAGAATGTAATTACCATGAATAGTGAGAATCAACAGTATCTCTCAGGAGCATATTGCCACCTGAAAATTCATAATATGATTAACTTTAGGTATGCACAAAACATATCAGGTGACTGATTAAAAACTAAATAAATATAGAAAAGTCTAGAGCAGGGATGGCAACCAGATTTTATCTTGCATATCACCTCTGTGGAAAAACAATGAGTTCTGAATAAGGTGCCTTCGGAAGCTATGCTTTGGCTCACGGGGAATGGATACTATAATCAATTAGCAATACTGGTCACAGAAGTGAGAAATGAAAATAATGATACTTGCATCATGTATTTGCCACCCTTGTGCTACTGCACTTTAAATACTCTCAAAAAACAAACAACTACAAAATTACTTACTGCTTCAACAGAGTTACATTCTCGTCTTGTTTCTAAATAACGTAGGGCTCGTTTTTCTTCTTCTTTTAATTTAGCATCTGCCTGTCCAGAAGCAAAATAGCAATCATTTTAAGAACATCAAGAGAACAGCTCAAATGATCACATATACTAGGTTCTGACTTACATATTTCATATAATTCTGTACACCATTTTGTTGTAAATACGAGGGTGCCTGTGTTCTATAAAATCTCTCTGTTGAATCCAAGTATGCCTTCTCAAAATTGTCCCTATAAATTTGGAGCTTATCCTCTGGATTAGAACAAAGGTTAACTGAAAAACAGAAAATAAAATTTTACTCTAATTATGATTCAAATCAGTATTTTGAGTACAATAAATGAAAAACAAATATTGAGGAGTCATGTTCAAGGGACTGTGACAATGCCTGTAAGAACATAGTCATTTAAGACAAAATCCTTCTCTATAAAAAACTTGAAAAGGTAAGGACACAAAGGAGTAAAGTGACATATAGTACAGAAAACGTGAACTGTTTTATTTTTGAACCAGAGCGAGACTGATGAATAACTGGATGATCAAGAAACCATTCAAAGAAAAGATGGGATTTGAAATCAGTCTTTTGGAGCAAATTAGGACTTACATTGGTTAGTAAATACTCAGAAGTAGAACAATACAAGATCAAATCAAGATACAACAATGAGGTTGTCTGAATGGACTGTAAGGTTAATAGAAGATAAGGCAGAATGGCAAGCTGGGAATGGTTATGGAGAACCTCAACTCTCTGGCTAAGTAACCTAAATTTAGCATGGCATACCACTAAATGGATAATATCAATACAATAGTACTTAAAAATTAATCTTGTGAAAGTATATGGGTTAAATGATAGCAACAGTATCACTAGAAGAAGACTGTTTCAAATGTCTAGAAGTAGAAATCAAAGAAGTCTAAGCTGGTAACAACTGAAATAAAAAGGAAGAAATTTCAGGGACATGGCTAAAGAAAATCTAGACTTTATATCTAAAGAAATACAAGGGCAACACAGAAAGCAAGCCAAAGATAAACAAAGGTTCATTAATATAAAATCTTCTTACTGACAACTATTTTGTGTCAGACATTCTATGATCAGTAAAGATACAGTGTCAAGAACACAGTTAAAAATGCTGAAGTATTATGACAGGAGAGCACAAGTACTATGAAGCACCTAACCTAGTCTGGGAATTAGGAAAGACCTCCATGAGGAAACAGAGGATTTGACTGAATGAATAAGAAAAGTTCTGGAAAGGAATGTACACACATGAAATTAACTGATGCCTTAAAAATATAAGTTAAAAAAAAGATTACCTTTTATAAGCTAGAGTTTCAAGACTATGTTTCTCTAATTTACATAGCTAAAAAGATTTACGAGCTGAGTGAAATGGAGAAAATAAATATTAACTACATGAACATGAATTTTTCCAGGTTTCATTGAAGCAGAATATCTTTTCTGTACTCTGTAAGCATAGGGCACTAAAAGCAGATGTCACTATATGCTAACAAACATAACTGTGATAGTACTATTCTATAATTATCTTAGAATTTCCATGAAAAGATATTTGATCATAAAGTTCAGAACATACCATAGGATTCTCTTACTCCAATGACAAGCTGAGAATCAAAAGCTTCTCCTAATCTTTCAGCGTGGACCAGCTTCATTGCACTATCTTGAAGTCTGTTTTTTATATTTGAAAAGATTGATTCATTCCATGTATCAAGCATGAGCTAGGAAGAAAAGAACAAAATAGGTAATCATTTCAATTATTAATATACCAAGTACCATATATACACACAAAAATTTTAATTACAAATGCTAAAAAAGGAAAGCAAACTTAGTCCTACATTCACTTGAATACTATAGGAAACCAATATATTTAAATTTGGTAAATATCATCTGGTAAACAACAGCAAAGAACAAGTGTTTGTTAGAGTCAAACACAACTGGATTTGAATTCCAGCTTACTTATATATCTGCTTTCTCAACTGGAAAATAGTGAAAATAACAGTATAAATTTCAAGTGGTTGTTGCAAAATTAAACATGGTAATACATGGAAAATGCTGCTTTCTTTATACAGTTCGAAGGTTGAATTTCAGAAATAATGATATGTGTTTGGGACGTTCATATGCATATCTGTATAAATATATGATAAATGGGAAAAGGATAAATTGAAAATATGTTTGATAATAAATCTCAAAAGAATATACAAATTCACCTTATAAATTTTCTATTTATGGCATGAGCACATACATACTCATGAATATGCTGTCAGCATTAGTACAAACTTCAAGGCTGGGAAAAGGCAACAAAGTATAGACCCCTATTTAAATGCCTATGTTGGTTGCTATAACCACTGAGTTGTTCAAAGTTCAAATGGAATTTTTTATTTTTAAAATATGTGGTTCCACTTGATTCTCACGAGTAGAAATACATATGTATTAAATACATACGAAAAACAAGGACAGCAAAGTTAGGTTCAACTGACAGAAGAACTGAAAGGGAAATCTGGGACTCTTCAATTTCAGAGCTGAGTTCTTTCTATTAATTCATGAGTTGTCACTGGGCACAGAGTTTTTACAGCAGTTTAGCCACAATTAAACACAAAAATTCCAGAAGGTAACATATTAATGGAAGGATTTTTTGAACAGAAAAAAGTAATGTAATTTATAAAAAAGTAAAAGTATAAAAAAGAAAGAAATACAATTCTGAAGATAAAACTAGGAAAAGGAGAACGTGAAAAGGAAAAGCAAAGGAGGTAATGTCGGAACACATATCTACAACTTAAGACCACATAAAAGAAGAGAGAACTAAAACTAAAAGTGGATGAAAGAAAAGCAACATTATTCAATAAAACACAGCAAAAGCTGAATAAGAGTTCATTTATATGTGAAGTGGAAAAACCCATTTCAGTGCAAATTTATTTTGAAGTCTTCAACTCACCCTATTGCTGAAGAATATTAGGGAAAACTGAGGAACTGACTTACCTTTCGAACAATACTGTCTTCTACATTTGATTTTTTATTGCTGCCCTGTTTACCCATTAAAGTAATCTCTAGTTGACAGAAAGGCTTCGGTAAAATATCACATTGTGTAAAGAATTTTCGCCATTCAACAATATAAGCTTTTAGCAAAGCTGTATCATCTTGATGGCTCAGTACTCGCTGAAAAAAAAGAATCATATCAGTTTTAAATAAATGCAAGTGCTTAAAGAAAAATAAAACATATTCATGTCATAAATTTAAGTTATTATATACTCTATACCTAAAAGAAATTAAAATGTATGTATATACACCAGAAAAAAAAACATGTTCATGTAGATATAGTGTATATAGATATAGTGAACATACAGTAATGTTCATTACTATAATGAACATTTCACAATATATACATATGTTGAATCACTACATTGTATACCTGAAACTAATAAAATGTTATGTGTCAATTATATTTTAATTTAAAAAAATCCTATATCCTTTAGCTATTACCTTCCTACCCTCTTCCTTTCTTGGTTGCACCCTCTTCACCTAGCCCTAAGTAATCTAATCACTAATTTATTTTCTGTGTCTATATATTTGCCTGTTCTGGGCTTTCATATGGATGAAACTACATAATATGTAGACTTTTATGACTGACTTCTTTTACACACCACAGTGTTTTCAGGGCTCATCCAAGTAGTATTATAGGTCAGTACTTTATTCCTAAATACTATTCCATTTTATGGACATAACATATTTTATTTCTCTACTTGTTCACTGGTGAAGATGTGCATCACTTCCAACTTTTGGTTATCATGTACAATGCTACTATAAATATCTGTCTACCAAAATAAGAAAATGTTCACAAAAAACTTGTCCACACTTACCAAAAAAGAGACCGGATTCAAATAACTCAATTCAGAGATGAAGGAGGAGACACTACACCGGATACCACAGATATAAGAAGGATCATAAGAGACTACAATGAGCTACTGAACGCCAACAGATTGACAACCTACTAGAGATGGATGAATTCCTAGAAGCATACAACCTACCAAAGCTTTTTTGTGAAGAAAAAGCAATCTAAACAGACAGATTACTGGTCAGTTATTAATACTTCACTCACAATTTAAAAATTGCCAACAGGGGAGATTGGTTCAAGATGGTAGAGCAGAAGGACATGTGCTCATCTCCTCCCAAGAGCACTGAAATCACAACTAACTGCTGAACAACCATCCAGAGTAGGATGCTGGAACCCACCAATAAAAGACACAAGAGACAAAGGAAGAGCTGCAATGAGGTGGCAGGAGGGACACAATCCCAATAAAACCAAATCCCATACCTAAGAGGTGGGCAGCCCACAAACTGGATAACAATAATACCAAGAGAGTTTTCCCACTATTGTAAAGGTTCTAAGCCCCACACCAAGCTTCCCAGCCTGGAGATTCTGGCAAAGGGACAAGGAATTCCCAGGGAAACTGAAGGCCAGTGGGATTTGATTACAGAACTTCCACAGGACTGTGGAAAACAGACTTTGCACTCCTGGAGGGCATACACAAAATCTCGTGTGCATAAAGAACCACAAGAAAGGAGTAGTGATCCCACAGGAGACTGAACCAACTCACCTGCTACTGTTGGAGGGTCTCCTGCAGAGGTGTGAGGTGGCAGCGGCCCACCATGGCACTGACAGCAGCAATTCCAGGAAGTGCCACTGACACTGGAGGACGCCCTCTGCCCTACCATAGAGCCTGTAGACTCCAGGGGGGGGGTTGCTTCAGGCTGAACAACTAACAAGGAGGGAGCACAGCCCACCCATTAGCAGAAGATGGGACTCAAGTTTTACTGATCATTGTGCTGCCCACCAGAGCAAGACCCAGTTTTTCCCAATGACAGTCCCTCCCATGAGGAAGCTTGCACAAGCCTCTTAGACAGCCTCATCCACCAGAGGGCAGACTGAAGAAGCAAGAAGAACTACAATTTTGCAGCCTCCAGAATAAGAACAACAATCACAAAATGTTAAATAAAATGAAAAGGCAGAGGATTACATCCAAGATGAAGAAACAAGATAAAACCCTAGAAAAGCAACTAAATGACATGGAGATAAGCATGTCATTTTTTTTTCCAAAAAAAAAAATTCAGAATAATGACAGTGAAGATGATCCAGGATCTTGGAAAAAGAATGGAGAGGATGCAAGAAGTGTTTACCAAAGACCTAGAAGAACTAAAGTAAGAACCAACAGAGATAGACAACACACTAGAAATAATAACAAAATAATTCTGCTAAGAGAATGGATAAGTGACCTGGAAGACTGAATGGCTGAAATCACTGCTGCAAAAAAAAATATAAAAAGAAGAACAACAAAAAGAAAGGACAGCCTAAAAGACCTCTGGGCCAACCTTAAACACACCAACATTTGTATTATAGGGGTCTCAGAAGAAGAGAGAAAGGACTCAGGAAAGTATTTGAAGAGATAACAGATAAAAAACTTCCCTAACATGGGAAAAGAAATAGTCAACGAAGTCTAGGAAGCACAGAGTCCCAGACAGGATCAATCCAAGGATGAAGACACTGAAACACATAGCAATCAAACTGCCAAAAATTAAAGACAAACATAAAATATTAAAAGAGGCAAGGGAAAAATGACACACACAAAGACATACAAAGGAACTCCCATATGATTATCAGCTGATTTCTCAACAGAAACTCTGCAAGTCAGAAGGGAGTGACACAGTATATTTAAAGTGATGGAAGGAAAGAATCTATAACCAAGAAAACTCTATCCAGCAAGGATCTTGCTTAGATTTGATGGAAAAATCCAAAGCTTTAGAGACAAGCAAAGTTAAGAGAATTCAGCACCACAAAACCAGCTTTATAACAAATGCGAAAGGAACTTCTCTAGGAAGGAAACACAAGAGAAAGAAAAAACATACAAAAATAAGCCCAAAACAATTAAGAAAGTGGTGCCACCAAGGAAGCCCAATAGGATCATACATATTCACAATTACGTTAAATGTAAATGTATTAAATGCATAAGCAAAAGACATAGACTGGCTGGGTGAACAGAAAAAGAAGACCCATATCTACAAGACACCTACTTCAGATCTAGGGATACTAATAGACTGAAAGGAAACAAATGGGAGAAGGTAGTTCATACAAATGGAAATCAAAAGAAAGCCACAGTAGCAATATTCCTATCAGACAAAACAGACTTTAAAATACAGGCTGTTATAAGAGACAAAGTAGGACAGTACATAATGATCAAAGGATCAATCCAAGGAGATGATATAACAGTTATAAGTAAATATGCACCCAATACAGAGGCACTCAACATATAAGGCAAATACTAATAACCATAAAGGAAGAAACTGACAGCAACACAATAATAGTGGGGGCTTAAACATCCCACTTTCATCAATGCACAGATCATCTACAGAAAATTTATAAGGAAACACAGGCCTTAAATGACACATTAGACCTGACAGACTTCAGTGATATTTACGGAGCATTCCACCAAAAAGCAGCAGACTATACATTCTTCCCAGTGCACACAGAACATCCTCCAGAACTCATCACATACTGGGCCACAAGGTGAATCTTGGTAAATTTAAGAAAACTGAAATCATATCCAGTATCTATCCTGATCATAACACTGAGACTAGAAATAAACAAGGGGAAAAAAACTGTAAAAGAAGCAAACATGTGCCAGCTAAACAACATGTTACTAAACAACCAATTGATCACTGGAGAAATCAAGGAGAAAATTAAAAAATACCTAGGGTCAGTAATAATGAAAGCACAATGGTCCAAAACCTATGAGATGAAGCAAAAGCAGTTCTAAGAAAGAAGTTTACAACAATACAATCAAGAAACAAGAACAATCTCAAAAAGAACCTAAGCTTAAACCTAAAGAAACTAGAGAAAGAAGGACAAACAAAACCTAAAGTTAGTAGAAGGAACAAATTATAAAGATCTGGGCAGAAATAAATGAAACAGAGACAAAACAATCACAAAGAAGTTACAATTGACTCCAAAGAAATACCAAGGATCATATGAGACTAATATGAGCAACTGTATGCTAATAAAATGGACAACCTGGAAGAAATGGACAAATTCTTAGAAAGGTACAGTATCCCTAGACTGAACCGGGAAGAAACAGAAAATATGAACAGACCAATCACAAGCACTGAAGTTGCAACTGTGACTATCATTTAGAGAAGATTAACATTTAGTGAAGAGTTCACATCTATGCTTCCGAAACTGTTCCAAAAAACTACTGAGGAAGGAAAACTTCCAAACTCGTTCTATGAGGTCCCCATTGCCCTGATACAAAATCAGACAAAGATACCACACACAAAAAAGAAAATTTCAGGCCAATATCACTGATGAACACAGATTCAAAAACCCTCAACAAAGCACTAGCAATTCGCATCCAACAATACATTAAAAAGGTCATTCACCATGATCAAGAGGAATTCATCCCAGGGATACAAGGATTTTTCAATATCCACACATCAATCCATATGACACATCACATCATCAAACTGAAGAATAAAAACAGTATGATCATCTCAATAGATGCAGAAAATTTTTCACAAAATTAAGAACCCATTTATGATAAAAACTCTCCAGAGAGTGGGCACAGAGGGAACGTATCTGGACAGACTAAAGGCCATATACGACAAACCTGTAAGTAACATCATATTCAATAGTGAAAAGCTGAAAGTATTTCCTCTAAGATGAGGAAAAAGACAAGGATGTCCACTCCCACCTTTATTCAACATAGTTTTCAAAATCCTTGCTACAGCAATCAGAGAAGAAAAGAAAGTAAAGGGAATATAAATTGGAAAATAAGAAGTTAAATGTCACTGTTTGCAGATGATGTAATACTATACACAAAAAATCCTAAAGATGCCAACAAAAAACTACTAGCGCTCATCACTGAGTTTAGTAAAGGTGCAGGTTACAAAACTAATACACAGTGATCTGTTGCATTTCTATACACTAACAATGAAAGACTAGAAAGAGAAATTCAAGAAACAATTACATTTACCATCAACATCAAAAAGAATAAAATACCTACAAATAAACCTACCTAAAGGGACAAAAGACTTGTACCCCCAAAACTGCAAGACACTGTTGAAAGAAAAAGACAAACGATGGAAAGTCATACCATGTTCATGTGCTGGAAGAAATCAATAGTGTCAAAATAACTATACTGTCTAAAGCAGTCTACAGATCCAATGCAATCTCTATCAAATTACCAATGATAGTTTTCATAGAACTAGAACAAAAAAAATCTTAAAATCTATACAAAGACACACAAGATACCGAACAGCCAAGCAACCATGGGAAAGAAAAACAGAGCTAGAGGAAATCAGACTTCCTAACTTCAGACTATACTACAAGCTACAGTCATAAAAACAGTATGGTACTGGCACAAAAAATAGAAATATAAATCAATGAAACAGCATAGAAAACCCAGAAATAAATCCATGCAGTTATGGTCAATTAATCTATGGCAAAGGAGGCAAGACTACACAATGCTGGAAAGACACAGTTCAACAAATGGTGCCAGGAAAACTGGACAGCTACATGTGGGAAAAAGAAAAAGGACTAGAGACCTAAATTTGAGACCGGACACTATAAAACTCCTAGAAAAAACAGGCAGAACACTCTGACATAAATGGCAGCAATATCTTTTTTGATCCATCTCACAGAATAATGGAAATAAAAGCAAAAATAAACAAACAGGATGTACTTAAATCAAAAGGGTTTGCACAGCAAAGAAAACCATAGAAAAACAAAGAGAGCCCACAAATTGGAAGAAAATATTTGCAAATGATGTGGGAAACAAGGGATCAGTCTCCAGAATTTACAAATAGTTCATGACGCTTAACAACATCAAAACAAACAACCCAATCAAATATTGGGCAGAAAAGTTAAACAGGCATTTCTCCAAAGAAGACATACAGATAGCCAAGAGAACATAAAAAGATGTCCAACATCGCTAATTGTGAAAAATGCAAACCAGAACTACAATGAAATATCACTTCACACCAGTCAAAATGGCTATCATCAAAAAATCCATAAAACATAAATGCTGGAGAGGGTGTGGAGAGATGATAACCCTCCTACAGTGTTGGTGGGAACGTAAACAGGTAGTTACACTATAGAGACCAGTATGGAGGTTCTTTAAAAAGAATAAAAATAAAGCTACCATATGACCCTGCAGTCCCATTCCTGAGCATTTATCTGGAGAAAAACATGACCCAAAAATATACATGCACCTATGTTCACTGTAGCACTGTTTACAATGGCCAAGACATGGAACCAACCTACATGCCAGTCAACAGAGGAAGGGATAAAGAAGATGTGGACATATATATAATGGAATATTACTCAGCCATTAGAAAGAGTGAAATAATGCCATTTATAGCAACATGAATGGACCGAGAGATTGTCATACTGAGTGAAGGAAGCCAGAGAAGGAGAAATATCACAGCACATCCTTTCTATATAGACTCTAAAAAGAAATGATACGAATGAACTGACTTACAAAACAGAAAGACCCATAGACTTAAAAGAACAAACTTATAGTTACCTGTACACACTGGTATATTTAAATGGATAACCAAAAAATACCTACTATATAACACATGGAACTTTGTTCAATATTAAGTGGCAGTCTGGATGGGGGGGGGGGAGTTTGGAGAAGAACAGGTACATGCATATATATGGCTGAGTCCCTTTGCTGTTCACCTGAAACTACCACAACACTGTTAATCAGCTATATTCCAACACAAAATTAAAAGTTTAAAAAAATGATCTTGAGAAAAAACTGGTTAGCTCTTTGGAAAAAGAATGAAGTTAGATCCTTACTCCAAAGTATAATTCAAAATAAATTCCAAATAAACTAAGCATCCAAAATAAAAAGAACTGGCTAACCAGTTTCTGAATGGAGAAATCTATTACAAACAAAACAAGAAAGGTGGAAGATACTATTAAAAAGATTAATAAAGATTTAGAATCTAAATGTTAAAAAAATAAAAGAAATGATACAAATAAACTTACTTACAAAACAGAAACAGACTCACAGACTTAGAGAACAAACTTCAAATTGCAAGAGGGCAGGGGAAGCATGTGGGGAAGGGATAAGTAGGTAATTTGAGATTGACATAGACACACTTTTATATTTAAAATGATATGGCTTTCTGTGCTGGTATCGATCTCGCAAACATGGTGAATGTTCCAAAAACCCGCTGGACTTTCTGTAAGAAGTGTGGGAAGCACCGGCCCCACAAAGTGACACAGTACAAGAAGGGCAAGGATTCTCTCCTATGCCCAGGGAAAGCGGCCTTATGACAGGAAGCAGAGTATCTATGGTGGGCAGACTAAGCCGATTTTCCAGAAAAAGGCTAAAACTACAAAGAAGATTGTACTAAGGCTTGAATGTGTTGAGCCCAACTGCAGATAGAAGAGAATGCTGGCTATTAAGAGATGCAAGCATTTTGAGCTGGGAGGTGATAAGAGAAAGGGCCAAGTGATCCAGTTTTGAGCTTCATATTTTGTTTTATTATGAAGACAATAAAAATTTGAGATCATTTACTTCATTTAGTTTCAGTTGGTTTTTTTGGAAGGGAAATAAAAATGCCATCAATAAAATCCTCCTTGGGAAATTTATGCTTAAAACAATGATATGGATGTATGGTAGAAACCCATATATTATAAAGCAATTATCCTTCAATTAAAAATAAACACATTTTAAAAAATAATAAAATGGATAAACAACAAGGGCTTACTAAAAAGCATTGTATAATTCTCAATGTTATGTGGCAGCCTGGATGGGAGGGGACTCTGCAGAAGACAGACGTATATACATGTTTATATATGGCTGAGTCCCTCTGCTGTTTCCCTGAAACTATCAAAACAGTGTTAACTGGCTATATCCCAATACAAAATAAAAAGTTTAAAAAAAAAAAAAAAACTCACAAACACACACAGATCCAACTGGAAAAGGAAACTTAGTTTTCATTCTAATCCACCAATTACAAATGCATTCTGTAGAAAAAATATTCCCAACAAATAAAGTCCAGGATCAGATGGTTTCACTGTTGAATTTATCAAACATTTAAAGAAGAACTAATACTAATCTTTCTCAAACTCTTTCAAAAATAGAATAGGAGGGAACACTTCCAAACTCATTTATTAGGTTAGCATTACCCTAATGCCAAAATCAGACAAGGATGCCAAAAGAAAATTACAAGTCAGAATTGCTGATGAATGTTGATATAAGGAATTCTGGAAAAAAAAATCAGCAAGCTAAATTCCACAGCATCATACACCATGACCAAGTAGGATTTTATTTCAGGCATTCAAGAATGGGTCCACACTTACAAATTAATGAATGTGATACACCACATTAACAAAATGAATTAAAACCATTATCATCTCAATGGATGCAGAAAAAAGTATGTGACAAAACTCAACACATATTTATGATTAAAAATTTTCAACAAAGTGGGTATAGAGGGAATGTACTTCAACTTAATGAAGACTATACAGGACAAGCCCACAGCTAACATATTCAATGGTGAAAAGTTGAAAGCTGTTCTTCTAATATCAGAAATAAGACAAGGATGCCTACTCTTACCTTTCCTATCCAACACTACTGGAAGTCTTATCCAGAGCAATTAGTTAGGAAAAAGAAATAAAAGGCACCCTAATTAGAAAGAAAGAAGTAAAATTGTCATTACTTGCAGATGACATGATACTATATATAGAAAACACTAGAGACTCCATTAAAAAGTAATAAATTCAGTAAAGTTGCAGGATAGAAAAATCAATATATAAAAATCTCCAGAGTTTTTATACACTATTAACAAACTATCAAAAAGATATTAGGGGGGAAATATCTCAGTTAAAATCTCATCTAAAAGAACAAAATATCTAAGAATATTAATAAATTTAAGAGGTAAAAGACCTCCACTGGAACACTGATAAAAGAATCTAAGACACAAATAAATGAAAAGATATTCTGCTTACAGATTGTTAAAATTCTATCGTTAAAATGTCCACACTACTCAAAATAGTATAGGTTTGGTATAATACCTATCAGAATTATAATGACATTTTTCACAGAAATAGAACCAAGAATACTAAAATTTGTATGGAGCTATTAAAGACCCTGAATAGCCAAAGTAGTCCTGAGAAATAACAAAGCTGGAGGCATCATGCTTCCTGACTGCAAATTATTTTACCAAGCTAGTAATTAAAACAGAATGGTACTGGCATAAAAGGGTCTTCCCTGGTGGCTCAGCAATAAAAAAATTCCCTTGTCAATCCACAGTGTTAAAAGAGTTGAAGAGTTGAACAAGACTTAGCGACTAAACAACAACAACAAATGGAACAAAGTGAATACATTGTTCAACTTTTTGGTGAAAATGAAAAATATGCCTCTTATTTTTACTTAAAAACCAAAGGAACCTTTTGGCCAATTCAATACAGCATGGTGACTATAGTTAGTAACAGAGTAGCACACATTTGAACGCTGCTAAGAAAAATAAATCTTAAAAGTTCTCATCATAAGAAAAAAAATTTTATAACTATGTGTGGTGATGGATAGGAAGTAGACTTACTGTGGTGATCATTTTGCAATACGTATATAACATTTTACAAACTATACAAATATCAAATAACTATGTTGTATACTTGAAACTAGTATAATGTTATATGTCAATTATACCTAAAACAGAACTTGTGCACAAATGTTCACAGCACCATTATTCAAAACTGACAAAAAGTAGTAACACTCCAATGTCTATCAATGACAAACAGGTAAACAAAATACAGCATAGTCATACAGCAAAACAGGTGTTTCCTGGTGCCTCAGTTGTTAAAGAATCTGCCTGTAATGTGGGAGACCTGGGTGCAATCCCTGGGTCAGGAAGATCCCCTGGAGAAGGAAATGGCAACCCACACCAGCATTCTTGCTTGGACAATTCCATGGACAGAGGAACCTGGTGGGCTACGGTCCATGGGATCACAGAGTCGGACACAACTGAGTGACTAACACTTTCACTTTCACACAATGGAGTATTACTCACCCATAAGAAGGAATGAAATAGTGCTAAATGGTACAACATAGATGAGACCTGAAAAACATTACTCCAAGTGAAAGATGCTAGTCATAAAAGGCCACATATTATAGGATTCCATTGATAGGAAATGTCTAGAATAAATAAATCCACAGGAACAGAAAGTAGATTATTGTCTGCCAAAGGGAAGGGGGAGTTTTGGGGAGAGTAACTGCTAATAGGTAGAGTTTCTATTAATATCTGGGCTGATGTATGTGTCAGTCACTCAGTCCTGCCAAACTCTTTGTGACCCTATGGACTGTAGCCCACCAGGCTCTTCTGTCCATGGAATTCTCCAGGCAAGAATACTGGAGAGGGTTGCCATTTCCTTCTCCAGTCCGGGCTGATAAAAATATTCTAAAATTAGGTGATAGTTATATAACTTAATGAATATACTAAAACACACAAAATTATACAAGTTTTAAAAGGAATTTTCTGGTATGCAAATTTACCTCAATTTTTTTGAAAGATCTTAATCTATTTCTCCACCACTGGACTTTAGCAGGTCCTGTGATTAACTATGACCAACAGAATGCTGCAGATGTAACTCTGCCACTTCTGAGCCAAGATCTCAAGAGGTTTGCAAGACTCCAGTATCACCTCAAAGACTGGTTTCCTTGAGAACGAGAAGCCACATGAGGGGGAAAAAGCCCCAGAAGGAAGCCAGTACAGTGCTGAACACCAAAAATATGAAAAAAGTTCTCTTAGACCATCCAACCCCTGCAGAGCCACCACCTTACTGCTGCCACATTAATAAGCTCAGGCAAAATCAGGTGAGCCTAGCCCAAAATGCTAAGCCACAGAATTATGAACAATTAGAAGAGTTGTATTAATCTTTTAAAAAGAAAAAATTCAATATCCTAATAACTTTCTAAGCACTGCACATTTATTTTTACTTCCCTTTTTTGTCATTTAAAATAATGCTATAATAAACATTTTAATGCTCACTGCCTGTCCCATTTGGGAGATCTGGTCCTTCCTAACAAGATAAGCTCAATTAGTCTAGTAATTGAGTTTACTAAACTCACAAAGCTAGATCTTCTTAAAAGTTTTTTAAATGTTTTAAAATTATATACTTGTGTCTGGTGCTGCTGGTCCTGAAATTTAACTGCTCTGAATTACTGGCGCTAAATCCTAGCTTCAAGTTCTTGCTAAGGCCTACATTTCAAACTTTTTCAGATCAAGTGAAACACTGAATATATTTTGTTTCCTAATATGAAATATATTTCCAAATATTTCTAAGATGATTCTGAGTCCATTTTCAGAAACTAAAGAATAATACTTTATTGATTTGAAATAAACATAATTTATCTTCATCAAAAGTCATAAACAGATAAGCTAATATGCTTTCCAATGCAAGCAGAAACCATTTCTGAAACAGTTCTAGAAAAATGTATGTTTCGATTAAATTGTGATATTGAAGCATTTAATTTTTCTAAGCAAACCTGAGATGATTTATTTTCATTAAAAGATAATTTTCTTATAATTTTATGATTTTCTTATAAAACTCTAATTTTTAAAATATCACTGCTCAACATGCAGAATTAATGGTATCAACAATAAGACATTTCATTTTGTAAGTAATATCCAATGTGACATCATCCTTATTTCATCAAAATTAAATATATATCAACCATGTATTCAATTTCAGTATCTTCCTTCAAGTCATATATTCATTTTTAATTTCCAACTCCTAACATATTAATATTCAACAAAATTTCTAACAGACTTTTACTAATGCTGTACACGATAATGATGCAAAAATTCAAATAAAGAATAAGAAATTCTAGCTCTATTTTTGAAACTTCATTTTACAGAAAGGCAAATAACCTTATGTTCTTAGGCACTTCTTCAAAGTGAATAAACAATGCATCAGTGATGCTAGAGTTGATCTAAAATAACACTTTACCTCTGCATTAATTTTTCCCAAAAGACAAAAGTGTCAGTAAAGACAAAACAAACAAATACCTAATACCTAAATGAGCTCTGCCTTCATTTTAATATTAAACATTTATACATAGTATCAACCCAAGAGTACTGAATTTCAGCTCAGCTGCAGCAATGCAAAGGACAGTCCAAGAATTATACAGTCATATAATTATTTAGAATTGAAAAAAACTACTGTCAGCCTGAAAAAAGATATTAACTGTGAGTAAAAAAAAAAAAGATTTATGTGGACTGATGTGCGGCCAAAAATAATCGTGGGGGGAATTCTAAAGAATGTATAAGAATGAAATTCTTTATAGCATCTTTTAATTGAGGTAATTAAATATTCATTTCAAGGAAATGCCACTGTGGGAGGAGAAAACAATAAATGACTATCATTTCATTAAAAAATTTAACTAGCAAGTGTGTCAAGAGTTTATGTGATATTTTAAAATTACTTCAAGATGATACTGAGTAAAGTATTAAACAATATATAGACGCAAAACTTACTGCCTGTGCTTGCTTAATAAACTCAAGAATATCTTCTTTTAAAGCCTGATGAATTTTTGCTGGGCCTTTATCATCCCAGAGACAGACTGCATGTACATCCCTGTAAAAAATAAAGCAGGTAAACAAACATTAACACTGGAACAAGAACAAACACAAAACTGTTTTGTTTCAATATGGTTTCCATGGACCATGCTAAGGGTGCCTGAATCCATTCACATGAACCAAGCATTCTTTGTAAGCTTTCTCATACACGTACCCTTGCTTCTATTTTTATTTTCTTTGTTACTGTTATCCTTAAATCTCTGCCACTTTATTAATTAAATTTATAAATTACAAAACCATCTCCCAATCAGACTTCCAAAGTTAAATACTACCAAAATTTTCTTGTACAAAGACAAGTATAAATCCTTTAATATATAACACAAAATATATATACACATATAAACTATCTGTTTTTAGAAACTTCGTAATTTAAATACTATTACAACAAAACGCCAAATTTCTCCCAAATATTCATCACATTTACACATCAATTATTACTCTGCCTCCTTTATTTAGAATACACATATACTCACTGCTGATTCACATTACTGTACAGTAGAAACTAACACAACACTGTGAAGCAAGTATAGTCCACTTAAGAGATAAATCTAACAAAAATTAAGAAAAAAGAAAAGAGTGACTATTTCAACTTTCTAATACAATAAAATATAAAATTTAACTTAAAAAAAAAAAACTATCATCAATTCAAATAAAAAGAACAGAGGGCTTCTCTGGCAGCTTGGTGGTACAGAATCTGCCTGTGTCCAATCACTGGGTCAGGAAGATCCCCTGGAGAAGGAAATGGCAACCCACTTCAGCACTTTTGCCTGGGAAATCCCATGGACACAGGAGCCTGATGGGCTACAGGCTGTGCGGTCGCAAAAGAGTCAAACATATCTAAGCAACTAAACAACAACAAAGTAAACAGAAAGCTCTTTTAAACTCTAAAGCTGACATATTTTACCCAAAAGAAACATAGAAACATATTTAACATTAACACATGTTCACAGAATGAGTTTTTTAATTACTACATAGTAGAGCAGGGAAACATAACAAAAGCTAGAGTCTTATACTGGGTGCGTATGCGCGCGCTCACACACAAGCACTTAGTCGAGTCTGACTCTCTGCAACCCCATGGACTGCGGCCCCACAGTCTCCTGAGGCATTTTCTAGGCAAAAACACTGGAGCAAGTTGCCATTTCCTTCTTCAGGGGATCTTACCCACCCAGGGACTGAACCCCACCCAGTCTCTTGGGTCTCCTGCATTGGCAGGCAGGTTTTTTTACCAGCTGAGCCACCAGGGAATAGTCTTATACTGGGGATTCTCTTACTCAAAAATGTTCCCCAGTACTTTATAGAGCCCTATATACATTTTAAAATCTACACTCTGATAAAAAAAAAATGCAGGAAAAAAATTATCTCTAGAATTCTAACATATAATAATGGCCAAATAGTTTGTTTTATATTCAGATTCTTAGGGGCATAATCATAACCCAAAGTTTTGTCTCTATATTAATTTGAATTTGTTTTCATCATTTGTTAAATTCAGCTTAATAGTGGCATCTGGTCCAGAGTAGATGTAGTTAAGCACACAAATATTTGTTAAATAACAACATAATAGGTAACAACCAACTGCTTGTGCTGTGCTAAATCGCTTCAATCACGTATGACTCTTTGTGATCCTATGGACTGTAGCCGGTTAGGCTCCTCTTCCATGGAACTCTCCAGGCGACAACACTGCAGTGGGTTGCCATGCCCTCCTCCAGGCGATCTTCCCAACCCAAGGATTGAACCGACATCTCTTATATCTCCTTCATTGGCAGACAGGTTCTTTACCACTAGCACCACCGGGAAGCCTCATCCAACTGCTTGTGTGTCAGCTGCTCAGCTGTGTCAGATTCTTTGCAACCCCATGGACTGGGGCCTGCCAGGCTCCTCTTTCCATGGGACTTCCAGGCAAGAATACTTGAGTGGGTTGCCATTCCCTTTTCCAGGGGATCTTCCCGATCGAACACAGGTCTCCTTCATTACAGGCAGATTCTTCACCCTCTGAACCAGGGGAAAGCCCTCCAACTGCTTACTATATGCTAAATACTATTCTAAGCTGTTTTAACTCAACCTTCACAGCAACTTTGATATAGTACAATTTTATTGCTATCTTAGAGATGGGGAAACTGAGGCAAAGAAAGGTTATGTAACATTCCCAAGATTACACAGCTAGTATACAATAAACACAGGCAACTGGACTCCAGAGCCCACATCAAACTATTTCTCTTAATTTACTCTTGCTCCTCTCCAATCCATCCAACAGTAGCTAAAATGATCTTCATAAAATTCAAATTATATTTTATTGCCTCTATATTTGTGGCTTTCCAGAAGGCGCCAGAGGTAAAGACCTGCCTGCCAATGCAGGAGACTTAAGAGACTCAGGATTCAATCCCTGGGCCAGGAAGATCCCCTGGAGGAGGAAATGGAAACTCACTCCAGTATTCTTGCCTGGAAAATTCCATGGACAGAGGAGCCTGTCAAGCTACGGTCCATGGGGTTACAAAGAGTCAGACACACTTAAGTGGCTTAGCACGCATGCCCACCTCTATATTTAAAATCTTCCAATGGTTTCCTATTGTTCTTTTGAATAAAGTACAAAATAGTTAACTGACCTCTGTAATACCTCTGCAATCTCACCTCATGGTTAAAGAAGTCTAGAGTTTCAAAGAAAAAACTGATACAAAATTAGATTGACTATATTTCAATAAGTTTACAACTACAAGATGGTTTAGAAACTCAAGGCAAAGGAAAGGGTGGAAATGAGAGGTAAAGAGAAAAAGGACAGACTTCCTGGAAGAGTTGATTTCTAAGTTTATCTCAAAGAACAAGTGGGATTTTGCCAGACAAACATGTAAGAGGGTAAAGGAAGGCTATTTTACGAAAAAGTCACAATGTGAGTAAAGAACTGTAGATCACTAGGGTGTACACAGTGAACTATTAACCACTCAGTGTGCCTGTCAAGTGTGAAGCAAGAAACTGGGCAAACTCTTTTTTTATTCTATCAGTCTTATTGTATCTACCACCTAAGTGTCTCTGCAATTTGGACATTTCCATCCATCACCATTACTACAATCAAAACTACCATCTTCTCTTACTTTACTGTAACACAAACTTGTATGTATTAACTGCCAAGGACTTAACACACAGTGACCTATGTAACAGTTTAGGTCTTCTGAGAAACAGCCGGGATCAGACATGGCAAGAGACTTATTGAGGTTAATGCCTGTGAGGGCTTCCCAGGTGGCTTAGTGGTAAAGAATCCGCCTACCAATACAGGAGACACAGATTTGATCCCTGGCTTGGGAGGATCGCCTGGAGAAAGAAATCGCAATTCACTCCAGTGTGCTTGCCTGGACACTACCATGGACAGAAGTGGCTACAGTTCATGGGGTCACAAAGAGTAGGACACGACTGAGTGACCGAGCACACGTGCAGTGTTTGTGAGGGACAATGGGAAGTGAGTTACATGAAGCTGGGCAAGAGACAAGCCCACAATGCCAGTCTTTTCCCTGTGGGAAAGAGTAGAAAGAAAGAAAGTTGAGTAGCAAGAGTCTTAAGACTACAGTTTCAAGAAAATTTTGTAAAGAAAGTTTGAAAAGTTTTGGAACACATGTCACCCATCAGCTGAGTCCCTTAGCTCTCTAAAATAGGACTACCTTAGCATCCCTGCTTACTCAGACCCTCTGTGGCACATGCTGGAAAGGCTCAAATGTGACTCCTATATGTTGTTACATCATGGAAGAATATACACTCTTCCCTATTTGAAACACAATACTTCTCACCTGACAGAACATGTCGAGGTTCCTGGCCAATTCTCATACACATTTTGAGGAATATAATATATATTTTGCTGGCCAAGAAGTTCATTCGGGTTTTATCTGTAAATGTTATGGAAAAACCCGGAAGAATTTTTGGCTAATCCAATTTTGAGAAATATATGATAACACCCTTAAAGCCCTCTATGTTCCCCTCTCTAATCCTACTCTTTCATTCCTCCCCAAAAGTAACCAAGTCTGAATTTGCTGTTTTGGGTTTTCAAGTTTTACAACATACTATGAGGGTTTCTGATTACAGAAATATATCAAATAATATTTTCAAATGGTTTATTTACTCAACATGTTTCTGATATTTACCCACATAAGTGCATGTAGTTCTGGTTCGTCTGTTACATCAAATGGCACTTCAACATAAGAGGGAAGGGGATTACAGATGAGCAATAAATATCTGAAATTAGGTCTGAATGAATAAGAACACACTCTCTGGGAACATATAATCAAAGTGCTTTTAAAAAGGGACCTGCTGGACTTCCCACATGGTCCAATGGTTAAGAATCTGCCTGACAATGCAGGAGACACGGGTTCAATCCCTGACTTGGGAAGATCCCACATGTCGCGGAGCAACTAAGTCCATGTGCCACAACCACTGAGCCTGTTCTCTAGGGCCCACAATCCACAACTAATGATCCCCTGATCTGTGACTCTGAGCCTGCGTGCCTAGAGCCCTTGCTCCACAAGAGAAGCCACCGCAGCACAACAAAGTGTCCCCCACTTGCCGCAACTAGAGAAAGCTCATGCACAGCACCAGAGACCCAATGCAACCAAAAAATAAATATTCTTTAAAAGAAAAGGAAATTCTTAAGTATATTAAAAAAGTCAAGGAGCTGGGAAATGGGAGAGTGACGAAGTAAAAACTTTTTTTAAGGTTTTACGTGGAAAGACAGAAAGGATGAGAAAAGAAGCAAGAGGTAAGAAGTATTTCAAAGGTTTCAACTTCCTTAGGTTAACAAGAAAAGAGAAATAGTGTGACCATGATGCAAAAAATAGGTATTCTGTTTTCAATTAACAGAAGTACCATATACTACTTTTTTTTTTTTTTGCCACATGGTAGGACATGTGGGATCTTACTTCTCTGACCAGGGACTGAACCATTAAACCAGGGCCTTTTGTAGTGAAAGCATGGATTCTTAATCACAAGGGAAGGTCCAATACCATATACTTCTGATTGAGAGTGGAAAGGAGAAAGGAAACACTAATGGAAGTATACTTTCAGATTAAGAAAAAAAGGAAAAGGAAAAATGAAGAAATAATAGTATTTAATAAGTGATAAATTTATAGAAGAAATAAAAAGTATATCAGTTATAATATTAAACCTAAATAAATCAACCAATTAGAAGAGAATATACCTTTCAAAAGGACAGATACTATGATTCTACTTTATGAGATACCTAGAATAGATAAATTCACAGAGACAAAAAGCAGAATGAAGGTTACCAGAGGCTGGGGGAAGGAGGTACAGGTATTGTTTAATTGGTACAAAGCCTCTGCTTGGGATGTCAATGTTCTAAAAATGGAGAGTGTTGGTGTTTGTACATTATGAATGAACTCAATGCCACTGAATCACACACTTGAAAATGGCTAAAATGATAAATTATATGCAACGTACAATTTTACAAAAGAAAAAAATTTAATGGCTTAAGAGATACTAGGCAAGTATAAGCTGAAAGAAAGCAGAGTGGCAATATTAGTATCATCCAAATAAGAATTTAAAGTTACAAGGATTAGTGATAGGAACATAAAAAAGCATCATTTATTAATGTATGTCCATTTATTTACACCAAAAATATACATAGTAAAATGCAAAACAAATAGAAATGTAAAAATTTGACATATTTGAATACTTTAAAACATCCTTATATCAGGAGGATGAAAACATTAAGCTCAATCAACAATGGCTTAGATTACTAGATATCTTTTTCTTATATAACAAGAAGTTTAGAAGTAGGAAAAGGCTGGTGTTTTGTTCAGAGACTCATCAAGACATTTCTCTCTCCACTTTGTCACTTTACAATGTTAGCCTATGACTAGTCAAAGGCAGAAAGGGAGGAGGGTGCCAGGCACATTAGTTAAATTCATCTGGAAAGCAAAAAACTTCCTAGATGCCCTCCCATAGGTGCATTTGCCAGAATGTGCAATGTGCCCAGCCACCTAGCAGCAAGAAGTGAATATTAAATTATCCAGCCTCTACAGTGGGAGGAACACAAGGCAAAGGCGTAAGGCCTAGCCACTCAACAGTGTCTGTCAGAGAATCTCTCAACATTTAAAATCTAGAAGAAAAAAATTGAAGACATACAGGAATTTAAAACTACAATTAATGGGGGAATTCCCTGGCAGTCTCCGTGCTCTCACTACTGAAGCCTTGGGTTCAATTCCTGGTTGGCAAACTTAAAAGTCCCATAAACCAAGGGGCATGGACAATAAAAAAAAAAGTTAATGTCTGTGATTTACTAGGCAGAGATTCTTGCAACTCACAAAAAGATAAATTTTTTCCAAGAGCACAGACATACACACAAAATTTTTAAAAAATAACTTAATAGGATGCTTCACTGATTACAATCCATAAATAGCTAAATTAAAACTTCACTATATAGAAATTTCAGTTCCTGGATAATGCATGGATTAAAGAAAAAAAAAATTACTAACAATCAAGAAAGAAAAAGACAAACATTTCATACCACAAAACCTATGTTGACCATAAAAGTAGTATTAAGAAAAAAAATACAGAAGGCAGGGATCAAGATCATCCCCAAAGAAAAGAAATGCAAAAAGGCAAAATGGTTGTCTGAGGAGGCCTTACAAATAGCTGTGACTAGAAGAGAAGCAAACGGCAAGGAGAAAAGGAAAGATACACCCATTTGAATGCAGAGTTCCAAAGAATAGCAAGGATAGACAAGAAAGCCTTCTTTAGCGATCAATGCAAAGAAATAGAGAAAAGCAATAGAATGGGAAAGACTATGCCAAAGCCTTTGACTGTGTGGATCACAATAAACTGTGGAACATTCTGAAAGAGATGGGAATACCAGACCACCTGACCTGCCTCTTGAGAAACCTGTATGAAGGTCAGGAAGCAACAGTTAGAACTGGACATGGAACAACAGACTGGTTCCAAATAGGAAAAGGAGTATGTCAAGGCTGTGTAATATCACCCTGCTTTATTTAACTTATATGCAGAGAACATCATGAGAAACCCTGGGCTGGAATCAAGACTGCTGGGAGAAATACAAATAACCTCAGATATGTAGATGACACCACCCTTATGGCAGAAAGTGCAGAACTAAAGAGCATCTTGATGAAAGTGAACAAGGAGAGTGAAAAAGTTGGCTTAAAGCTCAACATTCCAAAAACTAAGATTATGGCATCCAGTCCCATCACTTCATGGCAAATAGATGGGGAGACAGTGGCTGACTTTATTTTCTTGGGCTACAAAATCACTACAGATGGTGACTGCAGCCATGAAATTAAATAAAGATGCTTGCTCCATGGAAAAAAGTTATGACCAACCTAGACAGCACATTAAAAAGCAGACACATTACTTTACCAACAAAGGTCTGTCTAGTCAAAGCTATGGTTTTTCCAGAGGTCATGTATGGATGTGAGAGTCGGACCATAAAGAAAGCTGAGCATCAAAGAACTGATGCTTTTATCAATTCTTCAGCACTCAGCTTTATTTATAGTCCAACTCTCACATTCATACATGACTACTGGAAAAACCATGGCCTTGACTAGATTGACCTTTGTTGGCAAAGTAATGTCTCTGCTTTTTAATATGCTATCTAGGTTGGTCATAGTTTTTCTTCCAAGGAGCAACTGTCTTTTAATTTCATGGCTGCAGTCATCATCTGCAGTGATTTTGGAGCCCCCAAAATAAAGTCTGTCACTGTTTCCCCATCTATTTGCCATGAAGTGATGAGACCAGATGCCATGATCTTAGTTTTCTGAATGTTGAGTTTTAAGGCAACTTTTTCACTCTCTTCTTTCACTTTCATCAAAGGCTCTTTAGTTCTTTGCATTCTTCCATAAGGGTGGTGTCATCTGCATATCTGAGGTTATTGATATTTCTCCCAGCAATCTTGATTCCAGCTTGTGCTTCTTCCAGCCCTACATTTCTCATGATGCACACTCTGCATATAAATTAAATAAACAGGATGAAAATACACACACACACAAAAAGAATTGATGCTTTTGAACTGTGGTGTTGGAAAAGAATCCTGAGAGTCCCCTGGACTGCAAGGAGATCCAACCAGTCCATCCTAAAGGAAACCAGTCCTGAATATTCATTGGACGGATTGATGCTGAAGCTAAACTCCCAATATTTTGGTCACGTGATGCAAAGAGCCGACTCATCTGAAAAGACCTGACGCTGGGAAAGATTGAGGGCGGGAAGAGAAGGTGACAACAGAGAATGATATGGTTGGATGGCATCATCAACTCAATGGACATGAGGCCTGGTGTGCTGCAGTTCATGGGGTCACAATGAGTCTGATACAACTGAGTGACTGGACTGAACTGAACCGAACACTTCAGCGCAATTTGTTTTGTGGCAGTAGATAACTAATAGAAACAACAAAGAAGGCAGAGGACTACTGTAATCATTTAGGCAAGTCAGTGTGGGAAAAAAACAAATGGGATGGAAAGAAAGTCAAGAGGTAATAAAAATCTATGAAATCTAGTAATCAGGTGGATATGAAGGAGTTAAAAAGAAAAAAACAGGAGGTTGACAGAAGTTTCCAGATTCTTTATTTCAGACTACAAATGACAGACTTTCATCATTCTTTATCTGGAGTACTTGTAGAACTTAAGGGACAGACAAATGCAGGAAATAACAGGCCACATGGACATGGAAGTTCAACTTTGAAGATGATCTGGATTGCTTATATAGATATGAGAACTCAGGTAAAAGAACAAGACAAAACAGAACTCTGGCAAAAACCAACATTTAAGAGGCACAAAAGGGATGAATCAGCTAACATGACTGGGATGAGGCAGACAAGAGATAGGAGAAAAAATAGGAAAAAGTGGTATCATAAAAACCAACTTAGGAACAAGAAAAACATTTCAAAATTATTTAAAGGTGAATTTTCTTAAAAATATTAAAAATAAAGTCTCACAAATTAAAAGTAATTTATTTTTCAATTTTGGCCTCAATGTCATAAACCTGAGTCAAACCAAACAATATATATCTAAAGCAGTAGCTCTCAACTGAGGATGGTACTGTACCCTCAGACACTTGGAAATAAGAGCTTTTTTTTTTTGTTCTAATAAATAAGGGGTGGAGAGAGGCATACACAAAAAGTATCCACTACTAGAGTTTATGAGGGTGAAGGCCAGAGGTGATAAACATGTCACAATATGCAGAACAATCTTTTACAACCACCCAGAATACCAACAGCACCTCCACTGAAAAATGATTCAAGTTATGAGAAAAAGAGAGGAAAGAGTCAATACAGTCCGTTACACATATATTTTTTTAGTACCTCAGATTTAGGAAGATATAAATAACCTAAAGGTTATTAACTAACAAGGCTAAATAGGCTAAAATGTGGAAAGGTTTTAATTAATGTAGGTCTTACAGTTGGCGATGACATGGTAAGATATACAGAATCTTTTTTTAAAAAATATTTATTTATTTATTTGGGGAAACAGCGGAAAAAGTGTCAGAATTTATTTTTTTGAGCTCCAAAATCACTGCAGATGGTGATTGCAGCCATGAAATCAAAAGACGCCTACTCCTTGGAAGGAAAGTTATGGCCAACCTGGATAGCATATTGAAAAGCAGGGACATTACTTTGACAACAAAGGTTAGTCTAGTCAGGGCTATGGTTTTTCCAGTAGTCATGTATGGATATGAGAGTTGGACAGTGAAAAAGGCTGAGCACCAAAGAATTGATGCTTTTGAACTGTGGTGCTGGAGAAGACTCTTGAGAGACCCTTGGACTGCAAGGAGATCCAACCAGTCCATCCTAAAGGAGATCAGTCCTGGGTGTTCATTGGAAGGACTGATGTTGAAGCTGAAACTCCAATACTTTGGCCACCTCATGCGAAGAGTTGACTCACTGGAAAAGACCCTGATGCTGGGAAGGACTGGGGCCAGGAGGAGAAGAGGACGACAAAGGATGAGATGGCTGGATGATATCACCGACTCGATGGACATGGGTTTGGGTGGACTCCGGAAGTTGGTGATGGACAGGGAGGCCTGGCGTGCTGCGGTTCATGAGGTTGCAAAGAGTCGGACACGACTGAGCAACCAAACTGATACTGATTTGTGAGTCTACAAGGGGTCTTAGTCACGGTATGTGGGACCTTCGTTCTTCCTTGCAGCATGTGTGATCTTTAGTTGTGGCCTGCAGGATCTAGTTCTCTGACCAGGGATAGAGCCCAGGCTCCCTGCACTGGGATAGCTGAGTTTTAGCTACCGGACCACCAGGGAAGTCCCCTAGAGGAATCTTTTAACCTAAAAGGATTACACATATTGAGCAGCCATGGATAACTCCAAGGAGGTCAAGGATTTTTAAAAACAATGTGCTGAGGCCAGTAACTATAGCAAGTACTATTTCTGCTGAGATGCATAGTTTAAGCAGGAAATATCACCACACTACGCTAACTTTCCCAGTCAGAAGTGCACAGAGAACAAGCATTATTCTACATGATAAATCATATTATCAAACAAAGTGGCAAAAACAAAACAAAAACAAAAGAGAAAAACCCACCACATTCAATATAATGTTCATAAAATACATTTGATTAAATAAGAAAAATACACATATACAGGAATGCTATGAAGTTTTTAAAGTGTCTCAGCTGCTTCTTACTGAATTCTAATTTCTCAAAAGGCCAAATCATGGATATAAGTTAATATAATACAACAAGTTCTATGTTATATAAGATTAGACTATTTTCTCATGAGGGAAAGAAAAAAATGACAACAGGTTAATGTGTATAGATTATTCAGTCACGCATCTACAACTCACTGATATAGTATTTTACTAGTGTATGCATATACACACACACACACATACACAAATTACACCAGGTGTGAAACTATTATCCTTAGGAAGACACGGTGACGAGATTAGTTCTTGACTGGCAGGACTTGAGTTTTGTAAGAGCTTACCATTTCCTGATAAAAATCATTCACTGTGCCTAAACTGCTAAATAAAAATTTTATTTTTGTTGAACACTTGCTTTTTGTCTAGGAGCCTAGAATTTTGGTTCACGTTAGGCAGAACCTGCCTTTGTAACCAGCTCTATTAAAAGCCCTGGGCACTGAATCTTTAAGAAGCTGCCCTGGTAGACAGCATTTCATATGTGTTGTCACAATTAGTTGCTATAGGAATTAAGTGGATATGTTCTACTGGAAGAAGATGCTTGGAAACTTGCATCTGGTTTCTCCTGCCCTTTACCAAAGGCACCTCTGTTGCACTTTGCTCTGTACCCTTTACTGTATAAATGATAGCCATCAACACAACTATATGCTGAGTCCTATGGGTCTTCCTAACAACCACTGAACCTGGGAGTGGTTTTAAAGACCACTGACAGGGCTGATGTCAGAAGTGGGATTCACTAAACATGGTGAAAGCATTTTTTGAGAAAAGGAAGGATGAAGTGGTAGGATGATGAAACTTTGCTACTTGCATGGCTATGAAATCACCCACAATGAATCAGCAGCTGAGCTGCTGTTGAGAGAGATAAAAGTTACCTATGAAATCTGAAAATGACAGACCTAACTCTAAGAGACTTGGCTCATTCAATCTCAATTTGCTTTGGCCATGATCACTGAAGCGAGAAGAGAAAAAGCACAGTACAAGGGGTACCTCTGCTTCTGTTCTCACTCCCGAACGGCAGGAGAAAAGGCCCAAAGTTCTCTAAGGTAAGCTTTGGCTGGACCAAAATCGTTAAGTGCTTGTGTTGGTCTCTCTTCCAAGCATGAGGAATTAAAAGTTATATTAGGTCTCAGGGTGGAGAAAGCTTTAGATAACAAAAGGAAAGGAAACTATTTCAGCTGTTTCTTCAGCCTAACTACTGCTGCTTCAGCAACCCCTCCATGCCCTCCTACTTTCCAGTCAGAGACTTCCAACAACTATAATGTTAATATTGTAAATGTTAAATTTATCGCTAGGAATTTGAATAAACATGCAATAAGGAAAAAGAGGCAGGCAAAGTTTAAAAGATGCCTTTCTAGTTTGTGGCTATTGCATATGGAGGTATGCGAAATAAAAATATAAAGAATTATATGTTCGCACTCTCACAAATGCTACACAGATCATATCAATCAGGAAAAGGTGCAAAACAAAAAGTTAGACGAGACATATCTTGCTTACTTTTCACTGCTGGTGAGTGGATTAGAAAATTAAACTGTTTGAGTATAGGAAACAGAATAAATAAATCTCCAAAATGGATACTATTTAGGTTGGCCAAGAAGTTCCCTCAACTTTATAAGTAAAAATAAAAGATGCAATTTTCATTTTTACCAAGAACTTGATTGAATATTGTATTCACCATTTTGTTTCACTACCTTCTGCCCCTTTTCAGGTAACTTCATAATTCCATTTTCCCAAAACTTTTTATCTTTTGAGCAAAGAACTGCTGCAGGCGCCTTTTACAGTCGTTCAGAGAATTAAAATATTTTCCATTAAGAGAATTTTGTAAAGACCAAAACACGGCAATTCCTGGCAGTCTACTTGTTAGGATTTCACATTTACTGCAGAGGGCCAGGGTTCAATCCCTGGTCAGGAAACTAAGATCCCACAAGCTACACGGCACAGCAGAAAATAAAACAAAAACAAAATAAATGGACATCCACAGGTGCAATGTCTGATTAATACACTAGATGAATCAGAACTTTCCAGCCAAGCTGTAACAATTTTTGTTCAGTCATCAAGCATACTGTCTTGCGTTATCCCAATGGAAGACTATTAGTTCTCTGTTGACTAATTCTGGATGCTTTTTGTAAAGTGCTGCTTTTTAGTCTCATTGGGAGCAATACCTGCTGGAATTAAATCATTTGGTTTTCCTGAAGAAGCTCATGATAGAGGACTCCTTCCAATCTCATCATATATACAAAATCACCTTCTTGAATGAAGATCTGCCTTTGGTGTGGTTGGTGGTGGTTTTTCTTTTGCCCCACGATCTCTTCCATTCCACATTATTGTACACTATTTACTTTTTACTGTCCATCACAGTTTGTTTTAAAAATGGAGAGTTCCCTTTTCTCCACATCCTCTCCAGCATTTATTGCTTGTAGACTTTTGGATTACAGCCATTCTGACTGGTGTAAAGTGATACCTCATTGTGGTTTTGATTTGCATTTCTCTGATAATGAGTGATGTTGAGCATCTTTTCATGTGTTTGTTAGCCATTTTTATGTCTTCTTTGGAGAACGAGAACCCAACATGCGAGACAGCAAAAGGAACGCAGATGTATAGAATAGACTCGTGGACTCTGTGGATGAGGGAAAGGGTGGGATGATATGGGAGAATGGCATTGAAACATGTTAATTATCATATGTCTAATCAATCGCCAGCCCAAGATTGATTCTCGGGGCTGGTGCATCGAGATTTCCCAGGGGGGAGGGAGGAGGGAGGGGGGAGGGAGGGGTTTCTGAAGGGGGAGCATATGTAAATCCATGGTGATATCATGACATTGTATGGCAAAAACAATAAAAGGGAGGAAAAAAAATAAATTAATTAAAAAAAAAATAAAAATGGAACATTTTTGTTACATTTAAGTAGAGAATTGCCATGTGGAAATGTAAAAATATGGTTAAAAAAAAGGGGTTTTTTTGCTTAACTTATGTGGAACCCAAACATCAAACTGAGCTGGTGCAAATGATTTTCAATGCTTCATTTGGGTATTCTGAGTATGTCAGCTATCTCTTGTCATTATACAGCATGGCTGTTCTCAATTAACGTCTTGATTTGAGTACTATCAATTTCAACTGGTCTACCCAACCATGGACCATCATCCAGTGAGAAATTTCAAGGACAAAACTTTGCCAGCCACTTGACATGTTGGATACCAGTCACAGCACCTTCTCAATATAACACACAAATCTTTTTTAAGGTTTCAGTTGTGTTTTTGCATTTCTTGAAATAATAAAGCACAATATGCCAAAAATGTTGCTTTTTTTCTTCCTTCAATAATAAAATGGATATACAAAAATTTATCAATTTTGATAAATGTGTTTTAAAATGCACACTGATAATGACAGCAGTTACAATACAATCTTAACAAAGTTGTTTCAAATGACATTAAAGACAACTAAATAAGCACTACTAGAGTCACCTTATAGAAAAACCAAACGAACTTCTGGCCAAACCAGTATTATTTTTATTAACTGCCATCTCAGAGAAAAGGGAGATAACATGTAACAAAGGAAATTTCCAAGCAGAAGTATACCTTTGGAGTTTTAAAAAGCAGTTTTTAGTTGCTACTGAGCTCTTGTGAAGTCAGATATCTAATCCTGAAAGGCTGATGATTTTCCAGTGTGATATGCATTATTTGTGAGTGATTAATTTGAACTCTGAGACTGAGAAAATGGAAAGGGATTAGAAAAGTCTTGCTTGTCACTTGGACTTGGAACATAACTATCTGCTCTGCCATATCTTGGCTCTGCCACTGCTGAAGAAAAGTCACTGGCTTTTTCAGAATCCTGAATTCACAAATCCTAACTACTTGGATCTGACTCTAAGCTAAAAACTGACAATAGTTTGATACTGGCTATTTAAGACCTCAACACAAGCTGTGCTGAACTGAAGCAAGCATATACTCAGTGAACAGGACTTTGACTTGAGGACTGCAGAAGATTTAAGACACCCTCTCTGAAGCCGTAAGTTGAAAACATCATGGATTCTGGCTGGACCATCTGAATCACCTGCAGATGCTCATAGGAAAGGGCTCATTCTCTGACAGGGCTATCTCCATCAAGCTGTCAGTTATATAGGCCTAAAGTACATTCTTCACTATGACTACAGTCAAAAGCTGTTAAGTTGGGAGAATGCACTCTATTTGCTTGTTACAGACTGGATTCACGATTCCCTTTCAGGGAAGTTTCACTCTGCTATGGACTTGTATCCAGCTTCCTGGATTAGCTGCAGCTTTCAACAATGAATTAATAACCTGATTTTATTTCCCTCACATTCACCTTATCCTTCTTTGCATACACACACTTATTAAGGCAGCTTCATTATTAAACACAGCTATCTCCAGAAAGGAACTGATCTTTTCCCAGGTGGCACTAGTGGTAAACAACCCACCTGCCAATACAGGAGATGTAAGAGACTCGTGTTTGATCCCTGGGTCGGGAAGGTCCCCTGGAGAAGGGAATGGCAACCCACTCCAGTGTTCTTGCCTGAAGAACCCCATGGACAGAGGAGCCTGGCGGGCTCCAGTCATCGAGTTGCAAAGAATCGGGCCACAACTGAAGTGGCTCAGCCAGCGTAATACACACACTGCACTAGGTAGATAACCAGGCCAAAAATGGTGTAGGAGATGGCATGAACTTATTTTGAAAACTTTTGAAAATATGGGATTTCATCCAGACTAATCTCAAATCACATGTCTTTCTAGTTAAGTTGTATAAAAATGTTTCTTTGTAAAAATGTTTCTGTTCATCCTCCAGGTCTGGGTGATTGGGATAAAAATGAAAAGTCTTCATTACTGAATGGGACACACGGATTCTACAAGGGAGAAAAAAATAAAACACAGCACCTGGTGAAGTACAGAGAGGAGGACACTGACGTTTGCTTTTCATTAAGTATTCTTGAAAGCTTTCCCTTCTTCCTGAAGGAAAACTCTAGGGGTTGACTTCCGACACTGTTGTGAGTCCTTTCAATTCAAACCAAATGACACGCTTCAATCACACCTACCAGTGCTCTGAGACAGCAGGAAGCAGCCCATCCTACACTTTTCACAATGCACACCTCTAAACATCGTCCACACTATGAAGCCAATGAGATGGTGTCATGGATAAAGAAACTGATTGGAACTAGTTGCCTTCAGGCAGTACATCTGAAAACAAGTCGTGAACTAAATTAAATGGACTAGACTTAGAATGCTAAAGCGAATGGCCCCATGGGATGACATACTGAGGGGCCTGTTAGCTTACACTATCGAGGTGGCCAAAAGATTTGTTCCATATTTTCTGTAAGATGGCTTGAGTAGTGCCTAGTTGTCTTTAACTTCATTTGAAACAATTTTGTGACAGCTGTCATATCAGGAAGGATTTTTTAAAAATTCATCAAAATTGGAGAATTTTCGTGTACCCATTTTAATATTGAAGATGGATGGGGAAAAGCTACATTTTCAGGATACTATGTTTTATCATTTTAAGAAAGGTAAAAACACAACTAAAATGAAAAAAATGACTTGTGCATTATATGGAGAAAGTGCTGTGACTGATCCAACATGTCAAAGCGGTTTGCTAAAGGAGGGAATCCTGTCTTATGAGCTCCTTCTGGAAAAACAAATGATTAGTCCAACAAGCAATGTTCCCAATAAAATCAACTGAAAGCAGCACTCAATTTAAAAGTACCCTTAGTCAACAGAAGATGCATAATCTTCCCTCAGGATAACACAAGACCACATGTTCCTTTGATGATCAGGCAAAAATGGTTACAGCTTGGCTGGGAAGGTCTGATTCATCCATCATATACACCAGATATCGCACCTTTGGAAGTGCACTTATTTCGGTCTTAACAAAATTCTAATGGAAAAAATTTCAATTCCCTAGGAGACTGTGAAAGACATCTGCAAAAAGTTCTTTGCTCAAAAAGGATGGAATTATGATGTTGCCCAAAAAATGGCAGAAGATGGTGGAACAAAACAATTAATATAATGTTCAATAAAGCTCTTGGTAGAAATGAAAAATATGTCTTCTATTTTTACTTATACTTTTCTTATTTTTACAGGAAAAGGTCAGTTTTCATTCCAATCCCAAAGAAAGGCAATGCCAAAGAATATTCAAACTACTGCACAGTTGCACTCATCTCAACACACTAGCAAAGTAATGCTCAAAATTCTCCAAGCCAGGCTTCCACAGTACGTGAACAGAGAAATTGCAGACTTAGATCCAGTCTAAGCTGGATTTAGAAAAGGCAGAGGAACCAGAGATCAAATTGCCAACGTCTGTCGGATCATAGAAAAAGAAACAGAATTTCAGAAAAACATCTATTTCTGCTTCACTGATACACTAAAGCTTTTGACTGTGTAGATCACAACAAACTGTGGAAAATTCTTCAAGAGATGGGACTACCAGACCACCTAACCTGCTTCCTGAGAAATCTGTATGCAGATCAAGGAGCAATAGTTAGAAGTGGACATGGAACAATGAATTGGTTCAAAATTGGGAAAAGGGTACTTCAAGGCTATATATTGTCACCCTGCTTGTTTAACTTATATGCAGAGTACATCATGCAAAATGCCAGGCTGGATGAAGCACAAGCTGAAATCAAGATTGCCAGGAGAGATATCAATAACCTCAGATATGCAGATGACACCACCCTTATGGCAGAAAGTGTAGAGGAACTAAAGAGCCTCTTGATAAAGTCAAAGAGGAGAGTGGAAAAAACCTGGCTTAAAATTAAATATTCAAATAACTAAGAACACGGCATCTGGTCCCATCACTTCAAGGCATATAGGTGGGGAAAAAATGGAAACAGTGACAGAGTTTATTTTCTTGGGCTCCAAAATCACTGCAGATGGTGACTGAAGTCATGAAATTAAAAGACATTTGCTCCTTGGAAGAAAAGCTATGACCAATCTGGACAGTGTATTAAAAAGCAGAGACATTACTTTGCCCACAAAGGTCTATCTAATCAAAGCTTTGGTTTTTTCCAGTAGTCATGTATGGTTGTGAGAGCTGGACCATAAAGAAGGCTGAGTGCTGAAGATAACTGATGCTTCTGAACTGTGGTGTTGGAGAAGACCCTTGAGAGTCTTGGACTGCAAGGAGATCAAGTCAGTCAATTCTAACAGAAATCAGTCCTGCATGTTCACTGGAAGGGCTGATGCTGAAGCTGAAACTCCAATACTTTGGCCACCCGATGCAACGAGCTGACTCATTAGAAAAGACCCTGATGCTTCTCCTTAGGAAAGACTAAAGGCAGGAGAAGGGGACAATAAGAGGACAAAATGGTTGGATGGGATCACTGACTCAATGGACATGAGTTTGAGCAAGCTCTGGGAGATGGTGAATAACAGGGAAATCTGGCATGCTGCAGTTCATGGGGTCGCTAAGAGTTGGATATGACTAAGTGACTGGACGACAACAATTTTTACTTTAAAAACTGGGGAAATTTTTGGCCAACCCAGTATCTAATTTATGTCTTGCTTGGAGTACTCAGAAATACAAACTCTTTTGTTCCAGGGGTACCATGTGGATCTTCTGAAACTGTATTTCTTTTCATATGTACCCTGATTATCAAGACACTACTTCAAATTTTCAGGTTAAATTGAACTTTATGGCCATAGTTGCGCTTTGCTTGAATTGATGCCTCAGGCATGTAAAAAGTGTCCAGGGCTTCCCTGGTGGCTCAGTGGTAAAGAATCTGCCTGTCAATGTAGGGGACATGGGTTCAATCCCTGGGTAGGTAAGATTTCCTGGAGAAAGAAATGACTCCACTCCAAAGTTTCTGCCTGAGGAGCTACAGTCCATGGGGTTCCAAAAGAGTCAGACACAGCTTAGCGACTAAACAATACAACAAACAACAGAAACTGAAGAAGAAAGACAGCTGTTTATCTAAGATAAATATCATGGTTGGGGGAATTAATTTTAACTAGGTAAATTTATGCCTTTGAAGAAAACAATAGCAAAGATCAATAAAACAAAAACCTGCTTCTTTGAAAAGATAAACATAATTGACAAACCATTAGCCAGCCTCCTCAAAAAATAAAGGGAGAAGATTCAAGTCAAAAAAATTAGAAATGAAACAAGAGATGCTACAACACACAATGCAGAAATACAAAGGATCATTAAGAGACTACTATGAGCAACTATATACACCAATAAAATGGACAACGTTGTAAAAAAGTATATCCTTCTAAGACTTAATCAAGAAGAAATTAAAAATATGTACAGACCAACTGAAAATAGGTACAGCACTGAAATCAAACCTGTGGGCAAAAAATTTCCCAAGAAAAAAGTCCAGGGCTAGATGGCTTCACAGGTGAATTCCATCAAATGTCTAGAGAACAAATAACAACTATCTTTCTAAAACACTGCAGGGGGAGGAACACTCCCAAACTCCTTCTACAAGGTCACCATCACCCTGATACCCAAAACTGACCAAGATACCTTATACACACACACAGTGAAATGCAATGTTTCCTGTTCTACTCTCTACTTGTACACAAGCCTTTTCCAAACACAGACTGCTGAGCCCAGGTGAAACAAAGCCAGCTGTTTGGAAGCTATCAGCTACTTCCTCCCCAGTGAGCACTAAGGAGCTGGGGGAATGTGAGAGGCAGCCATCCACCACGGATGTTATGTCTTACCACAAACAAGGAATTAGTATGTGAACAATAAAGGAAGCAGAAAGTGAAAGTGAAGTCGTGTCCGACTCTTTGCGATCCCATGGACTGCAGCCTACCAGGTTCCTCCGTCCATGGGATTTTCCAAGCAAGAATACTGGAGTGGGTTGCCATTTCCTTCTCCAGGAGATCTTCCCCACCCAGGGACTGAACCAGGATCTCCCGCATTGTAGGCAGACGCTTTACCGTTTGAGCCACTAGGGAAGTCAAAGGAAGCAGGACTGGCCCCACATACCTAGATGCATATGAAAGAAATGATTTCAGCAAGCCCAGATGCTTGTATTTTCCCATACATAGAGGATCGATAAATCTCTTCATGTGATAAATTTAGTTTTCTCTTAATTAACAGTAATCTTTTAATATTCAGATTACCTGCCCCTTGGTGCAAACTTATATACAGCCTGGCTCCTCCCCCGCCTCCTCTAAGTCAACTCTCTTGGGGTCATTTGAGATGATGTCTCCCACCATCCTAAGATTCCCACCGAACAAAACCTAATTCTCAACAGTCAGGTTGCTGGTATTTTTTTTTAGTCTACAATACAATATTACAGGCCAGTATCACTAATGTACATATGCAAATATCCTAAGCGAAATACTAGCAAACGAATCCAATAACATGTTAAAAGGATCACATACCATGATCAACTGGGATTTATCCCAAACGTGCAAGGACTCCTCAATATAGATAAATTAATGTGATCTGTTGCTGTTGTTCAGTCCCTCAATCATGTCCAGCTCTTTGTGACCACATGGACTGCAGCATGCCAGGCCTCCCTGTCCTTCACTATCTTCCAGAATTTGCTCACACTCATGTCCACTGAATCAGTGATGCCATTAAACCATCTCATCCTCTGTTATCCCCTTTTCCTGCTCTCAATCTTTCCCAGCATCAGGGTTTTTTCCCAATGAGTTGACTCTTTGCATTAGGAGGCCAAAGTACTGGAGCTTCAGCATCAGTACTTCCAATGAATCTTCCTTTAGGAATGACTAGTTTGATCTCCTTGCTGTCCAAGGGACTCCCAAGAGTCTTCTTTCAGCACCACTGTTTGAAAGCATCAATTCTTCCACACTCAGCATTATGGTCCCACTCTCACATTCATACATGACTATAGGAAAAACCATACCTTTGACTATACAGACCTTTGTTGGCAAAGTAATGTCTCTGCTCTTTAATACGCTATCTAGGTTTGTCATAACATTTCTTTCAAGGACCAAGCATCTTTTAATTTTATGGATGCAGTCACTGTACACAGTGATTTTGGAGCCCAAGAAAATAAAGTCTGTCACTATTTCCATATTTTATCCCATCTATTTGTCATGAACTGATGGGACCAAATGCCATGATCTTAGTTTTCTGAATGTTGAGTTTTAAGCCAGCTTTTTCACTCTCCTCTTTCACCTTCATCAAGAGGCTCTTTAGCTCCTCTTCATTTCCTGCCATTAGGGTGATGTCACCTGCATATCTGAGGTTATTGATCTTTTTCCTGGCAGTCTTGATTCCAGCTTGTGATTCATCCAGCCCAACATATCACACGATGTACTCTACATATAAGTTAAATAATCAGGGTGATTTTGAACCAGTCCATTGTTCATGTCCGGTTCTAACTGCTGCTTCTTGGCCTGCATACAGGTTTCTCAGGAGGCAGATTAGGTGGTCTGGTATTCCCATCTCTTGAAAAATTTTCTATGGTATGTTGTGATCTACACAAAGGCTTCAGCACAGTCAATGAAGCAGAGAGTAGATCTTTTCCTGGAATTCTCTTGCTTTTTCGATCATCCAGCAGATGTTGGCAATTTGATCTCTGGTTCTTCTGGCTTTTCTAAATCCAGTTTGCGTATCTGCAAGTTCTCAGTTTATGTACGATTAAAGCCTAGTGTGAAGGATTTCGAACATTACCTTGCTAGCATGTGAAATGAGTGCTATTATGCAGTAGTCTGAACATTCTTCGGCATTGCCTTTCTTCGGGAATGGAATGAAAACTGACCTTTTTCAGTCCTGTGGCCATTGCTGAATTTTTCAAATTTGCTGGCATATTGAGTGCAGCACTTTAATAGCATCATCTTTTAGGATTTGAAATAGCTCAGCTGGAATTTCATCATCTCTACTAGCTTTGTTCATAGTAACACTTCCCACTTGACTTCACACTCCAGGATATCTGGTTCTAGGTGAGTGATCACACCATTGTGGTTATCCAGGGCCTTTTTGTATAGTTCTTCTGTGTATTCTTGCCACTTCTTAATCTTTTCTGCTTCTGTTAGGGCCTCACTGTTTCTGTCATTTACTGTACCCATCTTTGCATGAAATGTTCCCTTGGTATCTCTAATTTCCTTGAAGAGATAGCTAGTCTTTCCTATTCTTCCTTTCTTCTGCCCATCGTTTTTCTCTATTTCCTTGCACTGTTCACCTAAGAAGGCATCTTATCTCTCCTTACTATTCTTTGGAACTCTGCATTCACATGGGTGTATCTTTCATTTTCTCCTTTGCCTTTCTCTTCTTTTCTCAGCTACTTGTAAGGCCTCCTCAGACAATCATTTTGCCTTGCTGCATTTCTTTTTCTTGAGGATGGTTTTGATCACTAACTCCTATACAATGTCACATACCTCTGTCCATAGTTCTTCAGGCATTTATCAAATCTAATCCCTTGAATCTATTTGTCACTTCCACTGTATAATCATAAGGCATTTGATTTAGGTCATACCTGAATGGCCTAGTGGTTTTCCCTCCTTTCAATTTAAGTCTAAATTTTGCAATAATGAGGTGATGATCTGAGCCACAGTCAGATCCAGGTCTGTTTTTGCTGACTGTATAGAGTTTCTCCATCTTTGGTTACAAAGAATATAATTCATCTGATTCCAGTATTTACCATCTAGTGATGTCCACATGTAGAGTTGTCTCTTGTGCTGTTGGAAGAGGGTCTATACTACAACCAGGGTGTTCTCTTGGCAGAAGTGTTAACTTTTGCCCTGCTTCATTTTGTACTCCATGGCCAAACTTGACTGTTACTTCAGGTATCTCTTGACTTTCTACTTTTGCATTCCAGCCCCCTATGATGAAAAGGACATCTTTTTTTGGTGTTACACCACATTAACAAAGTAAAAGATAGAAATCATATTATAATCTCAATGGACGCAGAAAAGGCTTTTGAAAAAATTCAACACAGATTTATGATGACAACCTCTCTGGAAAATCAACCTAAGAAAGTTCATATATGACAAACCCACAGTAAACATTTTTCTTAATGGTGAAAAACTGAAAGCATTTCCTCTAAGATCAGGAACAAGATAACACTCACCACTATTATTTCAACACAGTTTTGGAAGTTCTAGCCATGGCAATTAGAGAAGAAAAAGAAATAAAAGGAATCAAGAATGGAAAAGAAGTCATAAAACTCTCACTGTCTGCAGCTGACATGCATGATACTATACATAGAAAACCCTAAAGATACCCTCAGAAAATTACTGGAGCTCATGAGTGAATTTAGTAAAGTCACAGGATACAAAATCAATGCACAGAAATCCCTTGCATTTCTACACACTAACAGTGAAAAATCAGAAAGAGAAATTCAGAGAACAATCCCACTCACCACTGAAACAAAAAGAATAAAATACCTAGCAGTAAATCTATCTAAAGACACAAAAGACTGGTATGTAGAAAACTATAGAACACTGATGAGACAAATAAAAGAGGACACAAAGTTGGATTGGGTGAATCAATATTGTGAAAATGACTATACTACCTAAAGCAGTCTACAGATTCAGTGCAATCCCTATCAAATCACCAATGGCATTTTTCACAGAACTAGAACAAAAAACTTTACAATTTCTGTGGAAACACCAAAGATCCCAAACAGCCAATGCAATCTTGAGAAAGAGAAATAAAACTGGAAGAAATCAACCTTCCTGACTTCAGACCTTGCTACAAAGCTGCAGTAATCAAGACAGTATGGTACTGGTACAAAAAACAGAAATATAGACCAATGGAACAAGACAGAAAGCCCAGAGATAAACCTACACATCTATGGATACCTTATCTTTGACAAAGGGGGCAATGGATAAAAGACAACCATTTCAATAAGCAGTGCTGGGAAAACTGGACAGCTATGCGTAAAAGAATGAAATTAGAACACCTCCTAATACCATTCACAAAAATAAACTCAAGATAAACTAAAGACCTAACTGTAAGGCCAGAAACTATAAAACTCTTAGAGGAAAATACAGGCAAAACACTCTTTGACATAAATCCCAGCAAGATCCTCTTTGACCCACCTCCTAGAGTAATGAAAATAAAAACAAAAATAAAGAAATGGGACCTAATTAAATTTAAAAGCTTTTGCACAGCAAAGGAAACTTCAAACAAGATGAAAAATCAACCCTCAGAATGGGAGAAAATAATCAAAAAAGAAGCAACTGTCAAAAGCTTAATCCCAAAATATAAAAGTAGTTCATGTACCCAATATTAGAAAAACAAACAGCCTAATGAAAAAACAGACATTGTGGATGATCAAAACAGACATTTCTCCAAAGACGACACACAGATGGCCAACAAATACATGAAAAGATACTCAATATCTCTCATTATTAGAGAAATGCAAATTAAACTACAATGAGGCACCACCTCATACAAGTCAGAATGGCCAATATCAAAAAAATCTACATAGAGTTAAGTGCTGGAGAGGATGTGGAGAGAAGGAAACCCTCTTGCACTGTTTGTGGGAATATAAATTGATACAGCCGTGATAAAAAACAGTATGGAGATTCCTTTAAAAACTAGGAATAAAACCACCACCAAATGACCCAGCAACCCCACTCTGGGTATATACCCTGAGAAAACAGTAATTCAAAACGACACTTGTATCCCAACCTTCAAAGCAGCACCATTTACATTAGCCAGGAAACAGAAGCAACCTAGATGTACACTAACAGATGAATGAATAAAGAAGTTGTGGTTCATATATACAATGAAATATTAATAAATGAAAGTCACTCAGTCGAGTTCGACTCTTTGTGACCTCATGGACTATACAGTCCATGGGATTCTGCAGGCCAGAATACTGGAGTGGGTAGCCTTTCCCTTCTCCAAGGGACCTTCCCAAACCAGGAATTGAACCAGGGTCTCATGCATTGCAGGAGAGCTTTACCAGCTGAGCTATCAGGGAAGCCTAGGAATGGTTCAGTGATTGGGGGTACTCCAATACCAGTAATGGGCTTTCCTGGTGGCTCAGACAGTAAAGAATCTGCTTGCAAGGCAGGAGACGCAAGTTCGATCGATCCCTGGGTCAGGGAGATCCTTTGGAGAAGGAAATGGCAACCCACTCCGGTATCCTTGCCTGGAAAATCCCATGGACAGAGGAGTCTGATGGGCTATAGTCCACGGCTCACAAAGAGTTGAACTCGACTGAGTGACTAACATTTTCATTTTCAATACCAGTAATTACTTCAAACAGGTAAGCAGTCCAGTCTGGAGCCAATATTCCATTTGAATATAGCCACCAAAATTTCCTTTATGTTAGCAAAAAGTTAGAATGAATCGATTACTTACGAAAACAGATCAAACCACTGCTGTTTTGTAACAGATTCCTGGCGTAAAAGCTTCAGAACAATTGGACGCATGAAATCCCATTTGTCTTCAAACTGAAGAGAACCTTTATTCTAAAAAAAAAAAAGAACAGTAATTCAAGGGCAGTTAAATCAGAAGTATGTTATATTTATCTCATAAGAGACAACCAGAGAAATTTAAAAGAATCAGATTTCCATAATGGAATCCCTATAACTTAATCTGGTATCAAGGAATCATAGTAAGAACTCGCTGTAAGAGCGGAAAAAAAAAAGGTTACATGAAAGGGTATAGTGAAGAATTTGGCCTTCTCCAAAGAGTAGGTCTGGCCTTTGCCCTTGGCTTCTAGTAACTAGTATCTCTTGAGTCCTGGGAATGTTGTGATAAGAGAGACCCTGGGGGCCTTGAGTCTTACTGGATAATCTAACAATGTGATTTAGGGAAGGGACTGGTAAACCCATATAGTTTTAGGGTGGGAGCAGGTCAATCCAGAAACACCAACAATGTGATTTTGGGGTCAATAAACCTGGAGACTGAGATTACCCACATGAGCAATGCCTACATGATGAAACCTTAATAAAAATGTTGGACCCAAACTTTGGGTGCACTTCTCTGGCTGGCAGTACTTACACGCCCATCACTTAATGAGGGAGGAGAGAAGTGTGACTTGACACCTCCAGAGAGCACAGGGAAGCTCTGCTTTTGACCCTTCTGGACACCAACCTATATGTTTCTTCCCGTAGCTGAAAGAAGGGCCCTTAATAAACCATAACCATCAGCAGAGCAGTTTTCAGTAAGGTCTTACTGAGTATTTTCACAGAATTATGAATATTTCTAACAAATTTTTGAGTCTCAGTATTTTGGGAATCTCCCAAATTTGCAGCTAGTGTCAGAAGTGAGGGTGGTCTTGTGTTTAGAGACTGTGCCCTAAGTCCTCACAAAAAGTACATTGAAAATCCAAATAAACTCTACAAGTTGAGGAGGGAAAAAAAAAAAAACCCAGAAAGATACCCATCTCATTTTATAATGCTTACAAAATCTTGACACCAAACTGGTGAGATAACAACAAGAAATGGTAATTCTAGACCAATTTAATTTAAAAATATAGATGCAAAACCCTTAAAAATATTAGTAAATTAAATAAGTGGCATATCAAAAAAAATAATACCTCATAATCATATTTTTATTCCATTAATGTGAAAGTGGCTCAATATTAAGGGGGAAAAAATCAATACATTATTAAAATGGGAGGGAGGACACCTCACATGTGTTAGTCATGAATACTTTTCATTTTCAAGTTAACTATGGCCATATGACTTGGTTTAATCAATAAATTTCAACAAAAGTCATTACTTTTTTAAGATGGCAGCACCAAACACCCTTATGAATTTCACTATTGATTTTACTCTACATTTGTTAAGAATGTTGCTCCCTTGTATCAGATAAAATCCATGCACTGAATGGAATCTTTGAACTCCCTGAAATTATATTTCAGAAGCAGTTTTTCAACATATGATCTAACAAGACCCTACACTAGGATCACCTAGAGTGGTGATTACACAAATATTTATAGAACCTATTACAGACTTGCTGGGTTAGAAAGCTCTTGAATTCAGAATTTACATGTTTAGCAAATTCATGATAAAACTACATAAAAACGTCACAAAGTCTACGACCCCAAGAAGATTAAGAACTACTAATATTTAACTCATGTGAAAGCAAATGATACTTCTTACATCTACACAGTTGTCCTAAAAGTAACTGTACTGTCTCACCCCAGGTACCTACTTTTATCACAAAGTAATCTTACCATGAAGACCTGGGGGAGATACTAAAAAATTAGTACTGGGATTAGCTGTGCTTCCCTGAACAACTACTTTGTTTTTACCTTATGGACTTAAGTGAATCATGTAGGTAACTTTGCTCTCATTAGTACTGGTTAATGAGAAATTCAGCCAGATTTGTGATCCTATGGTATATACTTTGTATACTAATCTTATGGCTGGATTCATTTTTTCTGTTATTAGTTTCCTACAATCATTTCTTCATTTACTCTTCCCTCTGAGGGAAGAGTGGGCAAATAAACAAATATGGAAGAACCACAGAAAGGACACGAAAATCTTTTCTTGATTATGACATGAAGACTCATAATATCCTCTTAATAAGAGAGTATTTTATAATGTCAACTAAGTCTATTTTCATAGGCAATTCTGGCAACTTATAAAATTAAACAGTACAAATCCCACAATTAAAAATCAAAAAGGTACAGAAGACTAAAAAGGTATCTAAAATAAACACTGGTTAGGCTCTGAAATCTATCAGCTATGGCAAAATGACAGGAAAATCTATCAGCAAAAAGACAGGAAACAGTCTCCTAGTTGATGAAACATACAAGATTAACTACATAAATATTTTCCTCTAATACTCAAAGGAGGAATTAAATACTTGAATTTTCCTATCAAGCTTTTATAGTAGATTCCAAAAATGATGCTCAAGTAGTTCCCTGACCTATTCTGTCAAACTGAAGAGCACATCATTAAATCATAGCTAAGCATCAGACACCAAACCTACTATCTACAAAAGATATTAACAAGCAAAGACACCTTCAAACTATGAACTCTGATTTATGATTGTTTCCAAAAGCTAACAAAAGGCTGCCTCACCTTTACTGATGTGCAACAAGTCTCTTCTGTTTTAATTCTTTCCTTACACTCAGAATAGCTATGAAGCCTAGGATTCTTTCACCCACTGGCTCTCTTTCACCAACAGGATTTCAACATTTGCCAAAACCCTGTTCCTCTATCCTTTATTTCTTAAAACACAATTAATTCCCTCAGAGGCACTCTTCTCAAACACACAGATAGGTCATGGAGTAGCCGATGGGAGATAACTAGAAGAATTTTCCAGGCAGAGGAAGCAACAATTGCAAAGATCCCACAGTAGAAGCGTGTCTGATACATTCAAGGTAGAGAAAAGTAAGGACAGAGGAGAGAGTGGATGAGGTCAGAGAGATCCCAACACAGAGCTGGATCTTATAGGGTCTTGAAGGCCATTGTAAAAAGTCTGGCTTCTACTGTAAGTGAGATGGGGAACCATTAAAGATTCTGAGCAAGAAGTGACACGAACTGATTTGTATTTTTAAATCTCCTGATTGCTCTGTTGGGAACACATTATAAGGGGCAAGTGTTACAGCTGTGTGTAGGAGGCAAGGTTAGAAATATCAGCGACACGGACCAGCGTGGCAGTAGTGGAGGTGGGGAGTAGAACTTAGATTTGTATATTTTTTAAAGATAGTGCTAACAAGATTTCCTGACCATAGGTATCTGAGATGAGAGAAAGAAATAAAGCATGACTCAGGTTTTTGTCTGATAAATTTGTATATTGGGACCCACAAAATGGGAGGCCACCCTATTGGCCCAGACCACATCAAAAATCTAAACCTAAATCAGTCTGCACATATGGTAAACATATCACAGTCAAGAAAACAATGCCAATCACAATCCTTCAACTCAGCTTTATCTAGCTGCTGCTAAGTCGCTTCAGTCATGGCTGACTCTGTGCGACCCCATAGATGGCAGCCCACCAGGCTCCCCCGTCCCTGGGATTCTCCAGGCAAGAGCACTGGAGTGGGTTGCCATTGCCTTCTCCAATGCATGAAAGTGAAAGTGAAGTCGCTCAGTCGTGTCCAACTCTTCGCCACCCCATGGACTGCAGACTACCAGGCTCCTCCGTCCATGGGATTTTTCCAGGCAAGCGGACTGGAGTGGGGTGCCATTGCCTTCTCTGGCCTTACCTAGCTAACCTTATCTAAAAATATAGCTCCAGCTTATCTCAAAAGGAAATCCCTGACCTCCTAGTCAATCATGCCTTGTTTCTGTATTGCCTCTTCTTTATATAAAACTCGCTCTTCCATAAAAATCCTTCAGCAAGAGTACTCCACTGCTTGTTAGGCACTGTACTACTCTAATCCATTGATTCTTTTCCTTTGACTGAAGGATGTCAAACTCTTTACTGTTTTAGTTTTGTGATTTGACATGTCCAAGAAGTATGGCATTGCCATCAACTGAAATGGGAAAGAGTGCAGCTGTAACAGGCTTAAGAAGGAAAGCTCAGGAGTTCAGAGTTACATTTGACATGTGTATCAAACAGTCTTTTAAAGATGTTGACTAGGCAGCTCAATAAGTAAATCTAGAATTTAAAAGAAAGATTAGACCAGCAAATAAAAATTTGAAAGTCATGAGAGTACAATTAAAAACAGAAGGTTTTTAAAATTTGCTACTGGATGAGATCACAAAGGGAGTAAATATAAAGAACCAGGCCTGAGTCCTTACGTACCTAATATTAAGAGTTGGGGAGAAGAGTAAGAACTAGGAAAGGAAAAAGAAAGCAACAAGAGAGGTGGCAAGAAAATAAAGAGGGTAGTATTCTGGAAACTGACTTTTTGTTGTCCAGTCACTAAGCTGTGTCTGACTGCGATCCCATGGACTGCAGGACGCCTGGCTCCTCTGTCCTCTACTATCTCCCTGAGTTTGCACAAATTTATGTCCACTGAGTCAGTGATGCTATATAACCATCTCATCCTCTGCTGCCCCCTTCTCCTTTTGCCTTCAATCTTTCCCAGCATCAGAGTCTTTTCAAATGAGTTGGCTCTTTGCAGCAGGTGGCCAAAGTACTGGAGCTTCAGCTTCAGCAACAGTCCTTCCAATGAATATTCAGGGCTGCTTTCCTTTAGGATTGACAGTTTTGATCTCCTTGCAGTCCAAGGAACTCTCAAGACTCTTTTCCAGCACCACAGTTTCAAAAGATGGGGGAAGTGCCAAAAGTTTGACAGGAAAGATATGAAACAGACATCTAGGGAAGTGGAAGAGTAAGTGACTACGGAAGTGTAGTGTGACTGCGCTCTATTATAGTCTGTGGTTATGAATTTAAAGTGAAAGTAGCAGGTGTGGATCATTTTGTCCTGCAACATTCGACTGCATAGAGGCTGGCACTGAAAGGTCAAGAGATGGATTGAACCAGGGTGCAGTTTTCCCCAGTGAAACAGGAGAGGAGCAAAGAAGTCAAAGTGTGTTTCAGGGAGTGATTATAATGATTGGATAAAAAACTTAGGCTGGGTAGGTAAGGGAAAGAGAAAGGACAAGACAATGAAAGACAAGAGACCTGTGCTTCCAACCAGGATGCAGTAACAAGTGCCAGACATCCCCTCCTGCCTGAACGACTGGAAAGCCAAAGGGCAGTACAGGACAGTATTTCCTGAAGATATAAACAAATGGGGGTGAGCCCTACAAATGCCCAAGCATGCTACCTATGAGTAGAGTTTTCAGGACTGAACATAACCAGAGGGAACCCAAATAGCCTGGTGGTTTTACTAAGATTAGGAGACAGAGTTCGGAGTTTGGGGAGGCCAAAGTGATGAAAATGTGTGGTACAGAGTATCAGAAAAAGGAACCGTAGAGACAGGGAGCTCTGGAGATATGCAGAGGAGTCCCTTCAAGCCTCTGACTATTAAATATTGACCTACACACGTAAGTGAGAAAACTATCGGAGTCTGGGGAAACAACTGTTTGAAAGAAACAGATCACCAGAGTCCACACAGGCCTAATAATAGGTCATATTTTCACCAGTTAGAGTGGAAACACTCCTTAACATGCTAGGTATCCAGCAGTCTTCAGAAAAGTACTGCATCTATAATGATACCAACGTACCCCTACCTTCAGTGTTGTTCAGACTCACTCTAACAAAAGTCATCAATAAAAGCAAGCTTCAAAAAGATCAAACTGATTTCAAGTAACTTAACTGTGTCAACAGCCAAATCTAAAAATATTTAAAGGAAAATTTAAAACTCCAGTTCCTAAAACATAAAACTCGCAATGTCTGCATCCAATCAAAAATAATTAAGCAGGTCAATGTTATGTGGCAGCCTGGATGGGAGGGGAGTTTAGGGGGGAATGGATACATGTATACGTATGGCTGAGTCCCTTTGCTGCTGTAACCGTCACAACATCATTAACTGGCTATGCATGGACTGTAGCCCACCAGGCTCCTCTGTCCAGGAAATGGTCCAGGCAAGAATACCGGAGTGGGCTGCCACTTCCTCCTCCAGGGGACCTTCCCGACTCACGGACTGAACCCGCATCTCCTGCGCCTCCTGCACTGGCAGGCGACTGTTTACCACTGAGCCACCTACTCCGATATAAAAAAGTTAAAAAAAAATTATCAAGCAGACAAAGAAGCAGGGAAATATAAACCCATGATCAGGAGAAAAACCAAACCACAGAACCTGACCCAGAAATGACATGGATGACAGTTTCAGCAACATTAAACCAGCTATTATACATGTACTCCACACATTTACAAGAAGATAGTAGAGGCATGAACGTCACAGCAACAAAAGATGTTTTAAAACGAGTATCAGGGAGGATAGATTAGGAATCTGGGATTAACATATATACACTTACTCTAAATAAAACAGATGCCAACAAAGATCTACTTTATAGTACAAGAAATTATACTGAATATTTTGTAACAACTTATTAAGGGAAAAGAATCTGAAAAAGAATATATATGTGTGTGTGTGTGTGTGTGTGTGTGTGTGTGTGTGTGTGTGTGTATAACTGAATCATCTGTAACTAAAGCAACATGGTAAACCAACTATACTTTAATAAACAAATAAAATTAAAAATGAAAAGAATATCAGTGAGCTGTGAGATAATATCAAATGACCTCACCTACATATAACCAGAATCTTCAGGTACACAGAATATTTGAAGAAATAAAGGCCAAAATGTTTCCTAATTTGGCAAAAACTGTAAACCCACAGACTTAAGACATTAAATGGTAAGGCAGAATCAGTAAGTTGGAGACTGTAGTGGAGTTGGATTATCAGAATAGGAGCACTATACTGAGTTAGAAAAACAGAAGAATGTAAGAGTATGTACAATGCTTGAAACTGGAATAAAAAAAATTTCCCTGGTGGTCCAGTAGCCAAGACCCCACACTCTCAATTGCAGGGGCCTGGGCTTGATCCCTGCTCAGGGATCTAGATCCCGCAGGCCACAACTAAGACCTCGTACAACCAAATAAATAAAAAACAAATATAAGGCATGTGGCTATACAAGCCAATAAATCTTGCATTTGTGATAAATGTGGTACAAAAGAGCATTTCCTTTTACCTTCAAATAGTTTCCTTTACATTTCCATGGGTAGCTCAAACATTTAAGATCTGTGGAAAAAAATATGAGTTCAGCTCTATCATTTAACTTCAATATAGATCACTTCCATCACTGTGATCATTTTACTTTAAACATCTGATTGCTAATCATGTGTTAGATTCTGATACTTACAAATATTAATTCATTTAATTTTTACAACTACCCTACATGTTAGGTGACATTTAGAGGTGAGAGAACGATACCCTGTAACCTGAGATTCAGTTAGATCACTCCCCTCAGGTTACAGGAACTAAGTGCGGAGCAAGGCGTCAAGGCAAGCAGTTTTGTTCTGTCACATTCTTAAACACTCCCTGGATCCTTCCTGGAAGAGGACTGGTCTTCTAAACTATGGGCCAGATTCAGCCCTTGGCTTCATCTCAGCAGGCTTATAAATTGAAGGGGAAAAAAATCAATGATTATAAAAATTAAGTGGCAATTATCTAGAAGCCACAAGGTGGAAGCATCAATACATAAAAGACATATTTCTCTTTAAACCTGGTAGGGGAGTAGGACACTATTCTCCAAAAAGTTATAATTTTTTCCATTGAAATGAAAAATTTCACATTATGCTTCCCTTTAAAACTTTTACATTTCTTTTGACCCATAAATGGAGAGTCAAAAAAAAAGGCTTTGAGGTTTCTTCTAGAGGCAAAAAAAAATTTTTACACAAATTCTGATGATGCCTATATTTTTAAAAACCCAAACAACAAATTTTAAGGAGGAAAAGATAACTACTAATGAAAAAGTTAGAACTTCTTGGGGTTCTTTATCATTTATTATTACACTTAATTCATTCAACAAACTTCTGAGTGCCTACTGTACATGAAGAATTATGCTAGTCCCTGGGACATATAAATGAAAGGTTCCCAAGTAATTCACTTTCTAGTACAGTGTCTCTGACTTTAATGAATGGCTGGAGGGATCACTGACCACAGAAGAAATGGCAGGAGAATAATGCATTTGAGTTGGAAGGTCTGTAAGTGGCGATGCATTATGGATGTTGTCCAATAAAAGCAAATTACTCTTAGTGTTCTTTTTTCCTGTGTTCTCCCTTCTTTATTTTAAATAAGATAAAAGTTTATCTATTACTAAACTGCTTTTTACTTAAGATGTCTCCCTGAGGGCTGATGGGGGAAAAATCAATGTAAAGTTTCTCACAAACAATTAGAAGACAGAGGATAAAAACACTGAAAGAAAGATGAAAAGAAAAACAGGTGAACAAAGGTTCAACTCCCTTTCCCTGCTCTAATCAGCACAAAGAAATCAGGAGCTCTTAATACAGCATGTTGGCTGCCCAGACTCAAATTAAACATATTGAGCTTTATCTGAAAAATACTGCCTAGTAGAAGAATCAGTTCTAAAACAGATTGACAATGAAGTTTCACAATCTCTTATTTATAGCCCTGTTGGTTGTTTCAAACAAGCAAGCATTAGAAAATAAATTACAGAAAAAAAAATTTTGTAATGCACTGGAGTGGGTGGAGGTGTTACAGGCTAGAAATGAAAGATGCTTTATAGATCTGTCTAGAATATATCATCGCTTTAAAAATCTGCACACCTCCCATTGAAGTTCACAACTGCTTTTCAAGCAATGAGTTCAACTACAATCCCATGTTATTTAACCCCAACAAAGAGTAGATGTATAACTGCTTATGCACAAATATAAAATCTGTATCATGCTAAGAAGTAGGAGTGCTTCAGTAAACACAGGAAAAACAGAAAACCCAACTGGCTTGCAACATGTTTTAAAGGTAACAAGAGTCATTTTTTAAAAAATTTAGTTGGCTATGCCAGGTTTTTAGTTGCAGCACACAGGACCTTCGTGGTGGCACGCAGCTTCCTTAGTTGCAGTATGCGAACTCTTAGCTGCAGCGTATGGGATTTAGTTCCCTAACCAGGGACTGAGTTCAAGCCCCCTGCACTGGGAGCACAGTCTTAGTCACTGGATTACCAGGGAAGTCCCAACAGAGTCATTTTTAAATTACTCACTTACTTTCCAACAAAATAATACAAACATTGACCTATTAGTTTGCCCTGAAAATGTCCCTAAATCCCTATACAACATATAGGACAAAACATACATACCCCCACCAAATTGTGCAAACAATATTTCATAATGATGTCAAATGTTGCATATTTAGAAGGAAACAAAGAATGTAATTATTATTGCTATAGGCCTTCTTGCTACATCTTCATGGATGACAAAAATATAAAAAAGTTAACAAGAAGTTGTAAGCAAGACAAGAAATAATATTCACACAATTGATAGCAATTATTTTTTGTCACCTGTATTCTTTCACATCTGTAACATTTTTACCACAATACAAGGAGTTTAGTTGTTTAAGGTTTTTATCTGTTCTCTCTTTGAAGTTCCTAGTTTAGAATTCCTTGGCAGGCCAGTGGTTAGGACTTGCTGCTTCCATTGTGAAAGGCACTGGATTCGATCCCGGGTCAGGGAACTAAGATCCTGCATGCCATGCAGTGTGGCCACAAAAAGAGTTCCTGGTTATTGAATGTGGATTATAGCCAATGATAGCATTCTAATAACTTTCAAAAGGAAACAAATCTGTATCCTTTAGGGCTTTTGTGTAAATTATGAGGCTAGCTATTTGAATGTGTGGGTTCCCATAACGTCTACAAGCCACTATTGCTTTCAGTTATGTGATTTAAAACCACACTTGCAATCCCCATTAACCAAAAGAACCACAAAACTACAGTATATATTTGAATACTGACAATTCTCACTATGTTCCAGCCACACCACCCTTTTAAAGGCGTTACTCAAATATGCCAAGCTCACCACTGCACCTCAGACCTTGGCCTAGAAAGCAGATCATTCAGGTCTCAGGGTCAGTGTCACCTCAGAGAGGCCTTCTCAAGCCAACCTAAGGAAAATTCTCTTCCCTTTTCCTTTCTGCAAATCCAGAGCCAAAATCTAAAGCTAGTGAAACAGCTACTTTGATTGGCTATGAGAATGAAATTTTAATTCAGACTAAACAGTACTTTTTTTTGGCCACATTACTGATCCTATGGGATCTTAGTTCTCTGACCAGGTGTCAAACCCAGGCCCCCATCAATGGAAGCACAGGGTTCTAACTACTGGGCCACCAGGGAATTCCCTAAAGCTATGGGATCTGGCTGAAATGTCATCAAATGCAGACAAGAACAAAAGAACGAAAATGAAAGCTATATTTATAGGAAAAAATGACTTTCTGTTGTAAATAAGGAAGCAAAATAGTGGCACCATCTTCTGAGCACTCTTGATTACACTGTTTTCATCACAGACCTCATTACTATGAAAACTTATAGTACTTATTCCTTTAGTGTCAGTATTTACACATTAGAAATATAAGCTCCAAAGAATTACGGGCCTTGTCTATCATATTCACTACTGTATTACTGACACTTAAAATAGTATCCGACGGAGAGGGGATACTAATGTATTTGTGGAATGAAAAAGCCCAGTTATACAGATCAAATATCCTTGATATTACCTTTATGGACTCCAAGTATAATGACCTATGTTTTAATTTGAGCTGTAACTTGTTTCTTTACAGAGCCTATTACGCACCAGTCACAGCCACAACTGGGCACTGTTTTCACTTTGGCTCTGTCCTTTCATTCTTTCTGGAGTTATTTCTCCACTCTTCTCCAGTAGCATAATGGGCACCTATTGACCTGGGGAGTTCATTTTTCAGTGTTATATCTTTTTGCCTTATCATACTGTTCATGAGGTTTTCAAGACAAGAATACTGAAGTGGTTTGCCATTCCCTTCTCCACTGGACCATGTTTTGTCAGAACTCTGGCTATGCCAAAGCCTTTGACTATGTGGATCACAACAAACTGTGGAAAATTCTTAAAGAGATGGGAATATCAGGCCTCCTGAGAAATATGTATGTAGGTCAAGAAGCAACAATTAGAACGAGACATATAACAACGGGTTGGTTCCAAATTACGAACGGAATTTGGACAAGGAATATACGACAAGGCATACCATCACCCTGCTTATTTAACTTCTATGCAGAGTACATCATAAGAAATGCCAGCCTGGAGGAAGCACAAGCTGGAATCAAGATTGCGGGGAGAAATATCAATAACCACAGATATGCAGATGACACCACCCTCATGGCAGAAAGTAAAGAGGAAATAAAGAGCCTCTTGATGAAAGTGAAAGAGGAGAGTGAAAAAAGCTGACTTAAAACTCAACTTTCAGAAAACTAAGACCATCGCATCCAGTCCCATTACTTCATGGCAAATAGCTGGGGAAACGATGGAAACAGTGACAGATTTTATCTTGTTGGACTCCAAAATCACTGCAGATGGTGACTGCAGCCATGAAATTAAAAGATGCTTGATCCTTGGAAGAAAAGTTATGATGAACCTAGACAACATACTAAAAAGCAGAGACAGAACTGGAAAAGACCCTGATACTGGGAAAAATTGAAGGCAGGAGGAGAAGGGGACAGAGAATGAGATGGTTTGGATGGCATCACTGACTCGATGGACATGAGTTTGAGTAAGCTCCGGGAGTTGGTGATGGACAGGGAAGCCTGGAGTGCTGCAGGCCAGGGGGTCGCAGAGAGTCAGACAAGAACTGAACTGAACAGAACTGGTTAGGCACCAACTTACTGTATACACTATACCAAGGCAGGAGCCATGACTTCCTATAACTAGGTTCACTAGGACCCTTGCAAAATACCAAATAGTAAGAAACACCTGTCTTTGTCTCTCTTTTCCAGTTTTCTCTGTCCACCAGCTGGATGCCTAGTGTCCTCTTCAAATCTTATTGTAATCTAAAAATTCCTCTCTTCTAATCCATTGACAAATGATGGATCTCTCGCAGTTTATCTTAAACTGTCATTATCCCTGAGTAGCTTTAAATAATATATCACCTCCAGATTATGGTAACTGCTCACTCACTTATTTTCACAAAACATGAAAGATTTTCAAACTTTTATTTATCAGTTTTACATTAAGTATAACATGTAATAAGTATATGATTCAGTCTTCTATTCCCACTCCCACCCCTACCCATGGCCAATATATGGACCCTTGAATTGGTTTTCTCCCGCAGCTGTGAGTGCCAAATGTAACCAGGTTTCTAGGTCAGGCCACTGGAGAGAAGGACAGTGGCCCTAAGGATCACATTCTCCTCAAGTGCTCATTCAAAAGGGCAATTTCCATTAATCCAATGAAAAGTTAGGTTCTAAATAAGGCTTTCATTTATGTTTAAATAGACATTAAAAATAATTCCAGTTGTGTGTCTTAATCACATTCACTGACATTATTCAAATCTGGGTATCACACTCATATTCTTTGCCAAGCATGTTCTACCAAAGTTTCCCCTAATCATCACCAACAAAAAGTCTACCTTTCTTCAAAATCCAGCTCCAATGCTTTCTAAATAAAATTTTCCTTGATCATCACACCATAAGTGACCTCCTCTGTCTATGAGACCAACACAACACATGGTAACACTTCTAAAGCTCTTGCCTTAAAACCTTTAATATATGGTTAATTCCCTAAGAGCATGGACATTGTTTTGCATTATCTTTATATCCTGGTACCCTGCACATGAGTCTATAAAATTATTTTAATAAAAATTAATTCTACATACTTTGAACCACTCCTTTGTATTTCCATTTTCTTTCCTCTCAAAGAGCAAAAAAAGTTTCCACTGGAAAAAGTAGTGCTTCACATTTCACTCGTAGTTTGGACTGTCTTGTGGGTCGGTTTTACACTTCTACTCCCTTCTCTCCCCCTCTCTATAGATCTAATTATAAGGAAATAAAGCCAGAAATTCCTCCCTTTAACCAACCAACGCTCATTTACTGAGCATCTACAACACATGGATACTGCACTGGACTTCTCTTTTCAGTCAACTATCCCTCATTTATGGAGCACCTACCATGAATAAGTTGGCTTAAAGCTCAACATTCAGAAAACTAAGATCATGGTATGTGGTCCCATCACTTCATGGCAAATAGCTGGGGAAACAGAGCAAACAGTGGCTAACTTTATTTTTCTGGGCTCCAAAGTCACTGTACATGGTAACTGCAGCCATGAAATTAAAAGACGCTTACTCTTTGTAAGGAAAGTTATGACCTACCTAGACAGCATATTTAAAAAGCAGACACGTTACTTTGCCAACAAAAGTCCGTCTAGTCAAGGCTATGGTTTTTCCAGTAGTCATGCATGGATGTGAGAGCTGGACTATAAAGAAAACTGAGCGCAAAAGAATTGATGCTTTTGAACTGTGGTGTTGGAGAAGACTCTCAAGAGTCCCTGGGACTGCAAGGAGATCCAACCAGTCCATCCTAAAGGAAATCAGTCCTGAATATTCACTGGAAGGACTGATGCTGAAGCTGAAACTCCAATACTTTGGCCACCTAATGCAAAGAGCTTACTCATTTGAAAAGACCCTGAAGCTAGGAAAGATTGAAGGCGGGAGGAGAAGGGGATGAGAGAGGGTCAGATGCTTGGATGGCATCACTGACTCAATGGACATGAGTTTGAGTAAACTCCGGAAGTTGGTGATGGACAGGGAGGCCTGGTGTGCTGCAGTCCATAGAGTCAAAGAGTCGGACACAACTGAGCAACTGAACCATGAATAATCACCACACTAAATGGTTAAAGCATCAACAAATTATAAAGTCCCTAAACCAATAGTGCTTACAATCCAGAAAGGGAATTAAGATATGTAAACAGATTCTGTAACTAAGACAAAAGGCAAAATGTAAGTGCTCAAAGATACTGATGCAGTGCTCTGGTAGTGCAGAGTAGGCAACAACTAATTCCAAATGAGAGCACTGAGAAAAGAGGAGGTATCTGGGCTGAGTCTTGATGACTTAAATAGGATTTTCATAGGTTAGGGAGAAGGGCAGTGGATATTCCTAACACGAGAAACAGCAAACACAAAAAGTCTTGAAGACTCTGGTACAATAATAAACCAAAAAGTAACCACCAAGGAGGAGGGAGGGAAGGAACACATGTGTATGTGTGTGGCCTGCAAGCGCAAGCACATGCACATGTGGAAAGAAGGGGGAGGAGAAGGAGAGATATATTAGGGAGAAGACCTCACTAGAAAGATCCCAAAGAATTTGAACTATCAAAGGTATATGAGCAGGAAACTGATACAGTCAGCACTGTGTTTTGGCCTAGCTCTCAGATCAGTTAAGAGATAAAAATAGTGAAATCATGGGAGTTAAGACCTCCGGGGGGGGGGGGGGGGGGGGAGGTACAAAAATAGAGAAAGGATGCAGACTAAATCCTGAGAAATAATTATATTGGGAAAGGAGGGGAGCAAGGTCAGTGAAAAACACAAGAGAGGTAAGGATAAAGAAGGCTGAAACAAAATAACAGGGGACCTGCTGCTAAGTCCTGGTGGGAAAATGAAAGCTGAATAAGAACAAGCGGAAGAAGGCAATGGAGCAGGTGCCTTGGAAAAGAGGAGAACATAGGGGAAACCAGAAAACGTTGTGATATTGACCAAGGAAGTTAAGGGCATTCAAATAGCTAGATAATGTGCTAAGAATTAAACAGGGTTGGGTTTAACAAAAAATATTTGAATGGCTATTTGGAGTAAGATGCACGATGTGTGCTCAGTTGCTCCAGTCAGTGTCCGACTCTTTGTGACCCCATGGACTGTAGCCCGCCAGGCTCTTCTGTCCATGGGATTGTCCAGGCAATAATACTGGAGTGAGCTGCCATTTCCTCCTCCAGGGGATCTTCCTGACCCAGGGATCAAATGCAAGTCTCTTGTGTCTTCTGCACTGGCAGGCAGATTCTTTACCACTGAGCCACCTGGCAAGTCAATAAGCAACTGGTAATTGCATATGTCAAAATGTACAACACAAGTCTTTGTATATCCAAAAGATTTCTAAAATCCAGCAGAGGTCTACTTGCTTTAGTGAATACATTATTAATACAATCAAATTTCAATATGAAAAAAGTAGGTGGTTTCTACTGCATTAAGTTCTTACTTTTAAGTTTCATAACAAAGTTCTGAATCATGTTATCTTTCATAACGTATTAGCTATCCCTTCAAACTCTTCATCCACAAATTCGATAAACTTAATTTCTTACTGGTACACAGGAAGAGGGCATTATTTTTCAGCAGAACACTAAAGGCCTCCCTTCACGGTTGATGACATTATTCATCATTCTTCAGATACAGCTGTTTGCTGCTGCTGCTAAGTTCCTTCAGTCCTGTCCAATTCTGTGCGACCCCAGAGACGGCAGCCCACCAGGCTCCCCCGTCCCTGGGATTCTCCAGGCAAGAACACTGGAGTGGGCTGCCATTTCCTTCTCCAATGCATGAAAGTGAAAAGTGAAAGTGAAGTTGCTCAGTCGTATCTAACTCTTAGCGACCCCATGGACTGCAGCCTACCAGGCGCCCCCATCCATAGGATTTTCCAGGCAAGAGCACTGGAGTGGAGTGCCATTGCCTTCTCTGATTCAGCTTTTTACCTGATAGTCAAATTCTAACTGTATTCTCTTCTAGGCCACACTTCTCAATTTTGGCCATAAGACATGCATAAGACAGCATATTCTGTCAAATATGCTCTGATGAAATCTAACTGCACCATGTCCAAGGCATCTGTCTAGTGAAACAGCCTATTAATCCCGTCAAAAAAGGAAATGAGGCTAACTTGGCCATTCCCTAGCCAGATCTATCACTATTCAAGGTATTATCAGACTTGAATTTATTTACTGATCTATTTATATTTTAATTGAAGTACAGTTGATTTACAATGCTGTGTTAATTTCTGCTGTACAACAAAGTGATTCAGTTATACATATATACAGACAACCTTTTAAATGTTCTTTTCCACTATGGGTTATCACAGGATATTAAACACAGTTTCTTGTGCTATATAGTAAGTAGCACCTTGTTGTTTATCCATTCTATTTTCTATATATACGGTAGTTTGCATCTGCTAATCCTCAACTTCCACTCCATCCCTTCCTGACAACCTCCTCCAGACTTTAATTCAAATGACCCTAAGAATTCTGGTAAGGGTCTCCCTGCATTTCTCCAAGACAAACTTCCTACTTTTTCATTAACTACTTCTAAAGGCATAAATACAAGACAACCCCCTCCCCCTGCCCCACACACACTTCAATGAGGAGAGAAAAAAGGAAAAAAAAGTTTTCTGACCAATGTGAATAAGGAAACTTTTGATGATACAGATAAAATAATCAAATGGCTACTTATAATATTCATTTTGTTAGGTGTATGTATTTAAAATCACATACTACATAAAATAGAGAAAATTTTTTCCCCTTTTCAACATTTCATTAACTAATTTTACTGAAAATTTTCCAGTGCATCTGTCATCTTTTCATATTCACTACAGACTGTGACTTTTATCAGTTTTGTCAAAACATTATCACTTTCCCTTTATCTATAAAAGTTATTTGAGTTACAGAACTGTGCGAATTATGATCTTTTTAACCTGTCTTAAACATCTATTTCTATACATTCAGGTATCTTTTTCATTTTATAGATGGGTGTGTGCTATACATATAGATTCATAATCTCTACAAGGTAACGACTTACGAGAATTGAATGAAGGAGCTTCAGACTTATATCTCCTCCAAACAACGCTTTGTAAGGCTTTGTATAGGGTAGAATAAAGTGACTCACTCTGTTCTGAGACACAAATCTGGGAGGAAAAAAGACTTTGCTTTATATCCACGTTATCAATAAGTCAAAAATTCACAATTACTTCTTAAACACATTTCAATTAATAACGTACACTATTGGTTATGTAAATGCATGGATACATTAACAGGAGTCTTTGCAAGTTAAAGTTTTCTTTCTGAATTAATATATTACGACTTTGCTATACTACCATAAAAGAAGAGTGAGTTACTCAACTCCCATGAACTTGTTTTCTTAGAGAAACAGCAGTAGTAACTGTAGTAGTTTATATGTATTGCAAACCAGTTAAGATCCAGTCGCTGTTTTAAGATTATATATATTTTAACCCAATCTTCACAAAGTTCCTATGAAATAAGTGCTATTGATAATTTCATTATATTGATGAGGAAACTGGGGAATGGAGAGATTTACAAATTTGCCCAAAGTCATGGAGCAGAAATTCTAAGTAGCAGAAATTCGGTCTAGTTGTAGGTCTTTCCCTCTTCCAAGATGCGGGGTTGGGGAGGAAGGCAGGTGTTAGTTGCTCAGTCATGTCAGGCTCTTTGCGACCCCATGGACTGTAGCCCACCAGGCTCCTCTATCCACGGAATTCTCCAGGCAAGAACACTGGAGTAGGTTGCCATTCCCTTCTCCAAAAGATGACATATTGCCTCTAAAATTAGTAAAATTAGAGGGACTTATACAGTTAGTATCAGTAGTCTAAAGAACACAAGAGTGAGGTTACAGTAAGTTTTAATATATTTTCTATTCTCTATCAACACTGTCTGAAGGCCTAATTGACAGGGTTTTTAAGGAAGAAGTAGTTTCATCCACTATCCCCATTCCAGACAATACTTTTTAAGGCATAAAGTGTTGCCTACTACAAACACACCATGGAAGAAACTAGTGCCATGTCTTCCTCCTTCTCCTCTAAACTTTGTAACTGATGGTAGAGAATCTGCTTCTTTGGGCCTAGATCCCCCTTGGTATCCCAAATACATAAAACTAACTTAAACCGTTTTCTTTGAGAAGGAAACTTTCCTAAGCCCTAAAACGACGGCAGTGCTTCCACTGTAGTCATCTGGCTGTGTGCTGTAACGGGGTTGAGGAACAGTTTCCTAAGTTAAAAAGGGTAAAATACGAACTCAAGAAAGGAAGAACAGAAGGGAGGGAGTGGGGCGACAGGCGCTGCTGTCTGACTTGGAATTCCGCGCAGACAGAACGAGAAGAGAAACTGAGGAGGTGGGGGTCCAGTCATGAAAGCCTGTTAGCAACATTCTCTCGGGTTTTCTTCTTATGCGTCTCAAGACCCGCGCTTCAGAAGAAACGGAGACCCTCAGGACCCTAACTGACCGATCCGTCAGGACGCGGCACCCCCTTTCTTCCGGGGTCCCGGGCCGGCGCTGGCCCCTCGAGACCACGGCCCGCCGTCAGCCCTCGGCCGGGCCTTTCCTACCCCAGGCAACCGAGAGCAGGGACGACCGGGGCCTCTCGACCCCAAGGCCGGAGAGCCGCGTTCCGCTCCTCGGCGGCTGCCTCCGCGGCTTCCCCTCCGGTAGACAACCCCTGGACACTCCCCCATTCTGCCGCCGAACCGGGACCGAGCCACCGCCGAGAGCTGGAGCCACCGCTCCCGCAGTAAAAATCCAAGCCGGACCGAGGGGCTTACCTTTAACAGATTAGACGTCGCCATGTTCCTTCAACTTAGACTCTCGCGAGACGGCGCGAGGTTTCGTGGCGCTCCGTGCCAGGCCGCCACCGCAGGCCCGAGTTTCCCACCTGGGCCGAGGGGCCCGCGGGCCCGCACTGCAGGGGCGGTGGGCGCCGGCGAACACGGCGCGCTGACCTCGGCCCTCACTCCCCGGCGTCCTCGCTCTGCCCTCCCTACATGGTCACCGGGGCCTCCCCACACGAGAGAGCTCATGCAAACACTCCGGGAGACGGCAGCGGCGGGAGGTGAGCGGGAGCAGGAGCCGACCTGAAATCGGACGAGGAAGCATCGGCTCCACGAGCCTCCCCACGCCGGCGGACGGGCCTCTGGGGGGGCACCCGCAGAGGCCACTGGCAACCAACTTAGCTCGGACTGGGGCCGGCCGCTCCGCTTCGGCGGCCGCGGCACGTGACGCGGCGGGCGGCGCCGCGCTCGGGAGCGAGCGTGGGAGCCTGACAGCCTCGCGGGCCGAGACCCCGCCGCGCGGGCCGGGGGACGCCCTCTGCTGGCGGGAGTCTGTGTCGCCCTCCCTCCGCCGCCGCGTGCTGGGGGGAGGTGGGGAAGAGACGCTCCGGAATGAAGTCCTTGCAATAGCTGGCGCCTACAAGGGACCCAATGAATCCATGCACGAACGTGTTACCTGTTAATATTTCTGCTCAAGGGACCCAATGAATCCATGCACGAACGTGTTACCTGTTAATATTTCTACTCAGGAGGCCCTGGTACTGAAATAACCTCTAAGAGGTTGATCAGGTATACCAGAAGATCCTATACCATAAGCGCCCCCCCCCCCAAGCTTTGTCCCTTCAGACCTCAAACCACTGGCCAAATAAAGGGAATAAAATTTATATATAGAACCTACAATATACCTAGTACTGTATTCTACACGTTTCCGAACTGTTCATTCATACATAATATGTGAGAAATAAGTTAGAGCTATAGAGTAAGATAAAGCAGAGAAGAGGGATGCAGTTTGCAGTTTTAACCAGAGGGATCCAAGTAGATCTCACTGAGAAGATGGCATTTGAGCAAAAAGACTTGAAAGCTGTAAGGGAGAATGCCAGGACATATTTGGGAGGAGAGCATTCCCAATAGGGGGGAGCACAGGTGGCAAGTTGCCCAGAGTTTCAGAGGAACAGTTAGAAGGTTAGTGTGTTTAGAGTAGAGAGAGTAAGAAGAGCATAGGGCCTTGTAGACCACGGTAAAGACTGGCTCTTATTCTCAGTGAGATAGGCAATCATTGCAGGTTTTTGAGCAGAGGAGTGGTATGATCAGACTCCCATCTCAACATGATTGGTCTGACTACTCTGTAGTGAATAGAATGAGAAGGGTAATTTAGAAAGCTTTTGTATTATCTCATTAGATCAACACTATCATGCCACCTAGGTGGCCTACACTTTACAGTGATTTATGAGAGAGTAATCTAGGCATGATTAAACAATGGCTACATGGTAGAACAAGGATTCAGAGCCACTAGGCCTGTAATGTCCTGTCAACATGGAGATGATTCTAAGAGGTCGTCTTTGTTCTACAGATGAGAAAATGGAAGCTTCTTTCTGGTCAAGGTCACAACTGGGTCGGACAAAAAGTGTGGTCCAGAATAAACTTTGTATAATTATGGATCCCTTTTCCAGTGAAACTGGGTTGTGTTCAACCCTAGTCCAACTCTAGTGCTTTACTTGTAAAGTGTAAGTTGATTAGATTATAACTATGTACCATTAAAACATTAGGCAACAAACTGTAATATAACAGTTGAATTTGTTCAGAAATTAATGACCCTTCTTAAAGAATTCATTATTAAGTAATTAAGTATCTAATCAGAGACGGCACTGGCGACCCGCTCCAGTACTCTTGCCTGGAAAATCCCATGGATGGCAGAGCCTGGTGGGCTGCAGTCCACGGGGTCGCTAAGAGTCGGACACGACTGAGTGACTTCACTTTCCCTTGTCACTTTCATGCATTGGAGGAGGAAATGGCAACCCACTCCAGTGTTCTTGCCTGGAGAATCCCAGGGATGGGGGAGCCTGGTAGGCTGCCATCTCAGGGGTCGCACAGAGTCGGACACAACTGAGTGACTGAACTGAACTGAAGTATCTAATGCCTGTTCAAGTGTCTTTTTATGTACTAAGCATTGGAAATCTAGGATTAAATAAGACAGATAAGACCTCTGTCCTCCTGGAGCTTATAGTCTAATAAGGGAGCTAGATATTAAGCATAGTTACCGCAAGGGTAAAATACAATGTGCAGTTCCGAGCATATAGTTTGGAAGGTACTATTATCCTGTACTATTCCTGGGATCATGCTCTGAACCTTATGACTACTTCTGAATTTTCAGTTTCAAATATCCCACTAACAAGACATTCCTTTCTTGCTTGCTCTGGCAACCCCACTGCTACCGTCTGACATCAAATGAGTTCTTCATTCCATTGACCCCACTACTTCCTTGTTCTCTATCATTCCCTCCTTTTTCACTTTCTTACTCACCCAGTTTAGCTTCTGTAAACTATCATTACTAAAATATTAGAATATTTAATTTATTTAAGGATAGAGAACATAATCACATAACAAAATTCAGAAGGTACTAAAAGGAATACAATTAAAAGTACGCCTCCTCCCCTTTCCTAGGGTAATGGTCTATATTGTGATACGTATTTGGTTTATTCAGGTGTCTTGTTATTGTTTTGTTGTTTAAGCACTAAGCCATGTCCAACTCTTTGCAACCCCATGGTCTGTAGCCTGTTAGGCTCCTCTGTCCGTGGGATTTCCCAGGCAAGAATACTGGAGTGGATTGCCACTTCCTCCTCCAGGGGATCTTCCCAACCCAAGGATCAAACCCATGTCTCCCACTTGGCAGACAGATTTTTACCACTGTTTATTTGTCAAAACCCAGCCAAGGTACCATTAAGATTTTTGCATCTCATTCAAAAGAAAAAGCAGTAAATAACATTTGAGTTTAGTTAATGATATTCAGGTTGAAAAATTTAAGGATAACTGAAGTTATGTTTACCATTTGCTTTGAAATGTATCAAAAAATAAGATGGATTGATGGTTGCATAGAAAAGTTGACAAAGCAATTATAGTAAAAAATGTTAATGGCAGAATCTGAGATGGATTAACTAGTGTCCTCTGTGTAAAATCTTTCAGTTTGTCTATATGTTTGACATTTTTTCATAATTAAATGTTGTGGGAAATGTTTTTAATAGACCTCCCTTCCTCCACAGTCCCTCAGGCAACCATTGTCCCTTACTCAGATATAACAATTATAAATCTCTTGTGAATCCCTAGGACATTTGCTGCATATATAAACATTCATATATGTATTTCTTTTCCCACAAACGATGGCATACCATTTATGCACTTAACATCTTTTTTCCCACTCAGCTGTATGATATAAATCTGAAAAATATATTTGTGTTTATTTTTTCCACACTTGCTTATAGAAATTTTAAGCTCAATAATAAATTCAAAGCTTTTCATTTGTAAGAAGAAAAAGCAAAGCTTTGTACATATAAAAGGTTGTGAATGAAGCTTAGTCAGTAAACTATTAGTAAAGGACTTCCCTGGTGGTCCAGTGGCTGAGCCCACCTTCCAGTGCAGACGATGTGGGTTCAGTCCCTAGTTGGGAAACTAAGATCACACATGCTGCCTGGCAACTAAGCACTCATGCTGCAGCTGCTGAGTGCACTTGCCTTGGGGCTCACGAGCCACAGCTAGAGAGGAGCTCTCATGCCACAAAGACTATCCTGCATGCCACAACTAGGATCCAACACAACCAAAAAGAAATAAATCATTATTTAAAAAAAAAAAACTATTGATTAAATAACTGGTAAAACACTAGATGGAGCATCAAGGGTTTTCAAGATTTTGGAGTGGGAGAGGGAGGAAGATAGTCACTGGGGCTTCCTAGACCTCTGGGTACTACATGAAGAAAAAGAAGAGTTCACCCCAAAAAACTGTATGACCACCCGGTACCAGGAAGACCCACAAAGCCAACCCTAAACCCAACCATAAGCCTAACAGTAATGAGAATCTTAACTGTATTCCTATATCAATTTCTATCCTTATTCCTAAACCAGAAACTCCTTTGCTGTGCCAGAGGATGCCACACATTGCTAACAGGGTATTAGTTGTCTTTGTTGGGAGAAAATATCTCAGACGCAGCTGCCTTCTCCATATTGCCTATTAGCAATCACCAGTACCTTAAGTCTGCTCAGCCCATAGGACTACTCCATTTGGATGACTTCCTCTTCCATGGCCCCAAACATTCCTAAGCTCCATTCCTATTTCCAGAAAGTGGGGCCCTGGACAAAATGTGTAGCTGGAGAATGGAGTGGTAAGGAAGTGAAATCCCTACTAGCAACTTATGAAACTGAAGAGAACCATCCTAAGATTTTCACCCATGTAACAATGGTCAGGAGTGAAATTCCCACAGTCTAATTTATATATGTTAAATAATCACTTTCTTAAAAATATCTGCAACAGTCTAGTCCCTTTTCTCCTCTGTCATATGTAAGAACCTTGCAATAAATCATCTCTGCCTTCTTCATGCCTATACCCAAGTATCTGAACGTTGCTAGAGAAAAACTCAAAACTGAGTTGAGTGATTTTACTTTAGACTCAAACTCAGAGCTCAAATGGGAACTTCACACTACCCAACAATCCTGTCCTATTTTTCTCCAGTGGGCTTGCTCTTCCACTCTATTTCCTAGTAGGCCTATTTCATTTTATAAGCACTGACTCCCCCTCCTACTCCGCAGTGAATTACCTCCATCTCTAGTTCATTGGAAATATAAATGCATCTTTCTTTTCTTCTCCCTTGAAATCTTCGATCTGAGGTAGGAGGTAGACGGGCTTCAGGCAAGATGCTTAAAACTAGCCCCCTGTTTGCATTTCCTGAGATAGGAGGTAGGTGAGCTCCAGGTTTGGCATTTCCAGTCAGCCTCCTGTTTGCGCTTTAAAATAAAAATTACAACAGAAACAGGGTAAAAAACCAGGCTTTGTTTCCTTCAAACACTTTGAAATAATAGTTATGGCAGGGACAGAGAGGGGCTAATCCCTGTCTGAGTAAAAGATCAAGAGGTCACATATATCCCCTCTTTGAGGCAAGGGAGACATTTCACATACCCAGGAAGGCAGCCATAGGGTCAAAAAGGAGGGAGCATCAACCCACAGTAGACCTCTGGGCTGGAGTCCTTCTTGGAAAAAATTAGTGCATGCGTGTTGGGGAGGGTTCTAGGGTGGGTCAGGTGTGGAAAAAAGAAACAGACAACTGGCCAAAGGTAAAAGACCCAGGAGAACCGCCCTGTATGAGTGGTTTAACTGCCTGTTCGTTGCACTTCTCATTAGGGAGAATGCCCCATCCTTGCTCTTTGCCTTCTGTCTTAACTGTTTCTCTGTGTGCTTTCCCACATGTGCTGTGTCTCTCGTAATAGACTTTGTACCTACTTTTACAGTCTTGCCTCCTTGAGAAATGCATTTTTCAATGGAGACAAGGGCCAGAGGAATTTTACTTCCAGCCTCTAGCCCCTGCTGGACTGGCGGTTAGGATTCCTGGTTTTTAATCCAGGTTACCTAGATACTACTCCTGGGCAGGTAAAAACTAAGATCTCACTTCAAACCACTGCTCACTGCTGTCTCTCCAAGATCAAAACTTCTGTCCTTACAGCTTTTAATCCCTTTCCTTACTGTGCTATTGGCCAGGGCCCCACCTCCAGCCCAATACTCCTACTTGTATTCAGGATCCTATCTCAAGAAACTTCCATCCCTCACCTTTTTTGTATTACCAGTTTCCACCCCCCTCTCCTATTTTATTTCATTCTTATATATATTTTTAAAAAGTCCAGAAGCATCTCTCATCTCCAAAGAAAAGAATCCCTCCTTTAACTCCCTCATCAATTCTAGTTGTCACTGCCCTGATTTTAATTCTCAACATCTTTTAGTGCAGTTTTCCACTTTCCCTTTCCTGAAGCACTTTCCTCTCTTGGCCTCCATGATACCAAACTCTCCTGTTCCCTACGTTATGGTTACGTCTCTTTCATATTGTGTCCTTCTCCTCTACTTAACCTTTATTGTTATAGTTCTTTGGAGCTCTATCTTGGTCCCTTTTTTCTCTATATACAGTTTCTCCTTTAGTGATCATACCAAGTCCCATAATATTAAATATCATCTCTAACACTGAGAACTATCAAATATGTATTGCCAGACTTGAACCTCTCTCCTGGATTCCTGACTCATATATCCAGTCACATGCTTATCCTCTCTACTTGGGATCTCACAAACATCCCAAGTATAACATACTGACACTGTTGATCTTTATATGAGCCCTGTGCTCCTAGAAAACAGTGGCAGGTAATCCCCCTACCAAACTTTGTTTTCCAGAAACAGCTTACTACAAAGACCCATCTGCATATGGCTTAGATTATCCATTCTTTCTTTTTGTATATCTAACTATTTTTCTTTTCTTTCTTTCTTTCTTTATTCTTGGTTGTGCCGAGTCTTTGTTGCTACACATGGGTTTTCTCCAGTTGCAGCAAGCAGGGGCTACTTCTTAGTTGTGTTGTGTGGGCTTCTCATGTGGTGGCTTCTCTTGTTACAGAGCATGGGCTATACGGTGTAGAGGCTTCAGTAGTTGTGGAGTATGGGCTTAGTTGCCCTGAAGGATGTGGAATCTTCCTGGACCAGGGATGGAACGGTTACTGAGTCCAAGCTCACTCTGCTCATCATACAACAGGCCAATGAATCAGACATAAGGTGTTGAGGCAAGGCATATGATTTTATTTGGAAAGCTAGCAGACCAAGAAGATGGCATACTAGTGTTTCCAGAAAACCATTTTATCATGGTCTAGATGCCAGGTTCTTTTACAGAATAGAGAGGGAGAGGAGGTGAGAAAGTAAAAAGGTCATAAGTCTTGCAAATATCTCCTGGAATGACCAGCCTTGGGGAGGGAATGTGTTAATTTCTTCCACCCTATAGCCATCTATTAGAAGACAGAGTCCTAAACAAACACACTTTTGTTTAACTTTTAAGGCAGAGAGGTAGGGTTCCTCAAGGCAGGCCATTATGTATGGAGAGTATCTTTTTAGTGAACAAAACCAATGGGAGGCAAAAGTTAAAGTAAAAGAATCAGACTCAACAGGGAATCAGCTCTTCCCTGTAACAATTCCCCACTGTCAATGTCCACTCTACAGTCTTGTGGAAAAGGGGGAGATGACCATTCTAATTGCTTCCTGTGGTATCTTGTCAGATGGATCTTTCTGGGAATGTCCCACCATCCGTGCCAGTGTTCCAAATGTTGCTTCTTTTGCTCCTATATGGAGAGTATGTACTTTACATCTGTAGACTTTAAAAATATTCACAACCTAAAAGCTAAGAGTTATGTTTTATTCAGTGGAAATTTTGAGGACTTCAGACCCAGGAGACAGCATTTCAAGTTAAAGAATTTAGCGCTTTTCTGTGTCCCATACAGAAGCAAGTGTCAGGGATCACTGAAATCATTCCCTTGCTATGCACCTCAGCTATCTAGGGGCCTGTATTCTCATATACCACTTCCTCAGAGTTCACTCTAGTTAGTGGCCGCAGTCTGATGGCTGCTAGATGGTAGATATCATTCTCCTTCCTGAGTTTCCGCAGGTTTCACCAGCTCACATTGGAGGGCTGCAATCACTGATGGCTTATAGTAGCAGAAAATATTCCATTTCTCAGACGCTCCCCTCTTGATAAAGAATATCTGGGAGACATTTTGTGATCAAATTTTGTCCCATGGCAGTGGGAGGCTCATCCCAGATCAGGTGAAAATTCTTGATCTATTAATCCAAGTGTTAATTTTTGGATTTGGAGAAGGAAATGGCCACCCACTCCAGTACTCTTGCCTGGAAAATTCCATGGATGGAGGAGCCTGGTAAGCTACAGTCCATGAGGTCGCAAAGAGTTGGACACAACTGAGCGACTTCACTTTCACTTCTAATGATAGAGATCCTCTGGATCCTACGTCTAATTATGACCCAGAAAACATTTTCTCTCGTTGCTTCTTCCCATACATAGAATCACGCTATTGCCATTACTCTATGTTATAAATGTGATCCATTTTCTCAAAATGCTTAGCTATAAAAGTTTTGTTGGAGACCTTATGACATACTGGGTACTATAAGAGACAATGATCTTATAAATTAGGAGGATATAAGTAATGCAGCTAGTAACGTTGACAAAGACACAAAAGCACAAACAATTTGAAAACAAAGAACAAATTGAGACAATGATTAGTATGACTAGTAGTAATCAGTTGCAATAATCGAGTGACCAAATAAGCCATAACTGATTTAATGAGTTATCCACAGTTTCACCGTACTGGCAGTGCATGCTTAGACATGTATGGCTCAATCTTTGAGGCGAGCATGTGCTACTGGCATAATCAGCCAGGTAGAGAGAAAAGTATAAATGTTTCAATTCTGTTTACGAAGGTATAATTTACTCAATTACTAAGTCATAATTAAAAGGGAAGGTTTTCCTTACACTTGGAAAACACATTTAAACCAGTAAAATTTTTTTAGATAGAAATCATAAAAATTATAATCATATTTACCAGTTGACTAAGTGCTATGTAACTGATCCTTCTGTTAACAGCTTTATGAAGCCATCAGATTTTTCTATTAGAATTCTTCAATTTCTTACCCAGTTCAGCATTATGATCTGAAACTTGTATTATCCAAAAGTCCTTTTTATAAATCTTGAAGAGGAATTTTTACAAAGGCATCAAAGTGAAACCATAACTGCCTATAATGATAAAAGACTTAAGAAGTCATATTTAAATCTGATTACAATGCAATTGACAAAGTATTAATAACTCAGTTACTGCTGTTACATACAACACACTTCAAATGTTATTTTACTAGGCCATATCAGATTTTAGGAGCTCCATATAATCTCAAGAATATCTGTATCATTTACCATACAATATAATCGAAAAAGATATATTACTCATTTGACGACACTTGGTATGTAATTTAACATACCAGCTAGACCTAATTAGTTTAATATCTCCCTTTGCAGGTGTTTTAAGGGCTCTTTGAAGCATCCCAAAGTTAGCTAGAGGTCAAAGGAACTTCATTTTAATTTGACTTCAAAAAAATCAAAAGGGTTTTAAAACACAATAGGATCATAAGTGACTGTGAAACAGTGGTTATTTACCTAGCCAAAGTGCTAATAAAGATTTCAAAGGCAAATACAGAAGAGATCACTTAAAAGGAAAAGAAATTTAAAATCTGTTATCAAAGGCAGTTCAATATCTTAAGAAAACTTGCCTTTTAACAGAGAGAAAAGCCAAATTCAAGCTTTGCACCAGTTTATTTTTAAAGTTCATTTACTCAACCAAACTTATTTTAAACTTAGTCAATCCTGATTGATCATGTACAAAATTCTTTTCTTGAGGTCCACTAGCCATAAACTTTCCATCACATAACTTACTTTAGCGCAATTCTAACTTTCAAGTTGTCGAATATCTGGAGAGACACTAAAATATAATTATTTCTAAAAGTTCACCTGAATCTCTTACCTCATTTGCATTTTCTTTCATTAAAAGTTTCTTCACATCAAGTGATTTTTCTTGTTGATAAATTTGTATCAATAAACAAACATTAATGCCAGATACTAAATTAATATTATTTCCTAGTTCATTTAGCTTAATTTCTCTAGAATTGTTTGGTTTGAAAGCACTTACTTTTTAAAAAAATTTATTTATATTTTAATTGAAGGATAATAGTTTTACAGAATTTTGTTGCTTTCTGTCAAACCTTAACATGAATCAGCCACAGATATACATATATCCCCTCTCTTTTGAACCTCCCTCCCATCTCCCTCCCCATCCCACCACTCTTGGTTGATACAGAGCCCCTATTTGAGTTTCCTGAGTCATACAGCAAATTCCCGTTGGCTATCTATTTTACATATGGTAATGTAAGTTTCCATGTTACTCTTTCCATACATCTCACCCTCTCCTCCCCTCTTCCCACGTCCATAAGTCTATTCTCTATGTCTGTTTCACCACTGCTGCCCTGTAAATAAATTCTTCAGTACCATTTTTCTAGATTCCATATATATGGATTAGAATACAATGTTTGTCTTTCTCTTTCTGACTTACTTCACTCTATATAATAGGTTCTAGGTTCATCCACCTCATTAGAACTGACTCAAATGCATTCCGTTTTTGGCTGAGTAATATTCCATTTGTATATATGTACCACAACTTCTTTATCCATTCATCTGTCGATGGACATCTAGGTTGCTTCCATGTTCTAGCTACTGTAAATAGTGTTGCAGTGAACAATGGGATACAGGTGTCTTTTTCAATTTTGGTTTCTTCAGAGTATATGCCTAGGAGTGGGATTGCTGGGTTATATGGTGGTTTTATTTCTAGCTTTTTAATGTATCTCCATATGATCTTCCATAGTGGCTGTATCAATTTACATTCCCACCAACAGTGCAAGAGTGTTCCCTTTTCTCCATACCCTCTCCAGCATTTATGGTTTATAGACTTTTTGATGAGGGCCATTCTGACTGGTGTGAGGTGATATCTCATTATAGTTTTGATTTGCATTTCTCTCATAATGAGTAATGTTGAGCACCTTTTCATATATTTGTTAGTCATCTGTATGTCTTCTTTGGAGAAATGTCTGTTTAGGTCTCTTTCCCACTTTTCGATTGGGTTGTTTATTTTTCTGGTATTGAGTTGTATGAGCTGCACATATATTTTGGAAATTAATCCTTTGTCAGTTGTTTCATTTGCTATTATTTTCTCCCATTCTGAGAGCTGTCTTTTCACCTTGCTTATAGTTTCCTTTGCTATGCAAAAGCTTTTAAGTTTAATCAGGTCCCACTTGTTTACTCGTGTTTTTATTTCTGTTACTCTAAGAGGTGGGTCATAGAGGATCTTGCTTTGTTTTATGTCATTGAGTGTTCTGCCTATGTTTTCCTCTAAGGGTTTTACAGTTTCTGGTCTTACATTTATGTCTTTAATCCATTCTAAGTTTATCTTTGTGCATGATGTTAAGAAGTGTTCAAATTTCATTCTTTTACATGTAGCTGTCCAGTTTTCCCAGCACCATGTATTGAAGAAGCTGTCTTTGCCCCACTGTATATTCTTGCCTCCTTTCTCAAAAATAAGGTACCCCTAGGTGTATGGGTTTATTTCTGGGCTTTCTACCTTGTTCCATTGGTCTATATTTCTGTTTTTGTGCTAGTACCATACTGCCTTGATGACTGTAGCTTTGTAGTATAATCTGAAGTCAGGAAGATTGATTCCTCCAGCTGCATTCTTCTTTCTCAAGATTACTTTGGCTATTCAGGGTCTTTTGTGTTGCCATATGAATTGTGAAATTTTTATTCTAGTTCTGTAAAAAATGCCATTGGTAATTTGATAGGGATCACATTGAATCTGTAGATTGCATTTGGTAGTATACTTATTTTCACAATATTGATTCTTCCTAACCAGGAACATGGAATATATCTCCATCTGTTTATGTTGTCTTTGATTTCTTTCATTAATGTCCTACAGTTTTCTGTGTACATTTATTTTGTCTCCTTATGTAAGTTTATTCCTAGATATTTAACTCTTTTTGTTACAATGGTGAATGGGATTGATTCCTTAATTTCTCTTTCTGATTTTTCATTTTTAGTATATAGAAATGCAAGTGATTTATGTGTTCATTTTGTATTCTTCAACTTTGCTAAATTCACTGATTAGCTCTAGTAATTTTCTGATAGTATCTTTAGGGTTTTCTATGTACAGTATCATTTTTCTTCTCTGATTGCTGTAACTAGGACTTTCAAAACTTTGTTGAATAATAGTGGTGAAAGTGGACACCCTTGTCTTGTTCCTGACCTTAGGGGGAATGCTTTCAATTTTTCACCATTGAGAATAATGTTTGCTGTAGGCTTATCATATATCGCCTTTACTATATTGAGGTAGGTTCCTTCTATGCCATTTTTTGAAGAGTTTTAATCATAAATGGGTGCTGAATTTTGTCAAAGGCTTTTTCTGCATCTATTGAGATTATCTTATGGCTTTTATCTTTCAATTTGTTGATATAGTGTATCACATTGATTGATTTGCACATATTGAAGAATGCTTGCATCCCTGGAATAAACCCAGCTTGATCATGGTGTGTGAGTTTTTTGATGTATTGTTGAATTCTGTTTGCTATAATTTTGTTGAGGAATTTTGCATCTGTGTTCATCAGTGATATAGGCCTCTAGTTCTCTTTTTTTGTGTTGTCTTTGTCTGGTTTTGGTATCAGGGTGATGGTGGCTTCATAGAATGAGTTTGGAAGTGTTCCTTCCTCTGTAATTTTTGAAAGAGTTTTAGAAGGATTAACTCTTCTCTAAATGTTTGATAGACTTCTCCTGTGAAGCCATCTGGTCTTGGGCTTTTGTTTCTTGGGAGATTTTTGATCATAGCTTCAATCTCGGTGCTTGTAATTGAGTTGTTCATAATTTCTATTTCTTCCTGGTTCAGTCTTGGAAGACTGAACTTTTCTAAGACTGTCCATTTCTTCCAGGTTATCCATTGTATTGCCATATAGTTGTTCATAATACTCTCTTATAATCTTTTGTATTTCTGCATTGTCTGTTAACCTCTCCTTTTTCATTTCTAATTTTGTTGATTTGATTCTTTTTTCTTGATGAGTCTGGCTAAATGTTTGTCAGTTTTGTTTATCCTCTCAAAGAACCAGCTTTTAGTTTTATTAATCTGTACTATTGTTTCTTTCATTTCTTTTTCATTTATTTCTGCTTAGATCTTTATGATTACTTTCCTTCTACTAATTTGGGGGGGAGTTGTTCTCCTTTTCCAGTTATTTTAGGTGTAAAGTTCGTTGTCTTTTCAATGTTTTTCTTCTTTCTTGAGGTAGGATTGTATTGCTATAAACTTCCCTCTTAGAACTGCTTTTGCTGCATCCCATAGGTTTTGAGTTGTCGTGTTTTCATTGTCATTTGTTTCTAGAAACATTTTTTATTTCCCTTTTGATTTCTTAGTAACCTGTTGGCTATTTTGAAACATGCTGTTTAATCTCCATGTGTTTGTATTTTTTACAGTTTTTTTTTCTTGTAATTAATATCTAGTCTCATAGCGTTGTGGTCAGAGAAAACGCTTGATTTGATTTCAATTTTCTTAAATTTACTGAGGTTTGATTTGTGACCCAAGATGTGGTCTATCTTGGAGAATGTTCCATGTGCACTTGAGAAGAATGTGTGTTCTGCATTTGAATGGAATGTCCTGATGATATCAGTGAGATCCATCTCATCTACTATATCATTTAAGATTTGTGTTCCCTTATTAATTTTCTGTCTTGTTGAGCTGTCCATTGGTATGAGTGGGGTGTTAAAGTCTCCTACTATTATTGTGTTACTGTCAATTTCTCCTTTTATGTCTCTTAGTGTTTGTCTTATATATTGAGGTGCTCGTATGTTGCATGCATAGATATTTACAATTGTTATGTCTTCCTCTTGGACTGATCGCTTGATCATTATGTAGTGTCCTTCCTTATCTCTTGTAATCTTCTTTGTTTTAAGGTCTATTTTTTTCTGATATGAGGATTGCTACTCCAGCTTTCTTTTGCTAGCCATTTGCGTGGAATATATTTTTCCATTCTTTCACTTTCAGTGTATATGCGTCTTTAGGTCTGAAGTGGGTTTCTTGTAGACAGTATATATATGGGTCTTGTTTTTGAATCCATTCAGCCAGCCTATGTCTTTTGGTTGGAGCATTTAATCCACTTACATTTAAAGTAATTATTGATATATATGTTCCTATTGCCATTTTCTTAATTGTTTGGGGTTGATTTTTGTAGATCTTTTCCTTCTCTTGTATTTCTTGACTATATAAGTCCCGTTAACATTTGTTATAAAGCTGGCTTGGTGGTACTGAATTCTCTTAACTTTTGCTTGTCTGAAAAGCTTTTTATTTCTCCATCAGTTTTGAATGAGATCCTTACTGGGTACAGTAATCTTGGTTGTAGATTTTTCCCTTTCAGTACTTTAAATGTATCCTGCCATTTCCTTCTGTCCTTCAGAGTTTCTGCTGAAAGATCAACTGTTATACTTATGGAGTTTCCCTTGTATATTACTTGTTGCTTTTCCTTTGCTGCTTTTAATATTCTTTATTTGTGTTTAGTCTTTGTTAGTTTGATTAGTATGTTTCTTGGCATGTTTCTCCTTGGGTTTATCATATATGGGTCTCTTTGAGCCTCTTGGATTTGATTGACTATTTCCTTTTCCATGTTGGGGAAATTTTCAACTACAATCTCTTCGAAAATTTTCTCATTCCCTTTTTTTTTTCTTTTCTTCTTCTGAGACCCCTAAAATTTGAATTTTGGTGCATTTGATATTGTCTCAGAGGTCTCTAAGACTATCCTCAGTTCTTTTCATTCTTTTTACTTTATTCTGCTCTTCAGAACTTATTTACACCATTTTTTCTTCCAGCTCACTGGTTCATTCTTCTGCTTCAGATATTCTGCTATTGATTCCTTCTAGAGTATTTTTAATTTCAGTAATTGTATTGTTTGTCTCTGTATATTTACTTTTTAATTCTTCTAGGTCTTTATTAATTTATTCTTGCTTTTTCTACATTTTATTTTCAAGATTTTTGATAATCTTTACTGTCATTATTCTGAATTCTTTTTCAGGTAGTTTGCTGATTTCCTCTTCATTTATTTTGACTTCTGTGTTTCTAGTTTTTTCCTTCATTTGTGTAGTATTTCTCTGCCTTTTCATCATTATTTTTTTTAACTTGTTGTATTTGAGGTCTCTTTTTCCCAGCCTTCAAGGTTGAAGTCTTTCTTCCTTTTGGTTTCTGCCCTCCTACGATTGGTCCAGTGGTTTGTGTAAGCTTCATATAGGGTGAGATTTGTGCTGAGTTTTTGTTTGTTTGTTTTTCCTCTGATGGGCAAGGCTGAATGAGATGGTAATCCTCTCTGCTGATGAGTGGGTTTATATTTTTGTTTTATTTGTTATTTAGATGAGGCATCCTGCACAGGGTGCTACTGGTGGTTGGGTGATACCACTTGTATTCATGTGGTTTCTTTTGTGTGAGTTCTCAGTATTTGATACTCCCTAGGGTTAGTTCTCTGGGAGTCTAGGGTCTTGGAGTCAGTGTTCCCACTTCAAAGGTTCAGGACTTGATCTCAGCATTCCATGCCTTAGGAGCTCCACATCAATGTGTGTTAGGAATTTGGCCTCCTTCTAGCAAGTGCAGGGGAAGCAGGGCCTCAGGTTTCATCTCTCTGGACTTGCAGCTCTGTCCACACCTGGCTGGCCTGCCCCTTGCCTGGCGGGGGCTAGTCGTCCCCACATCGAGTGGTGCTGATGTGACCAACCCTTCTGCCACACATGCTGGGAGCCCTGTTTGGAGACTGAGGTTTGCCTGGGGAAGGAAGCCTGCAGAACAGGCCTCAAAGCTGTCTGGGGAAGGCGAGTGGCTGGGATGTTTTTAGCAGGGACAAGCAGGGTGGTGGGAGGCTGGGGAACAGTAAAATGTGACTGGAAAGAGGAACAAGCCCAGGGAATCGTCATTCTCTGCTGTCGCCACTGAGCTCCAGGTCCCGAGCAGGCAGTCTTCAGAAACGGTCAAGCACTTACTTTTCATTAAGCCATTTAAATAGAGCACTTTAACAAATTATCCTCAGTGATAATGTCCAAAGACAAAGACACATACCAAGCCATACATATATCCAGACAGACATGGGAGATTTCATAGCTTCATTTTTCAAACTTAGTCAGGAATCAGATATCACAATATGGAATTCACGAGTTTATAAATAACGGTTGGAATGAGAAAGCAATTTTAAGGTCTTTTTCTTCTTTTTACTAATATTTATGGAAAACAAGTCAAGTTCGAGTTTCAGTTCAGCTCAGTTCAGTCGCTCAGTCGTGTCCAACTCTTTGCAACCCCATGAACTGCAGCACGCCAGGCCTCCCTGTCCATCACCAACTCCCAGAGTCCACCCAAACCCATATCCATCAAGTCGGTGATGCTATCCAGCCATCTCATCCTTTGTTGTACCCTTCTCCTCCTGTTCCCAATCCTTCCCAGCATCAGGGTCTTTTCCAATGAGTCCACTCTTCACATGAGGTGGCCAAAGTATTGGAGTTTCAGCTTCAACATCAGTCCTTCCAATGAACTCCCAGGACTGATCTTCTTTAGGATGGGCTTGTTAGGTCTCCTTATAGTCCAAGGGACTCTCAAGAGTCTTCTCTAACACCACAGTTCAAAAGCATCAGTTCTTTGGTGTTCAGCCTTTTTCACTGTCCAACTCTCACATCCATACATGACTATTGGAAAAACCATAGTCTTGACTAGACAGACCTTTGTTGGCAAAGTAATATCTCTGCTTTTCAATATGCTATCCAAGTTGGCTATAACTTTCCTTCCAAGGAGTAGGTGTCTCTTGATTTCATGGCTGCAATCACCATCTGCAGTGATTTTTGAGCCCAAAAAAATAAAGTCTGACACTTTTTCTACTGTTTCCCCATCTATTTCCCATGAAGTGATGGGACCAGATGCCATGATCTTAGTTTTCTTAATGTTGAGCCTTAAGCCAACTTTTTCACTTTCCTCTTTCACTTTCCTCAAGAGGCTCTTTAGTTCCTATTCACTTTCTCCCCTAAGGATGGTGTCATCTGCATATCTGAGGTTATTGATATTTCTCCCGACAATCCCGATTTCAACTTGTGTTTCTTCCAGCCCAGCATTTCTCATGACGTACCCTCCTTAAAATTTGCATTTTAAAAAGACAGAGAAATGAGAGTTCCTGAGAAAACTAGATAGGACATTTCCACCTCAAAAATATGGGCAAGTTTCTCCTAGGATGACTTTGTTTCCCCTTTGTTTAATACTTACAAGCCTCTTAAGATAAACATGGAAGGTTTGGGGAGTGGTAAAAGGATTGGTGGGTTTAGGATTAGTTTGGAACCATACTTCTTGTGCTGTAAAGACTACAATTGTAAAACAAGGACAGTTTCGTTTTTCTTTTCTTTTTTTTTTAAAACAATTGAGTGGCTACCTCAGTAATATTTACCTGTGTTGGAAAATTTTGAGGCATCAGTCATTTAAAATTTTCCAAGGGGCTCCCAGGTCAGGGTGGAATCTTAGAGGAAGCACTTCCCATTTTAGCTTGAGCAGTTAGTACCAGATGTCTGTACATTGCCAAAGTAACCAGAGTAAACTACAACCCCATTATCAGAAAGTCACACTCAAAGTCAAAAGGCAAAAAGGCCTCAAATGTGACTTCCCAGTCACATTAGTCCTGTGACATTTGTCCAAAGTGCCGAATAAATGCGGTTTCCCTTCAGAGGAGAACTTCCCAAATTGGACCCAAAGCTCCCCAAATGGAACTGAAATTCCCCCAAATTGCAGCAAAAGTTCTCCAAATCGGACAAGGTCAAAAATGCCCTGGTGGGACACTGATGTCAAACTCTTCTGGCAAAAACATTACTTGAGCATTTAATTTACAAAGGAGAGTGGTGTCAGAGAGTCAGTCATCTTATTCCCCACTGTCAAAGTTACCTGGGACTCCTGTGGTGAAATTAGAATCAGACACCTCAAGTCTAGGGGAGGCACCTGGCCTCATGCAGGATGTCAGCACAGAGAAATTTTCCTGCCATGGAAGTGGCTTCTGGTCCAAAGTGGGTGCCCTCTGACTTCTTTTCTTCCAGATGCAATAGCATAAATGTTTCTATGTATGAGATCTCATTTCCTTTTCCTGTTCTTTTGCAAAACACTTCTAACTGCAAGATTGTATAATAACTGAGTAAGCCATTCAGGGGCCATTGTTCTTCTGATCTTAACATATCTAACATATGCCCCAAAGAGCTTTCCTTCAGGAGAGATGAAATATTTCCCATTTTTCCCAGAGAGAGGGAATCAGGAGGGAGGAGGGAAGGGGGTCCTGGAAGGGGAATCATATGTATACCCATGGCAGATTCATGTCAATGTATGACAAAACTAACACAATAAAGTAAAGAAAAAATAAAGAAATATTTCCCATTTTTATAAGTTTGGTAACACCAAAATACAAAAGACACATACAAATTCCAATATAAAAGGCAAAAATTTCAGCACTGATGCCCACAAAACCAAGACAAAAACCAATGAACTAGTTCCCAAATTGGTTTTGTAGGCTTACTCTATAAAAACCAATGAATTAGTTCCCAGTGAACTGGTTCCAACTCAGGTAGAGTCCAACAACAATTCCACCCTCCAACAGGGTGAGTGAGTATGTGAGTGAAGGTTGCTCAGTCAGTCATGTCCAACTCTTTGTGACCCCATGGGTTATACAGTCCTTGGAATTCTCCAGGCCAGAATACCGGAGTGGGTAGCCTTTCCCTTCTCCAAGGAATCTTCCCAGCCCAGGGATTGAACCCAGGTCTCCTGCATTGCAGGTGGATTCTTTACCAGCTGAGCCACAAGGGAAGGCTCTCCAACAGGGCACTGCAACTAAATTGGCTTGTCCCATAAAGAAAAAGTCCAAACTGAGGGACAAATATGTTCGCGGTATCCTCTGGAATGACTTATGCTACAAAGTTGGGTCCATTGATTCACAAACCAAGACATAACACCAACAAACTGGTTTCTGAATTGGGTAGACATACCCTACAAAACTGAGTCCATTGACTTGATGAAGTCTGTTGGTTCTTTGCTTCAGCTGCCAAGTGCTGGGGCAAGATGGTGCTGCTTTAGAGAATTTTGAAGAGGAGATCCACAGGACAAATGGTCGCAGTTCCTACTAGGGCCTCTAATATTCCCCGACTGGGGCTGGTTAGCCACAAGCAGCAAGTCGCCTGGCTGGCTCATCAGATTTGTTATTGATTTCAAACTTGCTCTGATTGCTGCATGACAGGCCAGTGAATAAAAAACAAGGTGCTGAGGCAAGGAATACAACTCTACCTGGAAAGCCAGCAGTCCGAGAGAATGGCCAGCTAGTGTCTTGGGAAAAACCCACCCCTGCCAACATTTGCTTATTCATTTGAAAGATATTTACTAAGTGCTTTTTGTATGCCAGATATTCTTCTGGGCTCTGGAACAAAACAAATAAAACCCCTGGCCGCATGGAGCTTCCAGTGTACCCTGTGGGATGAAAGGCAAATGTTATTTCTGTTTCCAGGTTCAGAAACAAATATCTGTATGCAGTATTTTGTGCCAAACCAGGGGATAAAATGAGAAGACCCCAATTCTTACACTGCTGGTCACGAAGAAGTCACAGAAAGAGGGAAATGCTAAGAATGTTAATTTCTGATTTGCAAAGACATTCTCATCATGAAAACCCAAAAAGCCTCACAAAAAATTTAAAATATTAGTTCTGAAAACCCACTTTTGCTTGACAAAGCATGTAAGGGACTGATGCGCGTTCTCCCATGTCACCATCTTCCTTCGTGGAATCAGAGCATCAGCTGCGGGAAGTGGCCACAGTCTCTTCAGTTTCAGCTTTCTTCCCACAATATCCAGCCAGGTAACCACTGTAGCCCCAGCCGGGCACTTTGGGTAGCAGAAAGTTCACCAGCTTAATCAACAGCAGAGACACAACTTCACCCGTCCTAACTTTTATTATGTGTATAATAACTTTATGTTTATGTGTATAATAACCTTTATTATTATGTGTGTTATTATACACATATCCATAGTTAGAAGTTTAGAAATGACAGATAAGAGTAAAAATGTTGAATTAGTTGTAGTCCTAATACCCAGAAGACAATCACCATTAGCATTTAAAAAATTTTTTTTGACATGTAACAAAAAAAAAGAAAAAAAACCCCACCGTATTGGGGTCTGAATGCTAGACTTCTTTTACAGAACAGAGAGGGAGGAGATGCTCCTCTGTCCATTCTTTTATACAGAGCTGTCCAGTTTTTCCAGCACCACTTATTGAAGATGCTGTCTTTTTTCCATTGTATATTCTTGCCTCCTTTTTCAAAGATAAGATGCCCATAGGTGCATGCTTTTATATTGATCTATATTTCTGCTTTTGTGTCAGTACCATAATGTCATGATTACTGTAGTTTTGTAGTGTAGTCTGAAGTCAGGAAGATTGATCCTCTAGCTCCATTTTTCTTTCTTAAGATTGCTTTGGCTATTTGAGATCTCTCATGTTTCCATTCAAATTGTAAAGTTTTTTTTTTTTGTTCTAGTTCTGTGAAAAATGCCATTAGTAATTTGATAAGGATTGCATTGAATCTGCAGATTGCTTTGGGTAGTAAAGTCATTTTTCACAACATTGAATCTTCCAATCCAAGAACATGGTATATTTCTCAATGTTTGTGTCATTTTTATACCCTAAAATGATAATTCAAAAAGACACATGTACTGCAATATTCATTGCAATAACCAGGACATGGAAGCAACCTAGATGTCCATCAACAGATGAGTGGATGAAGAAGTGGTACATACATATATATTAAAAAATTGTGTCATTTGTAGTGATGTGGATGAACCTGGAGTCTGTTTTACAGAGTGAAGTAAGTCAGAAAGAGAAAAACAAATATTGTATATTAATACACATATATATGTGAAATCTAGGAAAATGGTACTGATGAACCTAATTCCAGGGCAGGAATGGAGGCACAGACAGAGAATGGACTTGTGGACATGGGTGGGATGAACTGAGAGAATAGTATTGACACATATACACTGCCCTGTGCAAAACAGACAGCTAGTGTGAAGCTGCTGAATAGAACAGGTAGCTCAGCTTGGTGCTCTGTGATGACTTAGATGGGTGGGATGTAGGGGTGGGGGGGGGGAAGAGGTTCAAGAGGGAGCAGATATATGCATACATATAGCTGATTCACTTCGTTGTACAGCAGAAATGAACACAACATTGTAAAGCATTTATACTCCAATTAAAAATTTAAAAGCTCATAGAAGGCTAATTACATGAGAAAATGCTCAAACTATACATGAACATAGAAGATGCAAAATTCCACATATGTACTATGATTCTAACATAAAAAGAACTATAATTTTATCTCATACACTGGATAGGGTGAAACTGTAAGAATATCTTAAATATGTTATCAATGCTTAGATGTGTTTGATATATGATATAATTTTTACGTTGTATTCATTTAAAATATTTTGGAAATAACCTGCTCATTGAAGAAGGTCTAATTGTTGTTGTTCAGTAACTAAGTCGTGTCTAACGCTTTGTGACCGCATGAACTGCAGTACTGCCAAGCTTCCTTGTCCTTCCGTATTTCCTGGAGTTTGCTCAAACTCATGTGTATTGAGTCAATGATGTTGTCTAACCATCTCATCTTCTGCCACCCCCTTCTCTTTTTGCTTTCAATCTTTCCCAACATCAGGGTCTTTTCCAGTGGGTTGGCACTTTGTATTAAAGCTTTAGATTTAACATCAGTCCTTCCAGTGAATATTCAGGGTTGATTTCCTCTAAGATTGACTGTTTTGACCTCCTTACAGTCCAACAGACTCTCAAGAGTCTTCTCCAGTACCACAGTTTAAAAGCATCAATTATTCAATACTCAGCTTTCTTTATATGGTCCAATTCTCATATTTGTACATGACTACTGGAAAAATCATAGCTTTGAATATACAGACCTTTGTTAGCAAAGTTATGTCTCTGCTTTTTGATATGCTGCCTAGGTTAGAAAATGAAAGTTTTTTTTATAATCTCCTCTCTCTCCCACCTCCTAAGAAATCAATCCACTGTCAACTTTTTGTTTTATTCTCACTTGTTTTCTGTGTACTCATTAAAGTATATATGAAGGAGTTTCTTAAATGTGGTGAATTCAGTTACAATAAAAATAAACCTGGTTCAGTTCAGTCGCTCAGTCATGTCCAACTCTTTGTGATGCAATGGACTGCAATACTTTGGCCACCTGATGTTTAGCTTTAAGCCAACTTTTTCAGACTCTCCTTTTTCACTTTCATCAAGAGGCTTTTTAGTTCTTCTTCACTTTCTGCCATAAGGGTGGTGTCATCTTCATATCTGAGGCTATTGATATTTCCCCTGGCAATCTTAATTCCAGCTTGTGCTTCATCCAGCCTGGCATTTTGCATGAGTCACCATATCAGCTGGTTTTGTTGACTGACAGAACTGGGACCAGATCCAAGTCTTCATATTTGTGATTTAATGTTTTTCTTGTCTGAAAGATGATTTCAGTAAAAAACAAAACAGACAAATATTCAAGGCATGTTTTGTTTGTCCTGAGAAGCTGAACTTTCACTCCTGGACCTGATTCTTAGCTCCTCTGCAGCTGCTTCACGGAAGGCTCAAACTCTAGTTCCTCTTTGCCCCCTATCCACAGCAGTGAATCTCCCCTGCCCTACTCTAATGATGTACCCTAACTCGCTTCACATAGGAGAAGAAGGGCTAACGCAGAGACGGCTGCAAGGTTTTGAAGTTTTTTGCTGGACCTGTTTTCTTATCCTCTGGACCTCTTCACTCCAGTGCACAAGTCAAGCTTTATCCATTCTCTCTTGTTCTCCCAATAAGTAGATGCACCAGTATCTGGAAACTCTCCTCCATGAAAAGAGAAGTCAAGTCAGAGATTTTAACTCTGGGATCCTTAACCTTGCCTTCTGGAGCCCTCCAGAAACCACTGTTAGGCTTGTGGCACCTGTGATGGAAAGTGTTCAAAATAGCATCTCCCGCTTCCCTGGTGCTCCAGTGGTTAAGACTTCATGCTTCCAATACAGGGGTCATGTGTTCCATCCCTGGGTAGGGAACTAAGATCCCACATGCCATGTGGTGTGGCACAAACAAACCAACTTAAAACAAAACAGCATCTCACCATCTCTCCGCTAGTGGTATGTGGTTAGCTACAGTGGCAGGAGTTGCCATAGGAGGTCATGTCAACCTTTTGTCTTAAGGGATTTGTAAAAGACTCCGGAAGAAGCACTCAATGGCATCCCAGCACTTCTAATACTTGTTTCATTAGACAGTTACCATTACATAGTTATTTACTTAACCAATACCAGGAAAAAACTTTATGTTGTCTAATCAAATGCTAAGTAGAACAAAAATTAGCAGATGTTGGCCAGCTATAATACTTTATTCATGCTATCACTTGGAGACTTAATCTAACCTGAATTTTATTTTTTAAAGTTTTATTTATTTTTAAAATGCCTTTGGCCAGGCCATGTGGCATGCAGAATCATAGTTCCCTGATCAGGGATTGAACCTGTAATCCCTACACAGGAGTCTCAACCACTGGACTGCCAGGGAAGTCCCAGAATTTTATTTTTTAGTTATATAATACTTGAAATTCAAGCAACCATCTTAAAATCCTTATTTTTAAATTCTCAGTTTAGAAAATTTACAAGATAAGAATGGACTATGAAAGTAATATTTTAGTAATCAAAATTAGAAAGTTACCTTCTACATGAAACTCAATTTTTTAACTGAATTATATATGAAGTGAATTGTCAGAGTATTTTTGCTGTGCCAAAGCAACCTAGTAATTACAGTACAATAGATGGGTCTTGCTATAGTTTTGGTTAGTAACTTACTTCTTAGGAAACAAAAATATTCCCAGGCATCACAAGTCTAAGCAATGAGAGCAATGAGAGCACATCAGTATTAATACCTAAATTTTGCCACTTCTTCTACTGGCCTTCACTTCTTCCCCCTCAGTTTTTTGTTTGTTTATTTTGTTTTGGTTCAAAATGTTTGGAATCGATTCTGCCTGTGTTCTTCAGGTCCATCATTTAGTTGACTGCTTACAATGTATTGGTGATTTCAGAGAATATGTGTACTTAGAAATGCTAATTAGGAGCCAACTGAGAATAAATATAGGGACAAACAGGTCTTAAAATATTTAAATCATGGTGGTAAAGCTACACTGGAAAATAAGTCTTGAAAGGAAGGTAAGTACTGTTTTTTTTTTTTTTTTTTCCTCTCTCTCTCTCTCTCTCTCTTCTCTCTGAATAGAACTTGCCCACTTAGTTGTAGATGGGGTGGTTAGAGAACTCCAGACCTCCCTTAACTCTTGCAACTTAGAAGCGACAATGGCCTGGAATATACAAGAATCAGTTTGGACTAGTAGGGACATCCTGTTACATCTATCTTTTATATGATTTCCCACAAATTAATTTCTGTATTCAATAAAAGTATAATAAAATACATAACTTTTATAGAAACTTGACAAGCCAATTAAAATGTGTTTGAGAGATTGACAAGCCAATTAAAATGTGTTTGGAAGAACAACAAAAAATATTTTTTAAAAAGCAAAGGAGGACTTGTCCAACTATACATCAAATGATATGTTTGCTTTCAATGCTGGTTTTATCTTTTAAAAGACTTTTTATTAAAGAAAATTTCAGGAACCAGGCTTGTGGTCCAGTGGCTAAGACTCCATGGTCCCAGTGCGGAGGGGCTTGGGGCAGGTTCGACCCTTGGTCGGGTATCTAGATCCCACACGCTGCAACTAAGAGCTGACATACCACAACTGAAAGGTCCTGCATGCCGCAACTAAAGCTCACATGCTGCAATGAAGACAGATGATCCAGTGTGCCACCACTAAGACCTGGGGCAGTCAAATAAAAAATAAAAAGAAAATTTCATAAGAGTTGAAAAAAGCACACTGAAACGCCGTGTGCATGTTGTATTAGATTCCTGTTGCTGTTGTAACAAATTACCATGAACTTAGTGGCTTATAGTGGCTTAAAACAAACCAAATTTATTTTCTTGCAGTTCTGGAGGTCAGAAGTCTCAAATCGAGATGTTAGAAAGGCTGAATTTCTTATAAAGCTTTCAAGAAAGAAACTGTTTCCTATGTTACTGAACACAAGTTTGTGTGCCTGACACACAGTGAGGCCAACCAAAATGTCAGAGTTTGGAGCAGAGAAAGGTTCATTGCTAGGCCAAAGCAAGGAGAACAGGTGGCTCGTGCTCAAAAGGCCCGAACTCCCTGATGGTTTTCAGGGGCAGAGTTTTCACAGGCAAAATTTGGAGTGAAGGCTTCAGAGTGGTGAGCAGTGCTCCAGGAATCTTTTGCTCAGTCTGACGTTGCCATATTCCACTTGGATGGGGGCCTTAGTTCCTGCAAAAGAACCCAAAGACATCGTTATGTGTACAGTGTTCCTTGAGGAGGAACCGAGGAGATCTTTCCCCAAAGTTGCACTATCATATCTTTTTTATAAATGTCTTTTTAAAAGTATTTATTTACTTATTTTATTTACTTAGCTGTGTTGCAGTTTAGTTGCCGCAAGTGAGACCTTTCATTGCAGTGCATGGGTTTCTCTAGCTGTGGTGTGCTTAGTCATCCTGTAGCATGTAGGATCTTAGTTCCCCACCCAGGGTTTGAACCTGTGTCCCCTGCAATGGAAGGTGGACTCCTAACCACTAGACCACCACTATTGTTTTTGACCACTCTTCTCTTATTTCTGCATTCCCTCCCTTCCCTGATTAGCAACTGTTTGACTCTGCCCTTTGGAACTGAGAGGAGGTCAAGTAAGCTAAATGAAGGCTATTTCTTACAACAAGAAATGGGGGATGCAGAAAAGATTCGTACCAGGGAGGTCCTACCATTGTACCATAGAGTCTTACTCAGCTTCTCTTAGCTTTTCCATCTTCTAGTGGCTGCTCTCCTTCCCTGGCTGGGGGCTCTTTCCTCCATCTTCCAAGCCAGCAACATGGCATCATCTCCCTTTGACTCTGCTCTCTTTGCTTCCATGTCCACATGCTTGTCTTTTTGTTTTGACTTTGACTCTCTTGCTTTCCTCTTACGACTCATGTGCTTATAATAGGGCCTTATGTGGATAGTGCAGGATAATCTTCCCTTCTCAAGATCCTTAACTTAATCCTTGGCCTGAAAAATTCTGCTTACCAAGTAAGATAGTGTATTCACAGGTTCTGGAGATTGAAACCGTGCACCTCATATTGGGGTTTGAACCCATGTGCTGGGACGTGAACCTGGCCAAAACTCTGATTGGGACCTGAATCCACAGTCTTGATTAGAATCACTCACCTGGTATCTGGAGTTATTGAGGTTCACGTTCTTTGTGTCTCAGTACAAAAGGAATTCAGGAAGAGGCAAAGTGATAGGCAAGAAGTAGATTTCTTAATATAGGACACATGTGAGAGATGGGCTTCCCTGGTGGCTCAGACAGTAAATAATCTGCCTGCAATGCAGGAGACCCAGGTTTGATCCCTTGGGTGGGAAGATCCCCTGGAGAAGGAAATGGCTACCCACTCCAGTATCTTACCTGGAGAATTCTGTGGATAGAGGAGCCTGGCGAGCTGCAGTCCATCAGGTCGCAAAGAGTCGGACGCTACTGAGGGGTGAACACACTTGTTAGAGATGCAAGCCGACAGGTGAAGGGGCTCTGCCCTGAGGATTAAGTGGGCTACGATTTTATAATCAAAGGAAAGTGGGGAAAGGGGAAAAGACCGCCTTCTTTGAATAGATGTCAGGATTATATCACTAGCTCCTCCTTTGTATCAGGCAGGAAACTGTCTAACCCTATGAGATCAAACTAGGATTATCATACTGATTATAGTAGAAGGGTGGTAACATTTTTCTTTCACCTAATGACCTGGGGCATATCTTGTGCTTTTATTTATGGTTTTATACTTAAGCAAGAGTGCTTTTATCCACAATGTTTTGATAGCTTTCTTGAGAAATCATAACCTATAGTGGTCTTCCAAAGTTTGTTAGGTTTCCCTCTCTATCCACAGTTCCCTACTGTGAGTTCTACAATTACCTGTATACCTATCTTATTCTATCCCTATCATTTCCTCACCCCCGCCTGCCAGGTGTTTTACCACTTTATGCTTAAAGGGGAAAATGGGGTGATGACCATTCATTTACTACTTTCTCCTGAGACTGGACATTGGCCTGACAAGGAAAGCAGAAAAACACTTTGCCAGGGCTGTAGGTGGCACTAGTGGTAAAGAACCCGCCTTCCAATGCAGGAGACGTTAGAGACACAGGTCTGGTCCATGGGTCAGGAAGATTTCCTGGAGGAGGGCATGGCAACCCACTCCAGTATTTTTGCTTGGAGAATCCCAATGGACAAAGGAGCCTGGTGGGCTATAGTCCATAAGGTTGCATAGTCAGATACGACTGAGGCAACTTAGCACACTGGCCAGGCAATGTTGCTCAGTTAACGTGATTTTTACAGGCATCATAGAGGTTAAATAGTATAGGATAAGTCTATTAAAAACACAAATCAAGAGAAATACAACAATGAGCATCAAAAGAGTCATTGAGAGAGATTATAATCATGATCTTGGGGACTCAAGCCATTTTCCCAAAATAGTTCCTAAATCTGGGAGAGGGTCATTTAGGGCCTCTATCTGTGCATGTGACTCAATAATTGAGATGCATTAACAGATTCATCTGGAATAAATCATCCTGGTAGAAGCCACAGCAAGATATTTCTGCCATATATTCATTGAGTGCCATTAGGAGCTATCCAATATATTCCTGGTCTCCTCTCTCAACCTATTCCTAACCAATGTCTCTAAGGATCCTAATGTGGTGACAAGGGACCCTAGATAACCATCCCTTGTCTCTAGTCCTGTTTTCCCAGAGCACTCAAGAATGGTTTCTCTGTTACAGCATAAGGGAGCTCTGCTACTTGGGCCACCATATCCTGGATTGAACCAAATGAATCCATCCCAGATTTGAATCACAATCTTGTGTTCTTATCCTTGACCATGGATATGCTATCTGATGGGCTTGGGTGACCATTTTATTGTGTGAGAATTTCAAAGACTGCCCATGGTTTTGTACAACAGAGGCTATATGCTAACTAAGGGGGGTCCTGCATAGTAATCAAGATTGCGGGAGAAATATCAATAACCTCAGATATGCAGATGACACCACCCTCATGGCAGAAAGTGAAGAACTAAAGAGCCTCTTGATGAAAGTGAAAGAGGAGAGTGAAAAAGTTGGGTTAAAGCTCAACATTCAGAAAACTAAGATCATGGCATCTGGTCCCATCACTTCATGGCAAATAGATAGGGAAATGGTGAAAACAGTGAGAGACATTATTTTGGGAGACTCCAAAATCACTTCAGATGGTGACTGCAGCCATGAAATTAAAAGATGCTTACTCCTTGGAAGGAAAGTTATGACCAACCTGGATAGCATATTAAAAAGCAGACACATTACTTTGCCAACAAAGGTCTGTCTAGTCAGGCTATGGTTTTTCCAATAGTCATGTATGGATGTGAGAGCTGGACTATAAAGAAAGCTGAGTGCCGAAGAATTGATGCTTTTGAACTGTGGTGTTGGAGAAGACTCTTGAGAGTCCCTTGGACTTTAAACAGATCCAACCAGTCCATCTTAAAGGAGATCAGTACTGGGTATTCATTGGAAGGACTGATGTTGAAGCTGAAACTCCAATACTTTGGCCACCTGATGTGAAGAGCTGACTCATTTGAAAAGACCCTGATGCTGGGAAAGATTGAGGGCAGGAGGAGAAGGGAACAACAGAGGATGAGATGGCTGGATGGCATCACCGACTCAATGGACATGAGTTTGGGTAGGCTCCGGGAGTTGGTGATGGACAGGGAGGCCTGGTGCGCTGCAGCTCATGGGGTCACAGAGTCACACACGACTGAACGACTAAACTAAAACTGCATAGTAATGGACCTCTCCTTTAAAGTCATGCTTACCTTTCTCTCTTCTATGATTAAATCTCTTAATCCCAGCCAATCAGCCCCCTGAAGTGGGGAAATCAACTATGGCAATCCAGAGGCACTGGAGAGGGGAAGTTGACCACATAGCAAACAACTGGAATTATTAGTAAAATCCACATAAGCTTTAGCCAAAGTCAGGAAAACATTAGAACTAGCCTTGGCCCTTGCCAAAGGAACACTGGATAAACAGCCATGCAGCACAGTATAGCTTTTGATACAGAAATTCTTGCTGAACACTTATCTGTTTTGAAGGAGGTACTGTGGTCTCTTCTGGTTCTCTTCTGGCAATTGTAATAAATCAGTATATCCAGGTAAGTGAAGGGATCACAGAGCAAGGAGCAGGAGAATCTTTCCCATCCATATTGGTACTCCAGAAGTAATCTGCATATCTTATCTAAGGCTGTCTTTGAATTTAAAATCTTCGACAGGTTTACCAAAGTAAGCGGGTTCATTTCAAAAGAGTTACATGGTTTAACCCTTGAGATGTGGATTCAAGTGGGATGCCCCTCTATTATCATTGTAGTGGGAGTTGATAATATCACTTTCTAAGAACCTTTCCTTCTTGGTTCTAACTGATCATCTAGTGACCCTTCTTTCCAGCTTTTGATTAAAACCCAATCTCCAGGGTGGCTGCTAACAGTATTTTGTTGAGTCGCTTTACTCATAATCTGTGAGAGTCAGTTGTACTTGTCCTAAATTTGCAGCATAATCTTTAATAACAGCTATTTCTTTATCTAATAAAGAGTCATTCATTAAGAAGGGTCTCCGATACATTAATTCATAGGGACTGAATCTAAGCTTTTCTTTGGGGGCATGCCCTTATTCTCATTAGAGCAGTTGGTAGCATTTGAACCCAGTTTTCCTGAGTCTCTTGGCATAATATGACTGTAGTTTGCTTCAAAGTATCATTCATTCTTTTCCACTTTCCCTGAGGACTGGGGTCTGCGTGCTGCATGAAGGGAATAGTTTATGCCCAAGGTTTTAGCTACTTGAAGGGTAATTTTAGAGGTAAAGCCTGGTCCATTATCACTGCATAGACTGAGATATTCTGAAATGTGGGATTATCTCCTTAATCAAGTTTTTGTTACCTCTTCTGTCCATGTGGGGAAAGCTTCTACCCATCCAGTAATGTGTCTTCCATTACCAATAAATATTTGTATCCTCTGGACTTGGGCATCTGTGTAAAATCAATTTACCAATTCTCCACTGGGCAGCTTCCCTGTTTAATCAATAGAGGGAGTGGTACCGTTTTAGGATTATTTCACAAACATGTGTCACATGACTGGTAACCTGGGCCACCACCATTTTTATTCATTACCCATAAACAAACTTTGCAGTAAATTACAAAGAGTTTAACATTCACAGTGGACAGTTTCATGTAAAGCCTTGGTTGCTTTCCATTGCTGAGCTTGTGGAATCATAATTTTTTCATTTAACATGTACCATCCCTTTGATTTATTAAACCTCTATTTTTAGCCCAATCCTCTTTTTCTTTGGTACACCCAGGTTGTGGCATTTCCTATATCAAGGCTTGGACTTTTAAAACTGCCTCTATTTTATCTGCTGGTATGCGAGCTGCTTTCTTTGATTCTTGGTCAGCTCGGGGATTTCCCTTTCCAATTTCAGACACAGAATCCAAGCCTGATGTCCTCTACAGTGAAAAAAGTGAAAGTGCAAGCTGCTCAGTTGTGTCTGACTCTTTGTGACCCCATGGACTAGTCCATGGAATTCTCCAGGCCAGGATACTGGAGTGGGTAGCCTTTCCCTTCTCCAGGGGATCTTCCCAACCCTAGGATCAAACCTAGGTCTCCTGCACTGCAGGCAGATTCTTTACCAGCTGAGCCACACAGTGAACTACACCTATTCTTGAGGACCCTGTCCTACCTCTAACAATTCAAGAATCTCTCTGCCATATTTAACAGGGGAATTTTTTGAGCTCAGCATACCTCTTTCTTTCCAGATGGTGGCATGAGCATGGAGGATCGAGAAAGCCTACTGAGAATCAGTATAAACTGTGGCTCATTTTCCTTTTGCTAGTTTAAGTGCCCTGGTCAATGCTATAAGCTCAGCCCTTTGAGCTGAAGTCCCGTTGGTAGAGGTCCTGAGTCTATGGTTTCATAAGCACTTATTATGGCATATCCTACCTTTCTTTTGCCTTTTCCTATGAAACTGTTTCCATCTCTATTCCATTGAACATCAGGGTTTTCAAGGGGAATCTTCTCTGAGTCAGGCCTACTAGAATATACTTGTTCGATAGCCTGTACACAATCAAAAAGCAAAACTTCCTCTTCCTGATCTCCTCATACATGCCAATTGGGCGGGAAAGCTCCAGGGTTTAAGGTCTGATATACATTCAAATCTACTTCTGGGTATCTAGAAGAAGAGCCTGATACTTAACGAGGAATCCTCTGGTCATCCAGTGGTTTCCCTTTGCTTGTAAAAGAGAAACCACCTGATGGGGTGTCCGCACTGTCGTCCTTTGGCCCAGCATCAGCTTAGCAGTCTCTAACAACTAAGCAGGCAGCTGCTGCCACTGCTCGTAGGCAAGGTGGCCATCATGTTGTTGTATGGTCCAGGCTCTTAGAGAGATATGCAACAGGCTGATATGTGGGTCCGAAATGCTGAGTTAACACACCAAGGGCAATACTCCCTCTTTCAGTCACAAAGAGAAAAAATGTTTTTTTTTTTATAAATTAGACAATAGCAGAGGGATCTAATAATTTTCTTTTTAGAGTTTGGAAGACCCATTCTTCTATATCTCTCCAGTTTAGTGGTCCAGTTTCTATGCTTTGTTTTAGGAGCTCATATAACAGTTTGGCATCTAGTCCATAACCAGCAATCCAAATCCAACAATATTCAGTTACCCCTCAAAAATGCCCTAAGCTGTTTTAACTGTTTTTGGTGAACTTAATCTCTGAATTACCACCATTCTATCAGCAGATATAGACTTCTTCCCTGGGGTAAGCATGCATTACAGATAATGAACCCTCTGTTTGGAAATTTGCATCTTAGACACTCCATAACCCTTTTTCCATAAATGAGTTAGAATCTTAACAGTGTTCTCATCCAATGCCTTCTTTTAACAATTTGCTATTAAAATGTCATCTACAGAACATTTATAAATGTTGAGTGAATCTTATTAAGAATAGTTTACAATAAATGTATGGATTCTTTATAGTAAAGTTACTACACTGGAGAAGGCAATGGCACCCCACTCCAGTACTCTTGCCTGGAAAATCCCATGGACGGAGGAGCCTAGTAGGCTGCAGTCCATGGGGTGGCAGAGTTGGACACGACTGAGTGACTTCACTTTCACTTTGCACTTTCATGCATTGGAGAAGAAAATGGCAACCACTCCAGTGTTCTTGCCTGGAGAATCCCAGGGATGGGGGAGCCTGGTGGGCTGCTGTCTATGGGGTCACACAGAGTCGGACACGACTGAAGCGACTTAGCAACAGCAGCAGCAGCATTACTACATTACATCTTATTTATTTTAGCAAATCAGTATATTTTCTGTATTTGATTATAAAATGTTAACTTAGTTCTTGAAGTTTATTTGCAAATACACTTTTTCCATTTGGCCTATAGTTTGTTGCCTACTTAGCTGAATGTATAATGTCAGCTTATTCAAAGGTTGTCCACATGCTTAATTTACTTAAGAATTCATTGTAAGTAATGCATAGGAGTTACATATTTTGTAACTATGTTCCTCTCCTATGTTCCTCTCTGTGCATAGGAGTTCATATTTTGGAGGTGCTTGATCTATCTACAAAGAAAAATTAGGAATTACTTTGTTATAGAATGCTCCTAGAAGCCTTTTCCCTAGAAGCCTTATTGTGTTTATTTAAAAAAAAAAAACTGTAATGTTAGACTTGTGTTCATGGAAGTAATTAAGGTACAACATTATTATAGTTTAAAAGTTGTATATGATAAGCCATGTTTTGTGTTTACTCTGTGTTTTTACTGAATGGTCTATTTCCTATCCCAAGGAAAGCATGAAAAAAATTAGGTTAACTGTAGTGTGTGGCATCACAGTCTATATTTCATCTGTTTTATTTTATTAAATACACTCTGGATCTTTGGTTATCCTGTTTGAAGACAAAGGACAAATACAACATAGTCATCAAAAAAAAAAAGATCATTTACATACTGCAGAATAACACCATCTGTTAATTTTAATCCTCTCAGGTCTTATGCCAAGGCATTCCTCAAAATATGTGGGCTATCCCTAAATCCTTGAGGGAGTCAAGTCGAAGGACATTTTTGGGTTTCTTTTTATCTGGGTCTGTCCATTGCAGGGCTAAAAAACCCTAAGATTCTTTGGATAATGGAATGCAGAAGGCATCCTTTACATATAGTGCAGTAAAGCAATTGGTTTCTCCTGGGATCTAAGTCAGGACAGCATAAGGACTAGGCACAATAGGACAGAGGGGTTCCACTGCTTCATTAACAACCTGAGATCTTGTACAAATAGATATTCCTCTGTAGGTCTAAGAATGGGTAATATTAACATATTGGAACTTCCCAGATGGTGCATAGGTAAAGAATCTGCCTGCCAATGCAGGAGATGAAAGAGATGTGGGTTTGATCCCTGGGTGAGGGAGATCCCCTAGAGAAAGAAATGGCAACCCATTCCAGTATTCTTGCCTGGAAAATTCCACAGATAGAGGAGCCTGGTAGGCTACAGTCCATGGGTACAGTCCACTCAGACTGGTAGGCTACAGTCCACTTAGACATGATTGAGTGACCAAGTGCATGCACACACACACAATATCAATGTATTACATGGTGACTGACAGAGTACTAATAAAATATGCAAAACCAGTAAACCATTCCAGGGTCTTCTAAGGCTTCTAGCTCAGCTTCAATCTATTCCTTTCTGCTTTCTGTTAGAACGATTTGGTGATGAGGGTGGTTCCTTTGCTCCTTGAGAAACAGAGTGGCCCTAACTTAATTAATAAATCTTTTCCTATTAAGGAGATGGGACAATCAGGAATAAACATAAAGGAATATAAAAACAGCTAACCATTGATGTTAACACAAAAGCGGCTCCAGGAAAGTGTACCCTTGTCTCTTGCCTGACAATGCCATTAAGTATTCCTTATAGACTGCTAAAGTTTCCAGTCCTTTGGGTTAAGGCTGTTCGAAGGTTGCACCAGGGTCTATAAGAAATTCTATTAAGTGGCCTGCCACATCAATGACCACCTGAGGCTTGACATTAGTTATGTAGATGGTATCTCTAGGCAGAGCCACTTTCAGCCATAGGCCCTGTCAGTCTTCTGACTGCAAAACTGTCCATGGCTGAAGGGTCCTTGTCACTGTCTGGCATCTGGGGCTTTCCCTCTGGCTGTTTGCAAAGGGTCCATCAATCACAATCCTCTTTCTGGTGCCCCTTTGTCCACACAGAGTACACTGTTCTTGTATAGGTACCCATGGGCCTTGTGGTCTGCCAGGGCCAGACTGGCCTGGAAAAGTTAGCCTCCCAGTTGGTGGTCTCTGAGCAGACAGAGCCATTACAATTGCTTGGGCCTTTTGGATATTTCTTTGGGTGCATTAGACCTTTTCGGCTATATCCCTATTACTGAAAACCAAATAAGTCCATTGGAGCAAATTGTTCATTGGAATCTGAGGATCAGCAGTTGCTTTCTGAATTTTGCATCTGATGTCTGAGATAGACTGGGATGTGAAATGCATAGCCCAAATGTCCTGTCCCTTGAGAGAGGAGGGATCCAGGTTTACATACTTCTTAAAAGCTTCTTCATTTGGAAGACTGCAGGATTTTCATCCTGTCCCTGTTGGACTGCTTTCACCTTTTCATCATTAACAGGTTTTACTCTAAGTTTCTTCATGCTCTCTATTAAGCAGATAATCATATGGTCCCGTCTATCCCTATCAGTAGAATTCACCTGGTAATTCCACTGGGGATCTGCCTCAGGGACAGCCTCATTTCCCACTGGATACACTGCATAGTTTTATTGGGCTTGAGCTGCCAGTTGGTCTGCATGGGATCTGGCCACTGGTATTACACAATGCTTTTTCTAGGGGTGCAGCAGTGGGATAGTAAGATCTGTAAATCCTCAAGGTGAGATCAAAAGATCTCACTAGTCAGGTAAACCCCTTTGTAAGAAGTTCAGGATCCTCAGAAAAACTTCCCAACCTGTATTCTGCCATACTTAGAACATGCATTGAGAAAGGTACAGGGATTCTTGCTGTCCCTTGGTTTTCATCAGGAACTTCTCTCAGAGGCAAAACGGTAGCGGCAGTCAACTGGTAACTTACACCGCTGCAAGTGCTAGCTGGGCTAAGGATGGGCCCGTTGGGAAAGTCAGGGTAAAAAGAAGAGGATCCTGAATATGGGGAGACATCTTTTCATCCCTAGCTCTGTCTTCCCCTGGGGCAACAGCCTCGGCTGGAGGAGGGACTCCCACCTGAGGTGTGGCCTCTGTTGGAGCCACAGCTGCTTCTGGTATAGCAGCTCCCACCTGGTGGTTGCGGAGGAGCTCTGGCTGGAGGAGCAGCTCCTCCTTGTGGAGGGTTTGATTATCTGATGGCCCTATGGTGTAGATCAGTTAAAATGTCTTGTATGTCCTTACTAGAAGTATCCCCCAAGATACATGTGCCTTAAATTCCTTTTCAGTCTCAATGTGTAAATACAAAGCCATGAAAATTTGAACACTCAGAAGCTCATTTCATTTAAATTCCTTCTACAATATAAAAGAAAGTGTTACTTGCTCAGTCATGTCTGACTCTTTGCAACCCCATGGACTGTGGCCTGTCCATGGGATTCTCCAGGCAAGAATACTGGAGTGGGTTGCCATTTCCTTTTCCAGGGAGTCTTCCTGACCCAGGGGATCTTCCTGACCCAGGGGTTGAACCCAGGTCTCCTGCATTGCAAGCAGATTCTTTACTGTCTGAGCCACCACTGCAATACAGTGTCATAACTCAGGGACCTGTGTAGTGGCCACTTTTCTTGGCTTCGTAACTCATATTGTGGCCAAATCTGATTACATAACCCCATGGACTGTAGCCTGCCAGGTTCCTCTGTCTATGGAATTCTCCAAGCAAGAATACTGGAGTGGGTAGCCATTCCCTTCTCCAGGGGATCTTCCTGACCCAGGGATTAAACCTGGGTCTCTCGCATTGCAGGCAGATTCTTTACCATCTGAGCCAGCAGGGAAGCCTACATAACCTAATATGTTTCTTTCTTTTAAATTTCTGTTTTCTGAACTTCTCCCAATCCTGGAGCATATGGCCCAGAGGGGTATTGCTTGGGGCTGATGCAGCCTGACTCATTTCAGACCCAAACCTGAGATGATGTTTCTAACTCCCATGTTATCCAAAATTCCACTCTTAAGCCAAAGTCCACACAATTTGGTCAAGATTTGCAATTATGATTTTAGAGTTATCCCTTCCAATGTAGTCTCCCATCCAGGTGTTAGCGCCCAAAGAGTTGTCACAAAGAAACAGCACAGCCCCGGCCACTATCTTGGATTGCAAAACCACCTAGCTGCGGTGCTGGAACAGCCATTCCACAGGAAGAACTCCATCTGAAGAGCAGGGTGTGGGCCTCTACACGTGGCCCCCTGTGAGCACATGAAACCCGACTAAGCACAAAGGGAGAAAAAGGGGGCTTCTGGTTCAAGATGGCAGAGTAGAAGGATGTGCGCTCATCTCCTCCTACGAGAGCTCCAAAATCACAACTAGGTGTTGACCAATCACCAACAGGAGAACACTGGAACCCACCAGAAAAACATAGCCCAAGTTCAAAGACAAAGAACTAGCCACAGCAGGATGGTAAGAGGGACACAATCACGATAAAAACAACTCCCATTCCTGCTGGGTAGGTGACCCACATGCTGGAAAACAATAATACCAAAGAAGTTCTCCCACTGTTGTGAAGATTCTGAACCCCACATCAGGCTTCCAGCCTGGGGATCTGACAAGGGGGCTGGGAACCCCCAGGGAATCTGACCTTGAAGGCCAGAGGGATTTGATTATAGAACTTCCACAGGATTGGGGGAAACAGAGACTCCAGTCTTGGAGGGCACAAACAAAACCTTACGTGCACCAAGACTCAGAGGAAAGGAGAAATGACTCCCCCAGGAGACTGAACTAGAACTACTTGCTAGTGTTGGAGGGTCTCCTGTGGAGGTGTGGGTCTGCAGGGGCTCACCACAGGGACGGGGGCACTGGCAGCAGCAGTCTGGGAAGGTCTGCCTTGGCATAAACTCTCTTGGAGGTCGACATTAGTCCAACCATGGAGCCATCAGCAGATAATTGGATTAAAGCTTAACTGAGAAAGGCCCTGCCCACCAGAGTAAGATCCTGTTTTTCCCACCACCAGTCCTTCCCATCAGGAAGCTTATACAAGCCTCTCGCCTCCTTCATCAGAGGGCAGAGAGAAGAAGCAAGAAGAACCACAGTCCCATAGTGACTAAAACAAAAACCACATTACAGAATGTTAATCAGCATGAAAAAACAGGAAGCTATGTCCAAGATGAGGGGGCAAGATAAAACCCTAGAAATGAAGTAAAGATAGGCAACCTTCCAGAAAAAGAATTCAGAATAATGATAGTGAAGATGATTCAGGATCTCAGAAAAAGAATGGAGGCAAAGATAGAGAAGATGCAAGAAATGTTTACCAAAGAACTAGAAGAACTGAAGAACAAACAAACAGAGATGAATAATACACTAGAAGGAATCAATAGCCGGCAGAAGAATGAATAAATGACCCGGAGGACAAAATGGTGGAAATCACTGCTGCAGAAGAGACTATAGAAAAAAGAACGAAAAGAAGTGAAGATAGCTGAATTTTATAATCAAAGGAAAGTGGGAAAGGGGGAAAAGATTGCCTTCTTTGAGTAGCTGTTACTAGGATTATCATAGTACATTCAAATTAGTAGAAGCATGGTAACATTTTTCTTTCACCTGATGACCCACAGCATATCTTGTACTTTTATTTATGGTTTTATAGTTAAATAAGTCTGCTTTGTTCCACGACGTTCTGATAGCTTTCTTGAGCAATCATAACTCGCAGTGGTCTGCCAAAGTTCCCTCTATCCACAGTCCCCTACTGGGACTTCTACAACTACCTATATAACTATCTTAGTCTAACCCTATCAAAGTTAGGACATGAACATCTGAGGCATTATTTTGTCTTCAATTCACAGCAACAACTCATAGTCACTCTTGTCCCACATATACTCCAATCCACTTCTAATCTATTATTTTGAAGCAAATTCCCGACAGCCTATTATCTCATCCATAAGCATTTTAGTATGTATCTCTAAAACATTAAGAGCTCATTTAAAAACCATTATAATACTGTTGCAGGAAGGGGTCCCTTTCCCAGGGCTTGAGAGTGGGCTCTTGCCTAATATTCAGAAATTAATTGTTCGAGGAGACACCCATTCTGACAAAGCCAGAGACTTTATTGGAAAGAGGCACCCAGGCAGACAGCAGCAGGATAAGGAAATGCAGGAGCGCTGCTCTGCCATGTGACTCACAGTCCCAGGTGTTATGGTAGTTGGGTTAGTTTCCAGTTTGTCTCTGGCCAATCATTCTGACTCAGGGTCCTACCTGCTGGTGCATGCATCTCTCAGCCAAGATGAATTCCATCGAGAAGGATTCTGGCAGGTTGGTAGGACATATGGACTGAAGACTCATCTCTCCTTCTCATCTTTCCCAAATTCTTCTAGTTGGTGGAAGCTTGTTAGTTCTTATTCCTTCAGGACCTCCTATTTGAAGATAACTCATGCGAGTGGTTACTGAGATGCCTGGCCAGGGTCGGTGATTTCAGTCAGTGGTTCTACTAACAATACCATTATCACACCTAAAACTCAACATAATGTATTAATATCACTGTTTCATATTCAGTTTTCCTTGATTGTCACCAAATGCTTCTTTACAGTTAAATCAGAAGCATATTATCATATAACACAGATGATTGATATATCCCTTAAATCTCTTTTAACTTACAAGTTTCTGCGGTGGACGTTGAGCATCCTGATCCCCTCTTGTGAAGGGGTAATTGCACCAGCTCTGCTGTCCAACATTCCAGCAGACAGCATTCAGCTATTAGTTCCCTTAGGAATTGCCTCAGATGCAGAGCCATCTCACCCAAAGCCATACCCAAGGCCATACCCAAGGCCACAGCTCTTCTGGAAGGCCCAGCTCTTCTGGAAGGCCCATCTCTGACAGCTTATCAACAGAAAGGAATAAAGGCCTCAACATCTCAGCTTAACTGTCTCCTAGTCAGCTTCCTTCCTGTCTCACAGACAGCTTCACAGTCATACATCCTGTGATGTTGCTACCAGGAGGTTTTCAACAGAAGAGCAACTGAAATGAGGTTTTGAAATGGAATCATTTCTTACTAGTATGATAAGTATACCATCAAAGGTTAAAACTTTCCCCAGTGATGAATACATGCCAGAACAGAATGCATCAGCTGGTGTGATATATAAGGCACTTGAGTAATATGTGCTAACTATACAGATAATTTGGAGAAGGCAATGGCACCCCACTCCAGTACTCTTGCCTGGAAAATCCCATGGACGGAGGAGCCTGGTGGGCTGCAGTCCATGGGATTGTGAAGAGTCAGACACGACTGAGCAACTTCACTTTGATTTTTCACTTTCATGCATTGGAGAAGGAAATGGCAACCCACTCCAGTGTTCTTGCCTGGAGAATCCCAGGGATGGAGGAGCCTGGTGGGCTGCCGTCTATGGGGTCGCACAGAGTTGGACACGACTGAAGCGGCTTAGCAGCAGCAGCATATGGGCAATTATAGTTAAGTATAAGGACAGTGGTATTGGATGGCTATCACTTAGCACAAGAGTATGAAAATGCAAAGCTGAGAGCATTAATTTGGAAAGTAAGTGTGAAATCTAGAAGGTTCTCTGATACCTTTCAGAGAGGCTTTCATCTCCTACAGTCAGAGGGTAGAGAAAGGCAAGACTTTAATCATTAAGGTAAATGGGCTTCAAGAGCGTTAAACTCCCTGTAAGGCAGGTCTTTTATGCCAAGTCAGGCCCTGATTGAGAAAGAATGGACACATGGAGTGAAGTCATCTAGTTTGATGACCTAAAACATCTTGAATTATCAGATTCCCCTGAACCTTCTGAGGCTGAGAAGTCCACACTTCCCTATTAAGAACTCACACATCTCCCTTGGCTTGTTGATGATATCGATCTTTTTTTCCTCATAAGGCAACATGTACCTCCCTTCTTAGCCTTAACTAGGGTTAAGTCACAATATAACCTTAGTCAAGAATGTGCTGAGTTTGATAATAGAAGAGAGTATATTCCAGTCCAGTATAATACAGGACTTCCAGGATGTGCTATCAGGGTCTCAGGGATTAGACATACTATTGATGTCTAAAGGTGCTTGATCAGCAAGCCAGAATATAAGGTTGCATAAGGAAATTTTATTGATTTGGGAACATTGTCACAGATATTGTATTTAATACTCTGGCAAGACCTCAGAAGGTGGTGCCAAGTTTCTCCCAGGATGCCTTCTAGAAACATAGAAAAAGTAGCATCCAACACTTGCCATGCCTGATAGTTGAGAAAGGGATAAAAGTCTCAGAAAAAAGAGCATGCTGAAGTGGATCTACTTTGCAAAGGGGAAAATTCTCCAGATGAATGTCCTGGTAAGAAGGGCACCTATGTCACTAAGTTCAGTTGTAGTTCTTCTCTGTGGGCCAGGGCTTATGGTAGGGAGGTCATTACAGAACTAGGGTTCCCAACAGGAATAGGGATGATAGTATACCACTGTCCCCCTTTGCCTGGAAAAGTAATGAAGCTGTTCTTTTCTACTTCACCCAAAACTCTGTCCCTGAGATTTGATTTGGCACCAATTCGCAGAGGCAGTTTTCCACATCACAGTCTGCAACATCTCAGCAAATGTACACAATAATGGCTTCTTCCCTTCCTCCTCAAAACATACAGTTATTTGTTTGGATGACTATGACCTGGGGGAAAGGGAATACTTATATATTTCAAGACCATTGGCCATGGGGAACGTAACATAGCAGGCCTGACTACTGTGCTTTGAAAGATCTGCTTACAAGGTTGGCCTTGGTTGGCATCTGGAAACTTGGATTTCAGGAAGGTTCTCATTATCCCCAGAACTGATAAGAATGACTTATGATGCCAAAACTGTACAAGTGGTTTATGCTGAATATGTGCCAGGTAGAGGCTGCTGATGTGATCAGCCCCAATAAAACTCTGGGACCCGAGTCTGAATGAGCTCCCATCATGGACAACATTTCATAAGGGTTGTAACAAAGTTTTGCTGGGGGGATTAAGCACATCCTATGTGATTTCACCTGGAAAGAACCCTTGGAGTCTCGTGACTGTTTTTCCCCAGGCTCTGTTCCATGCACCTTTTCCCCAGGCTGATTTTGCTTTATATCCTTTGCTGTAATAAATCATAGCCATGAGTAGATTATCTGCTGAGTTCTGTAAATCTTTCTGTGAATGACTGAAACTGGATGTGGTCTTGGAGGTCCCCTTTGACAGGGACTGATCACTCATTGAAGGATAATCGCATTGGATCTTTACAGTCATGAAAGGTATGGAGATTTGTCCACATCAGAATAGATACATATTCAAGGTATTGTTTCACCTCCACTGTCTACAATGCTTTTGGCTTCATGGCCATACTTGAATTCAAAAGATACCCTTATAGCTTTGGGTCTGATCAAGGAACTAACTTCACAGCAAAGGAAGTATAGCACTGCGTTCATGCTTATGGAATTATTTGGTTTTCCTGCATACCTCATTACCCAGGAGCAGTTGGCCTAACTGAAAGGTAAAATGGCTTATTGAAGACTCAGTTATAAAGTAATACAGGCGATAAGATCTAAAAGGATGAGGTTCAATATTAAAGAGTGTAGCATATGCTTTGAATCAGTTCAGTTCAGTTCAGTTGCTCAGTCATGTCCGACTCTTTGCGACCCCATGGACTGCAGCACACTGAATCAGAGACCATTATATGCTATAGTTTCCCTATATCCTGAATACATGGGTCTGGGAATCACAAAATAGAAGTATGAGTGACTCCTTTCATTATACATTGAGTTTTTCTATCAATTTAACTCACAAATTTTAAAATACTTTACTACACTATTATTCATTGTGATGCTCATACTGTCCCAGTTTTAGCCTCTTCAGATTTGCTTCTAAGTCCCTTTGCTATGTCCAGAGTATTCTTTGATAGCTTTTTTACTTTCTGATGTGACAAGATATCCAGGGTCATTTTGTTCATTTCCCGCTCCAGACCAAGAATCAGGCATGTCATAAAAGAGCCCTGGTTCTTTTCAGCACAAAATAGTACTTAGACACCAGAGTTTGGATGTTGGTGGATGTAGGAAGGACTGAGAACAACTGATTTAGTCACGGTGACACCTATATTTTAAAAATTCAGTAAATGAAAATGTGGTATTAGTTCAACAACAGAACAATAATCAATGGAATTGAAGTCTGGGAACAACTTTTGTATAGACACAGACAGTGCTAAAACATAGAAATGTCAATCTATGTGATAAAGATGGCAATTCAAATGTTTGACAAAAGAAGGGATGACATTAGAACAATGGATTATTTAGACTAAATATTCAGAAATGAATTCCTATGTCATACCATCATGTATAGGTAAGTTCTGATACATAAAAGAATAAACATCAAAAGCAAAATGTAGGAGAGTATTTTATAATTTGGAGTCAGGGAAGAAATTCCTACCCAAGACAGAAATTCTAGAAAACACAAAAGAAAACAAAAATTATACAACAAAAGATAGCATAAGCAAGTAGTAACTGGTTGGAAGAAAGTAACTTCAACATACAAAAAAGGGACTTCCCTGGTGGTCTAGGATAAGGGTCTGTGCTCCCAGTGCAGGGGGTTTGGGTTCCACCCTGGTTGGGGAACTAAGATCCCACATACTGTAGCTGAGCCCATGCCCTGCAACTAGAGAAGTCCGTGTGCCACAGTGAAGACCCAGAGTAGCCAAAATCAGTTAAAAACAAATTATTTCTATCTGTACTATATAAAACTTAACTAGAAAACCAGTAAGAAAAATTCTAATAATCCAACTGAAAAAGAATATCAGTAGGCAATTCACCAAAGAAAAAATATCAATGATCAATAAATTTATGAAGGCTGCTCAGCCTCAGGACAGAAAAATGCAAATTAAAATGAGAAAAACATTTTTTTTTCCAGTATTTAGTATTAATGAAGATGTGAGGGGAACACATTTTTTTGGCTGTGCCATGCAGCTTGTGGGATCTTTGTTCCCCAGCCAGGGACTGAACCTGGACCCTTGCAGCAGAAGTGCTGAGTTCTAACTGCTAGACTTCCAGGGAATTACCAACAGATGTTGTTTTATTTTCTTTTTTGAGACTATCATTGACTTCTTTTTAAATGAAATTTGGCAACAGTTACTGAAAAATGTGCAATGCCCTTTGACCCAGCAAGGACATTTTTAGGAATCTATCATACAAATTATCCACACATTTGCACCCAAATATGTGCACTAATATGTTCATTGTAACATTATTTATAGTAGAAAAATTGGAAGTAATATAAATTTCTACTATTAAAAGTAGATATGATATGTGGTACTCTATGAAGCTGTCAAAGAGAAAACTCAATGTATGTCAACAGAAAGAGAGTTCCAAGATCCTTATTATGTGTAAAAAGCAAGTTACAGAATAATATTATAAGTGAATTTCATCCATGGATAAATAGATAAGAAAATTACATGAAGGATACACATAAAATTGTGAACAGTTATTTTCTCTCCAAGGAGAATGGAACTGGCTTAGGATAAAAGGAGTCTTTCACTTTCTATTTTTGTATCTCCCTTCTTATATATACATTTTTCTTTTCACATTACTAATAGGAAAAATATTAAATATTGACATAATTATTTTCAGAGATGAGTCTAACAGTGATTCTTCTGTCACCACTCTATTTTTCTATATTTACCAAATTTTGTACAATTAGCTAGTAGTCATTACATAATCAGAGAAGGTGATAGCACTCCACTCCAGTACTCTTGCCTGGAGAATCCCAAGGAGGGAGGAGCCTGGTAGGCTGCAGTCCGTGGGGTCGCTAAGAGTCGGACACGAACTGAAGCGACTTAGCAGCAGCAGCAGCATTACATAATGGGAACACTTCGGTTAAAATGGGTGTGTGTGTCTGTCGCTTAGTCATGTCTGTCTGACTCTTTGCGACCCCATAGCCTGCCAGGCTTCTCTGTCCTTGGGATTCTCCAGGCAGGAATACGGGAGTGGGTTGCCATTTCCTTCTCCAGGGGATTTTCCTGACCCAGGGATCAAAGCCAGGTTTCCTGCAGTGCAGGCAGATTCTTTACAGTCTGAACCATCAGGGAAGCCCCAAACGATAGTACTGCCTTAGAAACATGCTAACTGAAAGAAGTCAGTCGCCAAAGACCGCATATTATGCGTTTCCCTTTATAGGAAATGTGCAATATAGGCAAATATAGGGACACAAAGTAGATTATTGTTTGTTTAGGACCCTGGCAGTGCGGGGTGGGGAGGGTATTGGGAGTGACAGCTAGAGAGCACAGAATTTCCTTTTTGAGGTGACACAGATGTTCTGAAACTGGTTGTGGTGATGACTACACAACTTTGAGTGCACTAAAAACCATTTAACTGTACATCTTAAGTGGATGTTGTATGTAAATTATGTCAATAAAGCTGTTACCAAAGTATCTTTTAAAAGACAATGCTGATAACCATTTTATCTATAACTAAGAAGTCCAACCCTTTGACCTACAGGTCTTAGCACAGAGTGCCTGTGGACTAACTGTTACTGGTGATGACTTCCCAGAACTGCTATAGAGACAGGATGGCCTGTGCTCATGCAAGCACCTGTCCATCTGGTCAGATGCTGCTAGGGATCGCCAACAATCCCTGGGCTATATCATAACCTGTTCAAGTGTTCTTCCCTGACTCCAAGAATCAGATCAGTAAGATAGTCATTATTAACAATTAGTTCTTGGCACATCACAGGGATTAAAACCGGCATCATGGCAAGTTTGTAGTTAAAAAAATTATCTTAAAAATAAAATAAAAATCACAGATGACATTTATCAAGTGCTTACTATGTGCCAATCATTGTAAATATTTTACATGTAAAACTGTTTATATATGCTAAAGTTAAGAAAATTTTGTGTGGTTGAACAGCTCAATTCAAAATCTAAAAAGTTCCTACTATGTGCGAGGCTGAAGCATGACAAAGATGAACCAACTACAAAAAAGTCACAAATTCTGATATATCTGTTAAAGCAAGGTAGATGATCATGTTCCCTTTTCTGAAATTCTGAAATCCAAAAAGCTCTGAAAATCTGAAATTCTTTTGATAATTCATTTGGCAGCAAAAATTTGACCTGATCCAGTTATTGATAAACTTGTCTTTTTAGTGTGAATACTCTTACATTTTGCTGCATATATGTTAATGCTTGGTTATACTGTTCTGCCCCACATTCCACCACGGTATTTCATAATATATGAGATTTCAGAGCTCGGATTCTTGTTCATATTCACTTGTGAATAAGTACCCACATGTATTTAGTAGTTGTTTCTGCTTCAAAAGCACTGATAAAGATGGCGCACTGAAAACAGATAATGTAACAATCATGTGACAATGAGTTCTCATTCTCATTTTTTTATTATTTAAAATCAAATAACATACTTCAAAAACTTTATGCCATATCTTTCTTCCATTGACTGTCATTCTGAAAAAATTACAAGAGAAATTGTAGCAAAACATGTTTGTTCTTCCACGGAACACATAAACTAAAACTAAATATATGGGTCCCACATTAAATAGGATTAAATCAGCATAATAACCATCAATTAATAGTCACTGAATGTCACATAGATAATGTTTTAGGCACTATTTAAGAAATGATGAAAAATTTACTCAGAGACAAAACAACAAGGAACACCAGTTTTTTAATATCTTAAAATTTTTTTCTTTTATATTTATTCTATATCATAATGATGTGAATTAGATTGTATAGTAATTGATTAGATTGTCACAGCTCATCACTCATATGTTATTAAGATTTTGGAAATTCCAAGTCATGTAGAAGTTGATTCAGGTTCAGGAGAGCAGTTAGTTAGTTATTTTAAGATCAGTTGCTCAGGAAAGTTTAGTGAGAAAACTGGAATTTAGAAAGATTCTGAAGCAGAGATGGTTGTTTATCAGCTGTGGAATATCCAAAAGTAGGTTCTGATTGGGAATGCATTCTACTATTTTAAAATATTTAAGACTCTAACTTTAAAGCCTTCATAATCTTTCATTATTTTTTCTTAATGATTTCCTTTGCATTTCTAACTGAATCTCTTCAGGCAGTTACTGGGGAGCAAATGAGTTAGCTTATCAAACAGGTCTTTAGTCTTTTGAATGCTTCTATGTCGTAACTAAGGAAACAGAGTGCACTCTTTTAAGCTGTAGAAGAAATACTACTCAGTCGACCTAATAAAGAATTGGAAAATTTTATTGGAGCAGAATTTGAGAAATAAAACCTGGGAAGAGTATCTCAGAAAGCTCTGAGAACTATTCTACCTGTTATAAGTCAAAGTGAAGTCACTCAGTCGTGTCCGATTCTGCGACCCCATGGACTGTAGCCTACCAGGCTCCTCTGTCCATGGGATTTTCCAGGCAAGAGTACTGGAGTGAGTTGCCATTTCCTTTTCCAGGGATCTTCCCGATCCAGGGATCGAACCTGGGTCTCCTACATTGTGGGCAAACGCTTTACCGTCTGAGTCACCAGGGAAAGCTGTCATAAGTCAAGGCACAGTTTATATATAAGTTTTTTGAGACAGAAGGCTGTACATCAAATGACGTATTATTAGTGACAGTTTACACAATCCAGGTCTAAGCGTCATCGTGACGGGTTACATGATCCTTTACAAGACCAAGAAGGAATGTTATCTTTTAAGGAGTTGTCTCTTTGAAGCTAGGCCAATGGTGCTCTTAATGATTGAGCAGGGATTCTTGCTGATGAGAAGGATTAGGTTGATGTGCAGTGGGGGAGAGAGGAGGCCAAAGGGCAGAGAATTCTCCTGTTTAGATTTTTCTTATCTTGCCATAACTGTGAATTTTATTTCATAAAGTCAAAGGAAACTGTGTTCTTTTTATTATTTCATTTCTGTATTCATTTTTGGCTTTGCTAGGTCTTCATTACCATGCATGAAGCCTGCTCTAGTTGCGGTGAGCAGGGGCTCCTCTAGCTGTTGTGTGCTGGCTTCTCACTCTGGTGGCTCTCTTGTGGAGTGCAGGCTCTAGGACGAAAGGGCTTCAAAGTTGAGGAGCTGGCACTCAGTAATTGCGGCTCGCAGGTTCGAGAGCGTGGGTTCAGTAGTTGTGGCACACGGGCTTAGTTGCCCTGCGTCTTGTGGGATCTTCCCAGATCAGGGATGGAAACAGTGTCCCCTGCAGTGCAAGGCAGACTTTGAACCCGACTAGACCACCAAGGAAGCCCAAAGCTTTGTTCTTAATTTAACCAATGGCAATATAAACTCTGACAAAAGCAGAACTAATATGATTTTATTAATCCATAGATTCAGTTTTTTCATGATGTAAAGTTGGATAAAAAGACTGCCAAAGTTATCTTAACAATAATGTAAATGACTGCTTTGGTTACTACCAAACCAAACCAACTAACCAACCAACCAACCAACCAAACCAAAACTGCTTTGAAGCTTTGGGAAACCTAGAGTAAACACTCAAGGTTCCAGGTTCAAACACTCTTGTTTGCTACTACCGTGTATATTAAGGTCGCATTTACACACTCCCCACTTCAATTACATAATCATTTTGGCTTAAGCTTACCATTTAATGAAGCATATCACTACATGCACTGAAAGTGTTAATAATACTCAAGATGAGCAATTTCTGCCAGGGACAAATTTGTTATATGATTGGATAGTTTTTCATTTCTTTTTAATTACATTTAAAATATTTAATAATTAGCTAATTATTAAATTAGCTACATTGTTCATTTAAAAAATTTTCATTTAAGTAAGGTTTAAATTAAATATTAAATTATATAATTCTAATGTAAAATCAAGTATTCTTGATTTCTAAGAACTTTAGTCAAAATATTTTGTCTGGAGCTAATATCTTTACTACATTGGCATTATTATCCATATGCTACATAATGACATGTAAGAAAATAGGTCAGTTACTTATATGTATAGGGAGATAGGCAGATAAATAGATAAAGATATCTGGCTAAGGTTATAAAGATATTTGGCAATCTGGTATAAGAACTCAAAAATTTCAGCTCCTCTATAATATAATGATTTAGCCCAATTTTAGATTTTGTGGATTCAGTTGGGTAACATTTCCCCTTTTATTCAACACACACACACACACACACACACACACACACACCCTGACACAGCATGATTACGGAAAGAATACCAACCAAGATAAACGAATTACACTTCGATGCTTGCTTCTGCTCATGTGTGATTCTGCTAAGTATCAGCTTTATGGGGCCCTACATTCCCATTTGTTTCTTTTAATTCCTTAGTTTGATTCTAAATCTTGGAACACATCATACCCTTTGACCAAACATAAGTGCTATCCCAACATTAGTAATACAAAGGGTATCCACTGAAAGTTAAATCACATTTTATATTTTGGCTATTTAACTTTAAAAGTAGCCACAAATAACTGTACTTTAAACTACTATTAAGTATTCACTATGTGAGTTTATGCTACTTTGAACTGATGGAAAATTCTAAGATTTTAAGTTGTAACAATAAAAATAGACTGCTTCACATTTGGGGTGACAGTATTGTCTTATCTGGCCAGTTATAGTTTGAACTTACTCAAGTAAAATTAATCCAAGGATATCAAGAAAACATTGACAATGTATTAAAAAAATTATAGCAATGGTATAATCTGTAGTCTCTACAAGCACTATAAAAATACTTACATTAACCTAGAAAGGTACTAGTATTTAAACATTCAAGTAGGCACAAAAACCACATTCAAACATGACTTTTGATTGAATGAAGTCTCGTAGGATTTTCTTGCCTATCATTTCCACTTTAGAGGAGCAGAGTTTCAGGGTAACAGTCTACAGAAATACATCAAACTAAGAACTGCTCCAGGTCCATGAAAGCATATACCTTCTTTGCCCTTTCTGTGTGGGAGTGAAGGAAAAGAACATGGGAAAAATTCTCATCCATTGTAAAAATTCTCATCCATTGTAAATATAATAGTATGCCCATCAGCAGTTGATATTGATCTCACATTTGTATAATTCTTTCTCCATTTACAAAGCTTTTCTACATGATTCACTGGATCCCCAAAATAATTCCATGAAATACAATTAATGAGGTCATTAGCCTTGTTTTACAGATGAAAAAACTAACAGAGGTTAAGTTACTCACTCATGTATGAATACTGGAAAGCAAGGGCAAGCTTAGAACCAGGTTTTCTGATTTCTCATTAAATATTCTTTCTACTATACAAATTTGGTTTTCAAACAAATGAAGCAACTACAGTTAAACAGCAAAGACCTTATGATTCCAAAAAGCAGTTTCTTTGTGATCAAGAATGGTTTACAGAACAGAATAGAAATGTATATTATAAAATATTTGACATTGTCATAAAAACATCCCTTCCAGGAGGAAAATTTAATCAACAAGTTAAAAATTAGGAAACCCAAGCATTATCTTATAGCCTTAACTCATTATTTTATTTTTACTTTTACTGATGATATTTTAAAATTTGAATGCTATTTCAAACATCTAGCCAATTTTCCTCGCTCAGAAAAATATTTTCTACTTTCCTTGTTTTGAAAATGGGGAAATTTGGAAATTCACTTGAACATAAAAAGCAATTATTAAAAGTAGTCTACACTTACCTATATTGATAATTTTGACAATAGCTCAAGGTAGATTGGATTTACTTTCTTTGAAAATGTTGTCAGTATATAAATTCATTTTTCTTATCTTATTAAGGATGGTATATTATAAAAACAAAACCTTTGCTGATAGTGATCCTTCATTTTGATTTTTACAAATATTTATAATAAAGTATTTTGCTGAGATCCTTAGATGTCTCTATACAACAAAATTTTCAGGAGCAATAAATAGAGAACAAAAATTAATATAAAACTTATCTTTTCATGTTCAGGCAAAATTAAGGGAGACTATTTCAGAGAATGGTTACAAACTTGCTACCTTAAGCAAGAAATTGCTATTTTAGGCCTAGTTAATAACTCTGAGACTGTTTATTTTGTAAATGAACAGTGCACTTTTAAATCCACTTTACTATTTAATGTAAATTGATGCTACAGAATGTAATTCCTGATAAAATCTTTTCAATAGATTATATGTGTGCAGAAAACATCCATTTCAAACTATCAAGAAAGATGAGTAACATTGACATATTTGGATATTATGGTCAGTTATATGCTAACAAAATGATAATGAAGGCAATTATGTAGACATTCCAGTTTCCAGAAAATGTTGTCTGCTTTGCTTGATAATTTAGCAAAATACCAATCTGGTAGTTTAACAAGTAAGCATATTGCTCAGAATTAAATACCTTACAAAACAGCGTTAGCATGGGTTTATAACTTTTTAAAATGCTTTCATCATATCATTCTGTTGTTAATGTTGGTATTTATCCTGAAATGACATCCAATCTGTTCTTAATTCTTTGGCATGTTTGAAGTCAGCAGAAGCACTCTTTCCTGGGCTTTACTGCTTCCTCAGAAGAATGCACAGTATTTGGAACGAAACCACTTTTAACCCCTTCCCAGCCATCCTGAATACAAATCTCTCCCCTTTTAACAAGTTCATATATGTCTCTTGTCAAGATAGTGAAGGATTCCTCAACATTCGTAGCATCTTTTGCTGAGGTTTCTATGTACTTCATACCACAGTCTGCTGACAGTTTTTCAGCTTCTTCCCTTGTAACTTGACGTTGTGAAGCTAAATCACATTTATGTCCCACTAGCAGAAATACAATCTGAAATGGCTGTACGTGCATTTTCGCTTCTTCCAGCCAATCTTTCACGTGTTCAAAAGATCGTCGGTTAGTAATGTCAAATACTAAAAATCCACCAACCGAATTGCGGTAATAAGATCGAGTTATTGATCTGAAAAATAAATAGAAAAAAAGGTTGTAAAAGGATAACTTGTTCTATTTCAAACAATGTAGCACCATAACAAAATCTGAAGATACTTTAAATGTGATTTAACTAGAGTTTATATATCAAATATGAAGTGTCTTAAGTGAACAAAAAAATTCTATGAAACTAACATGCAAGCCAGTTTCCTCCACTGACAATATTAAATCAGATATTTTTAGATAGACAAATAAGCACTTATATGTCATCTCACACTCAGGATTACTTACTTTTAAATATCTCATAGGATAATTATCACATTACTGTGATTAAAACTATGTACACAGAAAGTTTTGGTTCAGGGCAGAAGTTGCAATGATCTTAAGAATCTTTTCCTATCATTTATGTCAACAAGCTACTCCTTATGTCAGTCAAGGAAGAAGAAACAAGGGGAAACTTGTCACGTCAGTTAGAGGTTTAGTCCTGGGTTAGCTATACCTATTCAAGAAGCAGGAAATTGTCCAGACATGGGATATGAATCTGAGATGTATGTACAAATGATTGTTCACCTCTGCGGATCTAGTCTCTGCTCTCCAGGACTCAGAAAGCCAACCTTTACAGAAGCCTTCTCAAACCCCTTTGCCCTCTGGCTGCAGTGGGGTTCAGCTAGTTAGTGGGAGGGAGGCCTGCTGGAGACTGCAGGAAAGGGAGGACAGGGTGTTTACCCCTCCCTTTGTCTCTGCCAGGCTGTGATTTGGTACTGGTTGTTTTCTTCTGCTTCTGGTTGAGGCTGCTGTTGGGTAGTCCCTCTCCCATGGCAATGCCTCTCAGCAGGTTCTGGCGGTCTCATTCCTTCCCTGCCCCTTCTGGCCAGGTCATTATAGCTTCCCACTAACCATTCTTTGTTGGAGCCCTTGACTTGGCCCACATTTCTGGAAATGGTCATCTTCATTAAACTCTTTTCAGTTAACATTTCAAGTGTGCCATTTGTTCCCTGACTAAATCAAGAGGCAAGATGACAAGGCCATGCTATTTTATATTTTTTTTGCCTTTAGGTATGTTGTTTTCTCTACCTAGAATATCTTCTACACTTTCTTTGCCTAGCAAACTCCCATTTCTTCTTTAGAGAGTCAGTTAAAAAAATCCTATCATATAAAAAGCCTTCCTTGTCACTGTCTTCTCCTCCTCTACCTCTCTTAGGTATTTCTCTAATAACTCCATCAAACCTTTGGCATACTGCCATTATTTATCAATTTTCATAATGTATTGATTTGATTTGTTGGTATGTCTTCTACTTAATGAAGACATAACAACAAATATGTTCCTTCTTGAGTGCTAAACATATTCAATCTATGTATCTAACAACTGCCTGACAAGTGATGGATGTACTTTAATATTTGTTACATTGGATTAATTAATTTTATTGGAGAGGGAATGTGTTAAATGTTGTATGAGCCAGAGATCACGTAAGTGTCTCAGCTTCCAAGTTGTCAGTGATTTTTTTTTTTTTGGTCAAGCCATGTGGCTTGCAGAATCTTAGTTCCCTGGTGGTGGTGGTGGTTTAGTTGTTGTGTCTGATTCTGCAACCCCATGGACTGTGGCAGGGCCAGGCTCCTCTGTCCATGGGATTTCCCAGGCAACAATAACTGGAGTGGGTTGCCATTTCCTTCTCCAGGGGATCTTCCCGCCCCAGGGATTGAGCCTGTGTCTCCTGCTTGGCAGGTAGATTCTTTACCATTGAGCCACCTGGGAAGTCCTTAGTTCCCTGACCAGTGATCAAACCTGGGACTCCTGTAGTGGAAGCATGGAGTCCTAAAAACTGCACTGGTAGGGAATTACCCAAATTGTCAGTGATCTTAAGCATTTAGATCATCCTTAAGCAAGTGTTCCTGTTACTTGCCTGAGGCACCAAAGATATTTATGAAGGGTCAGTAACTTTACATACCTTCTTCATCCTTATTGCTGAAATCACGGCTCAGTTCAGTGTCTGGATACCACAAGTACAATTTGTTGAAAAACGATTACCTCCCCTCTGCATATCTCCTGCCTGCCCTTCTCCTTGGAATCCCTAATAGACAGGCTCTTAAGTGACTCCTTAAAAAAAACCACTTTCAAGGACTGCTCTAACCATACAGTTGGAGACAGTAAGAAAATACACCCCTATCATTGTGTGAGTGCTAAGTTGCTTCAGTCATGTCCAACTCTTTGCAACCCTATGGACTGCATCCATCTGGCTCCTCTGTCCATTGGATTCTCCACACAAGAAAACTGGGGTAGGCTGCCATACCCTTCTCAAGGGGATCTTCCAAATTCAAGGACTAAACCTGCAACTAGTGCAACCTGGGAAGCTCACTCCTACTACCACTGGCAGGCTATAAATAATGCAGTGCATTTAAGTTGTTGCTGTTCTGTTTTAATTTTGAGGGATAATGAATTTGTATTGTCTTGCTGCTCATCTATATATACTGGAATTTAGGCAGATGTGCAGGGCTCCCCAGGTGGCGCTAGTGGTAAAACACCCACTTGCCAATGCAGGATACCTAAGAGACAGGGGTTTGATCTCTGGGTCTGGAAGATCTCCTGGAGGAGCGAATAGCTATCTACCCCAGGAATCTTGTCTGGAGAATCCCCTGGACAGTGGAGCCTGGCAGGTCAAGGTCCATAGATTCACAAAGAGTCAGACACAACTGAAGCGACTTAGCATGCTGTGTCTTAAGGGGAATCTAAATAAGGCTGATATTAGACTGAAAGCTTTCACTTACTCAGAACCAAGTCTGTATAAATCCCTCTTAGCCAATTAATTTACTACCAGTATAATTTAAAACAATATGCCTTTTAAAAACAATTTTATTTATTTATTTTTATTATTTACTTTTGACTCCGCTGGGTTTTTGTTCCTGCATGTGGCTTTCTCTAGCTGCAACAAGTTGGGACTGGAGCACTACATGGGCTCCTTGTTGTGGTGGTTTATCTTGTTGCTGAGCATGGACTCTTAGGGTACATGGGCTTCAGTAGTTGAGGCATGTGAGTTCAGAAGCTGCAGCTCTTGAGCTCCAGAGCACAGGCTCAGTAGTTGTGGCACGTAGGCGTAGCTGTGGGATCTTCCTGGGTCAGGGATAGAACCCATGTCTCCTGCATGAGCATGTGGATTCTTCATCTTTGAGCCACCAGGGAAGCCCAAACCAACATGATTTTGTGGTTAAAAACTCAACACTGTTCAGGATCAGGGGACACATGTGCACCTGTGGTTGATTCATGTCGATGTATGGTAAAACCCATCACAGTAGTGTAAAGTAATTAGCCTCCAATTTAAAAAAGTTAATTAATTAAAAAAGGCTCAACACTGAAATGCTTGTCTATTAGGCAGAGGCATGTCTTACACTGTAGGAAATGCTATATATTCTAGTACCCTGTATTTAATTTTGAAAACATATTTGGAATACAGTTGGAAAATCATTCTATACAATAAAATAATAGCAAAATATATGTAACATATTCTATATAACAGCCTTTATTAATAACTAGTTGAAATAAAAGGCCTTAATAGGACATCTGACTTTTTTAATATAATAACTTGATCTCCAGTTTGTATCTGGATATTAGATTTAGAATTCTGATACAGTTAGGGTTCAAATTCAGAATTAGTTGTCCTAAGAGGTAGGGTTTTCCCTAAAATAATTTGGTATCCCTGCTGTCAATTATTTAGGGGATGAGACAGGCCTCAAGACTGAAAAACAGAACTTGAGAGTGAGGTCTTACAGAGATGATGAGGGAGCATCTATCTTTCTCTGGAAGTTACTCTCTTGGGTTGAGACACCTAGGTCTTCAGAACGTCTTAAAGATGTTTTAAGGAGGCAGGGAATAAACCCTAAAAGAACTAGGTAGATAGGCCTTTCTGTAAAGAATCCAAGAGTTGTAAAAAATGAAGAGTAATAATTTTTTTAAGCAACAATATCTTTTGCATGTTATCTTAGATCTATTTCCTTCTGGGCTTTGAAAGTCTCATTGAATGAATAAATGATTTAAAGAAAGCCTGGGGAAGGTTCTACTGAACAATTACAGGCATGGCATTTTAGAACACAGACACACCCTCTTTATCAAGAACTATTATGCTTTTGAAAACTAGTTCTTGGCTTAAGACCTGGCTTTGATAGAGATTAACAAACAGCAGGTGTCTGTGCAATCCGAGTGCTCATCAAGAGCTAGGTGTTCTGATTCATAGGCAGGAACTATGTCATCAAACAGAAGTCATATACACAGGCAGAAATAGGGGTGGAACCTGAGGGGACCTGGAGCAACACGGCTCACACATCCAGCATGTCTACTGGACATGTTTCTTCTGCAACACCCTCTCAACCTATGGCCGTATGTGGATTTCCCTATAATCAAAAAGGAAAAAAATTCAAGTCTGCCTTACAGATGGCCCTAAATAATATGTGGGCATCACCCAGTTCCACTCAATAGTGGAAAGGAGAAATCCTTCCATTTGGGGAACTTTTATCAGAGGAAGAGATGGAGAGATGTATGTTAAGCACCTACATCTATTCATCAGCAGAGGTTAAGGGTTAGGTATGTCGGCAAAAACAAAATCAGAAGATTGATAATAAGGATGTTTGGGATGTGTGGATGGGTCTTGAGTATGCAAATACTGTATCCAATGTGAATATTCACCAAAAGCCTCCTCTGTGAAGGAGTTCTTAATAATTGGCTAAACAAAATGTCCTGTCCTACGCTCATCAGTCAGTATTTTTATCCTGTTTTGGACTCAAAGTGGTCATGGTGGCAGGCTGACTGGGCTCAACATAGACTTTCTCTTATTTCAACTTTAATAGCTTAATACTCAATTTTCTAGCAGTTAATGAAATCTTGAATGTGGTACGTTACCTGGGAAAACCATCACAAAAGGGATACTGGTATGTTCTCACAGTAAAATACATTTAATGTGGACTCAAGCCATGCTAGCGCCACCATCCATGAACTTATGGAATGCCTTATACAAAGTCATGACATCTCACACTTTGCTACAGACCGAAGGTTTCCGTTAACAGAGGAAGAAATGGGCTGATTCCATAAGCTTCAGTGCTCTCGTGTCACTATCACCTAGAGCCATACACCTATAAAACTGTGGAATGGGTTATTAGGATCCAGTTATGTTAACAGATACACACACACACACACACACACACACACACACACACACACACACACAGATATAATAGATAAACAAAAAGCTTATCTATTTGTTTAGATAAACTTTCCTGGTGGCACAGTGGATAAGAATCTGCCTGCCAATGCAGGGGACATGGGCTTGATCCCTGGTCCAGGAAGATTCCACATGCCGAGGAGCAACCAAGCCCGCCACAGCTACTGAGCTCACGTGCTGCAACTACTGAAGCCCGTGTACCTAGAGCCTGTGCTCGGCAACAAGAGCAGCCACTGCAATGAGGGGCCTGTGCACCGCAACAAAGAGTAGCCCCTGCTTGCCACGATGAGAGAAAGCCTGGGCAAAGCAACGAAGACCCAGCACAGCCAAAAATGAATAAAATATTCAATATATATTACAATAACCTAAGTGGAAAAGAGTCTGAAAAAAGAACATACACACAACACACACATATAAAAAAGCTGCATCACCTTGCTGTACACTTGAAACTAACACAACACTGTAAATCAACTCTACTTTAATTAAAAAAAAAGACTGAATTATGTTTATGCCCAGGAGTTGACGCCCTGTAAAAGTTTAGGATGATTCTTCAGGATGTACATGTTCTAAGCTAGTGAGGAATATAAGAGGTGGTGATTTTTTTCCCCATAGAAAGATGCTGTGGTATGGGAAACAAAGGGTAAAAGTGGGGTGATGGTACCTTTCACAATTACACTTAATGAGTCACTAAAATTTTTTGTTGCTTCTAATCTCTGCGACTCTGAACTCTGCTGATATAAAGGTTTTAGCATCCAAGGGAGAAACGCTTTCACTAGAGAACCTCGTGACCCTTCTATTGAATTAGTAGCTGAGACTGCCAACTGCCCATTCGGTGTTTCTTATGGCAATGGGTGAAAAGGCAAAAAAAGGGGCAACAGTATCACGGGGACCACACTGGCCTCCCGTGGTTCTGCCCTGGGATCCTTGGGTTCATTCCAAGCCAGGTCCTTCCAGCTATCCTGTCAAGGCTCTGTGACTCAGACATGCTTCTGGTAGCTTTTGTTTCCTATTAAAGTCCTCAAATTGGCTTGCTGCTGGCAACCAACGATCTGACTGACAGAGGCTACAGATATTTCGTAGGAAAGAATGATGCAAAATGAAGTTACAAACATAAACTTTCAACACAGTTTTATGAAGCCAAAATTCATTCATTAAAATAAAAATTGTGGCAAAAAAACACATGAGAGTTACTCTCTTAACAACTTTAAAGTATACAGTATTGTGAACTATAAGCACAGTGTTGTACAACAGATTCTCTAGAACTTTTTCATCCTGCATGACCGATACTTCCATTCTCATTGAATAGCAACCTCTTATTTCCTACCCTCTCCCCCACACCCAGCCCCTAACAACCACCATTCTGCTTTCTGCATTTGTGAGTCTGACTTCTGCAGATACCTCATATAAATGGAATCATGCAGTATTTGTTGTCCCTCTGTGACTGGCTTATTTTGCTGCAGGAAAATGGGGAGCAAGAGGACAGTCAGGTCCCAAGTCTCAGGTGAGACAGGGGCCTGAGAGAGGCCACCAAGTAAGCGTCCTTGGCAGGGAAGAATTCAAGAGCAAGCCATAGTAAAGTGAAAACAAGTTTATTCTGGCAGATACACACTACAGAGATGAACTGTAGGCCATCTAAAAGCCAAGAGGCCCTGATAAATGGGGTGGTTAGTTTTTAATGGGCTGGGTAATTACATACGCTAACAAGTAGGAGGATTATTCCAATTCTTTCAGGGAAGGGACATGGATATGCAGGAGTTGGACTACTGCCCACTTTTCGGTCTTTTTATGGTCAGTTTGGGAATTTTCATGGCACCTGTGGGTGTGTCATTTAGCATGCTAATATATAACAATGATCATATAATGAAGCTTAAATTATACTGGGAGTCAAATCTTCTGCAATCTTGGGCCCAGCTGGTTCTAACCAGTTTATGTCATCTCCTCAATGACTGTGTCATTCTTTTAACGATTGTGACCTGCCCACTTCCCTCCTGTCTCAATTTCACTTATTAATACATAATGCTCCCAAGATTCATCCATGTTATAGCATATGACAGGGTTTCTTTTTCTTCTGTATGGCTGAATGATTTTCAATTGTATGTATATACCACATTTTCTTTATCCATTCATCTCAAAGTTTATTCCTACATGTATATTTACTTTAGAAAAGGAAAAAGTTTGCCTTGTTTATGTAAACATTTTAAACTGTTTAATCATTCTCTCTAATTTCTTTTCCTGAAATATATATAGACAAATGAAATTGAGAGCACTGGAGTTTGCTTACATTTAGAGTTACTTAATATATGGGCAATGCAACCAAGTGTGAATAAAACCTTATATGTTATTATTATGACCTTTATACGATATGCACTAGCCTTTTACAGAAGCAACAAAACATACAACACTTGCTGACTTTACTTGGGTAAAATGAGCCAGTTGTTCCATTCTGGAAATGCTTTTCCTATGGCTTTGCCAATTGCCAAATAGGCATTTGGGTGATGGAAGTACTTTGATGGCAATGGGCTGTTGGCAGCAAGCAGCCTACAAAAGCAATAGCTTTGGGAGTGCCTTTATTCACCATGACATTACATTCCTATTGCCCTTCTGGGAATAGTCATTGTGTTGATGCTTTATTTACCTGCTTCACTTGCCTTGTATTCCAGGCCCTTAGGACTGCTTTCAAGAGACCAAAACACAAGTCTCCCCTCCCTCCTCTTATCATTACTGACTTTAATAGTCCCTGCTCTTGCCTTCTGAAATGTGTTAAGTCGCTTCAGTAGTGTCCAACTCTGCAACCCCACGGACTGTAACCCGCCAGACTTCTCTGTCCATGGAATTCTCCAGGAAAGAATACTGAGGTGGGTTGCCATTCCCTTCTCCAGGGGATCTTCCCGACCCAGGGATCGAACCAGGGTCTCCTGCATTACAGGAAGACTCTTTACCGTCTGAATTATCAAGGATGACTTGTGAAACTCGGGGCTTATAACTTAGGATATCTTTTTTCATACATATAAATATTAAAATTCTTTCTTTGTATAATTCCAAGGTCTTTTCATCAAAAATCAAATTTGTGGTTTGGAGGCTATATATAATATTGACAATACCCAACAGCCACATTCTCTCTTTGGATATGGGAATTAATTCCCCTGTGACTATCTTCTTTTTTTCCCCCTTATACCACAGATCACCATTTTATGATAGTGAGGCCTTCTTATCACCACCACCCCTCCCGCATGCTCTATTCACCTTCTATCCTTTATTTTCCTCTGTAGTAATTAACCCATTCGAATGTCTATATAATTTTTCCAACTTATTTGGTTATAGCCTGTCTCCCCTCATTAGAAGATAAGCTACACAAGAGCAAAGATTTTTTTTGTTTTTTGGTAACATTGTATCCTAGTGTCTAAAACAAAACTGGGCATGTGTGAGGCCTACTGTGAGCTGTAAATAAATAAACAACTGAATTAATAAGTTCAGACCCTGTAAAGGCTATCCCCAGGCAACATGCAAAAAATAAGCAAATGGGAGAATAACAGAGGTAAATGTAAAAGAGCTTATCTCCTTTTGATATTTATAGTGGGGATTCATGAAATAGGCCGAATAACAAAAAGAAGAGAAGAGGGCTGAATAGCAGCACACACTATAAACATATCGGTGAAATCATTCACCTTTTCTAAAGAACTACTGTATTTAAATTAGTAGTAATTCAAATTGTCCTCTGTAAGTGAATTCTAGATGGCAGACATGTCATGTGAAAATCCAAATAATTTACTTAGAAATTAAAAAGAAATGTTTCTAGCTTCACCATGTGTCTGTAAGGTAATAATGAAAGATGCTTATTTTCCATTTGGTATGGTACCAGAAAGTGTAGAAAAGACTAGCATTTATTCTGACACTTTCTGGCATCCTTTTGCACAACAAAAATGAGATGATGACAGCTTCTCATGATATCTAATCTTCCGTGTAACATAATGCATTATGTGATTTAATGTAAGTAAAGAACATTTTCTCTTGGGTTACAATCCTCCTACCATTTTGTGACTTCTGTTTCCATATGACTCTCTCAATATTGCTTCATTTCATGTGGCTTTGTATATCTCGCCACGTTTTATAATTTATGTTGGTGTTTATCCTTTTCTCATTTCATTCTGTATCTGAAATTATGAAGCTTTTACTTCCAAGAAATTAGAATAGGTTGTTCTTTTCTATTCTTTTTCTAAATTCATGTTTTCATCAAAACTGTGCACTTATAGAACATCCTTATTTTTCCCATTCCCCAAACCTACCAATACTGTATCATTATATCATAATTGCAGAAAGATCATTTCTTGGCATTTCGTTATTCTGACCACATAAACTTTTCAATGCTGAGCCCTGAAATAAACTATGATTTCTTTTTCTTAGAGTTGATAATTATCTTGCATATTAATCAAGATAGACCAGGCTATGCTACAGTAAGAAATAACCTACCTCTTGATAGGAAGAAAGTAAAAAAAAAAATCTGGGCTGTATTTTAAAACTATCACATGTGAGTTCTGCTCAAATCCATTGTCCAGAAATAGTCATATGATTCTAAGTGCAAGAGGGAAAGGAAATATATTCCTCCCATGTGTCCAGAGGAAAAGAAGTATCAGATAATGAGTGAGTCCTCTCTACCACATTTTTTCCCCTTCCTTTCTTTTTTTGCTAAGTTTTCCATGCAGGCCTCAATAATCCAACCCCAAACTCTGCCAGTTGCCATCTTTTAGAAAGTTCATTCCTGTTAGCTTATCTGTCAATGTCATCTTCTTGAGGATTCTCTCCTACAGTCTTCTGCCCTGCTCCAATCAATCAGGCCTGGTTGTCCTTGGTATCTGGGGCAGAGATAGCATCCTGGATCTCCCTTCACCATTTTCTGGGGCATTTCCTTTGCTTTTCTTGAGAAGTAAATCTCCTGTTCCTTGTAGCCCGTGTCTTCATTCCTAGTTTATTCTTTTAGATGCATGTGTGTGCTTGTCTGTGTTTATATAGAGAGAGATATATAGAGCACACCTTGAAGTACCTTCCTAAAAAAGATGCATGAGGGAGACTGGTTCAAGATGGCGGAGTAGAAGGATGGGTGCTCACATTCTCCTGTGAGTTCACCAAAATTGCAACTAGCTGTTGACCCACCATCAACAGGTAGATGCTGGAGCCCACCAAAAAAGATACCCCACAACCAAAGACAAATGAGAAACCACAACGAGATGGTAGGAGGGGCACAATCATGATCAAATCAAATCCCATACCCACAAGGTTGGAAACCCACAAATTGGAGAACAACATTACCAAAGAAGTTCTGCCACTGTTGTGAAGGTTCTGAGCCCTGTGTCAGGCTTCCCAGCCTGGGTATCCAGCAAAGGGACTAGGAGTCTCCAGTGAAGCTGATTTTGAAGGGCAGCAGGATTTGATTACAGGACTCCCACAGGACCAGAGGAAACAGAGACTCCACTCTAGGAGGGCACACACACAAAAATCTTGTGTGCCCCAGGACCCAGGGGAAAGGAGCAGTGACCCCACAGGAGACTGAACCACATCTGCTTGTTAGTGTTTGAGGGTCTCCTGCAAAGGCGTGGATCAGCAGTGGCTCGCTGCAGAGATGGGGGCACTGCAGCAGTAGTCCTAGGAGGTGCCCCTTGGTGTGAGCCCTCTTGGAGGTCGCCATTAGTCCTACCATGGCAGCTTCTCAGGTGGCTCTACTGGTAAAGAGCCTGCCTGCTGATCAGAGAGACATAAGAGACGTAGGTTTGATCCCTGGGTTGGGAAGATCCCCTGGAGGAGGATATGGCAACCCACTCCAGTATTTTTGCCTGGAGAATCCCATGGACAGAGGAGCCTGGCGGGCTACAGTCCACAGGTTGAGAAGAGTAGGACATAACTGAAGCGATTTAGCATGCAGGCATGCATGCAGGGCCTTTAGACTCCAGGTCTGGTTAACCTAAGGCCAAACTAATAAGGAGGGAGTGCAGCCCCACCCATCAGCAGATAATTGGATTAAGAGCACAGCCCTGTCCACTAGAGCAAGACCCAGTTTCTCCCACCATCAGTACCTCCCATCAGGAAGCTTGCACAAGCCTTAGCCTCATCCACCAGAGGGCAGACAGAAGAAGCAAGGAGAACCATGATCCCACAATGGTTAGAACAAAAACCACATTACAGAAAGTTAATCAGGATGAAAAGGCAGAGTTATGTCCCACATGAAGCAACAAAACCCCAGAAAAACAACTAAATGAAGTGGAGATAAGCAATCTTCCAGAAAAAGAATTCAGAATAATGATAGTGAAGATGATCCATGATCTCAGGAAAAGAATGTAAAGGATGCAAGAAATGTTTGCCAAAAACCCAGAAGAACTATATCAAAAACAAACAGAGATGCATAATACTAGAAGGAATCAAGAGCAGAATAACTGAGGCAGAGGAACAGGTAAGTGACCTGGAAGACGAAATGACAAAAATCACAGCCACAAAATAGAATATTACAAAACAAAACAAAAGAAAGAGATGAAGACAGCATAAGAGACCTCTGAGACAACATTAGATGCACAAACATTCATATCTATAGGGGCCCCAGAAGGAGAAGAGAGAGAGAGAGGACCTGAGAAAATATTTGATGAGATATGTGTGTGTTAGTTACTCAGTCATGTCCAACTCTTTGTGACCCCATGGATTCCTCTGTCCATAGGATTGTCAAGGCAAGAATACGGGAGTGGATTGCCATTTCCTTCTCCAATTTGATGAGATAATCAGCTGAAAACTCCCCCAGCATGGGAAAAGAAATAGTCAGCCAAGACCAGGAAATGCAGAGAGTACCAGGAAAGACAGACCCAAGAAGGAACATGCTGAGACACATAGTGATCAAACTGATAAAAGTTAAAGACAAACTATTAAAAGAAATACGGGAAAAATGACAAATAGTGTATAAGCCAACTCCCATAACTTTCAGCTGATTTTTCGATAGAAACTCTCTAAGCCAGAAAGGAATAGCATGATATATTTACAGTGATGAAAGGGAGGTCCTACAATCAAGAATACTCTACCCAGCAAGACTCTCCTTCAGAGTTGATGGAGAAATCAAAAGCTTTCCAGTCAAGCAAAAGTTAAGAGAATTCAGCACCACCAAACCAGCTTTACAATAAATGCTAAAGGCACTTCTCCAGGCAGGAAACACAAGAGAAGAAAAAGAAAAAACAAACTCCAATTAAGAAAACGGTAATAGGATCATATATATCAATAATTACCTTAAATGTAAATGGATTAAATGCACTAACCAAAAGACATAGACTGGCTGAGTGGATACAAGAACAAGACCCTATATATGCTGTCTACAAGACACCCACCTCAGACCTAGGATCATTTACAGACTGAAAGTCAGGGGATGGGAGAAAGTATTTCATGCAAATGGAAATCAAAGGAAAGCTAGAATAGCAATACTCATATCAGACAAAATAGACTTTAAAACAAAGACTGTTATATGAGAAAAGAAGGATACTACATAATGATCAAGGGATTAATCCAAGAAGATATAACCATTATAAATATATATATATATATATATATATATATATATACACCCAACACAGGAGCACTTCAATATGTAAGGCAAATACCAACAACCATAAAGGGAGAAATCAACAGTAAGACAATAATAGTGGACCACTTTCATCAATGGACACATCATTCAGACAAAAAATTAATAGGGAAACACAGGCCTTACATGCCACTTTACACCTGATGAACTTAATTGGTATTTATAGAGCATGCCATCCAAAAACAGCAGACTACACATTTTTCTCAAGGGCACATGAAAGGTTCTTCAGGAGTGACCACATGCTGGGCCACAAGGTGAGCCTTGGCTAGTTTAAGAAAACTGAAATCATATCCGGCATCTTTTCTGATCACAGTGCTATGAAATCAGAAGGACTACAATACTTTATCCACATAAAACCAAAGAATCTCACTCCTGGGCATATATCTGGAGAAAACACGGTCCAAAAGGATACATGTACCCCAATGATCATTGCAGCATTGTTTACAATAGCTCAAACATGGAAGCAACCTAAATGCCGTTCAACAGAGGAACAGATAAAGGTGTAGTACATATAAAAAATGGAATATTACTCAGCCATTAAAAAGAATGAAATAATGCTATTTGCAGCAACATGGGTGGACCTGGAGATTGTCATACTGAGCGAAGTAAGTCAGACAGAGAAGGAGAAATATCATATGACATCCCTTAATGTAGAAGCTAAAAATAATACAAATGAACTTACTTACAAAACAGAAACAGACTCACAGACTTAGAGAATGAACTATGGTTGCCAGGGAAAAGGATGAAGGGAAGGGATAGTTAGGGAGTTTGAGATGGTCATGTACACACACTATATTTAAAATGGATTACAAATAGGGACATATTGTACAGTACAGGGAACTCTGCTCAGTGTTATGTGGTAACCTGGAAGGGAGGGGAGTTCAGGGAGAATGGATACATGTATAAGTATGGCTGAGTCACTTTCCTGTTCACCTGAATCACAACACTTTTAATCGGCTATACCCTAAAACAAATAAAAAGCTTAAAAAAAAAGATAAATGAGGAAAAAAAGAGGCATGAAGTAATATTTTGAAGTTTTGCATGTTTTTATTCTGTTTTCACAGTTGAATGGTCAGCCACAGAATTCTTTCAGAATTCTGAAGTCTTTCCATTGCCTTCGAGGTTCAATTGTTGTTTACAGGAAGTACGAAGTCAATCTGATTCCTGATCTTTTTTATGTGACCTATTACCTATTATCCATATCCCTTCCCTGCCCTGCTCCAGAAGTTTGCAGGAACTTTTCTGTGGCCCCAAGGTTTAGAATTTCATGATAATGTCCCTTAGAATGTGTCTACTTTCATCTATTGTACTGGACTCTTCTAAATCTGAAAACTCAGGTCCCTACATCTTGGAAATATTTTTTAAATTGCTTCACTGATCATTTCTTTCCTGTTTTTTTTTCTGTTCCATTTTTCTGGAATGCCTGTTGCGTTTTTGTTGAACCTGTTGGAACAGTCCTCTAACTAAAAATATATATATATATACTTTTTTTTCCTATTTTCTAAGTCTTTGTCCTTTTGTCCTATTTTTTGAGAGACTTCCCCAACTTTATATTGAGTGTTTTATTTTTTTTTATTGTGTTTCCAAAAGCTCTTTTTTTCTCAGAATATTCTTTTGAAAAAACAGTATCTATTCTTTTATGATTTCAATATTCTCCTATTTTCCCTCTGAGAAAATTAAAGACAGGTGTTTTTTTTTTTTTTGGCGGGGGGAGGGGTTGTACTTCTGAAACATTCCCTTCTCCCTTATCAAATTTGTTTTTTCTGGTTGCTTTTGGCTTCTGTTTATTTCAGTTTCTAGATTTCATAGTTTGGATTTCCTAATATTTCTTGTAATCTTTCATTGAGACTAAAAGCCTAACTCATAAGGTGATCAGGATGGATCATTTAGTTGAGGAATTGCTAATGTTGGTATCTTAAGTCTTTCTTCTTGGCCTGGTCAAATTCTTCTGAAATGATATCACCAATGTTCTGTCTGAAGGGCGAAGGTCTGATTGTCAGCATTCTAGAGGCTAAGACAGGGAAGAAGGCTAGACAGTCTTAGCATACAACATGCACACATTCACTTAAAGTCCTTACTTTTAATAAGGGATCCCAACCTCATTTATGCCTGATCATTTCAGTAAGAGATTCTATGTTTAACTTTTTCAAAGAATAAATTTCTGGTTTTTTGCCAATATGCGGGAAGAGGAAGTCAACTGTTGCATGAAATGGTGGAGGGGATGTGAGGACCCAATCTTTCTTAAACAGATTGACAATCAATGATCCTTATTTTGGCATCCCTAATTTAGAAGTATCTGGTGTCACCATTTCTTGGGTCTTTAGAGGACTCAGTGATATATAATGGTTTGGTTTTTTGCTTTTCCAACCCCCTAGCTTAGAAGCTAATTTTCTTTAAATTGCTAATTCATGTATCATTCCTCCATCTGCTTCCTTACTTCAAAATTTTTTTTGCTGTTGTCTTGTTACCTATTATCGCTAGGATCTATGGTTAAAAAGTAAAACTACTGTCACTTTAGTGAGGTTTCAGGAAAAAAGAAAAAACAAACAACAACAGATCAATCCCTGACCCAGGAAGATCCCACATGCCATGGAACAACAAAGCCCATGTGCCACAACTACTGAGCCTGTGCTCTAGAGCTTGGGAGCCGCAACTGCTGAGCCCAATTGCCCCAGCTTCTGAAGTCTGTGCACCCGAACCCTGTGCTCTGCAACAAGAGAATCCACCGCAATAAGAAGCCTGTGCACCACAACTAGAGAGTAGCCACTGCTCACTGCAATTAGAGAAAAATCTGTGCAGCAACAATGACCTTGCACAGGCAAAACTAAAATAATAAATAATTTTTAAAAAGAGACAGAGAATCAAATGACAGAAGAAACCATGAGAGGTTCTCAAATATATCCTAAAATTTAAGGAATTGCCTACACTTTTCCTTTGAAGTGTCCTATCTCTCTACTGATTCCCCAAATCAGTTCAGTTCAATTCAGTCGATCAGTCATGTCTGACTCTACGACCCCATGGACTACAGCATGCCAGGCCTCCCTGTCCATCACCAACTCCTGGAGACAGCTCAAACTCGTCCATTGAGTCGGTGATGCCATTCAACCATCTACTCCTCTGTTGTTCCCTTCTCCTCCTGCCTTCAATCTTTCCCAGCATTGGGGTCTTTTCCAATGAGTCAGTTCTTCACATCAGGTGGTCAAAGTGCTGGAGTTTCAGCTTTAGCATCAGTCCTTCCAATGAACACTCAGGACTGATTTCCTTTAGGATGGACTGGTTGGATCTCCTTGCAGTCCAAGGAACTCTCAAGAGTCTTCTCCAATACCACAGTTCAAAAAGTATCAATTCTTTGGCGCTCACCTTTCTTTATGATCCAACTCTCACATCCATACACAGCTACTGGAAAAACCATAGCTTTGACTAGACAGACCTTTGGTGGCAAAGTAATGTCTCTGCTTTTTAATATGCTGTCTAGGTTGGTCACAGTTTTTCTTCCAAGGAGCAAGTGTCTTTTAATTTCATGCCTGCAGTCACCATCTGAAGTGATTCTGAAGCCCAAGAAAATAAAGTCTGTCACTGTTTCCATTTTTTCCCCATGTATTTGTCATGAATTGATGGGACCGGATGCCATGATCATAGTTTTCTGAATGTTGAGCTTTAAGACAACTTTTTCACTCTTCTCTTTCACTTTCATGAAGAGGCTCTTTAGTTCTTTGCTTTCTGCCATAATGGTGGTGTGTCATCTGCATAGCTGAGGTCATTGATATTTCTCCTAGCAATCTCGATTCCAGCTTGTGCTTCATCCAGGCCGGCATATCTCATGATGTACTCTGCATATAAGTTAAATAAGCCTGACGTACTTCTTTCCCGATTTGGAACCAGTCTTTTGTTCCATGTCCAGTTCTAACTGTTGCTTCTTGACCTGCATACAGATTTCTCAGGAGGCAGGTCAGGTGGTCTGGTATTCCACGGTTTGTTGTGATCCACACAGTTAAAGGCTTTGATGTAGTCAAAAAAGCAGAAATAGATGCTTTTCTGGAATTGTTTTGCTTTTTCAATGATCCAGTGGATGCTGGCAATTTGATCTCTGGTTCCTCTGCCTTTTCTAAATCTAGCTTGAACATCTGGAAGTTCAAGGTTCACATACTGTTGAAACCTGGCTTGGAGAATTTTGAGCATTACTTTGCTACTGTATGAAATGAGGGCACTTATATGATAGCTTGAATATTCTTTGGCATTGCCTTTCTTAGGGATTGGAATGAAAACTGACCTCTTTCAGTCCTGTGGCCACTGCTGAGTCTTCCAGATTTGCTGGTGTATTTCATCTTAGGATTTGAAATAGCTCTACTGGAATTCTATCACCTCCACTAGCTTGTTCATAGCAATGCTTCCTAAGGCCCATTTGACTTTGCATTCCAAGATGTCTGGCTCTAGGCGAGTGATCACACCATTGTGGTTATCTGGGTCATGTAGATCTTTTTTGTATAGTTCTTCTGTGTATTCTTGCCACCTCTTCTTAATATCTTCTGCTTCTGTTAGGTCCATACCATTTCTATCCTTTATTGTGCTCATCTTTGCATGAAACGTTTCCTTGGTGTCTCTGATTTTCTTAAAGAGATCTCTAGCCTTTCCCATTCTATGTAATGGGACTCTGGGTTGGGAAACATCATGTATGTCTTGAGTGTTTACAAAGTATATTAGAATATTAGTATTATATTAAAAGCTCTGAGAAATCTTGCAAAACCCCAGCATTTCTAAAAGTATTTGATCAAGGAAACTTTTACTCAAATCATACCTATTACTTTGAAAAATGCTACTCTGAAGAAAAATGATAAGCAATGCCTAGAATTTGAGAATCTATACTCTTTCTTTTTTTTTTTTTTTTAATGTCTTCTCTTATAGCCAAGAAGTTCATAATATCTAACTCCCATTTGCAGTATTCTCTCTTGATGTCTCCTCAGAGAAGAGGGTTCAGTTTGGGCCACACACTATTCTTTTGTATTTCTGAGGCAGGAATCTTATTAAGGCTGTCCTTCAGCCTTATCTGTTTCACGCTGTATCTCACTAAGTCCCACAAAACGGAAATATATTTGGAAAGGCTGAAGAATGAAAAACCACTTTTGAGATTCCGAGTACAGAAAGATAATTTAGACAGAGATTATGACCAATTACACAAAAAGTAGGGGAAGAAATAGGCCTACATGTGCATGCTAAGTAGCTTCAGTTGTGTCCAACTCTTTGTGACCCCAGACATTGTAGCCCACCAGACTCCTCTGTCCATGCAAATATCTCCAGGTAAGAATACCGGAGTGGGTAGCCATTCCCTTCTCTAGGGGATTTTTTCCCAACCCAAAATTGAACCTGGTCTATCTGTACTGCAGGCAGATTCTTTATGGTCTAAGCCACCATGGAAGGATAATATTTTGCCAAGAAAAGTCACTGATAACTTTTGGGGCCTGGCTTGCTAAAGACTTTTTCAGGTGACTCTAATGCACTCATTATACCAGTGAAGTGGAAATAAACCTAAGAGAGAAGCCTCTGTTACCTTACCAATTCTTTTGGCATTGTGACATTTTTGATGGTTTATTTATATCCTATATATTGGTACGAGTGGATGGTCTTAAAGACTTACTACCAATAAAAAAAAATTTTATTTAGCATGTTGTTCCTCAATTAAAAATGAATCATTACCATAAGAAGAAAATCGAAAAAACAAATTTCAGTACATTTTAAGAATGTTTTAAAGAACACTATGATTTTAAGCCAAAATAAAATAATATGCCACCAACCCATCGACAGTTACTCAGTCATGCTTATGTACAGAACTGCTGCTGCTGCTGCTAAGTCACTTCAGTCGTGTCCGACTCTGCGCGACCCCATAGACGGCAGCCCACCAGGCTCCTCTGTCCCTGGGATTCTCCAGGCAAGAATACTGGAGTGGGCTGCCACTTCCTTCTCCAATGCATGCATGCCTGCTAAGTCGCATCAGTCATGTCCGACTCTGATATACAGAACTACTATCTCTATTTTGAAACTCTGTCACAGCTTAAACTAAAAATATACTTTTAACTTTGAAGTGTACTGGACCTCTGTTTCACATTTCTCTGGAACTCCTATAGCTCAGAATAGTACTTCATTACATGAAGTGATTCCTTTCAGAAAACAATGGGTTTTTAATGTATTTGTTTCATGACAAGCGAGGTAGACTGTGTTGAGTAATAATTTTTAAATGAACTCTGAATTACATATTGTCAGAATTGATTAAAAGTTACTGAATTTGGAGGCAGATTTATTAGTATCAGAAAGTATAGACTTTGAAGGATTTCACTTCAGAAAGAATGAAAATATTTTATTTAAGTAAAATCTGATGTTCTCTGATGTGTGTGTGTGTGTATACCTCAGTATTATTTGAGTGGTTCACCTTTCTTTTCCACTATTTCATAGAACAGACTGGAAGAATGCAGATTTCTTCCAACTCAGTTAGGATAAGAATAATTGGCTCTTTAAAACATCAAAATAAATAATCTCAGGTCATTCCAAGAAGTTGCTCTTTAAACTTTAAGTAAAATGGCTATGGAGGCTAAGTTGTTAAGAAATCTTTACATGCTATCGAAACTGACCAACAATGGGTAGAAATTTATTCTCTCTCTTTCTCTGAGACTAAGCAAAGCACTTTTCTTCATGGGAAAACTTTACTGAGTGATCCATATACTGACAACATTACTAATTTTTTTTCTAGCCGTTTCCTTGAAAGCTAAATGTGGGGCCAGTGTGTCAGAATAGGTGGTCATTGATGCAGCATGATGAGCGGAAACTCCAACACCCATCAGCCACAGATTCACAACTCCAACAGGGAAACATTACTTCAAGATGATACAAGGTGGTCATCCCCTTTTACAATAGAAATACTCCTAGAAGAACTCTTATTCTTTTAATATTTTTCTATATCTTGGTCTTCCGGCTACTTCTCTCTCTGAAGCTAAGATAGAGAATTAAGGAATGGCTTTTCAACTGAGATGTGAGGGAAAAGAGGAGAGTTGGTCAAGATCTTACTATTCAAAAACAGAAGGAAAGAAAAGTAGGAAAACACCAAAGGCCTTAAGAATGCATTCTACTTACTTTGCAATTTTGCCTACTGCTGGCCTAGGGTCTTCAAACATTGACATACAATATTTAGTCTACTTTATTTACAATATTTAGTAACTAAAGAGGATGTATAACCTTCATAAGCTAGTATGTCATTGATGGTATGGCTACACAGGTGAAATCAATTGATTCACTGACGAAAAAGGAAATTTAAGAAAACTAATCACAGGTTTTTGAAATTAACGGCTAGCTTTATTTTTAATGGCTAACTTATTAACTGTACTGACTATGCAATCACTCAAAATGGTCTGAATGTTCTGAATTGGACAGCAAAAATAAATTTCGGCATATAAAAATACACTGGGCTACAAGGGTCATCTTTCCACATTCTGCTACACTTGTTAGAAATGATGCTGGCTTCTTTTTACATATCATTTTACTCTGAAACATGAGAAAGTATACTTTTTGGGGTGACTGCTCACTTTTTTCTTCTGTGAATTTCTCTTTTCCAAAAAGTAGACTCCTACAGATTCATTTGCTTTGTATGACTCATAAAACATATCTCGATATTTGTATAATTCTCTTGTATTTTATGTGTATATTATCTTAATAACCCAATTGTAGGGGAGCTGACTCACTGGCCAATCAAAAATCAATGATATTTTTTTCTTTTAAGAATTTGAATAAGAGGCTCATAGACTGAGACAGTTGGAAGCTGACAGCACTGGATAATGGAAATAGACTAGAGAGAAAGTCCACAAAGACATGTTAGAATACCTATATGTTCAATGACATTTTGCTTCTCATGAAATGGTATCACTTATAATCTATCCCTTATATCTAATCTAATTTGGCTTTATTTCTGTTACTTACAACACAAATAATTTTAATCAAAACACTGTTTTATCTGATCACTCAATACAAATAGAGCCCAGCTTTCTATTGTTTCTAATAACTTGGAACTACAGCAGACTGCAACGATTATAGCACTTAATTGCAGATAATCTTTGTTCTGTTACCTATGTAATTATGAGCCCACCAATCCACTATCAGAAAATCTCTATTGATGATCATGAACCACAGTAAGGAGGGTGGAGATCAAATAAAGATTCCTTAAAAAACAAAAACAGGACTTCCAGGGTGGTGCTGTGGTAAAGAATCTGCCTGCCAATCCAGGGGACATGGGTTTGATCCCTGGTCCGGGAAGATTCCACATGCTGCGGAGCAACTAAGCCCATGCCGCCACAACTACTGAGCCCATGCACCCTAGAGCCTGCGCACCCTACAGCCTGCATGCAGCAACTTCTGGGCTGCATAGGCACCCAGAGCCTATGCTCCTGCAACAAGAGAAGCCACCACAATGAGAAGCACGCGCGCTGCAGTGAAGAGGAGCCCCCACCCGCTGCAACGAGAGAAGGCCTGCGCAAAGCAATGAAGACCCAGTGCAGCCAAAAATAAATAATTAATTAACAACAAAAGAAAGACCTATTCAGTTTAGGAATCTTAAATGATCTCTTAAGGAAAAAAGGAAAATGTTCTTGATGCTTACTTTTAAAATTATGAACAGAAAACAAACCACTTTTAAATATTTACTTCATATGAATGTTTTGAAGTGACAAAGGAAAAAACAGAGACAAAAGGGAGGCAGAGGGATAAATAAGGAGAAATAAGCTGAAAAGAAATGAGAGCATAAAAGACACATTAAAATGAAATGAAAGAAGAGAAGGTGGAAGGAAACTATGAGTAGAAACTGACAGATGAAGAGGGTAAAGGAAAATTTAAAAATAAGGAGTTTAAGGAAAGGTAGGACACATAAGGAAGAGAAAGCTACACAGTAGAAGAGGAGCTAGAGGAAAAGGTTAACTAATATCTGCAGGTTTTCCATTGCTCCAAACTTCAAAAGTTTACTTGGTTCTGCTCAAGGAATGTGACTAAAGCAATTCATCAAAGGAGTTTTCCCCAAATTATACTAGTTAGAACACTAATCATAGATTTTCATATTTTAAGAATAGCCCCTCAAATAAATGGTGAAATGCTAGTTTAATCAAAGGTAAATAGGTTTCTTTACTTAAGTCTTCTTGGAGTCTCTGATAAGAATTTCGTAAGAGAGAAATGGAATACAAGGATTTTAAAACTTATTTGATAAGAGAACCCATCCTTTAAAAAGAATCACATGGTATGAGTGATCTGCAGAACACACTTTGAGAAGCACTGCACTAGGACATTGTTCTCTGAGGTTTACAACCACTGGCTGTAATTGTAATACCCCAAAGGCCAGACAACATGAAATAAAAGGCCAAATCTGCTCGAAGCTTCAGATTTTCTATCCCCACAGCTAATGTTGCTATGTCTCATTTTATCTTCATATTGTCTTAAATGCTTTTCATGAAAAAAATTCAAAATTTACATTCTTACATTTGGTGCTCTCTATAAGTCTAGTCATACCTACACTTATTTATCCCTATTAATACTGTTAGACAATAATTTTGTTTCCTTTCCTGATAAACTTCTTCCACTATGATGATTAAAAAATAGAAGTGGTGATTGTTAGTTTCCACCCAGTGCCTACAATGCCAAAGCCATCTTCCCTTTTCCCCCAGCACATGGCAGCCCTGCCTAAGTGTGGCTTTATAACCTATTTCTCCTCAATGAATTGAGAGCTAAAGTAATCTGCACCACATTGGCCTCACCTGCTTAAAAGAAACATTGCTTGATTTAGATCCTTTTTTCCCCTCTCCCTGAATAGGCACACAGTGTGCCTACAACCCAGCTTTGTCCACAGAGATGATGATAATGTTCTAGGGGTGGTAGATAAGTAAGAGAGAGGGTATCTGAATGAGGGCCTGGAGAATAAGAGAGTAAAAGAGAAGGCATCTGAACGATGGTCCTGAATGACTGACCACTTACCTTGAGACTGTTACACAAGACAGAAATAAACTATCGCTAATGAAGGCACTGTAATTTTAAGTATCCTTAATACAGCAATTTAACATTTATTCTGACTAAAACACAGTGTTAATAATAAAAACTTTAACAATTGAGTATTATGCTACAATTTACAGATGCTCACATAGTCATCATTTTTTTAAACTTTCTTCACCTTGATTTTGTTCTTTTTTATTTTTTGTTACTGGCTACAAGCATATTAATATATGCTCTGAACTTTAAAAACTAAGGCTTTATCAATTATACTTCAATAAAGTTTGGTAAAAAAAAAAGATGAAAAGTGAAAGTGAAAGTCGCTCAGTCCTGTTCTGAGTCTTTGGGACCCCATGGACTATACAGTCCATGGAATTCTCCAGGCCAGAATATAGGAGTGGGTAGCCTTTCCCTTCTCCAGAGGATCTTCCCAACCCAGGGATCAAACCCAGGTCTCCCACATTGCAAGCAGATTCTTCACCAGCTGAACCACAAGGGAAGCTCCTCCCCCAAAAAAGATAACTTAAGGCTATTTATGTCATAATCATCAGCTCACTATTTTATTGTTCTGTAACACATTTGTTTATGCTTTTAAGCTATCTCCTGAACTATCTAAAACCGATTTGTTTTTGTTTATATCTGATCACCAATAAACCTCCAAACAGAATGTAAATGGAATGTTTCCTACAAATTCCTAGGATTACAGTTAAACAGTATGATTACAACTAATGACAGAACTATACACTTATGAACTATATAGCACCTTTCTGTGAAACAAACGCGCTTACTCAAAATAAGTATCTGTATTTTCTTACAGGAAGGTACACAATGATTTAACAATAACTGTTTAACGCAATTTTATGGAGAAATGTTCTGCTAAATGAGAGAAAAGCAAGTATTTGGAGGCAGCTACTGAAATATATATGTATTTAGGAATACATCCTTGGTAAAGAGCCAAACAAAATATAGTATGACTCACTGTCAGTAAATGTTCCCTAAATGTCCTTGCACTATTATGAGTGTTACTGTCTGATTTAAATGTGTGTGTGTGCTCAGTCATGTCTGACTCCTTGTGACCCCATGGACTATAGCCCACCAGTCTCCTGTGTCCATGGAATTTTCCAGGCAAGATTACTGGAGTGAGTTGCCATTTCTTACTCCAGGGGAATCTTCCCTACCCAGGGATCGAACACCTGTCTCCTGCAATTGCAGGACAATTCTTTACTACTGGGCCACCTGGGAAGCCAGTTTAAATAGTATATATAAAATAAATGTACATTCTTCTTAAAGGCAATAAAAACAATGATGTATTTAGCAGAAAAGATTTTTAAAATCTAACAATTTAACCATCCCTTACAATAAGTTTAAGAGCTACTTTTATGGATTAAAGACCTAAATGTAAGACCAGAAACTATAAAACTCTTAGAGGAAAACAAAGGCAGAACACTCTCTGATGTAAATCACAACAAGATCCTCTATGACCCACCTCCCAGAGTAATGGAAAGAAAAACAAAAATAAACAAATGGGACCTAGTTAAACTTAAAAGCTTTTGTACAATGAAGGAAACTATAAGCAAGGTGAAAAGACAGCCTTCAGAATGGGAGAAAATAGCAGCAAACAAAACAACTGACAAAGAATTAACCTCCAAAATATACAAGTAGCTCAAGCAGCTCAATACCAGAAAAACGACCCAATCAAAAAGTGGGCCAAAGAACTAAATAGACATTTCTCCAAAGAAGACACACAGATGGCTAATAAACACATGAAAAGATGCTCAACATCACTCATTATTAGAGAAATGCAAATCAAAACCACAATGAGGTATGATCTCACACAGGTCAGAATGGCCACCATCAAAAAGCCTACAAACAATAAATGCTGGAGAGGGTATGAAGAAAAGGGAACCCTCTTACACTGATGGTGGGAATGCAAACTGGTAGAGACACTATGGAGAACAGTGTGGAGATTCCTTAAACAACTGGGAATAAAACTGCCTTAAATAACTGGGAACAGAACTGCCGTACAACCCTGCAATCCCACTGCTGGGCATACACACTGAGGAAACCAGAATTGAAAGAGACACGTGTACCTCAACGTTCACTGCAGCACTCTTTACAATAAATAAGACATGGAAGCAACCTAGATGTCCATCAGCAGATGAATGGATAAGGAAGTTGTGGTACATATACACAATGGAATATTACTCAGCTATTAAAAAGAATGCATCTGAGTTAGTTCTAATGAGGTGGATGAAACTGGAGCCTATTATACAAAGTGAAGTAAGCCAGAAAGAGAAACACCAACACAGTAATATTAACATATAAATATGGAATTTAGAAAGATGGTAATGATAATCCTATGTGCAGGGCAGCAAAAGAGACACAGATGTAAAGAACAGACTTTTGGGCTATGTGGGAGAAGGCGAGGGTGGGATGATTTGAGAGAATAGCACTGAAACATGTATGTTACCATATGTAAAACAGATGACCAGTGAAAGTTCGATGCATGAAGCAGGGCACTCAAAGCCGGTACTGTGGGACAACGCAGAGGGATGGGGGGGGGGGGGGGGGGGGGGGGGGAGGGAGGTTGAGGATGGGGGGACACATGTGCACCCATGGCTGATTCATGTCAGTGTATGGTGAAAACCATCACAATATTGTAAAGTAATTATCCTCCAATTAAAATAAATAAATTAATTAAAAAATTATTTTTTAAAGAGTTACTTTTAAGGAAAGTGTTTTAGACTCAAGAAGTGGCTATAATCAGTAGCCACTCAGTAGTTGCTAGAAGTTTAAGGTATAGAGTTAAGATATAGAAGTTACGGTATAAAGAACATGTTTTTATTATATTCACTTTAGTGGCTCAGAGGGTAAGGAGTCTGCCTGCAATGCAGGAGAACTGGGTTCGATCTCTGGGTCGGGAAGATCCCCTGGAGAAGGAAATGGCAATCCACTCCAGTATTCTTGTTTGGAAAATCCCATAGATGGAGAAGCATGGCAGGCTACAGTCCACGGGGTCGCAAAGAGTCGGTCATGACTGAGCAACTTCACTTCACTTTAGAGGATAGAACAAGAGCTATAGTAAATGCTTTTTACTGACCATGAAATATCTTATATCGTATTACAGTTTTACCATTCTAAGGTTGACAGCAAATTCATTCACTTGTGATCTCAATCAGAGATGAACGTTAAGATATTTCATGGTCAGTAAAAATCTTAGAGATCATAATGACTCCATTTTACAGATGAGGAATTAGAGTTTGAAAAATTATTTTAAAGGAGGCTTTTTCTCTTTTTCTCAGAGAAGTAGGCTGATCTCACTCAGAATGAATATTGGTTGGGGTGAGGGGGAGCCATGTTTGGGAAGTATGGTTAAGAAGTACTGATTTCAAAAGCAGAAGACTACAAAATGTTTGCTTTATTGAGTTCCAGTTGATAACAGAACCTTCAAAAAGCCCCAAACACTACAATATATCAGATCCCTTACCCTCCTCTGAAAACAAAGTTCTCGAATCCTAAAAATTTAAAATGTGCTTCATATCTGATTCCACCTTAAATATTTAGGAAATGCATACAATTTACATTTAGTTTTTATTTGGCAGTCAGTTTTGTGAAATCCTTCAGGGTTGCAATGAGCATGTAGAATGAGTCTATTTATTTGTATTCCTCCTCCATGTAGAAAAGTATTTTCTGATCTATTATCACCCTGGAACGTTAAGTGCCTATTATAAATAAAATAAAGGAAAAGTTCCTAACAAATCTCAGTATGCACATCTTTTTCTCCATCAAAGCACCAGTGATGACAAACTTCTAAAGACAACTCAATCCTTAAAAAACAGTAACAATTCACACAAACAAAAACTCCTCAGCTGTGTCTGTGTCCTTGGCTGCCGTACAAGACACATTCTCACGGGTCCTGGCCCTGTATTTCTGATGACCACATTCGGTGCGGTGAGCTGTTCAGACCATTACCGCATTCATCTCCGTCTGCACGGTGCCCAATGAGCTCATGCTGTTATCTGGGCTGGAGCACTGCTTGCCGTGAAGCTAAACGGATCAATCACGAATCTGGGAATCCTTCTGTGCAGTTCTCCAGGGCCACATAGATGGGAAGCTGCTCGGTCAGAGGAGGAAAAGCGGAGCTTGGAGAAGGGTGGCCGGGTCAGGGCGTGCGCAGCGAGGGACGCTGAGTTTGGGGAGAAGGCAGCGGGGGAGCCGAAGAGCTGGGGATAAAAATGCCAGCAGGGCCAGAGCGTTGGGTAAGCGGGGCGGGTGAGGGTGACCAGGGTTCAGGCGGGAAAGGAAAAACGGAAAGGGGGCGCAGGAAATGGGAGCCAAAGAAAGAAGTGAGAAATTGCGGAGGAGGAAGTCGTCCCTGGAAGAGGAGGGGCAAAGGGGAAGCGAGAATGGAGTGTTTGCACTTTCGCGAGGGAAGGGCCAGAGCTACTCCCGACTCGGGCCAGTGCGGCCAACGCTTAGGGAGGGGGCCCCAGGCGGACGGAGGGGGCGGCGCGGTCCCTGGGGGGCTCCCGGCGCCGGGGACCCTACCTGAACCGCTCCTGTCCCGCCGTGTCCCAGAGCTGCAGCTTTATCCTCTTGCCGGGCTCGATCTCCAGCAGGCGGGAGAAGAAGTCCACGCCGACGGTGGGGTCGCAGGCTGGGGAGCGCAGCCCAGGAAAGCGGCCCTGAGTGAAGCGGTGCAGCAGGCACGACTTTCCCACGGTGGAGTCCCCGATGACGATGAGGCGGAACTGGTAGATCCAGATGGTCTCCATCGCTCACGTGCCCAGCGGACTCCAAGGCCGCCCCACCCTCCTACCCGCCGCCGGGCAAATAAAGCGGCGGGAACTGTCCTTTCAGCACCTCCTCGGCGGCCGCCAGCCGGCTTCCAGCATATTCCTGCGGCTGCGGCCGCCACTGGGTCCCCGCCCTCTCTGGAGGGAGAGGCGGGGCCCGGCCGGGAGGGGCGTGGCTTCAGGCCAGGGGGCGGGGCGGGGCCCTGAGGAGGAAGCGGCGGCGCGGGCGCGGGCGGGGCCGCGGAGTAGCCTAGCTGCTCGCGAGCCCCCGCCCCCGACCTCTGCAAATCACTTTTCCCCAAAGCTCACTGGGCGCTTTGGGTGTGGTGAAAGGACGTGACAGCAGCAATGACCAATGAAAATGAAACAACGTCTCCACTCTGGGAGGGTCGGCCAATGAAAAGTGAAAATCATTTTCTTTAACAGGCGTCGAGGCGGGCTCGTCAGATTCCGGCTCTGATTTTTGAAAACGTGGTTTCCACTTTCATCGGGTTTGCCCAGCTCTGTGACCACTGTTGCTGAACCAGATTTCTCTTCACGGCTTTCTGCTCTCTATCCATGTTGACTGCCGTCTCCCAGATGTTCTGAGGTGAAGGAGTTGAGAGCAAAGTTGAAATAAATTTGCAGAGAAAGTTCTGGATGATTCAAGCAAGGACTTTGGCCATTGCTCATGCCACCACCTTCTCTTCCTCACTGCTTTCATTACTACAGAAGAATGAGAAAAATGCCAATCGCCTCCATCGTCTCTAGGGCCCTTCAATTTGGGGAAGGAAGAAGGAAAGAAAATGAAATGGTGAGATGTTCATAAAAGCTCCCATTCTTCTCAGTCTGTGCTACATGTCGGAAAAATCCCATAGTGGTCTCTACTTAGCTTGTTTCTGGTCAGGAATCCAAGTAAACAAAGCACACCTGAATTCTGGCGAGATTCTCATGCCTTTTTTGAAACTGTTTAATAATGAACTCAAGATTTATCTTTTAAAAGTTAAGCAGTTTTAAAGTATATTTTTGTTAAAATAGAATTTTTACAATTCCTTTTTTTTTGCCCACATCCAAACTTATACTTTTGTTTTTCAGCTTTACTTCCTTTCTTGTCTAGGAGGAATAAGTTTTGTCTTCAAGGATATGTTTAATCCTCTTTTTGAAACTTTTTTTTCTGAAAGTAGTCTTTATTTCATACCATTTATCCCTCAAATCTCCCCGTTTCCAATTGTTTGTGCTTCCAAAGGACATACTCAAATAATCACAATCCTGAAACCAAGCAAAACATCTTTCTATTGTGTCTTTTCTTTAGATTTTTGCTTTGTCCATTATTCTCCTTTTCAAATGTTAAAAAAGAACTATCTATTCCCATTTCTCACCTACCATTTAGTCTTCAGCCCTGTCTATGCCCAATATTACCTGACATTGCTTTTGATAAGGTTGCCAGGAACTTTCTAACTACCAAATCTCCTCCTCACCCTGAAATGGAGCAGGACTCTATGGTCCTTGCACCCGCTCCATCATGTCCTCTGCCTGCCCTTTTGTCTGTGGAAAACTTGTCAAAGAATAAGTTTAATCAGAGAGTGAAAAATGCTGAAACAAAGGAAGCTAAATAATAAGAATGTAGTCATTAAGCATACTCAGGGACCTTTAGCTCTTTCTCAAGGGCTATAGATAATATTCTGAGCTGTATCCTGTGAGCTTTCTTATAGCTACTAAAACACCAGGTAGAGAAGTTAGCTACATGATGACCAGGCTGTACCCAGGACATGAGCTGCCACAATTCCAAGAACTGGCCACAAAGAAATGTGAAGAAATGGACCCTGGAACTGAAGACTAACCTTATCTAAAACAACCAAGATGATGCCAGTCAGACCACTGATGACCAATTTGAAGATAACTGTTAGAGATGACTGTGCTATTTCTGCTTTAGACACTGCACCCCCCCCCCCATCTCTCTATAAAAGCTCACACCCATTACTTGTCAGGAGTGGGGAGGACGGTCAGTCTTTGGACAGATGTGTCCTCCACCGTTCCCCAGTCCAGTTGCTGGTGTGTGAAATAAAGCAAACTTTCCTTTCCACCAAGCTGGCCTACTTCTTGGCTTTTGAACATCGAGCAGCCAGACCCGATGCCTCCCCACCCCACCACACCCTATTGGTAAAACCCCATATTCTTGACCCCTCTGTAGTTTTTGTTGATTAAACTCTTTGGCTGAAATCTAACTGGCTGACTCAACTCTTAAAACCAGAGTCTTCTTTCTTCTAGTCCTTCTTCAGTTAGGGATTGCCCAATGACAGAGCTCTGATCAATGAGACATAAAGCTTTTGTTTTCCTGATAAGCGGCTAGTACCCTTACTGGCCATCACTTTGTTGCCTTTCTTTTTCCTTCTTACCTGGAAGATGTAACAGCCCTGTGTGACCATAGAGGTGAAGGCTAGATGCTTAAGATAGTGGTAGGAGACAGAGGAACAACCTGGGACCCTGATGGACTTGTCGATCTGTGATACCAGTTCTGGACCTCTTCTTGTTTGAGATAATTTAATCAGTACCTGTTTAAGCCAGTGGTGATTGAATTTTCTGTAAGTATAACCCCAATACTTTTATTTCTCTGTTTCTACAGAAGCATTCTTTCCTAGTTTCTTGTTCCTTTGAGCCATATCTTATATATTAAAGGTCTTAAGAGGTCTGTCTTTCCTCTCTTTACCCTTTCCCCCTGTTTTCCTTCACTTTGAGGTGTTTCTCATGACTTAATCTACTCTATTGATATCAGTTACTCCCTTACCAAAATCATATGTCCTCCCCCAACGCTTGCTCTGTATTCAGATTCACATTTCAAACTGCCTGTCCTCTTAGATGTTATATAGACATTTCACACTCGACTCTGTGTTGGTTAGGATGCTTTGAAAAAAATTTTAGTTAGGGTGATATAAAAATATGAGTGTGCTTATCATAAGAGTACAGAGGTATTTTCACAGAGTCCACAGGCAGGTGTGCAGCTGTTATCAGGAAGGGGTTGGAAACAGGAAAGGGAAAGATCTAAAGAACACAGGCAGCATGTGTCCCTGCCTCTCTTATCTTTCTTTCTGTCTGACATCTGCTTAATCCTTATCTCCCTGCAAATCAGCTTTTCCTGCTACTTAGTCCATATGGAAAACTGTAGTTGCTTCAATTTCCAAGTTAGATATTTAGACACATATGGAAACCAATTTCCATTTTTCTGTAGAGACAGTCTGATTGACCCAGTTCAAAATACGTGTTCATACCAAAGAGATATGGCCAGGGGAAGAGGAACATGCAGCAGGTCAATCACTTTGTATGGGGTATGTGGGATATTAGCGGTCCTGGAGAAAGGATAGGTCAGTGCCTTCCCTTTATGTCAAAAATGTATTCTCTATAATGTCTAATTGTGAACTCACTATTCACTGGCTTAAATTTTTTAAAAAATTTTTTATTGGAGTATAGTTGATTTACAATTTTGTATTAGTATCAGGTGTACAGCAAAGTGAATCAGTTATACATATATATAATATATACATATATGTATCCACTATTTTTTTTAATATTCTTTTCCCATATAGGCGATTACAGAGTACTGTTCTTGTTGCTGTTCAGTCGCTCAGTCATGTCTGACTCTTTGCAAACCCATGGACTGCAGCACACCATGCTTCCCTGTCCATCACCCTCTCCTGGAGTTTGCTCAAACTCATGTCCATTGACTCAGTGATGCCATCCAACTATCTCATCCTCTGTCATCCCCTTCTCCCCTTGCCTTCAATTTTTTCCAGCATCAGGGTCTTTTCCAATGAGTCAGCTCTTCACATCAAGTGACCAAAGTATTGGAGCTTCAGCTTGAGCATTGGTCTTTCTAAGGAATATTCACGATTGATTTCCTTTGCAGTCAAACCTGGATTGACTGGATTGATCTCTTTGCAGTCCAAGGGACTCTCAAGAATCTCTCCAACACCACAATTCAAAAGCATCAATTCTTCAGCACTCAGCTTTCTTTATGGTCCAACTCTCACATCCATAAATGACTACGGGAAAAACCATAGCTTTGACTAGACGGACCTTTGTCAGCAAAGTAATGTCTCTGCTTTTTAATACACTGTCCAGATTGGTCATAGCTTTTCTTCCAAGGAGCAAATGTCTTTTAATTTTATGACTTCAGTCACCATCTGCAGTGATTTTGGAGCCCAAGAAAATAAAGTCTGTCACTGTTTCCATTTTTTGCCTTTCTGTCTGCCACGAAGTGATGGGACCAGATGCCATGATCTTAGTTATTTGAATGTTGAGTTTTAAGCCAGATTTTTCACTCTGCTCTTTCACTTTCATCAAGAAGCTCTTTAATTCTTCATCACTTTCTACCATAAAGGTGTTGTTATCTGCATATCAGAGGTTATTGATATTTCTCCTGGCTATCTTGATTCCAGCTTGTGCTTCATCCAGCCCAGCATTTCTCATGATGTATGCTGCATATAATTTAAATAAGTGGGGAGACAATGTACAGTCTTGACGTACTCCATTCCCAATTTTGAACCAATCTGTTGTTCCATGTCCACTTCTAACTGTTGTTTCTTGACCTGCATACAGATTTCTCAGGAGGCAGGTAAAGTAGTCTGGTACTCTCATCTCTTGAAGAATTTTCCACAGCTTGTTGTGATCCACACAGTCAAAGGCTTTAGTATAGTCAATGAAGCAGAAGTAGATGTATTTCTGGAATTCTCTTGCTTTTTCTATGAACCAATGGATGTTGGCAATTTGATCTCTGGTTCCTCTGCCTTTTCTAAACCCAGCTTGAACATCTGGAAGTTTTGGTTCATGTACTGTTGACACCTGGCTTGGAGAATTGATCATTAGCTAATATGTGAAATGAGCACAATTGTGCAGTAGTTTGAACATTCTTTGGCATTGCCCTTCTTTGGGATTTGGATGGAAACTGACCTTTTCCAGTCCTGTGGCCACTGCTGAGTTTTCCATATTTGCTGATGAAGATGAATTCAGTGGCTTTCTTGCTGTTTCCTTTTGCTGTGTTATTACAATTTGGTTAATGGCATCAGTATCTATCCTAGCTCCTTAGACACATGAAAGCTTTTGGTACTGGATCAGGAGTCCGGGATTTTGTGTTGCATAAAGGGGAGAGGTGAAATTGGTCTAAAGGTGGCAGAATGTAGAACTAATTATTAGCTAACAATCTGATAGATAGTATCCAGAACAAAGGTAAAACTAAAAGAAATTCAGGCAGGCCTTAGAAGACATGGGTAGAAGGAGCAGATATATCTATAAACTAACAGAATGAAAACTGGGGAATCCATCCCACAGAAGGGTTTGTATGAGATGTCACAATATGTCTTGGTTAGATACCACCAGCCAGAGGAAAAGCATGAGACTTTTTATAAAGTCCTCGACTCAGGAGAGATCTAATGAGGACACTAAGGAAATTTAGACAATACATTCAGTCAATTAAGATAGAATAAAAACTTCATCTGTCTTGGAATCTTCACTCTTCTTTGTTGTATTCTACCAATCATTAAGTGGTTGCTTTTACTTCAACAGTATCTTATAGATTTATGACATTTCAGAATGTCCCACTATCACTGTCTATTCATTTCATTCTCTTATCACTTTAGGCTACACTGCTCAAGGGCATCTCTATTAGTTTCCTAGGCCCGAAGTAAAAGAATACCACAAAACGAGTGGCTTAAAATACCGGACTGGATAAATCATAAGCTGGAATCAAGATTGCCAGGAGAAATATCAATAACCTCAGATATGTAGATGATACCATCCTTATAGCAGAAAGTGAACAGGAACTAAAGAGCTTCTTGATGAAAGCGAAAGAGGAGAGTGAAAAAACTGGCTTAAAACTCAACATTCAAAAAACGAAGATCATGGCGCCAGTCCCATCACTATATGGCAAATAGATGGGGAAACGATGAAAACAGTGACAAACTTTATTTTCTTGGGCTCCAAAATCACTGTGGATGGTGACTGTGCCATGAAAGTAAAAGACACTTGCTCCTTGGAAGAAAAGCTATGACAAACCTAGACAGCATATTAAAAAGCAGAGACATTACTTTGCCAACAAAGGTCTGTATGGTCAAAGCTATGGTTTTCCCAGTAGTCATGTAGGGATGTGAGAGTTGGGCCATAAAGAAGGCTGAGCACTGAAGAACTGATGCTTTTGAACTGTAGTGTTGAAGAAGACTCTTGAGAGTCCCTGGGACTGCAAGGAAATCAATCCAGTCAATCCTAAAGGAAATCAATCCTGAATATTCATTGGAAAGACCGATGCAGAAGCTGAAGCTCCAGATGCAAAGAGCTGACTCATTGAAAAAGACCCTGATGCTGGGAAAGATAAAAAGCAGGAGGAGAAAGGAACGATAGAGGACAAGATGGTTGGATGGCATCATCAACTCAATGGTCATGAGTTTAAACAAGTTCTGTGAGATGATGAAGGGCAGGGAAGAGTGGCATGTTTCAGTCCAGGGGGTCGCAAAGAGTTGGACATGACCAAGCAACTGAACAACAACAACAAAATAACAGAAGTTTATTGGTTTATAGTTCTAGTGCTAGAAACAAAAAATCAGGGTATTATTAGAATTGGTTGCTTGCTTAAAAAAATGTATTTATTTATTTGGCTATGTTGGGTCTTAATTGACATATGTGGGATCTTTCATTGCAGGGAGTGGTCTTAGTAGTTGCCCTACAGCATGTGGGATCTTAGTTCCCTGACCAGGGATGGAACCTACATCACCTACATTAAAAGGTGAATTCTCAATCACTGGACACCAGGGAAGTCCCAGCTTGATTCCTTCTGAGGGCTGTGAGCAAGACTATATCCCATCCTTCTTTCTTAACTCCTGGTGGTTTACTGGTGATCTTTGTTTGGAGTTACTTGGACTCTGGATGTATCACTCCATTTCTCCACCTCCACATGGCATTTTCCCCTTGTCTCTTCACATAATCTTCCTTCTGTACATGCCTGTGTCTGTTTCCAAATTTCTCCTATTTTATAAGGACACTAGTCATATTGCATTATGACTTAATGTGTGCTGTCACTTCAGTTGTATCTGACTCTTTTTGATCCTATGGACCATAGCCCACCAAAAGCCTCTGTCCATGGGATTCTCCAGGTAAGAATACTGGAGTGGGCTTCTGTGCCCTCCCCTAGGGGATCTTCCCAACATATGGATCAAACCTGCATTGGCAGGCAAGTTTTTCACCACTAGTGCCATCTGGACTAAATGGCCTCATCTTAATTTGATCATCTGTAAGAACTGTTTACAAATAAGATATATATCTAAAGTACTGGAAGTTAGGACTTCAAAACAACTTAATCCATAGCAGGTCCCCATTTTTGTCTATGTTGCTTCCATAATTATTTTATTGGGGCTTCCCTGATGGCTCCATTTTATTAAACACCTCCAATGACTTATTCACCCTAGGATAAATATCTAAATACCTAATAGCATCATGTATGACCAATAATAATGTGACATCTGTAATCTAGTCAGTAATTTCTCTACATGACATGTATTACACTAGCTTCCCCCTGCCATCCGCTGTTCTCCCTTTCCTTATATCTTTTTTACCAGATGAAAATATGGTTAGCAAATTTCTATTTATCTTCCAAGGCTCCTTTGTAGTCTTTCTAAACATCCATGCCCTTCAAGGACAATCAGTTTGTCTCTCATCTGTGTTAAAGCAGGTAAGCAAAGAGTACTCCATACTTGTACAATATTTCTTATATCCTCTATAAAATATCTCATTGAATCATTGCTATGGTTTGACTATTGCTTGCTAGACTGTAAGTTCCTTAAGGCCCAGAAGGACTTCTTAATTCTTTGCTATTTCCCCAGCACACACAGAACTAGCACATAGTAGTACTCTATAAATGCTCATTGAGTGAAAATGAATTGTCAGCCATAATTATCATGAACCTGAACTTTTATACATATGCAGTGTGCACACAACAGGATGAGGTTCGTGATGAATTAGAATTGATTAATTTTATGATTGCTAAAATTTGTCTTTGAATAATTCATGAATAACTTTAATTTAAAGTACATTTGAATTATGTTAGCTGAGTACAAATAATTTAATACTTTAATAAAATACTTTGTTATGTTTGTATTTATAGATATTTAAGCTTAGAAAATAAGGCAGATAGTAGGGAAATTTAATTTAAGAAAACTAATTAAGCTGCTACTCAGGACATTCTGCTGAGAAAACATGGAAAATGCTGGAAAGGAAAATACTGTTTATTGTTTATTAACCAGGAGTTAAGAGACTTGTGTTCTGATCCCAGCATTGCCACTAAGTTTGGGGGACTTTTTATAGATCACTTGCTCTCTCTGGATCTTTGTTTCCTCATATGACACTAGAAGGGTTGAGTTGCGTCAGTGTTTTTTAAGCTAGGGGTTGTAAAATCAACCTGATGGGAAACTACCAGAATTCAAAACAAAACTCCAGAGTACATCATACATAATAAGGATATTTGTTGCATGAAATTTTTCTTTCAGTGACATGTGTATGTGTGAGTGTGTTGTGTGTGTGTGTGTTTGAATGTGTATTTTCATACTTGTCTGTGCTGGATCAAGATGTAAAATTTGTTTCTTTCGGATCAAAGTAAAATTTTTAAAGCTAGATGATTTTTAATGCATATTCTGACTTTGAGAGTCTCTTAATATGCTAAGAAATTCTTCATGCAATATCCATGTTTGCTGCATCAAATCTATACATGTGCGCAGTGATTTACAAGTGAGAAGACAACAAAATTTTTGCTCTTCTTTCAGTCTTCACCACTTAAGTAAATGGAAACACCATTTTTTTTAGTTGCTCAGTTCAGAAATCTCAGCCTAATGATACACTTTTTATTTCTCCCATAAGTGTTCCACTAACAAATTTGATAGGACAGTAGCTATGGATGCAGTAGACCTGGGAGGTGCTGCGTGTGTCATAAATCCTCTTGGAGGAGTTCGCCATTAGTCCCACCATAGGGCCACTGAGCAGATGACCCACAAACTGGAGAACAATTATGCCAAAGAAGTTCTTGCACTGTTGCAAAATTCTAGAGCCCACAAAAGTTTCCCCAACCTGGGGGTCCGGCAAAGGGACTGAGAACCCCCAGGGAATTTGACTTTGAAGACCAGTGGGATTTGATTATAGAACTCCCATAGGACTGGGAAAACAGACTCTTGGAGGGCACAAACAAAACTTTGTACCCACCAGGACCCAAGAGAAAGGAGAAGTGACGCCACAAGAGACTGAGCCAGACTTGTCTGTGAGTGGCCAGGAGTCTCCAGTGGAGGTATGGGTCGACAGTGGCCTGCTGTGGGGTCAAGGGCATTGAATACAACAGTTCTGGGAGCTGTGGAGGGTGTGCTGGCATAAGTCCTTAAAGGAAGTAGCCATCACTGCCATTGCACCTACCACAGTTTGGCCTCAGGTAGGGAACTACAGGGAGCTGCCAATCAACAGAAAATTTGATTACGGATTTACTGAGCATGGCCCTGCACATTAGGTCAAGACCCAAATTCCCCCACAGCCAGTCCCTCCCCTCAGGAAGCTCCCACAAGCCTCTTATCCTCATCCATCAAAAGGAAGACAGAATGGAAACCACAAATGCATAAAACTAACCAAACTGACCACATGGATCACAGCCTTGTCTAATTCAATGAAACTGTGAGCCATGCCATGTAGGGCCACTCAAGATGGATGGGTCACGGTGGAAAGTTCTGACAAAACATGGTCCACTGGAGGGAGAATGGGAATGGCAAACCACTTCAGTATTCTTGCCTTGAGAACCCCATGAACAGTATGAAAAAGCATAAAGATATGACACAGAGATGACCTCCCCAGGTCAGTAGGTGGCCAATATGCTACTGGAGAAGAGTGAAGAAATAGCTTCAAAAAGAAGAGGCTGATTCAAAATGAAAAGTACACCCAGTCGTGGATGTGACTGGTGGTGGAAGTTAAGTCTGATACTGTAGAGAACGATATTGCATGAGAGTCTGGAATGTTAGGTTCATGAATCAAGGTAAATTGGAAGTGGTCAAATAGGAGATGGCAAGACTGAACATCGATTTTTTAGGAATCAGTGAACTAAAATGAACCTGAATGGATGAATTTAATTCAGATGACCATTATATCTACTACTATGGTCAAGAATCCCTTAGAAGAAATGGAGTAGCACTCATAGTCAACAAAAGAGTCTGAAATGCATTACTTGGGTGCAGTCTCAAAAATGACAGAATGATCTCTGTTTCTTTCAAAGGCAAACCATTCAATATCAAAATAATCTAAATCTATGCCTCAACCAGTAATGCTGAAGAAGCTGAAGTTCAGTGGTTCCATGATGACCCACAAGACCTTCTAGAACTAACATCAAAAAAAGATGTCCTTTTCATTATAGGGAAATGGAATACAAAAGCAGGAAGTCAAGAGATACCTGGAGTAACAGGCAAGTTTGTCCTTGGAGTACAAAATGAAGCATGGGAAAGACTAACAGAGTTTTGCCGTGAGAATGCACTGGTCATAGCAAACACTCCCTTCCAACAACACAAGGGAAGACTCTACACATAGATGTCACCAGATGGTCAATACTGAAATCAGACTGATTATATTCTTTGCAGCTGAAGATAATATAGATTATATTATCTATACAGTCAGCAAAAATAAGACCAGAAGCTGACTGTGGCTCAGATTATGAAGTGCTTATTGCAAAATTCAGACTTAAACTGAAGAAAGAAAATTATTAGACCATTCAGATATGACCAAAATCAAATCCCTTATGCTTTACAGTGGAAGTGACAGATTCAAGAGATTAGATCTGATGGACAGAGTGCTGAAGAACTATGGATAGAGGTTTGTGACATTGTACAGAAGGTGATGATCAAGACCATCCCCAAGAAAAAGAAATCCAAAAATGCAAAATGGTTGTCTGTGAGTTAGTTCCTCCAAACACTTTTCTTGTAAAATGTATATACTGTGAGGATGTATTAGCTATTCTGACATTTCCCCACAATGATCAGTTAGACTTTCAGTATATTAAAAAAAAAAAAGAGAATGGTAATATTTTAAATAAGTTGACTGCTGGGATAAAATAACAAGCAAAAATATGCTAATCAGGAATGGTGGTTTTTGAGTCAGTAAAAATATGACAATTTATCGTTTTGTGTAGAGATTCTGGGTATTGGTAAAAGGACCTGTGACCTTCCTCATCATATGGCCTATAGAGTCCTTACATGGAAATTAACATGACCAGTCAGCTTTCAAATTTCTGGGTAAAGCTGAAAAAATTGAATAACATTTGAAGGTGGAATAAAGTTTATTCTGACATTGCACAGGAGGCGGTGATCAAAACCACCCCCAAGAAAAACAAATGCAAAAGGGCAAAGTGGTTATCTGAGGAAGCCTTAAAAATAGCTGAGAAAAAAGAAGAGAAGCAAAGGAGAAAAGGAAAAATATACCCATTTGATGGTAACAAGAACCCTGTATGCGAGACAGCAAAAGAAACGCAGATGTATAGAACAGTCTTGTGGACTCTGTGGAAGAGGGCAAGGGTGGGATAATATGGGAGAATGGCATTGAAACATGTTAATTATCATATGTGAAATCAATTGCCAGCCCAGGTTTGATGCTCAGGGCTGGTGCACCGGGATGACCCAGAGAGAGGGAATTGGGAGGGAGGAGGGAGGGGGGTTCTGGAAGGGGAACATATGTATACCCATGGCAGATTCATGTCATTGTATGGCAAAACCAACACAATAAAGTAAAGAAAATTTTTTTAAAAAATAAAAAACCACAAAATAAAAGTTACTTTAAAAACTTATATATATATATATATATATACTTATGTATATATATATATATATATATATATACACCCAATTGAATGCAGAGTTCCAAAAAATACTAAGGAGAGATAAGAAAGCCCTCCTCAGTGATCAATGCAAAGAAATAGAGGAAAACAATAGAATGGAAAAGACTAGAAATCTCTTCAAGAAAATTAGAGATACCAAGGGAACACTTCATGCAAAGATGGGCACAATAAAGGATAGAAATGGTGTGGGCCTAACTGAAGCAGAAGATATTAAGAAGAGGTGGCAAGAGTACACAGAAGAACTGTACAACAAAGATCTTCATGATCCAGATAATCACGATGGTGTGGTCTCTCACCTAGAGCAAGACATCCTGGAATGCGATGTCAATTGGGCATTAGGAAGCATCACTACGAACAAAGCTAGCAGAGGCGATGGAATTCCAGTTGAGCTATTTGAAATCCTAAAAGATGATGCTGTGAAAGTGCTGCACTCAATATGTCAGCAAATTTGGAAAACTCAGCAATGGCCACAGGACTGGAAAAGTTTTCATTGCAATCTCAAAGAAAGGCAATGCCAAAGAATGTTCAAACTACCACACATTTGCACTCATCTCACACACTAGCAAAATAATGTTCAAAATTCCCCAAGTCAGGCTTTAACAGTACCTGAACCGTGAATTTCCAGATGTTCAAGCTGGTTTTAGAAAAGGCAGAGGAACCAGAGATCAAATTGCTGATCTTCAAAAAAGCAAGAGAGTTGCAGAAAAACACTATTTCTGCTTTGTTGACTACGCCAAAGTCTTTGAGTTTGTGGATCACAACAAACAGTGGAAAATTCTTAAAGAGATGGGAATACCAGACCACCTTACCTGCCTCCTGAGAAGTCTGTATGCAGGTCAAGAAGCAGAAGTTAAAACCACACATGGAACAAGAGACTGGTTCCAAATTGGGAAAGGAGTACGTCGAAGCTGTATAGTGTCACCCTGCTTATTTAACTTATATGCAGAATACATTATAAGAAATGCTGGGCTGGATGAAGCACAACTTGGAATCAAGATTTCTGGGTGAAATATCAATGACCTCAGATATGCAGATTACACCACCTCTATGGAATAAAGCGAAGAAGAACTAAAGAACCTGTTGATGAAAGTGAAAGAGGAGAGTAAAAAGTTGGCTTAAAACCCAGCATTCAGAAATCTAAGATCATGGCATCTGGTCCCATTACTTCATGGCAAATACATGGGAAAAAAATGGAAGCAGTGACAGACTTTATTTTCTTGGGCTCCAAAATCACTGCAGATGGAGACAGCAGCCATGAAATTCAAAGACGTTTGCTCCTTGGAAGAAAAGTTATGACCAACCTAGACAGCATATTAAAAAGCAGACATATTATTTTGCCAACAAAGGTCCGTCTAGTCAAGGTAACGGTTTTTCCAGTAGTCATGTATGGATGTGAGAATTGGACTATAAAGAAAGCTGAGCATGGAAGAATTGATGCTTTTGAACTGTGGTTTTGGAGAAGACTCTTGAGAGTCCCTTGCACTGCAAAGAGATCAAAGCAGTCCATCCTATAGGAAATCAATCCTAAATATTCACTGGAAGGACTAATGTTGAAGCTGAAACTCCAATACTTTGGCCGCCTGATGCGAAGAGCTGACTCATTGGAAATGACCCTGATCCTAGGAAAGATTGAAGGTGAGAGGAGAAGGGGATGACAAAAGGATGAGCTGGTTGGATGGCATCACTGACTCTATGGACATGAGTTTGAGCATGCTTCGGGAGTTGGTGATAGACATGGAAGCCTGGCGTGCTGCAGTTCATGGGATTTCAAAGAGTTGGAGACGACTGAGCAACTGAACTGAACTGGGCTATGATAGAAAATACATACTTTGATCACCTCTGGATTTTCCTTCACTTATTTTTTTTACCTATTTCTTTATATTTGCTTTCTCATTTATTATACTATATGTGGCTTCTGAAACTCCATGGTTTATTCAGCACCATGTATTTTGCATGGATGAGGATTAGGTTAGGTTGAGAGTGATATAATAAAGAAAAACAATAAAATAACAATGCCTTTAATATGGTAGAAATCTATTTATCTATGTGTAAAAGAAATATGTAGTTGGATTCTCCAGAACTATTAGAGCAGATTTACAAAGATAAGGACCCAAACTCTGTTTATATTGCTGTACTGCTGTGCTCTACATTTGGCTTTTACCTTCAAAATGGCTGCTTAATTACCAGCCATCATATCTAAGCTGTAGCAAGCCATAAGAGGGAGGAGTGGAATGTGCATCCTCCAAATGACTTTCAGTGAGTCCCAGGACTTTATTGAAAGCTATTAATAAAGAGAGTCTGTTTCAGTTAGATTTGGATTTTTGAAGCTAATGAGTGCAGCCTTCTTGCCATCAAGAGGAGAGATCCTGCCTGAGAGTAGAACCAATCTTGAGGAAACAGAACCTCTTAAGCCCAGACAAGAAACAGCTCTTTGTCAATCTGACCCCAACATCAAGCTATAGTTAAAGCAATATGTACCGCTGGGTTTTTAAATGACATGAGTGATTATAAATCTAGGGGCCTCCCTGGTGGCTCAGCTGTTAAAGAATCTGCCTGCAATGTAAGAGACCCAGTTTGATTAATGGGTTGGGAAGGTCCCCTGGAGAAGGGACGGGCTACCTGCTCCAGTATTCTTGGGCTTCCCTGGTGGCTCAGACAGTAAAGAAACTGCCTGCAATGCAGAGACCTGCGTTCAATCCTGGATTGGGAAGATTCCCCTGGAGAAAGGCATGGCAACCCACGGCAGTATTAGTGGGCTTCCCTTGTGGCTCAAGAAGTAAAGAATCTACCTGCAATGTGGGAGGCCTGGGTTCAGTCCTTGGGTTGGGAAGATCCCCTGGAGAAGAAAATGGCAATTCATTCCAGTATTCCTGCCTGGGAAATCCCAAAGACAGAGAAGCCTGGTGGCATACAGTGCATGGGGTGGCAAAGAGTTGGATGTGACTGAGTGACTAACACTATAAATTTAGGCCATGGTACCTAAGATGGACAAGGAAGAAAGTAAAGATTAGAAAACCTTGATAGATTGAAAATTGTGGTTTTGGTGGTGGTGGTGTCGATGGATAGGTGTTCTTTTTTTATTTTTGATAGGTGCTCTTAGTGAGATGAAGAGTGTGACAGTGTGCTACCTGAGTAAAGGAGCTGGGTGTACAGCAAAGGGATTGAGGTACTTGATTTATGAATTTGGAAGCAATACAGTTTGTTCTGTGATGACACCTAAGATGTAACTTTGGAAAGTGGGTACTTCAGTTGACTGTGTAGATGAGAAATGTCGATGGCAATGAGGTCAATGAACTGAAAGACCAGTGAGTTTAATTGTTTTATATAAATATCTCTTAGAGGAGGATGACGACATCATGTCTAAGATTAATTCAGCAAGAACAGATGATAAGAGGCTTAGATCTAGCTCTCTTCCCTAAGAATTGACCTTAGTATAAACCAGAGGAATAGAGCATTCAGTCAATCTTCCATTTATATTATTTGTCTCACTTTGAACAAGTATTGTGAATTCAGTGTCGTTCTCAATACCTTTAGAAGTTGTGAAGTTAGAGTCATAAATATTAATAGTTAACAGGGCTGGAAATAAGATTGATAACCTCCTCTGAAGGCAGAAAAGCCTTAGAAGGCATGGAGGTAAACCAAGGGGATACTCTTAGAGCCTAGATTCTCCTCAGGAAGCAGTTTTGAATGCCCTCTAGCACATAGATGAAAGAGTCTTCAAGGCCACAAAGTTCAGTAATAAAGAATGACTTTAGGAAATTAACCTGAAAAAAATTTTAATCAAGTGAAACTAAATGTCTCTCTCAACCATTCAAAGTGAATATACATGGAGGCAATTCAGTGAGTTAACTCGTATAAATCTACAATTGATAAGCAAGTTAAACACTGATATCTATCTTTTAAGGGTAAGAATGTATATTTAGAACAAGTGAATTTTTGGAAACATTTCTTGTCTGAAAATAGGAAATAAAACAGTTACAGCCAAAATAGCTAAAAGTGATTCATGTTTAAGATAAAGGTTAATTTTTTTTGTTTTGTCTTGTTTTATGACTGGGGTCTGTAATCTACTCATCTAAATGCAGTATATCATTAAAATACAAATTAAAAAAGGAGAGGGACCAGAACATGGTTTGTCTACTCTACTGGAATTGTTATCTGTTTTATCAAAAGACCAATTCTGCTAATCAATGGGTACCTTAAAAATGAAGAAATATAATTGGTTGTTAAGCACTGAAAAAAAACTGCCTACCTCACTTGTAATCAAAGAGATACAAATTAAATCTTTGATATGCAATTTTTACCTTCATATTGACAATTTTACTGAGAGTGACTAACTTGATGATCAATCAGTCTGATTTTTCCCTACCTCACTTTCCCCAACACTGGAAATTAAATGACCCAAAGGTCAGGGTGTAAATCATCACAAAAAATTTCAAGATCATTAAACAAAGCAATTTTTTTGGAATTTTTGAACCGTGAAAATAGAAATATATTTTGTTTTAATCCAAAACTGGAAACATTTAGAAAATTTTGCTTTACAATGCTCAGAAATCAATATTATTGAGAGATAAGAAGGAGAAAGAATTGGCTCTCTTCCAAGTCTCAGCCTTTTCAGATGCCAGTTATTTCTGATTGGAAGTCTACCAAAGAGTGTTCAGGACCTAGTCACCTCATCAGAGCTAAATGCTTGGGGGAAATGATTTAGCTTTTGCTAAATTTTCTATCAAGAAAATTCCTTCATTTTAGGAATAGGCAACCTGAGTGTAGCCTACGTTCTTCAATAATACACTCATGGAGTGACTGAAAAAGATTGCTCATTTAGTTTTATTAAAAGCAGAGAACTGGTGTATTATTAAAAAGTCACTATTATAAGCCTCTCTAGAGTAAAATATATTGAACAGTACTTTCTTAACATCCTATGATCTCAACATGGAGAAGAAAGTTTTTTCTTTTTCTAAACCATCTTCTTCAGGTCCCTTCAAATGATGGTGTCTATGGCTGATTCATGTCAATGTATGGCAAAAGCCATGACTATATTGTAAAGTAATTAGCCTCCAAATAAAATAAATTAATTAATTTTGAAAAATGATGGTGTCTAGCCAGTAGTTCTTTCATCTTCTGTTCTTATGTGATCATCCTTTCAGCTTTGTCCTCCAAGGCTTCCAGAGAGAGTCAACAGGAAGTACTGTTGCTATACCCATCCCTGACCACATCACCCCACGACTTTCTTCCTCTTCACAATGACACCATCATTAGCATTTCCTTCTCCTCTTCAAATATGCCTCTAACCATCCACACTCAGGTTTCAGAGCTGAAAGAGACCTTAACAATTATGTAGTCTATCTAGTAAAAAGCCATTATTTTAATTTTAATTTTTGCCAAAGTGTAACAAGATACAACGGAAGTTTCAAATGAATTTCCTGTATAACAGAGACTACATTCCGAAGTGAGTCATCAGGTCAGTTCAGTTCAGTTGTTCAGTTGTGTCTGACTCTTTGCGACTCTATGTCCTGCAGCACGCCAGGCTTCCCTGTCCATCGCCAACTCCTGGAGTTTACTCAGACTCACGTCCACTGAGTCAGTGATGCCATCCAACCATTTCATCCTCTGTGTCCCCTTCTTCTCCTGCCTTCAATCTTTCCCAGCATCAGTGTCTTTTCAAATGAATCAGTTCTTTGCATCAGGTGGCCAAAATATTGGAGCTTCAGCTTCAGCATCAGTCCTTCCAATGAATATTCAGAACTGATTTCCTTTAGGATGGACTGGTTGGATCTTATTGCCATCCAAGGGACTCTCAAGAGTATTCTCCAACACCACAGTTCAAAAGCATCAATTCTTCAATGCTCAGCTTTCTTTATGGTCCAACTCTCACACCCATACATGACTACTGGAAAAACCATAGCTTTGACAAGATGGACCTTTGTTGGAAAAGTAATATCTCTGCTTTTTAATATGCTGTCTAGGTTGGTCACAGCTTTTCTTCCAAGAAGCAAGCGTCCTTTAATTACATGGCTGCAGTCACCATCTGTAGTGATTTTGGAGACTAAGAAAATAAAGTCTGTCACTGTTTCCCCATCTATTTCCCATGAATTGATGAGACCAGATGCCATGATCTTTGTTTTTTGAATGTAGAGTTTTAACCCAGATATTTTCACTCTCCTCTTTCACTTTCATCAAGAGGCTCCTCAGTTCCGCTTTGCTTTCTTCCATAAGGGTGGTGTCATCTGCATAGCTGAGGTCATTGATATTTCTCCCAGCAATCTTGATTCCAGCTTGTGCTTCATCTGGCCCAGCATTTTGCATGATGTACTCTGCATATGAGTTAAATAAGCAGGGTGACAATATACATCCTTGATGTATTCCTATCCCAGTTTGGAGCCAGTCCATTGTTCCATGTTCGGTTCTAACTGTTGCTTTGTGACCTGCATACAGGTTTCTCAGGAGTCAGGCCAGGTGGTCTAGTATTCCCATCTTTTTAAGAATTTTCCACAGTTTGTTGTGATCCACACAGTCAAAAGTTTAGCATAGACAATGAGGCAGAAGTAGATGATTTTCTGGAGCTCTCTTTCTTTTTCTATGATTCAATAGATGTTGGCAATTTGATCTCTGGTTCCTCTGCCTTTTCTAAATTCAGCTTGAACATCCGGAAGTTCTTGATTCACATACTGTTGAAGCCTATCTGGGATAATTTTGAGCATTATTTTGCCAGGGTGTGAGATGAGTGCAATTTTGTGGTAGTATGAACATTCTTTGACATTGTATTTCTTTGGAATTGGAATGAAAGCTGAAAGTTTGAAGTCCTGTGACCACTGCTGAGTGGCCCAAATTTGCTGGCATATTGAGTGCAGCACTTTCACAGCATCATGTTTTAGCATTTGAAATAGCTCAGATGGAATTCCATCATCTCCACTAGCTGTATTTGTAATGATGCTTCCCACTTGACTTCAGACTCTGAGATGTCTGGTTCTGGGTGAGTGATCACACCATCGGGGTTATCTGGGTCATTATGATCTTTTATGTATAGTTTTTCCTTGTAATCTTGCCACCTTATCTTAATATCTTGTCCTTCTGTTAGGTCCATGCTATTTCTGTCTTTTATTGTGCCCATTTTTGCATGAAATGTTCCCTAGGAATCTCTAATTTTCTTGAAGAGATCCTAGTCTTTCCCATTCTATTGTTTTCCTCAGTTTCTTTGCTTTGATCATTTAGGAAGGCTTTCTTATCTCTCCTTGTTATTCCTAGGGACTCTGCATTCAGATGGGTATAACTTTTCTTTTCTCCTTTGCCTTTAGCTTCTCTTCTCTTCTTAGCTATTTGTTAGGCCTCCTTGGACAACCATTTTGCCTTTTTCTATTTCATTTTCTTGGCGACGGTCTCGATCAGTGCCTCTGTCATGAACCTCTGTCCATAGTTCTTCAGGCAGTCTGTCTATCAGATCTAATCCCTTGAATCTATTTGTCACTTCCACTGTATAATCGTAAGGGATTTGATTGAGGTCATACCTGAATGGTTTAGTGGTTTTCCTTACTTTCTTCAATTTAAGTCTGGATTTTGCAATAAGGAGTTCTTGATCTTAGCCATAGTCAGCTCCAGGTCTTATTTTGCTGACTGTACAGAGCTTCTCCACCTTTGACTGCAAAGAATATAATCAATCTGATTTCAGTATTGACCATCTGGTGACCTCCATGTATAGAGTCTTGTTCTCTCTTGTCCAGTTTGTTCTCTTGGAAAAACTCTGTTGGCCTTTGTCCTGCTTCATTTTGTACTCCAAGGCCAAATTTGTCTGTTACTCCAGGTGTCTCTTGACTTCCTCTTTTTGCATTCCAGTCCCCTATAATGAAAAGGACATCTTTTTTGGATGTTAGTTCTAAAAGGTCTTCTAAGTCTTCATAGAACCATTCAACTTCAGCTTCTTCAGCATTACTGGTCAGGGCATAGACTTGGATTACTGTGATATTGAACAGTTTGCCTTGGGAACCAACAGAGATCATTCTGTCATTTTTGAGATTGCATCCAAGTACTGCATTTCGGACTCTTTTGTTGACTATGATAGCTACTCCATTTCTTCTAAGGGATTCCTGCCCACAGTAGTAGATATAATGGTCATCTGAGTTAAATTCACCCATTTCAGTCCATCTTAGTTTGCTGATTCCTAGAATGTCGACGTTCAGTCTTGCCATCTCCTGTTTGACCACTTCCAGTTTGCCTTGATCCATGGACCTAACATTGCAGGTTCTTATGCAGTATTGCTCTTTTAGCAATGGACCTTGCTTCTATCACCAGTCACATCCACAACTGGGTGTTGTTTTTCCTTTGGTTCTGTCCCTTCATTCTTTCTGGAGTTATTTCTCCACCTATCTCCAGTAATATGTTGGGCACCTACCGACCTAGGGAGTTCATCTTTCCGTGTCCTATCTTTTTGCCTTTTCATACTGTTTGTGGGCTTCTCAAGGCAAGAATACCAAAGTGGTTTGCCATTCCCTTCTCCAGTGGACCACATTCTGTCAGACCTCTCCACCATGACCCATCCATCTTGGATGGCCCCACACAGCATGGCTTAGTTTCATTCAGTTAGACAAGGCTGTGGTCCATGTGATCAAATTGGCTAGTTGTCTGTGATTGTGGTTTCAGTCTGTCTACCCTCTGATGCCCTCTCTCAGCGCCTACAGTCTTACTTGGGTTTATCTTACCTTGGACGCGGGTATCTCTTCATGGCTGCTCCACCAAAGTGCAGCTGCCACTCCTTAACTTGACATGGGGTATCTCCTCTCAGCCACCGCCCTTGACCTAGGATGTGGGGTGGCTCCTCTCAGGCTGCCGCCCCTGACTTTGGACGTGGGGTAGCCCCTCTCGGCCACTCCTGCTCCAGGTAGTCGCTGCTTCTGCACCGTGCAGCTGCCGCAGCTGCCAATCTTACTTCCTGCACTGGAATGCAAAAGTAGGAAGTCAAGAAACACCAGGAGTAACAGACAAATTTGGCCTTGGAGTACAGAATGAAGCAGGGCAAAGGCTAATAGAGTTTTACCAAGAGAACACACTGATAGCAAACATCCTCTTCCAACAACACAAGAGAAGACTGTACACATGGACCTCACCAGATGGTCAATACCTAAATCAGATTGATTATATTCTTTGCAGTCAAAGATGGAGAAGCTCTATACAGTTAGCAAAAACAAGACCAGGGGCTGACTGTGGTTCAGATCATGAACTCGTTATTTCCAAATTCAGACTTAAATTGAAGAAAGTGGGGACAATCACTAGACCATTCAGGTATGACCTAAGTCAAATCACTTATGATTATACAGTGGAAGTGAGAAATAGATTTAAGGTACTAGATCTGATAGACAGAGTGCCTGATGAACTATGGATAGAGGTTCATGACATTGTACAGGAGACAGGGATCAAGACCATCCCCAAGAAAAAGAAATGCAAAAAAGCAAAATGGCTGTCTGAGGAGGCCTCACAAATAGCTGTGAAAAGAAGAGAAGTGAAAAGCAGCAGAGAAAAGAAAAGATATACCCATCTGAATGCGGAGTTCCAAAGAATAGCAAGTAGAGACAAGAAAGCCTTCCTCAGTGATCAATGCAAAGAAACAGAGGAAAACAAAAGAATGGGAAAGACTAGCGATCTCTTCAAGAAAATTAGAGATACCAAGGGAACATTTCATGGAAAGATAGGCTCAGTAAAGGACAGAAATGGTATGGACCTAAGAGAAGCAGAAGATATTAAGAAGAGGTGGCAAGAATACACTGCAGAACTGTACAAAAAAGATGTTCATACCCAGATAATCACAATGGTATGATCACTAACCTAGAGCCAGACATCCTGGAAAGTGAAGTCAAGTGGGCCTTAGGAAGCATGGCTATGAACAAAGCTAGTGGAGGTGATGGAATTCCAGTTGAGCTATTTCAAATTCTGAAAGATGACGCTGTGAAAGTGCTCCACTCAATATGCTAGCAAAGTTGGAAAACTCAGCAGTGGCCACAGGACTGGAAAAGGTCAGTTTTCATTCCAATCCCAAAGAAAGACAATGTCAAAGAATGCTCAGACTACCGCACAATTGCACTCATCTCACACGATACCAAACTAATGCTCAAAATTCTTCAAACCAGGCTTCAGCAATATGTGAACTGTGAACTTCTAGATGTTCAAGCTGATTTTAGAAAAGGCAGAGGAACCAGAGATCAAATTGCCAACATCTGCTGGATCATTGAAAAAGCATGAGATTTCCATAAAAGCATCTATTTCTGCTTTATTGACTATGCCAAAGCCTTTGACTGTGTGGATCACAATAAACTGTGGAAAATTCTGAAAGAGATGGGAATACCAGACCACCTGACCTGCCTCTTTAGAAACCTGTAAGCAGGTCAGGAAGCAACACGTAGAACTGGACATGGAACAACAGACTGGTTCCAAGTTGGAAAAGGAGTATGTAAAGGCTGTATATTGTCACCCTGCTTATATAAATTGTATGCAGAATACATCATGAGAAATGCTGGGCTGGATGAAACATAAGCTGGAATCAAGATTGCCAGGAGAAATATCAATAACCTCAGATATGCAGATGACACCACCCTTATGGCAGAAAGTGAAGAACTAAAGAGCCTCTTGATGAAAGTGAAAGAGGAGAGTGAAAAAGTTGGCTTAAAGCTCTACATTCAGAAAACTAAGATCATAGCATCTGGTCCCATCACTTCATGGCAAATAGATGGAGAAACAGTGGAAACAGTGGCTGATTTTATTTTGGGGGGCTCCAAAATCACTACAGATGGTGACTGCAGCCATGAAATTAAAAGACACTTACTCCTTGGAAGGAAATCTAGATAGCATATTAAAAAGCAGAGACATTACTTTGTCAACAAAGGTCCATCTAGTCAAGGCTATGGTTTTTCCAGTAGTCATTTATGGATGTGAGAGTTGGACTATAAAGAAAGCTGAGCGTGGAAGAATTGATGCTTTTGAACTATGGTGTTGGAGAAGACTCTTGAGAGTCCCTTGGATATCAAGGATATCAAACTAATCCATCTTAAATGAGATCAGTCCTAGGTATTCATTGGAAGGACTGATGTTGAAACTGAAACTCCAATATGCTGGCCACCTGATGCAAAGAGCTGACTCATTTGAAAAGACTCTCATGCTGGGAAGGATTGAGGGCAGGAGGAGAAGGGGATGAGATGGTTGGATGGCATCACCGACTCAATGGACATAAGTTTGGGTAAATTCTGTGAGTTGGTGATGGACAGGGAGGCCTGGAGTGCTTCGGTTCATGGGGTCACAAAGAGTTGGACACGACTGAGCAATTGAGCTGAGCTGAACTAAAGGGTCTTGTAGGTCATCATAGAACCATTAAACTAAAATGGTTAGCAATGACTAATTTATCTAAAATACTGGTTCCAGTTTATGTGAGTTTTAAATGTTGATATCTGTTTTAGAATTTTTCTTCTTCTTGATACTTGTTAATAAAAAAGCTGCAGCTCATTACTATTATGGTATTTTTAATATTCAAAAATGCCCTACAAAAGAACATAACATAAAATCATAAACACTTCTAACTACAATCTAATGTTTTTTAGTGATGACAATCAAAATGTGACTCAAATAGTCATAATGGTTTTTATTAAAGAATATGTTGTGTTTGCTGAGACTTAAAAGCATATTTATTTACACTTATGTTTTATAAACAGGGGAGAAAAAGTAGTGGAAATGAGTCTCAGCATACTTGTCAGTTAAATCACAGAGGCAGCCTGGTGAGCCAGTCAATTTTTATTCTGAAGATCTTGGGCAGGTTACTTAAATTTTCTAAGCTTTGAGTTACTCACCTCAGAAAACAGTGCTAATAAGCTAATCAGTGTAAATAAGGGAAGCGTTTGGAAATGCTTTTGGAATTTGTAAAGCATTTGTGGCAGACTATATTTTCCAAATGTATCTGCAACAATAGCTCCCATTCCATGTAATCACTTTCATGTGACTTTGACACATCTCCTATCAAGAGGTGGGGGTTTTCCTAAGACCTCCCTGATGGTCTAGTGCTTTAGACTTTGCAGTTCCAATACAGTGGAACAGGTTTAATTCCTGGGTGAGGAATAAGATCCTACATGCCATGTGATGTGGCCAGAAGCTTAAAAAAAAAAAAAGCTGGGGGTTTTGTTTTTTGAACTTCCATAAAAAATTAAACAATATTATATATTGAATGCCTTAAACAACAGACATTTATTTCTTACAGTTCTGGAAGCTGCAAGTCCAAGAGCTGGGTACCAGCATGGCTGGGTTCTGGTGAGAGCCCTCTTCTTGATTGCAGACTGCTAACGGCAACTGCTAACTTCTCACTGTGTCCTCACATAGAAGAAAAAAAGCAAGCTAGCCTCTGGCTTTCACTCTTACTACGTAATTACCTACCTCTCAAAGGCCTCACTTTCAAATATGATAATACTGAGAATTAAATTTCATCATATGAATTTTGGAGAAACAGAAATCATTCAGGTTGTAACATGGTCTATATTCACTCCCCTTGTATCTGTAGGATTTGTAATTATGGTGAGGGTGATGCTATTTGACTTCCAAGTTTAGGTCTTGAAAGAAGATGCTGAGAAAGAAAATAAGCAGTTTTTAACATTTGGAAGCTGGCCTGGCACTTATTGCTAGGTCATATTTTTCTCTTATTGAACACAAACAATCTCAGAGTACCGCTCGAAGACAAGACTACTTTGAGCCCATGATAAAATGAGACAAAACAAGGTTACTTCATAATTTTATCTAAACAAAAAAGGTCTCTCACTGTGACACCCCCAAAGTACCAACTCTCCTCCTTTGGTCAAAATGAGAATTGTGGTTTTATCCTCACCCTAGTCTGATGTATTGAGATACAAATCAGAATTGCATCCAATCTCACAGCATTAAATCTAGGGCAAGTCAATTCCTGCTTCCTCAGACCCTCCTCAAACCACTCATACATGCATACATGCTAAGTTGCTCAGTCGTGTCCAACTCTTTGCAACCCTATGGAAGGTAGCCTGGCAGACTCCTCTGTCCATGGGATTCTCTAGGCAAGAATCGGGAGGGAGGTGGGAGAGGGGTTCTGGAAGGGGAACACATGTATACCCATGGCAGATTCATGTCAATGTATGGCAAAACCAACACGATAATGTAAAGAAAAAAAAAAAAAAAAGAATACTGGAGTGGATTGCCATGCCCTCTTCCAGGGGATCTTTCTTTCCCACTAGTGCCACCTGGGAAGCCCAAATCCTAACAGGTCCTTTCTAACATCCTCTTACCAAGATATCTGGTAACTCTCCCATGGGTTTGTTCTCTCTCACTTTGAGGAATAATAAATTCAACTTGTTTAATTACATGTATATTTATGGTAGTATTTGGTTGGATCACATAAACAATACTTCAGCTATTTTATCTTTAGACATTTGCTTGGAGGGCAACCCAGCTGCTGTGTAAGCAGACCAATTACTCTTAAGTCATCAGGTTGTGAGGAAGCCCAAATTAGCCCACAATAAGAGACCATAGAGCTCAGATGGTAAGGAATCTGCCTGCAATAAGGAAAACCTGGGTTCTATCCCTGGGTCAGGAAGATCCCCTGGAGGAGGGCATGGCAACCCACTCCAGTATTCTTGCCTGGAGAATCCCCATGGACAGAGGAGCGTGGTGGGCTATAGTCCATGGGATTGCAAAGAGTGGACATGACTGAGCAACTAAGCATAGCAGCAAGAGACCACATGGAACTAAATGGAGAGAGATGCTTGTCAGCCCGTGAATGCTGTCGCCATAACACTCCCACATCCTCACCCCCTTGCCTTCCAGCTTCAGCTACCTTCTGACTGCAACTGCAAGAAAGATTTTGAGCCAGAACCACCTAGCCCAGACTTTCTTAAATTTCTGATCCACAGAAACTGCAAGAGATAATAAAATGATTGTTGTTTGAAGCCAGTAAGATTTGGGGTGATTTGGTACATAACAACAGATAACTGAAACAGAATTGAAAATTACTTAAAGTATCTGGCACATAGTAGGTGCTCAATAAATGGTAGCTCTTTTTATGGTGCTTCTAAGAAGTAAGATTAAAAAGAGAAAGTGAAAGTTAGTCACTCAGTCCTGTCTGACTCTTTGCCAGCCCAACAGGCTCCTCTATCCATGGAATTCTCCAGGCAAAGATACTGAAGTGGGTAGCCATTCCTTTCTCCAGGGGATCTCCCTGATCCAGGGATCAAACCCAGGTCTCCTGCATTACAGCTAGAGTCTCCACTATCTGAGTCACTAGGGAAGCCCCAGAAGTAAGGTTATTATGTGCAAAGTCTCCAACACCTGAACACATTTAAAAAATATTTATTTTACAATTTTTATTTACTTGATTGTGGCAGGTCTTAGTTGTGGCATGCAAGCTCTTAGTTGTGGCATGTGGGATCTTGTTCCCTGACAGGAATCGAATCTGGGCCCCATGCATAGGGAGTGAGGAGTCTTAGACAGGACCAGCAGAGAAGTCTCCCTAAGCAGAATATTTCAGTAAATTTCCTTTGACAAAACCCTGTGGATTAGTGTCCACAGATCCACACAATGTATTTTAATCCTGATGCCAAAATAATGTAAACTGATTAATAATCCTCAGTAAGAGGTTGCGCTCATCTTGGAGCAAAGCTAGAGTGATACTACTAGTGTGACCAAAAGGAGTGCGTGAGGGCTCCGGCGGCTCACTGCTCAGAAGGCCAGTTTGGTGTAAAGGAAAGTTTGCTTTATTTCAGGTGACAGCATTTATAGACAGACTGGGGGGCGGGGGGGGGGGGCTGTCTAAGGCAGAAACAGCACAGTCATGTCTAACAGTCAGCTTCAAATTGGTCCTCAGTGCCCTGACTAGCATCATCTTGGTGGTTTTACGTATAGTTAATCTTCAGTTCTGCAGGGCACTTCGCACTTCTTTGCAGTCAGTTCTCAGAGCTGTGGCAGCTCAATTCTGGAGTACAGTCTGGTTATCATGTAGTTAACTTTTCCACCTGGGGTTTTAGTATCTATAAGAGAGCCCACACGATATGGCTCAGAATATTATCTACAGACCTTGAGAAAGAACTAAAGGTCCTTGACTATGCTTAATGATTACATTATTATTATTATTTAGTCTCCTTAGACTGTTTTGCTTTGCCTCAGCATTTCTCACTTCTCTGATTAAACTTATTCTTTGATTAACGTTTTCCACAGGCAAAAGGCAGGCAGAGGACATCATGGCGGGCAGTGGGCAAGGACCTTATGCTCGGTTTCACTAGTGCTACTTTCTGAGGAAAATCTTATGTTTAGAAAATACATATAACTTTGTCCACAAATTTGGAATCTACATCAGTGGTTGACTATATTTCCTGGTCCCCATTTTCCTGTGGAGGTAATATGTTGAGCCAAACATGACTTATTGAATATGTCTTAACTGAATATTTTTCAAAGTTCCAAGGTAGCATGTGCCCACTGTAAAACAAACAGACAAACAAACAAAATGAAGATGTATAAAACAATTCTCCCTTATTCCCCTTCTTACCCCCCTCACCACCCTCACAACTTAAATCATTATCTATAGCCTGACGTGTATTCTTTCACACCTTCTTCTTGCTCATATAAACAGAGGTGAGCATAAAGTTATGAATATATATATATATACTTGTTGCTGTTCAGTCCCTCAGTTGTGTCCGACTCTTAATGATCCCATGGACTGCAGCATGCCTGGCTTTCCTATCCTTCATTATCACCCGGAGCTTTCTCAAATTCATATACATTTTGTTAGTGATGCCATCCAACCATCTCATCCTCTGTCTTCCCCTTCTCCTGCCTTCAATCTTTCCCAGTGTCAGGGTCTTTTCCAATGAGTAGGATCTTCACATCAGGTGGCCAAAGTATTGGAGGTTCAGCTTCAGCATCAGTCCTTCCAATGAATATTCAGGACTGATCTCCTTTAGGATTGGCTGGTTTGATCTCCTTGCAGTCCAAGAACTCTCAAGAGTCTTCTCCAACACCACAGTTAAAAAGCATCAGTTCTTCAGCATTTAGCCTTCTTTATATTCCAACTCTCGCATCCATTCATGACCACTGGAAAAACCGTAGCTTTGACTGTACAGACCTTTGTTGGCAAAGTAATGTCTCTGCTTTTTAATATGCGGTCCAGGTTGGTCATAACTTTTCTTCCAAGGAGGAAGCATCTTTTACTTTCATGGCTACAGTCACCATCTGAAGCGATTTTGGAGCCCAAGAAAATAAAGTCTTTCACTATTTCCATTCATTCTCCATCTATTTGCCGTGAAGTGATGGGCCCAGATGCCATGACCTTAGTTTTTGAATGCGGAGTTGAATGAATGTTTGAGTGTTTAGAATGTTTATATACATGTTTATATAAAAGTACTAATTACTTAGTTGGTGATTTTTACTAAAATGGAATCATATTATACAATTATTCGGCAACTCGCTTTTCACTTGACAGTACATCATGATCCCATACAAGTCAGTGTATGTGCTATATCTGCATTTGTTTCTTATAGCTATGTAACAAATTACCACCGATTTAGTGGCTTAAAACAATACAAATCTATTCTCTTATAGTTCTGGAGGTCAAAAGTCTGAAATCAGTTTTACTGGGCTATAGTTAAGGCTTAAATTGACAGAATTACTTCCTTCTCATGGCTGTAAACTTCCAGTGGCTGCTTTACTTCCTTGGCTTGGATATACCTCAATCTTCCAAGTTATTACTCCAGACTGTGCTTGTGAAACAGAGAAGGGCCATGTGGGGCTCCCAGGCATGGAGAACTTTCTGTCCCCCATTTCTTGTAAGAAAGACCGCAGCCATTATGGTCTTTCCTGAGTTCCAAAGGCTGGAATGTTGCTAATTAAGGGAGAAGCAGCCAAGAAAGCACCCGAGGCAAGATTAAAGGGACCAGAGGAGCTCATCAGGATTAGGAGCCAACAACCTGAGATGCCTCACACACCCTACCCTTGTCAGAGACCCTCACCTTTGACTCCCTGTTATAAAAACCCTTATCAAACTTCTTGGGGTTGAGACACAGTTTTTTTGAGACAGGAGCTCGATGTAGCTCCCTTTGCCTGGCAAAGCAACAAAGTTTTCCTTTTCCACTACAAAGAGCCTCTTGATGAAAGTGAAAGAGGAGAGTGAAAAAGCTGACTTAGAACTCAGCATTTAGAAAACTAAGATCATGGCATCTGGTCCCATTAATTCATGGCAAATAGATGGGGAAACAATGGAAACAGTGAGAGACTTTATTTTCTTGAGCTCCAAAATCCCTGCAGATGATGACTACATCCATGAAATTAAGACACTTGCTCCTTGGAAGAAAAGCTATGACAAACCTGGACAGCATATTAAAAAGCACAATACATCACTTTGCCAACAGAGGTCGTCTAGTCAAAGCTATAGTTTTTCCAATAGTCATGTATAGATGTGAAAGTTGGATCGTAAAGAAGACTGAGCACTGAAGAAGTGATGCTTTTGAACTCTGGGGTTGGAGAACACTTGTGAGAGTCTCTTAGACTGTAAGGAGATCAAAGCAGCCAATCCTAAGGGAAATAAAGCCTGAATATTCATTAGAAGGCCTGATGCTGAAGCTGAACCTCCAATACTTTGGCCACCTGATGCGAAGAACTGACTTATTGGAAAAGATCCTGATGCTAGGAAAGATGGAAGGCAGGAGGAGAAGGGGATGACAGAGGATGAGATGGTTGGATGGCATCACCAACTTGATGGACATGAGTTTAAGATGGGAGTTGGTGATGGACAGAGAAGCCTGGCGTGCTGTAGCCCATGGGGTTGTAAAGAGTTGGACATGATTGAGTGACTGAACTGAACTGAACTGAATTTTCTACTACACCCAAAACTCTGTTTCTGGGATTTGATTTTGGACCAGTGTACAGAGAGGGGCTACCCAGGGGGCTCAGTGGTAAAGAATTTGCCTGCTAATGTGGAAGATCTCCTGGAGAAGGAAATGGCAACCCACTCCAGTATTCTTGCCTGTGAAATCCCAAAGCCTGGTGGACTACAGTCCAAAGGGTTGCAAAGAGTCAGATACATATGCACATGCACATGCAGATACAGAGAGGTGAGCTTTTGGCAACACTTCCATTATCATATCACCTCTCTTCTTAAACAGTTTTATTTTTATTTTTTTAAAATTTTCTTTAATTTATTTTGTTGGTTTTGCTATTCATTGACGTGAATCCGCCATGGGCATACATATGCTCCCCCACCAGAACCCCCCTCCCTCCTCCCTCCCGATTCCCTCCCCCTGGGACATCTTGATGCACCAGCCCCGAGCATCAAACCTGGGCTGGCGATTGATTTCACATATGATAATTAACATGTTTCAATGCCATTCTCCCATATCATCCCACCCTTGCCCTCTTCCACAGAGTCCACGAGACTGTTCTATACGTCTGCGTTTCTTTTGCTGTCTCACATGCAGGGTTCTCGTTAGCATCTTTCTAAATTCCATATATATGTGTTAGTATACTGTATTTTTGTTTTTCCTTCTGGTTTACTTCACTCTGGATAATAGGCTCCAGTTCCATCCACCTGAGTAGAACTGATTCAAATGAATTCTTTTTAATGGCTGAGAAATATTCCATTGTGTATATGTACCACAGCTTTCTTATCCATTCATCAGTTGATGGGCATCTAGGTTGCTTCCATGTCCTGGCTATTGTAAACAATGTGGCGATGAACATTGGGGTACATATGGCTCTTTCAATTCTGGCTTCCTTGGTGTATGCCCAGCAGTGGGATTGCTGGGTCATATGGCAGTTCTATTTGCAGTTTTTTAAGAAATCTCCATACTGTTCTCCATAGTGGCTGTACTAGTTTGCATTCCCACCAACAGTGTAAGAGGGTTCCCTTTTCTCCACATCCTTTCCAGCATTTATTGCTTGTAGATTTTTGGATTGCAGCCATTCTGACTGGTGTAAAGTGGTACCTCATTGTGGTTTTGATTTGCATTTCTCTGATAATGAGTGATGTTGAGCATCTTTTCATGTGTTTGTTAGCCATTTTTATGTCTTCTTTGGAGAAATGTCTGTTTAGTTCTTTGGCCCACTTTTTGATTGAGTCGTTTATTTTTCTGGAATGGAGCTGCAGGAGTTGCTTGTATATTTTTGAGATTAATTGTTTGTCCGTTGCTTCATTTGCTATTATTTTCTCCCATTCTGAAGGCTGCCTTTTCACCTTGCTTATAGTTTCCTTTGTTGTGCAGAAGCTTTTAAAAAAAATCATTTCATTCAAATTTGGGGTTTCTGTAGCGGCTAAACTTGGAATTCCTCAAGCTACATTTCATTTTTTGAAATCTATTTTCTTTCTTAGAGTCTTCTCATAGCCTGCTCCCCACTTCGGCCACCTGAACCTTGCTCTAGGAAGGACGAGATCAGGAAAAAAATGGTCCCAACTCTTTTCCTCTTGTCTATCTTATCTCCTTTCCAGAAGCAGGAGTCTACAAGACCCACCAATGTCCTCATGTCAATGAATCAGGAGCTTTATGACCTCGGTTCCTAGTCCCAAGGGCCTTCAGAATCATGGGAAAGTATGACCCAGGCCCAGGGCACCCTAGCTGAGTGCCAGGGGTTGGCACTCTTCTCTGACACCTCAGCGACAATTCTGAATATTGAAAGGCAAAATGAACACATCTGTATAAGGAAGGAAACACATCTATTTTCTGCCATGTCAGTAAGTAAACATCTTAAGAACCAGCATCCCTCCAATATGAGCTGGTGGGCCCTAAGGGAAGAGGAAGGAGACCACCTGTGATCTCCAGCCATCAGACTGCAGCCACTTCCTACACTGACACCAAGGAAGCTCAGGATGTGAAAAAACATAGGTTACTGCCCCCAGATAGCTGAGCTACATAAGAAAGCAACAGTTTCAATGAACCCAGACTCTTGTATGTTTCCATATATAGCGAGGATTGTCCCTGGAGCTCAGACTGTAAAGAATCTGCCTGCAATGAAGAAGACCCGGGTTCAATCCCTGGGTCAGAAAGATCCTCTGGAGAAGGGAATGGCAACCCACTCCAGTATTCTTGTCTAGACAATCCCATGGACAGAGGAGCCTGGTGGGTCACAGTCCATGAGGCCGCAAAGAGTCAGACACGACTGAGTGACTAACACTACTGCCACTTTTAAACATAGAGAAGCTCTAAATCCCTTAATTTGGGATAATCTGGTTTTCTTTAAATAACAATAATCTTTTGATGTTCAGACTACCTCCCCTGTGCCTGGTTCCTTCCTGTGCCTCTCAGGGCAGTTCTCTCAGGGTCACTTGAGATGCTGTCTCCCAGGCTTAAAGTCCTAAAAATTCCCACCTAATAAAGCATAATTCTCAGCTTTTAGGTTGTAACTGTTTTTTAAGTCAACAACATGCTTCCAGGATCCTTTTAAGGATAGGAAACAAGATTTTACCTGTGTTTTAAGGAGAGAAGAAACACAGAACTAAAGCATCTTCAGTCCTTTTAGGTGGTAAATATCTTGTATAAGTTAGTCAAAGGGAGGAAGACTAGGTCAGGGGAAAGGTTAGCTGGTCCTTTCAAGTTAGCAGAGGTCAAGCACTAGAGGCCATAGTGATGCTGAGCAGGGCCCTGTGGGGCTCCGTTCAGTTGATCAGTCCGACTCTTTACGATCCCATGGACCGCAGCACACCAGCTTCCCTGTCCTTCACTATCTCCCAGAGCTTGCTCAAGCTCATATCCATTGAGTCGGTGATGCCATCCAACCATCTCATTCTCTGTCATCCCCTTCACCTACTGCCTTCAATCTTTCTGAAGAACAGGGTCTTTCATAATGAGTCAGATCTTTGCAGCAGGTGGCAAAGTACTGGAGCTTCAGCTTCAGCATCAGGCCTTCCAGTGAATATTCAGGACTGATTTCTTTTAGGATTAGCTGGTTTGATCTCCTTATAGTCCAAGGGACTTTCAAGAGTCTTCTCCAACACCAAAGTTCAAAAGCATCAATTTTTCAGTGCTGTCTTCTTTATGATTCAACTCTCACATCCATATATGACTACTGGAAAAACCATAGCTTTGACTAGACAGATCTTTGTTGGCAAGGTAATGTCTCTGCTTCTTAATATGCTGTCCAGGTTGGTCATAGCTTTTCTTCCAAGGAGCCAGTGTCTTTTAATTTCATGGCTGCAGTCATCGTCTGCAGTGATTTTGGAGCCCAAGAAAATGAAGTCTTTCACTATATATATATTTGTTCCCATCTTTTTGCCAAAAAATGATGGGGCCAGATGCCATGATCTTAGTTTTTTGAATGTAGAATTTTAAGCCAGATTTTTCACTCTCCTTCTTCACCATCATCAAGAAGCTCTTTAGTTCCTCTTCACTTTCTGCCATAAGGGTGGCATCATCTGCATATCTTAGGTTATTGATATTTCTCCTGGAAATCTTGCCTCCACCTTGTGCTTCATCCAGCCTGGCATTTCGCATGATGTACCCTGCATATACATTAATTAAGCAGGGTGACAATATACAGCCTTGATGTACTCCTTTCCCAATCTGGAACCAGTCCATTGTTCCATGTCTGGTTCTAACTGTCGCTTCTTAACCTGCATATAGGTTTCTCAGGAGGCAGGTATGGTGGTCTGGTATTCCCATCTCTTGAAGAATTTTCACAATTTCTTTCCACAGTTTTCCACAGTCAAAGGGTTTAGCGTAGTCAATGAAGCAAAAGTAGATGTGTTTCTCGAATTCTCTTGCTTTTTCTATAATTCAGCAGATGTTGGCAATTTGATCTCTGGTTCCTCTGCTGTTTCTAAATCCAGCTTGAACATCTGGAAGTTCTTGGTTCACATACTATTGAAGGCTTGCTTGGAGAATTTTGAACATTATTTTGGTAGCATGTGAAATGAGTGCAATTTGACAGTTTGAGCATTCTTTGGCATTGGCTTTCTTCGGAATTGAAATGAAAACTGACATTTTTCTAGCCCAGTAGCCATTGCTGAGTTTTCCAAACTTGCTGGCATATTGAGTGCAGCACTTTCACATCATCTTTTAGGATTTGAAATAGCTCAGCTGGAATTCCATCATCTTCCCTACCTTTGTTTGTAGTGATGCTTTCTAAGGCCCACTTGACTTCACACTCCAGGATGTCTGGCTCTAGGTGAGCGACCACACTGTCGTGGTCATGTGGGTCATTAACATCTCCTTTGTATAGTTTTTCTGTGTAATCTCGCCATCACTTCTTAATACCTCTGCTTCTGTTAGGTCCACACCGTTTCTGGCTGTTATTGTACCCATCTTTGCTGGAAACTTCCCTTGTTATCTCTAATGTTATTGAAGAGATCTCTAATCTTTCCCATTCTATTGTTTTCCTCTATTTCTTTTCATTGATCACTTAGGAAGGCTTTCTTATCTCCCCTTGCTATGCTTTGGAACTCTGCATACAAATATGTACATCTTTCCTTTTCTCTTTTGCCTTTAACTTCTCTTCTTCTCTCAGCTATTTGTAAGGCCTCCACAGAAAACAAGGTTGCCTTTCTTTTTCTTGGGGATGGTTTTGATCACCATCTACTGTACAATGTTACAAAACTCTGTCCATAGTTCTTCAGTCACTCTATCAGAGTGGTCAATACCGAAATCAGATTGATTATATTCTTTTCAGCAAAAGATGGAGAAGCTCTATACAGTCAGCAAAAATAAGACCAGGGGCTGACTGTGGCTCAGATCATGAACTCCTTATCGCAAAATTCAGACTGAAATTGAAGAAAGTAGGGAACAGCACTAGACCATTTAGGTATGACCTAAATCAAATCCCTTACAATTATACAGTAGAAATGACAAACAGATTCAAGGGATTAGATCTCATAGCATGCCTGAAGAGCTATGGACTGAAGTTTGTGACATTGTACAAAAGGCAGTGATCAAGACTATCCCCAAGAAAATGAAATGCAAAAAGGCAAAATGGTTGTCTGAGGAGGCCTTATAAATAGCTGAGAAAAGAAGAGAAGCAAAAGGCAAATGAGAAAGGGAAAGATATACCCATTTGAATGCAGAGTTCCAAAGAATAGCAAGGAGACATAAGAAAGCCTTCCTCAGCAATCAATGCAAAGAAATAGAGGAAAACACTAGAATGGGAAAAACTAGAGAACTCTTCAAGAAATTAGAGATACCAAAGGAACATTTCATGCAAAGATGGGCACAATAAAGGATAAAAATGGTATGGACCTAATAGAAGCAGAAGATATTAAGAATAAGTGGCAAGAATACATAGAACAACTATACAAAAAATATCTTCATGACCCAGATAAACACGATGGTGTGATCACTCACCTAGAGCCGGATATCCTGGAATGCAAAGTCAAATGGGCCTTAGGAAGCATCACTACAAGTAAAGCTAGTGGAGGCGATGGAATTCCAGTTGAGCTATTTCAAATCCTAAAAGATAATGATGTCAAAGTGCTGCACTCAAAATGCTGGCAAATTTGGAAAACTCAGCAGTGGCCACAGGATTAGAAAATGTCAGTTTTCATTTCAATTCCAATGAACGGCAATGCCAAAAAATGTTCGAACTATCATACAACTGGACTCATCTCATACGCTACCAAAGTAATGCTCAAAATTCTCCAAGTCAGGCTTCAGCAGTATGTGAACCATCAACTTCCAAATGTTCAAGCTGGATTTAGAAAAATCAGAGGAATGAGAGATCAAATTGCCAACATCTGTTGGATCATCAAAAAAGCAAGAGAATTCCAGAGAAACATCTGCTTCTGCTTTATTGACTATGCCAAAGACTTTGACTCTGTGGATCGGAACAAACTGTGGAAAATTCTTTAAGAGATGGGAATACCAGACCACCTTACCTGCCTCCTGAGAAATCTGTATGCAGGTCAAGAAGCAACAGTTAGAACTGGACATGGAACAAAAGACTGGTTTCAAGTTGGGAAAGCAGTACATCAATGCTGTATATTGTCAGCCTGCTTATTTAACTTCTATGCAGAGTACATCATGAGAAATGCCAGGCTGGATGAAGCACAAGCTGGAATCAAGATTACTGGGAGAAATATCAGTAACTTCAGATATGCAGATGAGACTACCCTTATGGCAGAAAGCCAAGAAGCCCTAAAGAGCCTCTTGATGAAATTGAAAGAGGAGAGTGAAAAAGTTGGCTTAAAACTCAACATTCGGAAAGTTAAGGTCATGGCATCTGGTTCCATCACTTCATGGCAAATAGATGGGGAAACAATGGAAACAGTGGCAGACTTTATTTTCTTGGGCTCCAAAATCACTGCTGATGGTGACTGCAGCCATGAAATTAAGACATTTGCTCGTTGGAAGAAAAGCTATGACCAACCTAGGCAGCATATTAAAAAGCAGAGGCATTACTTTGCCAACAAAGGTCCGTCTGGTCAAAGCTATGGTTTTTCCAGTAGTATGGATGTGAGAGTTGGACTATAAAGAAAGCTGAGTACCAAAGAATTGATGCTTTTTAACTACGGTTTTGGAGAAGACTCTTGAGAGTGCTTTGGGCTGCAAGGAGATCCAACCAGTCAATCTTAAAGGAAATCAGTCCTGAATATTCATTGGAAGTACTGATGCTGAAGCTGAAGCTCCGATACTTTGGCCACTTGATGTGAACCACTGACTCATTGGAAAAGACCCTGATGCTGGGAAAGATTGAAGGTGGGAGGAGAAACTGTCGACAGAGGATGAGATGGTTGGATGTCATCACTGACTCGATGGATCTGAGTTTGAGGAAGCTCTGGGAGTTGTTGATGGACAGGGAGCCTGGTGTGCTGTAGTCCATGGGGGCACAGAGTCGGATGGAACTGAACTGCCTGTCTGTCAGATTTAATCCTTTGAATCTGTTTGTCACTTCCACTGTATAATCATAAGGAATTTCATTTAGGTCATACTTGAATGACCTAGTGGTTTTCCCTACCTTCTTCATTTTAAGTCTGCATTTTGTAATAAGGGGTTCATGATCTGAGTCACAGTCAGCTCCCAGTCTTTTTTTTTGCTGACTGAATGGAGCTTCTCCATGTTCAGCTGCAAAGATATAATCAATCTGATTTCCGTATTAACCATCTGGTGATAAGCATGTGTAGAGTTGTCTCCTGTGTTGTTGGAAGAAGGTGTTTGCTATGACCAATTCTCTTGGGAAAACTCTAACCTTTGCCCTTCTTCATTTTGTACTCCAAGTCCAAATTGGACTCTGCTGCTGCTGCTGCTAAGTCACTTCAGTCGTGTCCGACTCTGTGCAACCCCATTGGCGGCAGCCCACCAGGCTCCTCTGTCCCTAGGATGCTCCAGGCAAGAATACTTTAGTGGGTTGCCATTTCCTTCTCAAATGCATGCATGCATGCTAAGTCGCTTCAGTCGTATCCAACTCTGTGCGACCCTATGGACTGCAGCCCTCCAATCTCCTCTGTCCACAGGATTCTCCAAGCAAGAATACTGGAGTGGGTTGCCTTTTCCTTCTCCCAAACTGGACTCTACACACACCTTAATCTTGTCAGTAACCCCACCCTTTTAAAACTTTGCAGAAGAAAGCAAGAGTTTTACCGCCTTGATCCTTATCACATCCTCGGGCCAGACTACATGATCTTTATCTGTTCACCAGGGAAGGGAGCATTGTTCTAGAAACGCTAGCCTTTTGGATTCCCCGTTTGCCTGGCAAAGAAAGAAATCCACTCTTTCCTTCTCTATGGTTCTGTCTCCCTATTTCTGTTTGACATTGGTACACAGAGACTGAAGCTTTTGGAGGCAGTAGCTAAATTACTGCTTCTTATGTTAGTACACTGGCATAATCTCGATTCACCTCATTTGCTGATTTTAAATAAAGGACCATAAGAACTTGAAATGCATACTGGGTGTCGCCCAGCAGTGAAGCTCCACTGCCAAGGCGGGAAAAAAAAAAGCGCCCTTTCTCCTGCTGCTCCTTGCTCGGAGGTGCCAGACTGTCATCTGCAGTTGGATGATCTGGCCCCAGGGCCTTGACAGTTAATGATTTGCCGCAGAGCGAGTCCGCCCAGCCGAGGTGAGAGAGGGCCGCCGGCGCGAGCGAGGGCGCGGACCCGCGGGCCGAGCCGAGCCCCCGCCGGCCGCACAGGCGCCGCCTCCCGTCTTCCGGGACCCGGCACTTCTAGGGGTTCCGGGCGCCGGAGACCGCGGGGCTCCCATGGAGGCCGCCTCGCCGGCGGGACCCGGCGGCCAGCAGCCGCACGCGCCGGGCTCGGCCAGCCTGCTGCTCTGGATCAAGGGCAGACTCTTCACCTGGTGAGTGGAGGGCAGTGCCCCGCGGCCGGCGGGGCTGCGGGCGCCGCAGGGAGCACCCCGGCTCGGACTGGGCGGCCGCGTGCGCTGGGGAAGCTGGTTCAGGCGGCTCAGCTCGTGCCGCCGGGGGTTTGCTCTTTACTGGCTTTGTGAATGCGTGGTGTCCCTCCCCGGGCTCCCTCTTTGAAATCGTGGGGATGTATTTCCGAGGATTTCCTGGGAAATTAACTCTGGGCATCGTTAGGTCTGTCCTCGGTGGCCTCCCAGCCTGCAGGGGACGGAGCCCCCAGGGATGCTGTGAAGGAGGGGTCCCCACCCTCCGACTTGGTAGGTGGGTGAGAGCCTCTTGTTGGCGCCAGTGCCCACATTCCTCTGCTGCGGAGCCCAGTCCACTAACAGTTGAGTTCACCCAAGTGAAAAATCGGGGTTGAGTTTTGTGGTGCCGCCTGGAGGTAGTCTAGAGCCAGCTCCTTCCTTGAGCTGAGAGGCGAGGCGACGCAGCCACCTTCGGGTCCGGGATCCAGAGAAGCTGCTTCTGTTGTCACCATGCTCTGTGGAAAATAGAAGTGTGTTTAAGGGATTGGGAGAGACTCTGGGTCGGGGACACCATTTGTGTGGTCAGTGGAAGACTTGTATCCTGGAAATAGAGATAACTCAGTATCTAAACAATGAAAGCCAGCATTCATGGAGCATTCACAGTTAAGTACTGTGCTTAGGAATGTTTATGAATAATATTATTTACTCCTTACCACTTTATGAGATGGCACTGTTGTTATCCCTACTTTGCCGATGGAGAAACAAAGAAAGCTGAAGCAACTTCGCAAGGCCATGCAATGACCTGTAAGGAATGATGCCTGTCTACTCCAGTCTAAACTGACCTTAAGTGCTCCTGGCCACTGGCTTATTATGACACAGGCATTTGGGTTTTTTTTTTTTTTCTTTTTCAGATTAACAAATTAATTTTTCATAAAAGGTTGTGAAAACTATGTCTTGAAAAGTCATACCATTTTCAAAACTAGATCAATAATGGTGTATATATTGTTGTCATGTAAATAAGAATAGTTTTAAATAGCTGTTTATGTTTAAAGGGGAAAGGTGGCCAAAAATCACCTTGTATTATCCAGCAGTATACAGTATGCCTGATAATTTAGCCAGAAGTTTTCAGCTGGGAGGCAGTGTCTAAGAGTACGTTTTAGAGTAATGTCTAAGGGTACAGACTCAAATCGTGTTTGTGCCAATTACCAGCTGACTGACTGTGGATGAGTCATTTAATTTCTCTGTGCCCAAGTTTTCTCACTTGTAGAATGGGGATAATAACATGACCTATTTTGTTGTGATATTGTGGAGATTAAGTGGCTGACTACCCAGGAGTGGCAGACAGCTTGATTCATGGTACTATTCATGGGTTAGTTTCATTCATCATCAGCCCCCAATTCTTGGGTAATAGGAAGGTGTGGTGTTGCTTTAGGAGATAACAGCAACCCCGAGACAAGACAGACGATACAGCAGATTAGTTTAGCAAGACATAAGAAAGATGAGCAATTTTTTTTCCCCTAATGCTCTAATATTTTCAAAATCTGTTCTGTTTTATTACTACCAGGAATATCTCCTAGCTTCCTAGACATGAGATTTCTTCTCTCTCTAAACACACTTTTTTTTGTGTGCCTCCCTTATTGATTTTCTGTGTGATAGCTATTTGTATGCATATTACATTCCTGATGGACAAAGTCCTTAACAGCAGGAATTCAGATCTTACCCCCCCACACACACAATCTCATAAATGAATGAATGAATAAGGGATGACGAGAGTTCTTGAGACTTCCTTTCCATTCTATCATACTCCATACAATCTTCCCTTAATTGATCTTTATTCTGAGGGTCTTGGGCTGGAGCTTGTTTTTTTTTTTTTTTTTGGCAGAGCTCTTTTGTTCATTAAGATTTTCAGTCCTACCTCTGGCAACTGTCCAAACATAAATTCTGATTTGCAGTTTCTCTTTGTCTAACCCAGCAATCAGAAAAATGCATTTTACCCAATATCCAGTACTCCTTATATTTAATATTTTAAACCCTCAGTATTAAAACTCATCTCTTCCACTAGACTTCAAGAGGTGAAGTAGCTCCCTACGTTAGGAGCTTGGAGAGCACTGGGTGGAGGAATGGCTCGGGGCTAGAAAGCCTGAACCTTCTTAAAGTTGTTACAGGGATGGGCAGTAATGCAGGGTAGGGAAGAGGTAAGGGTGGACTTTAAAAGCCTTCTGCGCAGCCTCTGGCTGTTCTCTGCCCAAGGGTGTAGTCCTCCCCCACCCCCCCTCCTCCCCAGACCAGTTCTAGGAATAACCCAAAGGTTATTCCCGCTTATCTCTGCTGCTTCCTTCAGGTTTATTTGGAGGGATATGAGATGGCTGCTGGTGCTTATTTCTCTTCTTGACAGTGCTTCCAGAACGTATCTGGAGTCCACCTCCCCCTCCAATCCCTATTGTCAGTACTCAAGTTTAGACCTTTATTATTACTTTAGCTTTTGTCACAGCTTCCATTCGTGCCTTCACCTACCCTAAATCATCTCTTTACAGAGGAACCAGAGTAACGCCAGATAACACTGAAGGGTACCAATAACTGCCATCAAATGAGAATTTTACCCCTAATAAGGTATCCTTCAGACTTCCCTCAGCTCAGTTGGTAAAGAATCCGTCTGCAATGCAGGAAACCCTGGTTCGATTCCTGGGTTGGGAAGATCCGCTGGAGAAGGGATAGGCTTCTAACTAACATTTCATTAGCCCTTATAAAAAGTTTTTTTAGTCCCTTTGATAGCAGTTTGGACTTCCCTGGTGGCTCAGATGGTAAAGTGTCTGCCTACAATGCGGGAGTCCCAGGTTCGATCCCTGGGTCAGGAAGATCCCCTGGAGAAGGAAATGGCAACCCACTCCAGTACTCTTGCCTGGAAAATCCCATAGACAGAGGAGCCTGGTAGGCTATAGTCCATGGGGTCACCAAGAGTCAAACGCAACTGAGCTGACTTCACTTCACTTTGATAGCTGGTAAGTAATTTGCCTGAGGGCAGATTGCTGTTGATGATCTCACAGAGGCAGCTGTGAGCAGGGGCCTCAGATCTTAATTCGCTGCCCAGGAATTGAACCTGGGTAGTGCAGTGGTAGCACCCCACTCCAGTCCTCTTGCCTGGAAAATCCCATGGACGGAGGAGCCTGGTGGGCTGCAGTCCATGGGGTGGCGAAGAGTTGGACACGACTGAGCGACTTCACTTTCCCTTTTCACTTTCATGCATTGGAGAAGGAAATGGCACCCCACTCCAGTGTTCTTGCCTGGAGAATCCCAGGGACGGGGGCGCCTGGTGGGCTGCCGTCTATGGGGTCACACAGAGTCGGACACGACTGAAGCGACTTAGCAGCAGCAGCAGCAGCAGTGCCGTGGTAAAGAATCCTTCTGCCATTGTAGAAGATGCAAGAGACTCAGGTTTGATCCCTGGGTCAGGAAGATTCCCCTGGAGAAGGGAAGGGCTACCCACTCCAGTATTCTTGCCTGGAGAATTTAATGGACAGAGCAGCCCAGTGGGCTATATAGTCCATGGGGTTGCAAAGAATCAGACATGGGTCCCACTTAGCAAACAGGAAACTGGTTGTAAGTGTCTGGCATGAAGCCCTTCTTTTTCTTGCTCTAAGGGATGCAAACAGGTGGCCAGTTGTGAATGCCTAATTGTGGCCAAACTGTCTCATGGAGAGGCAAAGGTGAGATAGTTTCATTTGATTAATGTTGTTCAGTCGCCAAGCAGTGTCTGACTCTTCGCAGCCCCATGGACTGTAGAATCATTTGATTCTAAACGAAACTATTTTGCAATACTATTTCAGAAATCTCACTGCACCATATTGAGGGTGAAACCTTTGGCTTCCTCTTATTACCTGCACAGTGGTTTGCAATTTGGAGAAGCTCTTGGGGAGGCCCTGAAGTTTCCTCTGGGTCCATTATGGGGGCAAGATGGGAAATGGAAGCTGGTGGGCTCCTGGGTTGGCCTTTGGCCCCCACTCTGTCTGTGGCTTTGCCTGTTTTACAGTTGGGCTTTTGTTCAAGATGTTTGAAGACAGGGTTCTGCAGTTAAAACAAGGCTGAGAGCCACTGGTTACTGAATGGAGCTCAAGCTGTGGCTGTCGGTACTGCTTCTGGCCGCTGTGCCCTCCTTTTCTTTCCTCCCCCTCTCCCTTCCTCCCTCCTTTATCTTCTTCTTACCTGAACACAATTATTATATTCTTAGAGGTTTTTTATTATGATAAAATATATCTAACGTGAAGTTTACCGTTTTAAGTGTCTGATCAGTGACATTACGTATGTTCACGGTGTTGTGCCTCCATCACCACCCTCCATTTCCAGAACTTGTTAATTATCCCAAATGGAAAACCTGAACCTGTTACACCCTAACTCCACATCCCTTTCTTCCCACAGCCCCTGGGAACCACCATTCTACATCCTGTCTCTACAAATTTGATTATTCTAGATCCCTTTTATAAGTGGAATCATGCAATATTTTTCCTTTTTTTGAGTTCTTGACATGAACTGTGAGGCTGTCTGTCATTGGCCCCCTTCCCTCTCCAGGCTCATTTCCCAGGATGTCCATCTCTCATGTGGTGGCCCAGCAACACTGGCATGCCTCTGAGTCCCTTGCTGCTACACATCCTAGTCCATGTCTTTATACTTGTACCTCCCTCCTTGAATGCTTTCCTGTCTGACCCCATGGCTGCTTAAAGACTCTTTGTAGACAGCACTGAGTTAGGCAGTCTTCTTCCTTGGGTCCTGGCTGTCTCTCTCTTGGGTGCCCTTCCTCTGTGCTCTACTGTATCTGTTTCCTAACTCATTACATTACCATACTGTAACAAAAAAGTAGTTTTCACGATCTACAGCTATGGAAGAAGTGAACTGTCTCTCAAGGTAACTGCTTGTGTACATTGGTTTTGGTAAGTTTATTAAAAAGTTATAAAGCTTCCTTATATTATTATTTACTGAGGAACATCAGAGAAAATGAAGCATTTCATGCAGGTGAATTTTACAGGTAACTTTTGACTCACTTTTTAAAAAATATTAAGACTTACTTTTAAACCCAATCAAAATGGCACTGTTTATGTAATGGATTACTCACTTCTGTTGTCATAATTTTGGGCAACAGTTTTTCACCATTTAATTGGCTTGTATCCAACAACTGTCTAGATTAGGCACAACCCACTGAATTACTTAGTGAGTCCATTTGCAACTAATTCTGGAGATTTTACCAAGGGAAAAAATCCATCATTTAGAAGTCTTCATGGTATATTTAAAATAGAAATGAGACTACTTTTAATAAACAAAGTACATTCAACATAGTACCTTTTCTTAATGATTCAGGATCATCATTATGATGATTATGATAATTAAAATTATTCTGCTGAGTAGTCATAATGTGCTCTGAGGCCATTTGAGTTAATATTTTGTCTTATTTTTTTTTCAGACTTCTTTCTCATAGTTGTCACACATGCTTTTTTTCTGTATTATGGAGCATATTTAAAAGTCTACATTTTTCTAGATTATGACTTCTAACCTATCAATGCTGTAGAAACTAGATAACCCATTTCTTAGAATTACTCATAGTCAAAGTATAAATAGGCCCTGTATAAAGATTTAAATGTTTTTTATTTTAATAAATTATAAAAATTTTATGTCTATAAATTGTGGGACTTCTTTTTAGATGGTTACAGGGGTCTGTATTAATTAAAGTCATCAGATAAGTAATATGTCATGAAAACTTGGTTATTTATGCCAATGATGAAGAGAGAGATTCCATTAAAAACCACCTTTGAATCTCAGACTTTTTTCTAGTCATTTCTTGGAAAAGAGAGTACTTAAGGAATGTATTGACTCAGTTTCTTCAGTCTAGCAAATCCTACTGAGAGCTTGAGGCTAGTTTTATTATGCTATATGACTTAGAGCTTCCCAGAGTAGTACTGTGCAAAAGAGTACTACAGAATATTTTTTCTTTTTGAGTTTTTATTTTATGATGGAGTATAGCTGATTAACAATGTTGTGATAGTTTCAGGTATACAGCAAAGCTACTCATACGTATACATGTATCTGTTGCAGGAAGGGGGACACCTTCTAGAGCCCAAGAGAAACTGTTGTCTAACACTCGGGAGTGAATTGTCCAAGGAGACATGCATGCTGACAAACCAATAAAAGTTTGTCAAGAGATTTTATCGGAAAGTTTGTCAAGAGATTTTATTGGAAAAGGGTGCCCGGGCGGAGAGCAGTAGGGTAAGGGAACCCAGGAGAACTGCTCTGCCATGTGACTCTCGGTCTCAGGTTTTATGGTGATGGGATTAATTTCTGGGGTGTCTTTGGCCAACATTCTGACTCATAGCCCTTCCTGGTGACGCATGCATTGGTCAGCCAAGATGGATGCCCGTGAGAAGGATTCTGGGAGGTGGTCTGACACGTGGTGTCTCCTTTTGACCTTTCCTGAACTCTTCTGGTTGGTGGGTGGCTTCTTAGTTCCGTGTTCCTTACCAGGACTTTCTGTTGTGAAATAACTCATGCAAATGCTTGCTGTGGTGCCTGGCCAGGATAGGCGGTTTCAGTAAGTGTGCTTCCCCTAACATATCCATTAGGAGAATATTTCTTAAGCTTTTCACTGTGGTGTCAAGTCAGAGATAAAATAATGTTAAAAGCCAATCTTTGTTGAACAAACTTTACTTAGTATACCTAGAGCAACCTCACTATGCCAGGACATCACATGCATTAACTCATGTCATCCTTAAAATAATCCTCTGCAGTGTTATACTGGCATTGCCAGTCCACTAGACACATCTGGAAGCTGAGGCAGTGAGAGGTTAAATCTTATTCCCTAACAGGATTAGTCACACAGCAGTAGGGAAAGCAGCCAGGTTTCATCTTCTCCAAGTCAGTCTGGTCCCAGAGCCTGGGCTGCTACCATTGTGTTGACCCTGCCTCCTCTGAGCTGGGCACCAAACAGAAAAATCAAGCCCGGGACAGTTTTACCCCCTAGAGTTTTTGCTCTGGGCTGTTTGTATCCCCTTGGGGTGCCAGGGAGAATATAAAGTCACAGGATAAATATAATTCTCTTCCTGGAGCATTATTTATTTTTTAGATTCCAGTTGCAAGGAAGTGTATAAATCACAATCCCTAGCACATGACATGCTTTCATAGTTGGCCCATGAATGTATACATTAATTTTTTTGGTGTGCAATATGTTCCTGTATACCTCCCACCAGCCCTAAAACTGGAATTGTGATGGTAATATTCATCCACCTCTTTCAAACTGTTGACTAAAAAATTAGTCACATCCTGAAAGTAGAGAATGTTTCACTCGGTCGGAATGTCTCGGTCGGAATGTTTAGGACTCCTAGCCCGGGAGACAGCATTTCAGAGGCCTTGAAAAACTGCTCTGAAGAGGCGGAAGAGGGAGTCAGTCTATATACAAATTTGCAACAAAGGGGTCAGGCAGTCTGACCATCAAAGATTATTGTTAAGTAAGGGAAACCAGGTATCAAGGAATTTAGTACCTTTCTATATATGGGAAGATACAAGAGTCTGGGATTATTGAAGTCATTTCTTTCGTATGCATCTCAGCTCTGTGGGGCCAGCATCCTGCTATTTTAAAAAGTAGTCTTTTCTCTCTTGAATTCCCTTATGGCTCACCAGCTCACACTGGAGGACTGCTGTAGAGGCTGATGACTGTAGCATCCTTAAGTTCCTTGGGTAGAGAGAGAGTGGCGCCACTTGTTGGTATGGCTCAGAAATTCATCTTTGGAGGGCTGGAATTGCAGATAGCGATAACATTTCTTGCTAAATGGTATGGCAGGAAATATTTCATTTCACACTCTCCCTTTCCCAAGCAAAGATAATCACCATCCTAAATCCTTCTTTCACCATTTCCTTGCTTTCATTTTGGTGGTTTTGTACCTGTATACATTTCTAAAACTTATATTTTATTATCTTTTTTTTTTTAAAAAAAAACTTTTTAAAAAGGGTATGTTATAAATAATCTGTTGGGATTTATTTACACCCCCTATATTGCATTGCTAATATTCATCCTTATTGTTGCCTGATGCTGCAAAACACTGCCTTTCGCTTCATATAATATTCTTTCCTGTGAGTCTACCACATTTGATGTACTCATTCCGTTGAGGGGCATTTGGGCTTTTTTCTTTGTGTTTTGGAATAGTAAACAGGACTTTTAGTAACAGTCTACTACTGTCTCCTATTGATCACTTGTAAGAGCTTCTTTTATACATACATGCATCTGTGAGAGGAATTGCTGGATTAGAGGGTATGTGATTGTTCAGCTTTATAAAATAAATGCCAAACTTTTCCCAAAGTGTTTGTATGAACTTATACTCCCACCAGCTGAATATGAGAAATCGTGTGAAACAAATATCCTAACCTTTGATGTTATCATACTCTAAGATTTTTACAATCAAGTGAATGTAAAAGAGTATCTTCATTTGTGTATCCCTGATCAATAATGAAGCTGGGTCTCTGTGTATGTTTATTGGCTTTATTTCTTTCCACTTTTGAGAAATACTCGTATTACCTGTGAAATACCCATCTTTTGCTATTACTGTTATATCAATGGTGTTTCTATGGGCTTCTTTTATGGCTCAGCTGGTAAAGATTTTCCTGCAATGTGGGAGACTTGGGTTCAATCTCTGGGTCAAGAAGATCCCCTGGAGAAGAGAGGCTACCCACTCCAGTATTCTGGCCTGGGGAATTCCATGGCCTGTATAGTTCATGGGGTCACAAAGACACAACTGAGTGACTCACACACACATACAAAATGCAGTTTACGTAGATTTTAAAGATGCCGCCTGAGAGCTTAAAAAATTGGGGCTTGTATCACGTTCCCCACTAATGCTCATTTATTTCTCCTTGCCCGATACTAGCAGTTCCAGTTGAAAAGGTTGAGAGTGGTTGAGAGCTGGCAGGCATAAATTAGGAGCAAATGAAGCAGACTAAGGAGGGGAGTGAGTTTTTCTGGTTTAAGGCCTGTGGAATGTTGAAAAACTGTCCTGACTCACTCCTTTACACCTCCCTTCCCCTCCCAGACCCAGGCCTCAGGAACTTTCGGGCTTAGACTCCTGTTTTCTTTTGGTGCCTGGTTGGTGTTTGAATAGTGTATTAATTTGATTGTTAGCAGAGAAATCCAGCTGATGACTGTTGTAGGTAAAAAGGAAGATTTATGACTTTGCAGAATTAAGAAGGGTTTAAGTGCCAAACCACAGTGAACAGAGAAGCAGCTGGAGCCAGGAACCCAACCACAGTGGGGTTCTCTGCCTGTCTCTTTATTTGTGCTTTGCTGTCGCTGCTGATTTCATTCTTCTAAATGCAGACCAGTTGATTTTCTTCATTCAAGGATCACATCTTACCATTTAAAACACACAAAACAGACAAACAACAAAACACTCAAGTTTTGAAATCCGTATTTTTGTTTTGATAATCCACAAGGGATGTACATTTAGATTTTCCAATGGTTAAAAAAAAACAGTTCTTCAAAACTTCCTATTCAGCCTCAGCCTCAATGGGTAGGCATTATTAGAAATTTAAAATTTTATGGGTGGTGGCTTCTTGGTTGCGCATCTAGAACAGGGTTAGTCTTTTTTCTTCCATGCCTTTGCCAGACTGGGCTGAGTAGAGATATTTAAATCTGTCAGAGGATTTTAAACTCTAGCCATCTAGACTCTTGAAACTGCAGTGCACTAATCACCCAGTACTAATCCCATCCTTCTGAATTTACCCTTCCCCCATCCCTGTCCCCAACTTGTCAGCCCTCCTGGAGCACCTGTTCCTGACCTTGGAGGGTGTTTCACATTGGTTGCCCCTTCTGGAATTCTCACATAGGAGTCTGGGGAAAGGGAGCATCCAAGAGGTAGAGGCCGCATTCTCTACATATTGCCCACAGCTTAGTGCTTCTCCAGCACCCTCTTGTTCGCTTCCCTAGTGGCTCAGCTGGTAAAGAATCCACCTGCATGCAATGCAGGAGACCTGGCTTCCATCCCTGGGTGGGGAAGATCCCCTGCAAAAGGGAATGGCAACCCACTCCAGTATTCTGGCCTGGACAATCCCATGGCAGAGGAGCCTGGCGGGCTAAAGTCCATGGGTCGCAAAGAGCTGCATGTAACTGAGCGACGAACACTTTCGCTTTCACCTCCCTGTGGGCTGTAGGACTCAAGTTTCTCTGACCTGTGTCCAAAGAGAATAGGTGAGTTGAATATGTTTTTCAGACTTTCTCATTTCAGCCAATCAAAATCGGAGGGCAGAGGGAGGATACCATAAATAGATTTTATGTCTTTCTTGTTTTCATTAGAACACTCCTTATTAAAATAATTAATTGTAGAACATATAATCAAATGGATGTGTTAATGCTCCTTGTTAAAGATTCGAGGTAATTTGTATCAGTTGACCTCTTTGCATGGTATCATAATCCTCAATATTGTATACTTTATTTTTGTTATTATCAGAGAAGTAGTATGTAGAATGGGAAAATACAAACTCTGAATGGCTGAAACTCAGCTTCTTACCTATTCAGTTGTACTTGTAATCCCTTTCTCACAAACGCTTTCATGAGATTTAAATGAAATAACATATATAAGCACTTAGTATGACACCTGACACACAGTTATTTTTATTGTCTCCTCAATCTTGTTAGGATAATAAGAAAGGTATTTTGAGTCCCTAATAAATGCTGTCCTTGGTTTCAGTTACACATGGTCAACTGAGGCCTGAAAACATTAAATGGAAAATTCCAGAAATAGACAATTCATAAGTTCTAGATTGCATGTTGCTCTGAGTAGTGTGGTGAAATCCTGTGCTGTCTGCTGCATCCACCTGGGATTTGATTCATCTCTTTGTTCTGCTGTCCTGCCCGTTAGTCGCTTGTGGCATCTTGATTATCAGATCGACTATTTTTGTGTTCCTGTCACCATTACACTACTTAAAAATGGCCCACGAATGCAAGAGTAGTGATGCTGGCAGTTTGGATACACCACAGGGAAGCCATAAGGTGTTTTCTTTAATTAAAATGGTGAACGTTCTCTGTTTAATGAGGAAAAAAACTTGTCTGCTGAAGTTGCTAAGATGTATGGTAAGAACGAATCTTCTGTGAAACTGTGAAGAAGGAAAAAGAAATGTGTGCTAGTTTTGCTGTTGCACCTCAAACTGCAAAAGTTACAGCCACAGGGATTTCCCTGGTGGTCCAGTAGGATTAAGAATCTGCCCTGCCATGCAGGGAACGTGTGTGTGATCCCTGTCTGGGGAACTAAGATCCCACATGCTGCAGAGCAGAAAAGCCCACGAGCCGCAGCGAGGGAACCAGAACCTGTTCGCCACCATTGGAGAGCCCACTTGTAGCAACTGCTGAGCCCACAGCTAGGGTGCCCCTGCTGCCACTAAGACCCGACGCACCCAAATAGAGCAGAATAAAATAAAAGCTACGGCCGCAGTGTGTGATAAATGCTTAGTTAAGATTAAGATGGAAAACACATTAAACCTGTACTGTAAAATATTCTGAGAGAGCTCACATTCACATAACTTTTATTACAATATATTGTTATAATTGCTCTATTCCGTTATTAGTTGCTGTTGTTAATCTCTTCCTTCATGTATAAATTAACTTTATCATGTGTATGTACGTATAGGAAAAATAGCACGTGTAGGGTTCAGTACTATATACTTTTTCAGTCTTCCACCGGGATTCTTGGAATGTATCCCCCATAGATAAAGGGGAGAGGGCTACTGTACTTCCAGTATAATGATTATTATAAGCCACATTGCTTGGGTTGCTCCTCAGGCTCTAAGGTTTACTAGCTGTATAATATTGGGCAAGTTGCTTAAGTCTTGTGCTTCAGTTTCTTTATCTATAAATAGCAAAAAAAAAAAAAAATTGCCTACCTTATAGGATTGTTGGGAGGATTACATGAATTGGAATCATGAAATTGTTCCAACAGTGCTTGGTAAAAAATGTGCACTCATCGAGTGCCAGATAGTATTGTTACTGTAAACAGTAATAATAGTAATGGTAACAACAGCAATAATAGTAACAGTACTGGATATCATATGAATGTAAGGGGAAGGCACAAAAATCTCCATGAGACACTTTCTGCATTTATAATCTAGTAAAACTAATGAAACAGGAATATAACACACTACAGACAAAATGTAGAACATGGGAAGGAGTTACGATGCAAATGCTGTAGGAATTGAGGGATAATTATTCTACAACTGTGCATCCTTCTTGCTATCTTTCTTCTCACACTGATTTCATTTTCTTAGCATAGCAGAATGTAAAGAACACAGGCTTTAGAATCTTATTTGAATTTTAATCTAGTGTTACTGCAAGGCTTCCCTGGCGGCTCATATGGTAAAGAATCTGCCTGTAATGCAGGAGACCTGAGTTCTATCCCTGGGTCGGAAAGTTCCCCTAGAGAAGGAAATGGCAACCCACTCTGGTATTCTTGCTTGGAGAGTTCCATGGACAGGGAGCCTGGTGGGCTACAGTCCATGGGGTTGCAAAGAGTTGGACACGACTGAGCGACTTTCACTTTCCTAATGCTACTATTTATTTGTCATAACTTGGTTAAAGGACTTTGAACTTTGGCAAAAGAATACCTACATTTTAGGTTTGTATGAAAATCCAGTAAGTTGATATATGTAAAAGCTCAGTAGAGTGATTGGCATTTGTGTCCCTTTTATCACTGCTGCTGCTGCTGCTAAGTCGCTTCAGTCGTGTCTGACTCTGTGCGACCCCATAGATGGCAGCCCATCAGGCTCTGCCGTCCCTGGGATTCTCCAGGCAAGAACACAGGAGTGGGTTGCCATTTCCTTTATTGTATAGAGGGTGAGTATTAATATGTTTCCCCTGTATTCCTGACTATCTTAGAGTCATTCATGCAGGACGTGATATGTAAGAGGAAATCTCTGGATTTCCAATTGTACTTTTGTTCGTTTACATGAAACTAGTTCTAGAGTTTCTGGTTTGATGGCATGGTTTCACTTTCTTCCCAGCAAATGATGAAAGTGTTTTAATCCAGGATGGCTCCTGATCAACTGTGTTTGCAGTTACTTAATAGGCTTTTTACTTGATGTGATTATCTTGCTACTAAGGCAGGCCATTCATTAGGTTGGATGTATAGAGTTAAACAAAATTATGATTCAAATATTGTTTTAAGTGTCATATGCAACTAAATTGACTCGGTGCCCTAGTTTTCTATTGCTGTTATAATGGATTACTACAAATTTAGTGACTTGAAAACAACAAATTTGTTATCTTACAATTCCTTAGGGCAGAAATCTGACACAGGTCTCACTGGGCTAAAAAGCAAGACATCAGCTGGTGTATGTTCTTCTCTGGAGGCTCTAGGGAAAGTGGATAGCCTTGCCTTTTCACTTTCTGGAGGATGCCTGCATTCCTTGGTTTTGGCCCCTTCCTTCATCTTCCAAACCAGCAACTTTCCTTCTCTTGGACTCTTTTCATGCAGTCATACCTCCCTTAACCATAGATGGAAAAGGATCTTCCTTTTAAGGACTCATCTCAAGGTACTTAACCGTAATTACATCTGCAAAGTCCCTTTTACCCAAAGGAAAAAACTGTATTTTCCTAACTCAATATTTCTGACAACAGATGTGGGGGTGGTGGTTGTGATTTTCTCACTTCAACAAATTTACCAGCTCTTCAGACCCAAACTGGGTGTACTACAATTTAGTTATGATACTATTTGGAGTTAGTGCAGACTCCACAGGCACTTTTCAGGTGGCTCAGTGGTAAAGAATGCTCCTGCCAAGCAAGAACATGGGTTCGATCCCTAGTTTGGACGATCCCTGGAAAAGGAAATGGCAGCCCACCTCAGTGTTCTTGCTTGGGAAATCCTGTGGACAGAGGAGCCTGGCAGACTACAATCCACGGGGTTGGTTGCAAAAGAGTTGGACATAACATCTAAACAGCAGCAGCCCTCAAGCTTGCCCTGTTTTGTGGAAAGTTTTATTTTTATTTTTGGTTCGAAGGATTCATTAACAGAAGAAACCACTCGTGTTACACACGAATGAACACTTTCAGTGTTTAATATAGGATTATTATTTAACTTAATTTCATCACGATGTTGTTCATAAGTTGTGTATGACTCTTTGACACCCCATTTACTGCAGCACGCCAGGCTCCCCTCTCTTTCACTGTATCCTGGAATTTGCTCAAATTCTTCTCAGCAAATGATGAAAGTGTTTTAATCCAGGATGGCTGCTGATCAACTTTGTCTGCAATCCAGTGTCCATTGAGTTGGTGGTGCTATCTAACCATTTTATCCTCTGCCACCCCTTTCTCCTTTTGCCTTCAATCTTTCCCAGCATCGAGGACTTTCCCAATGAGTCAGTTCTTTGCATCAGGTGGTCAAAGTATTGGAGCTTCAGCTTCAGCATCAATCCTTCCAATGAATATTCAGGACTGATTTCCTTTAGGATTGACTGGTTTGGTCTCCTTGTCCAAGGGACTCTCAAGAGTCTCCTCCAGCACCACAGTTTGAAAGCATCAATTCTTTGGCTCTGAGCCTTCATTATGGTCCAACTCTCACATCTGTACATGAATACTGGAAAATACATAGCCTTGACTAGGCGGACCTTTGTTGACAAAGTGATGTCTCTACTTTTTAACACGCTGGCTAGATTTGTCATAGCTTTCCTTTCATGGAGCAAGTGTCTTGTAGTTTCATGCCTGCAGTCACGATCTACAGTGATTTTTGGAGCCCAAGAAAATAAAATCTTCCACTGCTTCCACTTTTTCCCCTTCTTTTTGCCATGAAGTGATGGGACCATCTGATTACTGGCTGGTTCCCCTGGCAACCAATCCTGTACCCTTAGGGGCTTTCTTAAATTCATATTATTAACATAAACTCTGGCTTGGTTTAAAGGGCCAGAGTTTACAAATAACAAAAGATGATTCTTTCTCTTTTATTACTCTGGAGCTATTTCAGGATCTGTAGACCAACAAACAAAAAAACGTGGACCTTTCACTTTCTCTCTCTCCGAAATCACTGTAGATGGTGACTGCAGCCATGAAATTGGAATCTGGAGGGAGGTGGGGGGGGTGGTTCTGGAAGGGGAACACATGTATATCCATGGTGGATTCATGTCAGTGTATAGCAAAACCAACACGATAATGTAAAGGAAATAATTAATTAATTAATTAAAAAATAAAAAGAAGACTAAAGTAAAATTTGATGCTTGCACCTTGGAAGAAAAGCTATGACAAACCTAGACAGTGTATTAAAAAGCAGAGACATTACTTTGCTGACAATAGTCAAAGCCATGGCTTTACCAGTAGTCATGTGCGAATGTGAGAGCTGGACTATAAAGAAGGCTGAGCGTTAAAGAATTGCTGCTTTTGAACTGTGGTGTTGGGAAGACTCTTGAGAGTCCCTTGGACTTCAAGGAGATCCAACCAGTCCATCGTAAAGGAAATCAGTCTTGAGTATTCATTGTAGGGACTGATAATGAAGCAGAAGCACCAGTACTTTGGCTACTTGATGCAAGAAGCCGACATATTAGCAAAAACCTTGATGCTGAGAAAAATCAAAGGCAGAGAAGGGGACGACAGAGGATGAGATGGTTGGATGGCCTCACCAGCTCAATGGACATGAGTCTGAGCAGGCTCCGGGAGATGGTGAACGTCAGGGAAGCCTGGCGTGCTGCAGTCCATAGGGTCACAAAGAGTCGGAAACAACTGAGCTACTGAACAACTCTCTTTTTAAAAAAAATTAATTATTAATTAGGCTGCCTCTGGTCTTAGTTGCAGCATGCTGGATCTTTGATTTTTATCTTGGCATGTGAAATCTTGCTTTAGTTGAGGGCATATGGGATCTAGTTCCCTGACCTGGGATGGAACCCAGGCCTCATATGTTGGGAATGCAGAGTCTTTGCTACTGGACCACCAGAGAAGTCCTCTTTCAGTCTTATCATTTAGGAAATTATAAGGGCTTTAGGATTTGGCCAGGAACCAAGACTAAAATATGTATTTCTTGTATCATAATATTGTACCATGTAAGGTGAACTATTCATAGGTTCCAGGATACTAAGGGATGGAGATGTTTTGGGAGACATTATTCTGTCTAGTACATTTGGTGATAGAGTCTAAAATTGGTTCCAGTTAAAAAAAAAATGACTTGAGACCATCTGAATACTGGTACAAATGTAAGCAATAATTCATAAAATATCAAAAAAACATTACTCAACTCATCTAACCCTCACCTTTTGCACCTGGTTCGTGTTTGAAATAAGCAACCAATAATTGGTTCTCTTTTTAGGCTGTTCCATAGATTTGAAAGAGATTTGGTAGCTGCTAATTTCTTTGGATGAGCTGCATCTCTAGGCTCCAGGTATGCTGGGGAATTCATAATACCATTGTCTGAGGGGACCTATAAGCAGATAAGGCAGAAGGTCCCTGGAGAAAGAGAACCAGGCATGGTTTTCTTGACGTTAGAGTGAGGCCTAAGCTATTTTATGATCTAAGCCCAACCACAATCCTTGATCAGGTCTCAGTACCATCTTAAGGACAAAAGAACAAATGTGTTCTTGGGCAAGAAAAGTAACAATAGCCAAGGAATAAATCAGTTGTAAAGATTCCCAGTTATGTCTCAGTGGTAAAGATAGCCAGTATGTAGGTTCTTGGTCTGTTTTGTGAAACTGACCCCTCCTCCGACCACATGCTCAACCACCAGATCTACTGGAATCTAATGAATGATGATGGTGACCTTTTCTGACCCTGGAGATTTCAGTCAACTAAAGCTTGGACTTTGTCAACCTTCGTCCCAATTCTATGCTGAATTCTTCTCTGCTCAAGTCCCTTCATGAATACATGTGAACCCTTAGCTTCAAGCTTCTCCAGCTTTGTTGTTGGAGAGACACTGCTTTGGGAAAGATACCTGTTGTTCTTACTTGCTGCAAGTAGTAATCTTTGGGCTTTTGGCTTGTGCTTTCTCTTAACCTAAGTAGCTTGATGAAATCAGGGAATAGGAATAAGAAAGGGAATAGGAACTCCTCTTCTGTTAACTGAAAACTAGGATCCCTTCTTTGTGGGTGTTAAGCCAAAAGACACAGCCAAAAGCCCTAATGCGGGAGAAGGAAGGATTAGGAAATAGCAGTCCACTCTAGTATTCTTGCCTTTAGAATTCCATGGACAGAGGAGCCTGACAGGCTACAGTCCACAGGGTCACAAAGAGTCGGACACGACTGAGTGACTATCACTCACTCACTCAATTGTTTCTTTCTTCACTGTTGTATTGTGAATTTCATGAAGGCAGGCTCTCTATTATTTTTCTATATTTCCAGAGTCTGATATAGTATCAGGGACTAAAAAAATATTTGCCGAATTGAAAAGGGTACTAATAAGAAGATGGCAATAAAGGTCACTGTGGGTTGTAGCAATTGCCTGCCAGGTTGGACTATTTTCACTAAGCAGTCTCTAGGTAGGAGAAGTATACTGCTGCAAAGGCTAGCCCACTCCTGAAAAAAAGGTCCAGGTATAAACTTGATTAGATCATCACTGAACAATTGATGCTTTTAAACTGTGGTGTTGTAGAACACTCATGAGAGTTCTTTGGACTGCAAGGAGGTCAAACCAGTCAATCCTAAAGGAAATCAGTCCCGAGTATTCATTGGAAGGACTGATGTTGAAGCTGAAACTCCAATACTTTGGCCACCTGATGTGAAGAACTGAGTCATTTGAAAAGACCCTGATGCTGGGAAAGATTGAAGGCAGGAGGAGAAGGGGTTGACAGAGGATGAGATGGTTGAAGGGTACCACCGACTTGATGGACATGAGTTTGAGCAAGCTCTGGGAGATGGTGAAGGACAGGGAAACCTGACATGCTGTAGTCCATGGGTCGCAAAGAGTCATACATGACTGAGCAACTGAACTGAACTGAACTGAGATAGATCAGCTCCCTTGAACAAGCTGCAGCTTTCTATTACAGGTGGAGTTACTGAAAAATACCTCAAGTGGCTCTTTTCCCCATCCACGCTTCTCTGTTTGTGTGAGGATGTGTGTGTGTGTGTGTGTATCTTTCTGTTTTTGCTTAACTCTAATTTTGTACAGGACTTAATATTGGTATCCTTCTCATATTGGCTGTGGGATGATATTACAATGATTAGAGTTGCCAGGTATTGCCAAAATTTGCATACTTAAGTATTGTGCACAGTATTTATTAAACTGCTTGGTGTGCGTTAGGATATATTTGCAAATAAAATTCTGAGAAATATGTAAACTAATTATAATTCTATAATAACTGATTTAATTCTGTGCAAACTGAGTCTACAGTTATTATGGAATATTTTATCTAATATAAAATATATAGGAAAATATAATATTAAAGTCATATTCAGTGATTAGATGAGAAGTCAGGTATTTATGGAAAGAGATGGCATTAGTATTATCCAGTTTGTATTTTTGCCACCTTATCCATTTTCGTCAGATATTTGGTTAGAGAAAAAAAAAAGAAGAGATGAATCTTGTCCTTTAAGATATTTTCAAAGAATTACATAGGAGGGAGCATAGTGGGCTAGCAGAAGCACTCTATTTAGTGCTGGGGCCTTGTATTTTGTACCTAATTCTGCTACTTTTGAACCATCATCAGTTAGGTGACCCATTTCATCTCTCTCAGCCTCAGTTTCTTCATCTGTAACTCCACAGCACTCTCAAATGGATCAAAAATCAAAGAAGGTAGAGAGGAGTTTTTGTATCTTGCAAGGTACTGTAAAAAACATAAAGTAAGGTATTTAGCGTGAATGTAATAAAATAATACTTGATGGTGATGGATGAGTCCACTTTAGCACAAGTCTACAAAATGAAGAGTCAAAGAAGTATGCTAACATTAGTCTTCATGGTCTCTTCTGGTCCCTTCAGACTCTACAGATTTTTAAAGAAAGAACTTAGAGTTTAAAAAATAGATTTCTCATTGTTAGAAAACGTGCTGTTTACAAATTTGATAAAGAAGAAAACAACCAAAGTGCTATGATCCCACCCAAATGCTCTGTTAATTTTAAGGTTCAATCAGGTAATTTGATCCATCAGCCAATCTAGTCGTTGATTTCTTATCCCTTTCACTATCCTTTGGCTCTGCCCCTTCATGTTTCTGCGGAGTCAGAATGGAATAAGAGTTTCAGGAAGTAGAAGAGAGTTGTTAAGGCTCAGAGGTTGAAGTTAATTTTGGTTGAATTCATCTTGAGTTACAACTAAAGAGACTGGATGTAATTCTGGTCCTTGCTGGACCTACACCCATCCCGTTTGCTCTTCTCCAAACTTTGTTGTATTGTCATAGAGTACCACAAAATTGGTTAGCTTCCCCCCTCACCTTCTAGTGTAAGAAGTTCACTAGGACATATGGTAATGGTAAGTAGAGAAAAATGTTTTTCTAATTTCGAAGTGCCTTATTCTATTTTTCTGTTTAATAATAATAAATAGAAGAAAATATAATAGGTGTTGTAATTTACAGGGCAACTTTTGGACATGCTTCATCACTTCATTAAACAATAGACTGTGGTTATGGCAAAATTTTATGAACATCCTTCTAGCATTGTAGATAAGAAAGCTGATAGCTGAATTTCTGAATTCCTGTTCCTTGGGGGAATTTTCCACTTCTGTATATCTGGAACATCATGGTCAGTTCATTTGAGGGTGATTGGGCTCTAGGTAAAGTGGGGCTCTTGCTCTTGAAACTTACATTTATACTTGAAGATAAATGTATTCATTTATAATGGGGGCTTCCCTAGTGGCTGAGGTGGTAAAGAATGCACCTGCAATGCAGGAGACCCGGGTTTGATCCCTGGGTCAGGAAGATCCCTTGGAGAAGGGAACTACATGCTCACCAGTATTCTTGCCTGGATATTCTCAAGGATGGAGGAGCCTGGTGGGCTATATAGTCCATAGGGTCTCAAAGAGTTGGACAGGACTGAGTGACTAAGCACAACAATTTAAAACAAGAATTGTCACTGTTAAATTTGACAGCTGGTTACAGTGAAACCATCCCAACTGAAAAATCTACTTAGGAATTACAAGATCTGATGTTTGGTGAATCTAGGACAAAGACAAAAGAAAGTCTCCCCTTACTTCATGATGTCTGTTCTACTCTTGGTATCTGACTTCCAAGCAGTTAGGGTTGATTGTCAATGGACCCTTACCCCTGTATAGGACTAGAGAAATTGTAATAATTTGGCAAGAGCCTACAACCTACAGTTCAGTTCAGTGTCTCAGTTGTGTCCGACTCTTTGCGACCCCATGGACTGCAGCATACCAGGCTTCCCTGTCTATCACCAACTCCTGGAGCTTGCTCAGACTCATGTCTGTCTTATTGGTGATGCCATCCAACCTTCTCGTCCTCTGTCATCCCCTTCTCCTGCCTTCTATCTTGCCCACTATCAGGGTCTTTTCCAATGAATGAGTCAGTTCTTTGCATCAAGTGGCCAAAGTGTTGGAGTTTCAGCTTCAGCATCAGTCCTGAAAGGACTGATTTCCTTTAGGATGGACTGGTTTGATCTCCTTGCTGTCCAAGGGACTCTCAAGAGTCTTCTCCAACACCACAGTTCAAAAGCATCAATTCTTCCATGCTCAGCTTTCTTTGTAGTCCAACTCTCACATCCATACATGACTACTGATAAAGCGATGGCTTTAACTAGACAGACCTTTGTCGGCAAAGTAATGTTTCTGCTTTTTAATATGCTCTCTACGTTTGTAATAGCTTTTCTTCTAAGGAGCAAGTGACTTTTAATTTCATGACTGCAGTCACCATCTGCAGTGATTTTGGAGCCCAAGTAAATGGTTTTTCACTCTCTTCATTGTTTCCCCATCTATTTGCCATGAAGTGATGGGACCGGATGCCAAGATCTTAGTTTTTTGAATATAGAGTTTTGAGCCAGCTTTTTCACTCTGCTCTTTTACTTTCATGAAGAGGCTCTTCTCACTTTCTGCCATGAGGGTGGTGTCATTTGCATATCTGAGGTTATTGATATTTCTCCCAGCAATCTTGATACAGCTTGTGCTTCATCCAGCCCAGCATTTCGTGTGATGTACTCTGCATATGAGTTAAATAAGCAGGGTGACAATACACAGCCTTGATGTACTCCTTTCCCAATTTGGAACCAGTCCTTTGTTATATGTCCAGTTCTAACTGTTGCTTCTTGATCTGGATACAGATTTCTCAGGAGGCAGGTGAGGTGGTGTGTTAGGCCCATCTCTTGAAGAATTTTCCACAATTTCTTGTGATCCACACAGTCAAAAGCTTTAGTGTAGTCAATAAAGCAGAAGTAGATGTTTTTCTGGAATTCTCTTGCTTTTTCTATGATACAGTGGATGTTGGCAATTTGATCTCTGGGTTTCTCTGCCTTTTCTAAATCCAGCTTGAACATCTGGATGTTCTCAGTTCAGGTACTTTTGAAGTCTAGCTTGGAGAATTTTGAGTATTACTTGGCTACCGTGTGAGATGAGTACAAATGTGCAGTAGTTTGAGCATTCTTTGGCACTGCTTTTCTTTGGGATAGGAATGAAAACTGACCTTTTCCAGTCCTGTACCCACTGCTGAGTTTTCCAGATTTGCTGGCAAATTGAGGGCAGCACTTTAACAGCATCATCTTTTAGGATTTGAAATAGCTCAACTGGAATTCCATCACCTCCACTAGCTTTGTTTGCAGTGATTCTTCCTAAGACCCATTTGACTTCACACTACAACCTATCTGGGGAGCCAAATACATACTAAATAGAGTACTATGTGAGACATTTTATTAGGTCAACAATCTAGGTTTTCCTCCATTATAAACCTGTTTTCATTACTTATCTCCCCAGAATTTTATATTTTGAAACTTGTCTAAACTGTATTTGTTAAATAATAATGAATTTATTTTTTTCTCTCTCTCTTTTAACTAATCAGACACTAAAGCTTGTGATTAGTAAGAGAAAATGAGTGTTCCCACATTTGGTTGGTATAATTATAACTGAAAGGAAGTAAATGTGATATTTGTGTTTGTCTGAATAGTCTTATCATGGGTAAATGTGAGGTTTCTGTTAGGTTTAAAAAAATCATGGGAACATTTGAATGAAAGTAGAGACTGTTATGTGCTGTGATATACAGATCAACCAATAATTATCAGCCCATTTCTTTCATACTTCTCCACTTCGCCCCTTCTAAAGTAAATCTCAAGCATCATATAATTTCATGCATAAATATTTCAGTATTAATCTCAAAATGTAAGATAAGGATTTAAGAAACATAGTCATAGTACTATTATCCCACCTAAAAATTAGCAATAATTCCTTACTATCATATAGGTAGTCTGTGTTCAAGTTTCCCCAATTATAACTTAATTTTTAAAATAGTTTGTTTATATAAAGATGCATGTAAGTACCATGCATTTCAACAGGTTGTTATATTCACATCTCTTTCTTCTATGTTTCCTCTTCCTCTTGGTTCTTTTCTGTTGTCTTTTTCTTTTTTTTGGATCTTTTATTCTTGCAGTTTATTTATTTTTTTGGTTCTGAAAATTCATTCTTTACTTTGATATAAAAAACAAGCCCTTCAACTTGTAAAGAGTATCACCTGTTTTCATATTGTTTATTGTTATAGAGCGAACTTATAGACTAAGACTATCTGCTGCCAGCTCCAAGGATGTCACATATACTTTAGAAGAAAAGTCATTGTTACATAGACTCAGACAAGTGTCAGTGTGGAGAGAGGAGTAACTAATCTCATTTTTTTCATACTTTTACTAAATCATGACTAGAAAAGCTAGTAGTTGGGATATCAGATAATTATGCTAGAATTGGGTAGTGGTGGTGAAACCAGCCATCTGAACCCAGCTAAATTATAAAAACATGACCTTTTATTCCCATTCTTCCATTTCTGGAGTTCAAGGGTTCTGTTTGATACTCCTGTGGACTGACAATGGGCTGGAGTTATAATGTGTAGATTCCTTTTGATTATAGTTGCAAAAGAAATCTTTAAATTCTTGAGGATTTGACTTCTCTTGAAAAGAAGTAAGTTAGGAGGCAGATTGCTGATCTGTATTTGCTTAAATGGAAAACATTTACACTAAGAGTCCAGCTGATAGGCCGTTGAAATCACCAGGCCTGTACTGGTCAGTGAGTTCAGTCAGCAGATCGGGACACCATATCTCGATCTTTAAGGGACATGTTTTAAGTTCTCACGGTAAAGTTGTGGCCTTGACTCCATTCGCTCTGGTTATCTTCTTTGATTTTTAATGTCTAGCATTCTTCAGCAGCTGTAGCAGCCACAGCTTAGTAAAATTTTGCCACAAAGCCTGGCTTACTGACCTCCAGCTGCCTGACAAATTCACTGTGCTGTTGCTCAGCCTGACCTCAGAATCATTTATCCCGAAGATGCAGCTGGGTCTCAAAGATAGAAGGTAGTTGGTTTGCTCCAGACACACTGCGCCGCTCCAGACTTTCAAGCAGTGGCTGTAATTTTCCCAGTACTGTCTTAGCTACCAGGTCCTGTTGGAAAGGTTCACACTGAGAACCCGACCAGCTGGCAAACCAGGGAAGAATACACTTCATCTCCTGGGAAGTGATGTAAGATACAGGGAAGGGGAAAAGTTAGAAATGTCTGAGAGAGGATAAGGGGGAAGGGAAGGAGAGCAGCATCGAAGATGAAGATGATTCCAGGGGCACCCTCCCCTCTCCTCTCACAGGGAACCTGGAGACCATCACAAGTGTACTTGGACTCCAACTACTGCTGCTTCTGCTTCCTGAAAACCCTGAGGAGGGCCAGTCAGGCAGCCCAGACACATCTGGTCTCTTGCAGTTAATTTTTAAAGAAACAGTTCATATGTCCTGGAGAGTTTTCCATGCTCTGGGTTTTGCTGACTGTATCTTTCTGATGGGTTTACAGTATTTCCTTCTCAGAATAATGTTTTTAAATGCAAAAAATAAAATACATAGGATTATAGAGGAAACCCATTCTATTATTTAGGTATTAAATTATTAAAAGCACAATATGATGTTAATATATGTGCTCTCTTTAAAAAAATATGTTGGATTAAAGATCTCACAATGGGTCTTTAACTACCATCATTTAGGATAACATTTTGAAATTCCAGCCAACACTTGTCATATGATATGAAAACATCTGTAAAATCTTTGGCAGCAAAGTCATAGGCACCGCTAATAGTAATACCTCAGTTTGCAACCGAAGGGAATTTAAACTAGTTTAATGTTACTGAAGATCAGGATGTATTTTTATCCATCCAAGTTCATATATTTCCCAGAATATTTTTATGGGCCTGACCCATGGACCCCTATTAAAATCTTTGCGGTCCTATAATTTTGGCAAGACAATTTTGTAAATACTGGGTACTGTCTTCAGGAAGTGCATAATGTTAGCATGTCCTTTTTTTTTCTGTTGTGTTAGGAGCTATGAAGTTTTATTGCCTAGATTCATTATTTTATTAGGGAGTTGTAAAATGATATTGTCTTCTGTCATTCCATGTTTATTTATTATATATATATTTCTACAAAGATGAACTTCCTGTCATTAGCTCATTACTTTGAGGTATAATTTGTATAGGAAGGGTAGGATAAATGTTTGCCTCTTTCCCTCTATTTACCAGTTTTCAAAATAATGGATTGGTTCCCTGCATGCGTGTGTGCTAAGTCACTTCATTTGTGCCCAGCTCCCTGGGGTCCTATGGACTAGCCCATCAGGCTCCCCTGTCCATGGGATCCTCCAGGCAAGAATACTGGGGTGGGTTGCAATGCCCTTCTCCACGAGTTCTTCCCAGCCCAGGGATTGAACCTGAGTTTCCTGCATTGCAGGTGGATTCTTTAGCCACTGAGCCACCTGGGAAGCCCATATTTGTTGCCTAGCATCCACCACAGATGGCCAATGGTAGGCAGATTGGTTGGGGGGCTCCCAGAGAAAGAGAACCAGGAATGATTTTCCTTTTGTTTCTTAGTAACAATAATGTTATTTATTATTTATTTTTGGTTGTGCTGTGTCTGTTGCTGCACACTCAGGCCTTCTCTAGTTGCAGAGAGCGGGGCCTACTCTTGGTTGCAGTATTCCCAAGAGGAATGCAGGCTTCCCATTGCATCGCAGTCTCTTGTTGCAGAGCATAGGCTGTAGGTATGCGGGCTTCAGTAGTTGCGGTGCACGGGCTTAGTTGCCCTGTGGCATGTGGAATTTTCCCAGAGCAGGGATCTAGCCCGTGTCCCTACATTGGCAGGCAGATTCTTTACCACTGCACCATTGGGGAAGCCCTACTTTATGGATTCAAACATACTGGAGGTATTTCAATCCAGTGTAGTTGTTCTTGTTGATGCCTCGAAGGTGTTTTTGTCCTGACTTCACTAAAATTTCTTGCCATTTGGTGTGACTGGGGTTACAGTCTTTTTCCTGTACCAGAAATCAATATATTAATATACTTTCTTACTTGTTTTATTCTACAATATGCATACAGTTTCAAAATAATATCTGCACCACCTCTCAAGGTGTCCAAGGCATTTTACAGTTCTTATTGTTCCTATGGTGTGTTCTATTAAGAATATACTATCATATTAGTGTATTTAAAAATTTTTTTATTTATTTCTAATTGAAGGATAATTGCTTTACAATGTTGTGTTGGTTTCTGCCATACTTCAGCATGAATCAGCCATAGGTATACATTTGTTCTCTTCCTCTTGAGCCTCCTTCCCACCTCCCATCCCAACCTACCATTCCAAATTGTCACAAATTAGTATGTTTTAAAGTCATTTGAAATAATTCCTGTTTGGTTTTGCCACCAACTTAAGACATCCTTTTAAGTCATGTAACATTTTGTTTTTAATTTTATATGTAGCTGATTTTAAATTTAAAATTTTGTTTTATAGTTATGTATAATAATTCCTAAGACAAATCTATAAACCAAGGCATATTCAGACATAATATATCTCTATTTTCTTCTGACTTCTAGGTAACTTTAAAAGCAGTTACCTGTTTTCACTTAAAAATATTAACAAATATAGGTAAATGTTTGCATTCCATATCCATTTTCCTCCACACATAACTTTTAGTATATCTTGGCAGTCATCTTATAGAGTGTATAGAGATATTTGCTTTGCTTTTAATAGCTACACTGTACTCTTTTGTATTTATTAAGTTAGTTCCCTGACACAGGAAGGCAGTGGGACATAACCTTTAAAAGAATGACAGTCATTGAGGACAGGATATAAACTGATTAGAACCAACTAGGTCTAAGATGGCAGATGATTGACTTCCACTAGACCTTAAGACCCAGTATACCCTCGTTGTAATAGATCAGCTAAATGATATGACAGTTTTGAGATCGGACCATAGGAGACTAAAAGGTGGGCAGTGGCCCAGTTCCTGGAAATCCCCATCCCTTCCCCAAAATAGTTGGAATAATCTTCCCACTCATTAGCCTGTGAGATTACCCACCCCTATAAAAACCCACAACCCTGTACCCTGGAGCTTCTCGTCTTCTGAGGTGGCCCGTGCTCTGTCTATGGGGTGTTTTTCCCTGAATGAACCTTCTTTCACTTTAATGTTGTTAGCTCTTGAATTCTTTCCTGTGCAAAGCCAAGAACCCACGCTTGGCAGCCATCCCAGACACTCACCTGAGACCTAGGATGTGACTGTCCTCTCAGGCCCACTTTCTTTTCTGCAACACTGTTGTGAGATATATAGGATTTTCTCTTTAGACTTTATAAATAGTGCTGCAGTGAATAGCCTATGTATACACCTTTTATATTTTTCCCAGATTATCTTTGGGGCATTTTCCTTGAAGAAAAATTGCTAGAAATTGCACCTCTCCACACCATAAATAATGTATCATTTTTGCATTCTTGCCAGAAAGTGTCAGAAATGCTGTTAAGCTTTTTGAAGTGTTAAAACCAGCTCCTAAATAGCCCATGCATTGCTGCCACTAGTTCCATGGATTCAGAGTTGAGAGATCTCAGAATTGGAAGCACTACCGTAGAGCCTTGGACTGGAACAACGGACTGGTTCAAATTGGGAAAGGAGTACATCAAGACTGTATATTGTCATCCTGCTTATTTAACTTATATGCAGAGTACATCATGCAAAATGCCAGGCTGGATGAATCACAAGCTGGAAGCAAGATTGTCCAGAGAAGTGGCACTAACCTCAGATATACAGGTGACACCACCCTAATGGCAGAAAGCAAAGAGGAACTAAAGAGCTTCTTGATGAAGGTGAAAAAGGAGAATGAAAAAGCTGGCTTAAAACTGCATTCAGAAAACTAAGATCTTGGCATCTGGTCCCATCACTTCATGGCAAATAGATGGGAAAACAATAGAAACAATGAAAGACTTTGTTTACTTGGGCTTCAAAATCACTGCAGATGGTGACTGCAGCCTTGAAATTAAAAATCTCTTGCTCCTTGGAAGAAAAGCTATGACAAACCTAGACATCATAGTAAAAAGCAGAGATATTACTTTGCCAACAAAGGTCCATATAATCAAAGCTATGGTTTTCTCAGTAGTCATGTATGGATGTGAGAGTTGGACCACGAAGACGGCTGAGCACCAAAGAATTGATGCTTTCAAACTGTGGTGTCGGAGAAGACTCCTGAGAATCCCTTGGCCTGCATGGAAATGAAACTGGTCAATTTTAAAGGAAATCAATCCTGAATATTCATTGGAGGGGCTGATGCTGAAGCTGAAGCTCCAATACTTTGGCCACCTGATGTGAAGAGCTGACTCATTGGAAAAGATCCTGATGCTGGGAAAGTTAGAAAGCAGGAGGAGAAGCGGATGACAGAGGATGAGATTGTTGGATGCCATCATTGACTCAATGGACATGAGTTTGAGTAAGCTCCAGGAGTTGGTGACAGACAGGGAAGCCTGGAGTGCTGCAGTCCATGGGACAGTAAAGAGTCTGCCTGCAGTGTGAGAGACTAGGGTTTGATCCCTGTGTTGGGAACGTCCCCTGGAGAAGGGAATGGCCACCCACTCCAGTATTCTTGCCTGGACAATCCCCATGGACACAGGAGCTTGGCAGGCTACAGTCCATAGGATCACAAAGAGTCAGACACTACTAAATGACTAATACTTCAAGATTTGAGAAGCTCTGGTCTAGAGTTGTGCTTTTTAGTATTTATAACCACCAGCTGCATGGGGCTGTTTAAATTAAAATGAATTTCAATGAAATAAAAAATTCAGTTCCTCATTCACCTTACTAGCCACATTTCAAGTGCCCAATAGCCACTTTTAAACATTTACATTATTAGTAACTTCTATAGCACAATGCTGGTCTGTGGCTACACTGTTCAGTGTGGTAGCCTCTAGCCACGCATGGCTATTTTAATTTAAATTACAATTACATAACATTAAAATTTAGTTCCTCATTCACAGTAGCCATATTTCAAGTGTTTAACTGCTACATGTGGCTTAAGGCCAGTGTATTGGGTGGTGGTTATACAGAACATTTCTCTCATCACAAAAAGTTCATTATACAGCTCTGATCAAGAGGTTTCCAGAAGTCTGGGTGAGCCAGAAGAAAGAAGGAAAGAAGATTCATTGAGTGTCTAAGGTTGTTGATACTTTTATATAGGTTACATAATTAATCCTTAAACCCATATAGGTGGTATTACACTCATTAAAAACAAAAAAGAAAGTTTTGAGAGACTAACTTATTCAACTTCAAAAAACTGAGAGAAAGTCTAAAGTTTTTTCCACTATGTTCAGAGGAGTACTCCCTTCCTGAAAGCTCTGTGTGGGGTGCAATCTCTACCAGCCTTTTACAAAACAAAACCAAACATAACAAAACCCACTGTTTCTCACTTGCTTGTTTCTCTATTCTTTCATGTTTCAGATTTAAATCCAGGCCCCAGTTTTATCTAACTAAGCTCATATTCCATTGACTGTAAAATTCCTTGAGTTCACTTCAAAGGGTTTCTTATATACCGTCTTTGTCTACCTTGCTTTTTAACATTATAGCATCTCAACAGTTAACTGCTCATTTTTTCATTAATTTAGTAAACATTTACTGAGCCTCTCCTGTGAGTGAGACATAATCCAGTAGGGGAAAAAGAAAAACCTTTCCTTGTTTGTCTTCCTTTTCAGGTAATTATATATATAGTGTATATTTATACACTACCCTTTCTATTGTTTGAAATTTGGCTTGCTTGGCCACTTTGAGTATGCCTTTATTACATCAGAATGATGGTTCCTCAAAACGGCTAGCTACTTATGCTGATTATAAGCAGATAGCTAAATTTCTGAATCATAGAAATGTAGATATGGAAAGAATATAACAGGTTATCTAGGCTGCTACAATGTAAAGAAAATCTATCATTTATTTTTTTAGCTTCCTTCTAGTCTAATTTAAAATACTAATATGCACTGGATAATCTATGTGCTATATGTGAGGATTTATTCTTTTCAGATTTGTAATAGGATTTTTATAGAAGTGCTCAAGTTATTCTATCCCAGGTATTTACAGATGGCAGGTATGACAGATTTAAAAATCTCCCCAAGAAGATGGCTGCATAGAAGTCTTTACGCTTTAATCCTAAATCCTGCCTTTAGCTGATAATGTGCAACCTAGCAGCATGGATTTGAGACATACCATTTTGTTTCTATACTGTTCCTTTCCTCTGGGAGCCTAGAGTCTTAGAAGAAGAGCCACAAGCAGCATGGTGGGTTCTAGGATAGAGGTATGCGGTGTTTTTCTCAGGATACACAGCAAGAGCCTGCAAATCTGCTCTTTAGAGAAGAAGGCCTGGGAGCATGAAGTACCTGGGCCTTTAAAGTTCTAAATTCTTTGTGTATAACACATACTGAGGGGCCTCCTTGGTGGCTCAGGAGGTAAAGAATCTGCTTGTAATGCGGGAAACGTGGGTTTGATCCCTGGAAGATCCCCCAGAGAAGGGAATGGCTACCCACTCCGGTATTCTCACCTGGAGAATTCCATGGACGTAGGAGCCTGGTGGCCTGCAGTCCGTAGGGTCACAAAGAGTCGGACACCACTGAGTAACTAACACACACACAAGCAAGTAATAGCACATATTAGGCACCCAAGAAACTTTAATAAGTTCTTGGCCAAAGAGTTTACTAACTGAATAAATGAATAAGAGAAATTATAGTTTCATTGGAAAGCATATGCATGAATTTTAGAATGGATGGGATATTAAAATACATACTTCAGGTTTTCTAGAAGAAAGCAGGGAGGAAGTAAAATGGCTTGCAATCTTTTCTTCCTCTATTCCTTAAATTCGTACAGTATATCCAATGAGTAATGTGGTCAGAATGAGGAATGTGGTTAGTTTCATTTCTACCTGTTTCCCCTCCCCTACCCCTGACGATCCATGACTGATTTTTCTGCTTTATACTGCGTGGCCCAGCTCTCACAGCATGAAGCTGCCTTGGGAAACATGTCTTGGAGCTGGATCATATCCTGTCATTGAGGTTCACTTCACTGGAGGTTCCGTTTGAAAAACAGTGACAGGATACGTCCCACGGTTAGATGCACGTTGCTCGCTTCTGGCAACTTCCCTTAAAGAGGACAGGCTTTGTTATGGTGTAGAGAGAGTCCCTGTGTTTAACTCAGAATTCATATGAACTAGGAATTTGTGAAGTTCAAATGCTTACATGTGAAGCTATAAATAATAAAAGTTGTTTTGGTGGCCTTTGGTATCTCTCAGTACATGTCTGAGGTTTTTCCTCTTCTTTCTCCCTTGTGCAGCCTCAACCCCTTCAGCTCCTCTTTCTGTCTCTCTTTCTCACTTTTGTTCTTGCTCTCTTCCTCTTCCATTATAGATGAGGTCATTATGATTTGGAGCCAAGAGAAGTGCATTGCTGTAACTTTAATCTCCATACTCAATTTATGACTCTCTCTCGCTCTTTTTTTTTTTAGAACATAGGTATACTTAATAGTGGGAGGATAACTTTCTTAAGTGTGCTATTTTAGAATGTAAATGGATCTCACCTGGTTCGCTTAGATGGTAAAGAATCTGCCTGCAATGCAGGAGACCCGAATATTATTCCTGGGTCAGGGAGATCTCCTTGAGGAGGGAATGGCAACCCATTACAGTATTCTTGCCTGAGAAATCCCATGGGCTGAGGAGCCTGCCTACACTCCCTGGGGTTGAAAAAGAATCGGACACAACTGAGTGACTAACACTTGAATGTCCTCCTTACTGCAAACTTCAGACTTAAATTGAAGAAAGTAGGGAAAATCACTAGGCCATTCAGGTATGACCTAAATCAAATCGCTTACGATTATACAGTGGTAGTGGCAAATAGGTTCAAGGGATTAGATCTTATAGACAGAGAGCCTAAAGAACTAGGGACAGAGGTTTGTAATATTGTACAGGAGGCAGTGATCAACACCATCTCCAAGAAAAAGAAATGCAAAAAGGCAAAATAGTTGTCTGAGGAGGCCTTACAAATAGCTGAAACAGAAGAGAAGAGAAAGGCAAAGGAGAAAAGGAAAGATATACCCATTTGAATGCAGAGTTCCAAAGAATAGCAAGGAAAGATAAGAAAGCCTTCCTAAGTGAACAATTCTAAGAAATAGAGGAAAACAATAGAATGGGAAAGACTAGAGGTCTCCTCAAGAAAATTAGATATGTCAAGGGAACATTTCATGCAAAAATAGACTCAATAAAGGACAATAAAGAAACAGTATAAACCTAACAGAAGCAGAAGATATTGAGAATAGGTGGCAGGAATACACAGAAGAAACTATACAAAGACGATTTTAATGATCTGGATAACCGTGATAGTGTGATCACTCTAGAGCTAGACATCCTGGAGTGTCAAATCAAATGGGCCTTAGGAAGCATCACTGTGAACAAAGCTAGTGGAGGTGATGGAATTCCAGTTGAGCTATTTCAAACCCTAAAAGATGATGCTGTGAAAGTGCTGCACTCAGTATGCCAACAAATTTGGAAAACTCAGCAGTAACCACAGGACTGGAAACATTCAGTTTTCATTCCAATTCCAAAGAAAAGCAATGCCAAAGAACATTCACACTACCACACAATTGCACTCATTTCACATGCTAGTAAGGTCATGCTCAAAATCCTCCAAACTAGACTTCAACAGTACATAAATTGAGAACTTCCAGATGTTCATGCTGGATTTTAGAAAAGGCAGAAGAACCAGAGATTAAATTGCCAACGTCTGTTGGCTCATAGAAAAAGCAAGGGAATTCCAGAAAAACAGGTGCTTCATTGACTGCACTAAAGCCTTTGACTTTGTGGATCACAACAAACTGGAAAATTCTTCGAGAGATGGGAATACTAGGCCATATTACCAGCCTTCTGAGAAACCTGTATGCAGGTCAGGAAGCAACAGTTATAACCAACATGGAACAATGGACTAGTTCAATATTGGGAAAGGAGTGCATCAAGGCTGTATATTGTTGCCCCTGTTTATTTAACTTCTATGCAGGGTACATCATGTGAAATGCCAGCCTGGATGAATCACAAGTTGGAATCAAGATTGCAGGGAGAAATGGCAATAACCTCAAATATGCAGATGACACTACCCTAATGGCAGAAAGTGAGGAAGAACTAAAGAGCTTCTTGATGATAATGAAAGAAGAGAGTGAAAAAGCTGGCTTACAACTTAGCATTCAAAAAACTAAGATCATGGCATCCAGTCCCATCACTTCATGGCAAATGGATGGGGAAACAATGGAAACAGTGACAGACTTTATTTTCTTGGGCTCCAAAACCCCTGCAGATGGTGACTGCAGCCATGAAATTAAGACACTTCCTCCTTGGAAGAAAAGCTATGACAAACCTAGAAAGCATATTAAAAAGCAGAGACATTACTTTGCCAACAAAGGTCCGTCTAGTCAAAGCTGTGGTTTTTTTTTCAGTAGTCATGTATGAATGTGAGAGTTGAACCATGAAGAAGGCTGAGCACCAAAGAATTGATGCTTTTGAACTGTGGTATTGGAGAAGACTCTTGAGAGTCCCTTGGACTGCAAGGAGACCCAACCAGTCAATCCTAAAGGAGGTCAACTCTGAATATTCATTGGAAGGACTGATGCTGAAGCTCCAATACTTTGGTCACCTGATGTGAAGAGCCAACTCATTGGAAAAATGCCTGATGCTGGGAGAGATAGAAGGCAGGAGGAGAAGGTGGCCACAGTGGATGAGATGGGTGGATGGCATCACTGACTCAATGGACATGAGTTTGAGCAAGCTCTGAGAGATTGTGAAGGACAGGGAAGCCTGCAGCATGTCCTGGCATGCTGCAGTCCATGGGATTGCAAAGAGTCAACACGACTGAGTGACTGAACAACAAGAAGGTAAATTTGGGCTTATTAGAGGAATTTTGTCAATTTGTGAACAGGGCTTAGTTCCACATTTCTTTTTCTTACATGTTTCAAGTTTATAGTTGCTTTTCAGCCCATCATGGTGGGCAAAAAATGTTCTGAATTTAATAGTTATCAGCTCCTTTATTAACTTTTTGGTGACATGTATTTTGGACATCCAATGTCCTCCTGACATATGGGGAAGCAATGTTAATACTGGTAACAGAGAAATTGGGCTAGACCCTTTCTTTCCTGACTGCAAAGTGAAGTGCACAGATCCTTTGAAGAAGGTGGCTTCTAATATAAGGTCTGTTATAAAATCATGGAGAAGTGAAGGAGGGTGGGAAAAGGGGTGTGGGGACAGGTGAGTGAGGACAAAGAGGTACAGGAATAAGAAGATAGCAGCGGTGGGAGACGACCTCACTTCCTATCCTAAGAGCGTGCTCTCCAGGGGGCCCAACAGATGTTTAATGGTCAGAGAACTTGCATACAATTGACTCCTACGTTTTCTTAGGCATACACTCAGCTCTTCTGGCCAGCTTCCTCATTTAAAAAAAAATGGAGATTACCAATGAAGTCCAGCAATTCTGAGACTTTGTTCCATGGAAGAGAGAAAGAGAAGTTTAAAGAAAGGAGAAGTTCATTAAACAATGAAATACAAGAAAACTGGAACAATTTCATTGCCAGGTATCCTTCCCCACGTATTCCAGAGGGAAGTGTGTGGCTGGGAACAATGACGCCAACTGAATGCGCTTTGTCATTCTTTGGCTTTGGCCTAGTAGGTTCCTGGTTCATTATACGGGACCAAGTGATGAATTTCTTTTGCTTGGGATAGGACAGCATAATTTCCAGGGTCAATGCAAACTTGTCTCCTTCAGAAAGAAATGAGCACAAGAGAAAGAGGTAGCAACCCGCAGATCCAGTTTGCCTCATCAGCCTGTGACGAGAAGAGCACCCCTAGAAAGAATAACTACTGTGTGGGAGTCCTGAACTTTTTGCTCACCTGGGTGAAAAATTCCTACAGTAGCCTAGTAAAATGTCTTTGGAGCTGAACAGTTCTTGATACCATTTCTGCCTCTTGAAGGGTGGAATTTGCCTCATTTTCTTCCATTTGAAAGTAACAGGGTAGGCTACATGGAGTAATACAACCCTTTGAAGAGAATTTTAGCAAAACAAGGAAAGCTGAAGACATGCTCTAAAACCAATTATTCTATTCTTAAATATATCTCTAGAGTAAATGATTCCTTTAAACGTCATGACACAAAAACATTATATTTGTAAGGTACTCTGAGTTCACTGCTTTCAGAAGATGTCTAGGTGGTATCCGTTAGGCCATCCTGAGTGTTGAGGAGATTAAACATTACATGTTAGTAACCCATTTGCACAAATTTTCTAAAACCTAGAAAAACTCTTAGATATACATGTTGGGAAACATACATATGAGTATTTGTAGAGGCATTGTTTATAAAAGCAAAAAAAATGGGAATACAACCTAATAATCAATAAAAGAATGGGTACATGATGGAGTACTATACAGTAGTGGAAAGGAGTAAACTAGAACTAATGTATCATTATCGGTGATACAATGTTGACCAAAACAGCAAGTTGCAAAAAATATACATAGTGTGATGCTGTTTATGTAAAAATTTAAAACAGGCAAAACAATTGTTTATATTGTATAGGGATACTTACATAAATATGAAAATGTATTGAAATACATGAAATGTTAAATTCCAAGTTCTGGAAAGTACTTATCTCAGGAGAGCTAAGATATTGGGGAGAACACAAGGAGAAATGTTGATGTCACCAGTATTCTGCATCTTAAGCTGCCCGGTAGATACACAAGTACATGTTGGTTATGCTTTGTACTTTGTTATATTTTAATATTCTATAAGAAATTTCAAGACTTAAAAATTAAGCTGTGATGGGACTGCCCTGTTATCCAGTGGCTAAGATGCCATGCTCCCACGCTCCCACGCTCCCAGTGGAGGGGGCCAGATTCGATCCCTGGTCAGGGAATTAGATCCCACATGCCACAGCTGAGTTTGCATACCAAGACTGAAGCATCCAGGATGCTTCACCTAAGACCCAGTGCAGCCAAATGAATAAATAAATGTTGAAAAAAACCCCCAAACTTCTATATGTTCTGATGTCATGGAAAATGTTGAGTCCTCTATAGTGTAGAGATTGGGTTTGTGGAGAGTAAAGAAGAAAGAACAGTTAGGAGAGATTTGCTGCAGTTCAAACTGTAGAGCACTCTTTGCTTGAAATGCCACTTACTCTTGCTTCCAGTATTTTTTGCTTGTTCTCTCCCTGCATCTTTCTGACCATGCCTTTTCATCCCCATCTCTAATTCTTCTTCCTCCTCTGTGTACTAAATATTGGTGTTTCCCTGGCTGTTTTCTTTTTTACCCTCCTTTCTTTTCAATTTTTAGGTATATGTTTTAGTGATCTCGTTTATATCCCAACTTCAATTACCACTTTTATGATCATGATTCCCAAATTTATTTCTCCAATCTAATCTTTTTTTCCCCAACTCCAAACTGTCTACTGGACATCTCTTCTTGACTATCTCATAATTTAAACAAAATCCAGCATGTCCAAAATGGAGTTATTCTCTTTTCTAAATGTGCCTTTCCCTTTTTCCTTTGGGATCTTGATTAACCACATTGTTATCTACCCACATGTCTGATTCAGAAAACTGCATCTTATATTAGATAGACCTGTCTCTGACAAATTTCCTCCTTAATTGGCTTCCATGGCAGGAATTAAGAGTAAGGTTTTGGTGCTATGTGTTATGACATATAGGGACCCAGGCATGCTCAATCTCTGCCTTGCTAATCACTTTTCCCCCTTCTACTTAGAAGATTTCAATCAGCTTGCCACCAGCAGATAAGGTACCAGCTTTAGAACTTACTTTAGATCTTTTCTTGATCTTACTCTTATTGACTTTTCCATCATCTGCTGCTGCTATTTTTCTCTCCTGCACTCTGAGCCACAGCAGTACTAGCTCACTTGACATCCTTGAATGTGCCATATTGTTTTAGAGCCCTGTGTCTTGTACTTGCTATTCCTTCTGCTTGAGATATCTTTCCTTACTGTGCCTGTCTAGTGAATTCATGAAGTTTTTGTAACCAGCCTATTTTTGTGCTTGTCTGTCTGCCCTAGTTACTAGTTTATATGCCTGCTTATCCCCAGTGGTCTCTAAGCCTCTGAGGCACAGACAGTGCCTATCCAGTTTTGTATTCTCATGGCCTGGCACATGGTAGATGCTCTGTAATTAGGGTTGTCTCATCCAGCAAGCTTCCTCTTTTTCTTTTTGCCTATGTTGGGATTGTTTGAGGTTAATTGCAAATTACTGAAGCAAATATTAAAAAAAAAACAAACTAAACCCCAAACTATAAACTCCTAGAACAGATATTCTGTGTCTTCTGTAGTATTGGTATTTTCTATTTTGCTAAGAGCAACTCTGGAAGAAAGTATTTATGTAGAGAATGTTTAAATAAAAGTTCCAGTATTCTCAGTCCTGGTCCCTGAAACTTCCAGGAACTATATGTCTTCATCATCTCTTTTAATTTTGTTTTAAGTTTCTTTTAAGTTTTCACCATATTGCCTTCTGCCCATCTCTCAAACTTGTTTAAGTTTCCTTGGTCTAAAGACAGGATAATATTTAAAAAAACAAGCAAGCAGAAAACTTGTCCTCAACGACTGCTGCTTATTATTCAAACTCTTTCCCCATTCATGTTCTCCTTCTCATCATTTTAAAAAAATAGAGCTATTTATGTTTGGTGCATTGTTGTTTTTCCATCAATCAGTCATGTCCAACTCTTTACCACCCCATGGATTGCAGCACGCCAGGCTTCCCTGTCCTTCACTATCTCCTAGAGTTTGCTCAAACTCATGTCCATTGAGTTGATGATGCCATTCAACCATCTCATCCTCTATTGGGCCTTCCACTTCTACCCTCAATCTTTCCCAGCATCAAGGCCTTTTCCAGTGAGTCAGCTCTTTACATCAGGTGTCCAGAGTTTCAGCAGCAGTCTTTCCAATGAATATTCAGGGTTAATTTCTTTAGGATTGACTGGTTTGATTTCCTTGTTGTCCAAGGGACTCTCAACAGTCTTCTCCAGCACAACAGTCTGAAAGCATCAATTCTTCTACAGTCAGACTTCTTCATGGTCTGACTCTCTCATCTGTTCGTGGCTACTGGAAAACCCTTAGCTTTGACTAGGCAAACCTTTGTCGGCAAGGTAATGTCTCTGCTTTTTAATGCGCTGTCTAGGTTGGTCATAGCTTTTCTTTCAAGGAGCAAGTGTCTTTTAATTTCATGGCTGCAGTCACTGTCTGCAGTGATTTTTGGAGCCCAAGAAAATAAAGTCTGTCACTGTTTCCTCCATCAATTTGCCTGAAGTGGATGGGACCCGTGCCATGATTTTTGTTTTTAGAATGTTGAGTTTTAAGCCAGCTTTTTCACTCTCCTCTTTCACTTTCATCAAGAGGCTCTTTAGTTCTTCTTTGCTTTCTACCATTAGGGTAGTGTCAGCTGCATATCTGAGATTATTGATATTTCTCCCGGCAATCTTAATTCCATTTTGTGATTCATCCATGCTGGCATTTCACATGATGTACTCTGTATATCAGTTAAATAAGCAGGGTGACAATACACAGACTTGATGTGATGTACTCCTTTCCCAACATTGAACCAGTTCATTGTTACATGTCTGGTTTTAATTGTTGCTTCTTGACCTGCATACAGGTTTCTCAGGCAGCTGGTAATATGGTCTGGTATTCCCATCTCTTGAAGAATTTTCCACAATTTATTGTGATCCACACAGTCAAAGGCTTTAGCGTAGTCAGTGAAGCAGAAGTAGATGTTTATCTTGAATTCCCTTGCTTTTTCTGTGATCCAACAAACGTTGGCAATTTGATTCTCTGGTTCCTCTGCCTTTTCTAAAATCTAGCTTGAACATCTGGAAATTCTTGGTTCACATACTGTTGAAGCCTGGCTTGTAGGATTTTGAGCATGACCTTGGTGAAATGACTGCAGTTGTACAGTAGTTTGAACATTCTTTGGCCTTACCTTTCTTTCGGACTGGAATGAAAACTCACCTTTTCCAGTTGTGTGGCTACTGCTGAGTTTTCCAAATTTGCTGGCATATTGAGTGCAGCATTTTCACAACATCGTCTTTTAGGATTTGAAATACTTCAGCTGGAATCCCATCCCCTCCACTGACTTTGTTTGTAGTAATGCTTCCTAGGGACCACTTGATTTCACACTTCAGGATGTCTGGCTATAGGTGTCTGACCATGCCATCGTGGTTATCTGGATCATTAAGGCCTTTTTTGTTCAGTTCTTCTGTGTATTCTTGCCACCTCTTTTTAATATCCTCTGCTTCTGTTAGGTTCATACCCTTTCTGTCCTTTATTGTGCCCATTTTTGCATTAAATGTTCCTTTGGTATCTCTAATTTTCTTGAAGAGATCTCTAGTCTTTCCCATTCTATTGTTTTCCTCTGTTTCTTTGCATTGATCACTTAGGAAGGCTTTCTTATCTGTCCTTGCTGTTCTTTGGAACTCTGCATTCAGATGGGTATATTTTTCTTTTCTCCTTTGCCTTTCATTTCTCTTCTTTTCTCAGCTATTTGTAAGGCCTCCTCAAACAACCGTTTTGCCTTTCTTTTTCTTGGGGATGGTTTTGATCACTGCCTCCTGTACAATGTTATGAACCTCTGTCCATAGTTTTTCAGAGACTCTATCAGATCTAATCCCTTAAATCTATTTGTCACTTCCACTGTATAATCATAAGGGATTTGATTTAGGTCATGCCTGAATGGCCTAGTGATTTTCCCTACTTTCTTCAATTCAAGTCTGAGTTTTATTGAAATCAGTATGGTGTTCATGATCTGAGCCATAGTCAGTTCCCAGTCTTGTTTTTGCTAACTATGCAGAGCTTCTCCGTCTTTGGCTGCAATGAATATAATTCATCTGATTTCAGTATCGACCATCTGGTGATGCCCATGTGTAGAATCATCTCTTGTGGTATTGGAAGAGAATGTTTGTTATGACCAGTGCATTCTCTTGGCAAAAATTTGGTGCATTAATTTACTGATATTCTACTCACTCAGCCCACTGATATCTGACTTTAGTTATTAACACTAACAAAAGGCTTTCTTTCCAAGCTAGCTAGGAGCTTCCAGCTTGCTATTTCACCTGTGTCTGTTTAGCCATGATGACACCTTTTCTTTCTCTGCAGTTTTTGGCACTGTTGTATTGTTGATAGCATCTTTCTTAAAATGTTTCTGTACTATTAGTTTCTGTATCATGGCAATTTCATAATTTGTTGTCTTTCTTTGACTATTACACTTCATTGGATAAGTGGGAAAGTGTCTTATATTTGAGGTAACCATATGTTTGGGCATATCTGGTTATTTCTTTATCTATTTACATTCACTTGACAAATATTTATTGAGTGACAACAAAGTGCTAGCACTGGATATGTAGTGGAGAGCAAAACAGATATAGATATAGTCTTTCTGAAGTTTAGAGTTTCAACCTTGTATTTTTTATCTGTTGCTACTGCATAACAAATTGCCTCAAATTTAGTGGCTTCAAACAATACACTTGTTATCATATAGTTTTGATGGATCAGGCATCTGGACATGGCTTAGCTCTACTCTCTGCTTCAGATCTCTCATAAGGCTGCAGTCATGATGTTGGCCAGGGATGGAGTCTTATCTGAAGTCATGACTGGGGAGAAAATGCTTCCAAGCTCATGTTGATGTTGGTGAGATTTATTTCCTTGGAGACTGCTGGACTCAAAGTCTCAGTTCCTTACTGGTTGTTGACTAGAGACCACCATTTGTTCCTTGCCAAGTGGGCCTCTATTTAGCAGCTTGTTTGATTAGAACCAGTAAGGAAGAGAATCAGTAGAGTTGGCTAGCAAGATGGAAGTTATACCCTCATTTAATGTATTCATGGAAGTGGTAGCCTGGGTTTGTTTTTTTTTTTAATTGAAGTATAGTTGATGTACAATAGTATATAAATTACAGGTGTACCATACAATGATTCACAAGTTTTAAAGGTTATACTCCATTTGTAGTAACTATAAAATATTGGCTGTATTCTCTTTGTTGTACAGTCTGGTATCCCATTATTTTATTTGAATTCTAATGGTTAGAGTCAAATTAAAGATCCAACCCAGGTTCCAATGGAAGGGATTACCCAGAGCACAGCTATCCGGAAACAGAGATTCACTGGTGGCCATCTTAGAGTCTCCCTGTGTCACAAACCTCTTAACGTTTTTTCTTAGGCATTCCAGCCACCTCAACTTCTAGTGCTCTCAAATTGATCTCTTACTCTCTCTTTCCTAAACCTATATCTCATCCTATATTCCCTGACTTGGTCAGCAACCTCATATCCATCCAGTCATCTAGTCTAGAAACCCAGAGATCATTTTTAATATCCCCTCCCTGATAGCTCAGTTGGTAAAGTATCCACCTGAAATGCAGGAGACCCTGGTTTGGTTCCTGGGTCAGGAAGATCTGCTGGAGAAGTGGTAGTCTACCCACGCCAGTATTCTTGGGCTTCTCTTGTGGCTCAGCTGGTAAAGAATCCGCCTGCAATGTGGGAGACCTGGGTTCGATCCCTGGATTGGGAAGATCCCCTGGAGAAGGGAAAGGCTACCTGCTCCAGTATTCTGGCCTGGAGAATTCCATGGACTGCATAGTACATGGGGTCGCAAAGAATTGGACACGACTGAGCAACTTTCACTTCACTCTCCTGAGATATAATGGATCACTAGGCTCTATGAGTTGTTCATATCATTCTCTACTTAACATTCACTTTGCTGTAGCTTTAGCTCAGCCACGGATCATTCTACTCATTTTCTAACCTTTGGTCCTCCTTTTGGTCACCAGAGTTACCATTTACAGCCTGGCCTCCATTTGCTTTTCCAGGCTTCTTGCCCACCGCTCTTTGCACTGGTGCCCTAGGCATAGACCACTTGCTTCCAGAACCCACCATTGCATGATTGTGCCTCTACATTTGGTCCTACAGTTACTTCTTTTTGGATTCCCTTCTCCCTACTTCTTCCTCTAGAAATCTCTTATATACATCCAAATCTAACTGAAAAATCATCTGTTCCATAAAACTTTTCTCAGTGTTCCCTCTGCCTGCTTACATCCTCATTCAGAATTAACCTGTGTGCTCTCTCAGCCCCTTCTCACTTGTACCACTGTTGCATGATTGTTTTCTGTAACAAAGAAAAGTGGTTTGTGTGGTTTGCTTTCTCCAATTTTGTAGTTGGTTGCTAAGGTACTTCTCTTTTAAAATGCAAAAGAGTAGGCTCTAGATCTTATTCTACTCTGGATCCAAAGTACCTGTCTCTGAAGTGGTGATTCACAGTCTTGGCTGCTTTGGGGATTACTTGGGGAGCTCTGAACATCGCTGATGCCTGGACCCATCCTTCGAGGTGATAGTATAATTGGTCTGGGTTGCAACCTGGGGTATTAATATTTTTAAAAGCTCTGTGATTCTAACATGTAGGTAACACTGAAAGTCTCTGCTTCTAGTTGAAGAAACCAAGTCTCTGGGAGAATGAAAGGATAAGAAAATGTTAAACTTTTAATGAACAGAAAAACTTTAAAACTAGAGTTAAAGTTGAATTTTAAAAAATCGCACACACACAATTCAAATAATACATAACATAGCTAAGTAATCAGTTCAGTTCAGTTGCTCAGTCATGTCCGACTATTTGCGACACCATGAACTGCAGCATGCCAGACCTCCTGGTCATCACCAACTCCTGGCGTTTACCCAAACTCATGTCCATTGAGTCGGTGATGCCAGCCAACCATCTCATCCTCTGGCATCCCCTTCTCCTCCTGCCCTCAATCTTTCTTAGCATCAGGGTCTTTTTCAGTGAGTCGGCTCTTTGCATCATGTGGCCAAAGTATTGGAGCTTCAGCTTCAGCATCAGTCCTTCCAATGAATATTCAGCACTGATATCCTTTAGGATGGACTGGTTGGATCTCCTTGCAGTCCAAGGGACTCTCAAGAGTCTTCTCCAATACCACAGTTCAAAAGCATCAATTCTTTAGTGCTCAGCTTTCTTTATAGTCCAACTCTCACAGCTACACATGACTACTGGAAAAACCATAGTCTTGACTAGATGGACCTTTGTTGACAAAGCAGTGTCTCTGCTTTTTAATATGCTGTCTAGGTTGTTCATAACTGTCCTTCCAAGGAGCAAGTGTCTTTTAATTTCATGGCTGCAATCACCATCTGCAGTGATTTTGGAGCCCCAAAATACAAAGTCTGTCACTGTTTCCCCATCTATTTGCCATGAAGTGATGGGACCGGATGCCATGATCTTAGTTTTCTGAATGCTGAGTTTTAAGCCAACTTTTTCACTCTCCTCTTTCACTTTCCTCAAGAGGCTCTTTAGTTCTTCTTCACTTTCTGCCATAAGGGTGGTGTCATCTGTATATCTGAGGTTATTGATATTTCTCCCGGTAATCTTGATTCCAGCTTGTGTTTCTTCCAGCCCAACGTTTCTTATGATAAACTCTGCATGTAAGTTAAATAAGCAGGCTAACAATATACAGCCTTGCTGTACTCCTTTTCTTATTTGGAACCAGTGTGTTCCATGTCCAGTTCCAACTGTTGCTTCCTGACCTTCATACAGGTTTCTCAAGAGGCAGGTCAGGTGGTCTGGTATTCCCATCTCTTTCAGAATTTTCCACAGTTTATTGTGACCCACAGAGTCAAAGGCTTTAGCATAGTCAATAAAGCAGAAATAGATGTTTTTTTTGAACTCTCTTGCTTTTTTGATGATCCAGTGGATGTTGGCAATTTGATCTCTGGTTCATCTGCCTTTTCTAAAATCAGCTTGAACATCTGGAAGTTCATGGTTCATGTATTGCTGAAGCCTGGCTTGGAGAATTTTGAGCATTACTTCGGTAGCGTGTGAGATGAGTGCAATTGTGTGGTAGTTTGAGCATTCTTTGGCATTGCCTTTCTTTGGGATCAGAATGAAAACTGACCTTTTCCAGTCCTGTGGCCACTGCTACTACGTAACCAAGATGATCTCTAAATAAATCATCAGTGAACTGGGAGAATATGTATTTTTGTAGGAGAAGTTAGAGATATAAAAGTGAATAAAATTGTAGTCACTCAAAATCCAACACTTTTTGGATTTTTGTGCATAAGAAGTAAGTGATAATATGAAATAAAGAGCCATCTGGAATTATTAGCATTTTCCTTTTTGTTTAGCCCTAAAGTGTATGTGTGCGTGTGGAATACATAAATTATTTACCAGTTACTCTTATTTTCTCCTTTATTTTCCAGGAACATTTTGAAAACAATTGCCTTAGGTCAGATGTTATCCTTGTGCATATGTGGGACAGCCATCACCAGCCAGTATTTGGCAGAAAGATATAAAGTGAATACCCCCATGCTTCAGAGCTTTATCAACTATTGCTTGCTGTTTCTAATTTATACAGTGATGCTGGCATTTCAATCAGGTATGTCAAATTACCTTTTTAACAAATTATCTTCATAAAAATTTTTGGCTGTATACAATCAAAAAATAAAACATGAGCCCAAACCAAAACCAAGAACAGGAAACTACTGCTGTTTTTATAAAAGTCACTAGAAATATGACACCTCTGAATTCTATGAAATTAGTGACTGGAAATTTATGTATAGCTCTCTGAAATTGTTGATGAAAATGGGTAGCATCAAACTGTAACATAGGATTTGTCAAAAAAAAGGAAAGTATAAATGCCATTATAAGTTACACCTCCCCCCCCCCCGGGTGATTAAGTATTAAAAACACTTAAAAAGTCAAGAAACTCACTTTTCAAAATATATGTTTCCAGCTAAGTGGAGAATGCTAAATAGAGCACCACTGCATGTAAATGTGAGAGAAACAAAACAAGGAATTAACATCTTATCACAAGATTGATTTCAAGAGTGTAAAGACAATGGGTAACCTGGACTGGCAAGGTGCAATACTACCATTTTCATCACATTTAAAACATGATAAAATTATCAGTGTGGTGGTTGCTCACCTCTGATTAAGATCCTCTTTTAATATGAACATTAATGCATCAATGGTATTCTTATATGTTAGGATAAATAACTTACTTTTGAAAGAAAGTGGAATCCAATTATGAGAAGGGGAAAATATTCTTAAGGGAAAAGCACCAAATCTGGCAAGAACTGTAGGAGCTGGAAATAGAACTGGTATGTCGTGATTAATAGCCCCAGAATTTGCTCCTCTCTGTAAGAACTGGCCTTTAGGAAGTCAGCATGATTTGTAAATGTATCAGTGAAGTCCCTCTAAGGGATAGTTATTATTGTGTTCAGTTGCTAAGTCGTGTCTGACTTTGCAACCCCATGGACTTTAGCCCACCAGGCTGCTCTGTTCATGGAATTTCTCAGGCAAGAATACTGGAGTGGTTTGCCATTTCCTTCTCCAGGGGTTCTTCCTGACCCAGAGATTGAACCTTCGTCTCCTGCCTTGTTGGCAGATTCTTTACCACTAAAAAAAGTGATTTGTAAATAAATCAGTGAAGCCCCCCAAGGGATGGTTATTATTAATAGATGCCTTCCATGCTATCTCATGTTAGGAAGACTGTGTTTTCAGGACATTCTTGCTAGTTGGGATTTAATGATAATTATTGTGGATGGTGACTGCAGCCATGAAATTAAGACACTTGCTCCTTGGAAGAAAAGCTATGACCAACCTAGACAGCATAGTAAAAAGAAGAGACATTACTTTGCTGACAGAGGTTCGTATAGTCAAAGCTATGGTTTTTCCAGTAGTCATGTATGGATGATGTGAGAGTTGGACCATAAAGAAAGCTGAGCACTGAAGAACTGATGCTTTTGAACTGTGGTGTTGGAGAAGACTCTTGAGAGTCCCTTGGACTGCAAGGAGATCCATCCAGTCCATCCTAAAGGAAATCAGTCCTAAATTTCCTTTTTCATAGGAAGGACTGATGCTGAAGCTGAAGCTCCAATACTTTGGCCACATGATGCAAAGAGCCAACTCAATGGAAAAGACCCTGATGCTGGGAAAGACTGAGGGTAGGAGGAGAAGCGGGGAAGAGAGGATGAGATGGTTGGATGGCATCATCTACTCCATGGACATGAGTTTGCGCAATCTCTGGGAGATAGTGAGGGACAGGGAAGCCTGTTGTGCTGCCGTCCATGGGGTTCTTAAGAGTCAGATGCAACTGAGTGACCGAACAACAGCACAATTTGACTATGATTCTCACTACCTTTATTTCTTTGCAGGTTATCTTACCCATAAAGCCCTCTTGTATATCTGCCAACTCTATATCTCCTTGTGAGGCTAGATTCTCCAAAGAAATGATTCACAGTTAACTTGAATAAATATAATTTAGGGGATAAAAGGTGTTTCTTCAGTGATGCCACTAAGTTGTTTTTCCAAACTTACCGCTAGCTTAATTTTCTGTTGAAAGCATATCTTTTCCAAAAGAATGACCACAAATAGAATTTTGGTCTGTTTGACAAATTTATAAGAAAATATTTCATTTCCTAGGATGATCTGGATGTTATATTTCTGTTGCAGTAAGAAAGAAAAAGGAATTCAACAAATTTAACCACTCTTACTTCCTTTATCTTTGGTGTTTTCATTGAACACTTGGTCTATGAAGACACCTTAGCTTGGGCCTGAACACTTGGTCTATGAAGACACCTTAGCTTGGGCCTCATACTAGAAAAAAATCTGACTGACTCCGCTGAGCTGATGCAGGAATTTGAGTTTTGAGTAATGGACATTAGGAGAGATCATGGTCAATATACATACTGGTAAAGTATGTGCCTGTAATGCAGGAAACCTGGGCTCGGTCCCTGGGTTGGGAAGATTTCCTGGAGGAGGGCATGGCAATCCACTCCAGTAACCTTGTCTGGAGAATCCCCATGGACAGAGAAGCCTGATGGGCTACAGACTGTAGGGTCACAAAGAGTCAGACACAGCTGAGCGACCAAGCCCAGCCCAGCACAAACACTAGCTTTGACTCTTTATCTCTAGATTAGCATGCATGGAATAATTTTCAAGTAACATGTCCTAAGCTAGATTTCTTTCAACCAGGTAGTGATAATCTTTTATACATCTTGAAAAAGAAATGGTGGAAGTACATCCTGCTTGGACTAGCAGATGTAGAAGCTAATTACCTGATTGTCAGAGCATACCAGTACACAACTCTAACCAGTGTCCAGGTAAGAAGGAGTCCTTTGACCAGTCTGAATTTTATAGCTTTAAGAGAGGAATATGAACTCATATGTGCTCACCTAATTTGCTTAAGAACCTGTTCACTCAGGGAAAAACTAAAAACAGTGGATGCTATCTGTTTTCCATTGGAGCATGTGTGCTAATGAGAAAGGCTTCCTGGAATTAGTGAAAACATGTACAAGTTAATCTGTTCCCAAATTGCTAATGCTATAGATGAATAGAACAGTTGCTACCAAATAAACATAAACATTTAGCTGGCAATGGAAGCTGTGATGTTGGCAAGAGTTCTGTTTTGTGTGTTGCTTAAATGGTATATAAAGTGAATATACTGTTGTGTCCCAGAAAAGTTGGAGTCTTACAAGGAAAGTAGATATCTAAGACAAAGGAGCAATTAGAAGGAATGAACCTATTAGACATTTTGGGTAGTGGTGGTAGCCAAAAGTAAAACTTATCTATTCCTTTTCTAGGTTTATTCTCATTAGATTAAAAGAAAAATGTTCCTACATAGCAGTACTTTTCAACTTGGTGAAGTTGAGGACAACTGATTAAGTTGTCTTAACATTAGGGAGTTCCCTGATGGCCTTAGTGGTTAGGATTCTGAGCTTTCACTGCTGTGGCCAAGTTTGATCCCTGTCGGGGAACCAAGATCCAGCAAGCTATGTGACACAGCCTAAAAAAAGAAAAGAGCTGTCTTAATGTTAGCAGACTGTGGGATGTATCATAACAATGACTCCTCATTGCTAGCAATAAAATGTGTTATAAATGGAAATGAAAGTAAAATAGATTCCATGTCAGGTTTAGATTTCACAGTTTACTGAATTTATGACTTAAAAAAAAATTGGTTGTGGCCTGTGGTATCTACTTTCTTTACCAGGGATCAAACCTGACTCCCTGCATTGGAATCGCAGAGTCATAGCCACTGGACCACTAGGGAGGTCCCTGAATTTATGACTTTGGATGCATCCTTTTTTTTTTTTTTTGGCTGTGCTGTATAACTTGCAAAATCTTAGTTCCCCAACCAAGGAGAGATTGGACCTGTGCCCTCAGCAGTACAAGCACAGAGTCTGTACCACTGGACTGCTAGAGAATTCCTGTTGCTTCACTTTTTCCTATAAAACAGAGATGGTCTTATCTCCAAATTTAAGGAACATGGAAAAATTGAAGATTTAAAGAGAAATATGAATGATGAATGAAAACTCAGTATTTTTCTGATGTGAATATGCATTAAATGCTATTATTACCAAAATGCCATTTAATACTGTGCTAAGCATTGTCCTCTGGGCTTCCCAGGTGGCTCAGTGGTAAAAAGAATCTGCCTGTCAAGCAGAAGACGCGGGTTTCATCCCTGGGTCGGGAAGATCCCCTGTAGAAGGAAATGACAACCCACTCCAGTATTCTCGCCTGGAAAATCCCATGGACAGAGGAGCCTGGTGGGAAAGATAGGAAATCTTTTATAAGACAGACATCATAAGAGGCACATGAAAAACTCAGAATTTCATAGAAATTAAAACCAGGAGTTACCTAGAAGATGCATTCATCACAAATAGTATTAAGTGTACTTTTAGCAATGAATAATAAGAGTGTAAGTATATAGAAAATGTACTCTATTTAAAAGAGCCGACTCCTTGGAAAAGACCCCGATGCTAGAGACTAAACAGCAACAAATACAGAAAATGGCATTTTTCTAATCACATCTACCTTCATGATCTCACACACAATTTAATTGCTTGATTATAATTTCCAGAAATCTTGAATTGTGACAGGTGATGATTAAAAGTTTTGAATTGGTACAGGTCTAAACAGAGCTAAGCAAAATACTTACACTGAGGTTTTGTGACTAAAGTTCATGCCTTAAGCTAATCTCAAACAATTTCTTTCATCCTAGCCTCTTAGAAAAACCTAAACATTTGGCTGTCAAAGCTTAAATACTTCTGGTCCTAGAAAGCCATATTATAAAAAGTGCATCTAACAACTAAACTCCTCCCAGCAGTGAAGAGTGCCCGTCATTGGAATTCTTCAATTAGATTATCTCCTTGAGTAAACCTCTAGTCTGGTTAATCTGAAAGGGTGGAAGTTGCTTGTTTGTTTCTTTATGGACACACAGTATGCAGGATCTTAGTTTACCAACCAGGTATGAGAACAGTGCGCCCTGCAGTGGAAGCACAGAGTCCTAAGCACTGGACCACCAGGGAATTCCCCCCAGAGGGTGGAAGTTTCAATTAGATGGTTTTTGAACCTCTTTCTTAAGGATTCCTGCAAGGATTCTGTAGTTGTAAATACTAATGTAGCAGTTCATGATGTGTCCATTGACATCACTGGCCTAGGTTTCTACTCATGTTACTTCTCATTTCACTTGCTGCCTCTACCCATTCCCTACCCACAGCCAGCTTCTCTCTCTTATGTTGTTCTATTATTTCTAGAATGCATCCTTTTCAAAGCCCCTTCTCAAAGGCCTAATTCAATTTCATTTTCTTCTGTATAGAGTATACTCCATTGTATCACTAACAAAGTCTGATTCATGTTTATATCCATCCTTCCCCCTCATTCCAGGTTCTTACTTGTTTCTTGCTTCCTATGTCTATATAATAAAATTTTTTTAAAGCAAAGATGAATATTTTTAATGATAAAAGGAGCAATTCACAGAGAAGACAGACATCATAAACCATTAGATACCTTATCAACAAAGAAACAAAGATACATAAAGGAAAAATCAGAAGAAATATAAAGGAAAAGATATATAATCATAGTGAGACATTAACAATTCTCTGAGAATATTTTATCAAGAGCAGAAAAAATAAGAATAGGAGCATCTTGAATGATGTCATTAATAATGTAAATATAATAGATTTATATTTAATTAATTTATATTAATCATATCCTACACAAGTATATTTAAAATTTTGTGTCTCATATGTTGTTATTAGATGTCCATAAGACATTTAGAAAACCTGGCAAAAGATAAACATTACTTAATTTCAAAAAGTAGAATTTTTTTGTGTGTGTGATTCAGTTATACACATTATTTTTGAAATTATTTTCCATTATATGTTATTACAAGATATTGACTATAATTCCCCATGCCACTCAGGAAACCTTTGTTGCTTGTTGCATACCTATTTTTTTAAATCAGAAATCTAGCCAATAATTTTTAAAGATTAAATTAAATAGGAGGCTCTTAGAACTAAAAGCATCAAGCAGAAGGCACCTGTCATCAGGAATACGTTTTGAAAAGATTCAGTTTAGATAAATGACTGAATGTGATCGATACCAGATTAGATGTCATGGAACTTCAGAGTGGCCAGTTACCTGGAGGTCGTCTGGTCTGACTTCTTGGGTTCAGATTTTGACTCAAGAGTTGACTAGCTGGAGATCACAGCTGGTCAATGGCAGGGCTGGAGCCTGAGGCCTTGGGAGCTCTTACCAAGATGTAGGTGCTTCCCTTATATGGCCAGTCATTGCCCACCAAAAATGGTTACAAATAGAGCAGGTTTAAAGTTGATTTTAAGACACAATTTGAGGATAGGGTGTCTTCTGTGATAGCTTTTAGAGAGATTTTTGTCTACTTTTTTTGTTTAAGGAATATAGTTCCGATTTTATTAGTTCACTATGGCTAGATTCTTTTGGTGTCTTCCAGGACAAGCTGTTATCATTGGCATCGTTTAATGGTTTGTTATTCAGGCAGGCTCAATAAAGCACTTAAGAGATTAGAGTTCCATAGCTGGAATAAATAACAGAAGGCAAAGTGCCCGTTCCTATAGTTGACGCTGCAGTGAAAGGCAGTCAGTGAACAACTGTGGACAGGATCAAACCAGCTGCTGAGATTTGGGGGCCTGCCTTGTCCAAGACCAAATAGATAGAGAGCGCATCAGGGATAAAGTTAAAAAAAGACCAGGATGAGCAATCAAATAGCAACATCAGGAACATTATTAGTAAAAGGAATATATTTTATCCTTGAATGCACTCTACAAATGTGTGCCTTTGAGAATGAAATCTCTTTCCTTTATCTTGCAAAGAGTTTGGATTTGCTATGATTTTGGCACTCTTAATCCCCCTGCCTTTCAGACTGTCAGTATCAGGGGTGTAGCAAGTATTTTCTGGACCCAGGATCAACAGGTGATGGAGGGGTATATGATGAAGACGGGCGAGAGTATTTGCTGTGAGCAAGTATCTGTCTTATATGGTGGGGTTGGACATTTTGTCAGGGAGATGGTGTCTGCTTGCTTTCTCATAATAACCTGTTCTTTTGGTGGTTCTTAAACCCAATTGCAATTAAACATTGATTATGCTATTTTTCTCTGTCTAGTGTTCTAAATACTCCACTTTGTGCCTCTCTTGTTCTCTACATTCCACCTCCTCCATTAGTGTCTCCCGCATATCACGTACTTAAATATTTATTGACTGAATGGGTACATGTCTACTGGACTTTAGGATAAACACAGGCGAGAGTGTAGAAGTAAATTGCATAAGGCTCTTGGGCAGAATTCCTGGGTTCAGCAACTGACTCCCAAACTTTTAACTATGTAATTTTGGGCAACTCATTTAACCTCTCTGTGCCTTTGGTTTCCTCGTGGGTAAAATGGAGGTTGAAGTTCCAATTTCATAGAGTTTATCCAGATGAAGCATTTAGTACAGGGCTGGCAATCGTAAGTGCTCAGTGAACACCGATTTCTGTTATTACTTAGTCATCTTTTCAGTAATGAGAGATACTTCAAGGTATTTATTTCTCCTTTCATGCAGCTTTTGGATTGCTTTGGGATTCCTGTGTTGATGGCTCTTTCGTGGTTTATTCTTTATGCAAGATACAGAGTGATCCACTTCATTGCGGTGGCTGTCTGTCTGTTGGGTGTAGGAACTATGGTTGGTGCAGACATATTAGCAGGGAGGGAAGACAATACAGGTGAGACTGTGTTACTTGTTTCTGGTTTAGTCACGGAAGACATTTTGATTATGTCTTCACTGTTATTTTGCAAAGATAAAGTAAAAGGCGGAGAACATGTCCGGATTACCTATCTTAAAATTTTTATTTTTAGATTTGCTTGCTTCTGGTACTATGACTCCTCCAACAAAGCAGTCTATGTTCCTGCCTGCCCAGAGTCCTTGCTTTTTGTCACACTAGTTTGCTTTGTGTCCTGACAGAGAAGTTTCTTTATATATTTGCAATAATCTTCTTTTGGCCCATATATTTAGATGAGTTGCTGGAAACCCTACTGTAGGATAGGGTTTCCATCAAAAAGGAGACTTTGTGTTCATGGAATGACCTCTATTTCAGTTACTCTGTAGATGAGAACATTTTGATATGCTTAATGTCAAGGTTGAGATAGTTCATAGTATAAAATCTAAATAAGGTCTATGAATTTCCCCAAACTGCAAGCAATTTCAGTGTCTCCTTTGATTGAGAAAATTACCTTGCTTTCCTAGCTTCCTTCCCTGTAGTTTTCAGTGAATTCCCACTAATTTTTCATGTCATAGAATCATTTTCTGGGGCCTTACATTATGATATAGACCACCATCTTCCAATCTGTTAGTCTCCTGAAGATCCAAAATAAGAAAAATGAAAGCAGAATTGTGCCAGAAAGTGACAAGAGTAAGAGTCTTTAAGCTTTTAAAAATCAGGGTTTCGTCTTCTGTAAAATCTTCTTTAGATGATTATGAGCCAGATAAACTTCGGGAAGCAAGCTGCAGAGTTTTCCCTGGTGACCATGTATCCCTTTTTATGGTTTCTCTCCCTGTAGGTAATAATGTACTGATTGGTGACATCTTGGTCCTTCTCGGAGCTTCCCTCTATGCTGTTTCTAATGTGTGTGAAGAGTACATCGTGAAGAAGCTGAGCAGACGGGAGTTTTTAGGAATGGTGGGCTTGTTTGGAACAGTTATCAGTGGCATACAGCTGTAAGGTTCTAAACATATCCTTAAAAACAAAATCAGCAAATATGTCATAGATGATTAGCTACTAACATTCATTGTTTATTTGGCCTAAATTCATATTTGAAATCAGTAACTTGCTAAATATCTGTTAGAAGATTGTTGAAATGTCAATAATTATGCCTCGTTTTTTTATGTCTTGACACTCAAGATTCCTGCTTATAATATCATTAGACTTTATTACCAGTGAAGACTTTCTTTTTCAGTTATTCCGAGAAAATATTAACTTCTTATTCATGCCATGTTTCCCTGCTGTAGCTGACTACCACTAACCAGTGCTTTTAAGGGTGTCAAACATCTGTTTATGGACTCCTTTGAGTTTTATTCTTTGTCATTTTAATTAAAGATAGTTTTTGTTTTTTTCAATATTCTAAGAAAACCAAAAGTCAACATAATTCATCACCTTAAAAGCTGAAGCACTTAAAGTAAAGTACTTAAAGCTTGAAGCAACTTACTTGTTTATAACACAGTGAAAATTTAAAGATCTCTCTGTGATCTCTTGTTTTAATCACAGGTTGATTGTGGAATATAAGGATATTGCCAGCATTCACTGGGACTGGAAAATTGGTATGTATATATATAATAATTATTTTTAGTCTTTCCACTGACACACACCAAGAAATAGATATTTTAATAGTACTATTTAGGCATTTTTATATGAAATTACAGAGTAATTCAGTATACAGAAAACTATAGTGGTTTATGTCAAGTTTTCACTGAGAACTTGTAAATAAACCCTTGTAAAAGTTAATCCTTAATCTTTACCTTCAAGAATAACCTTTCTTTACTAGGAATTCTGAATAAGACTGACCTTTGGTCACATTAGCTTTCAACTAGATCTGTGTTTCATGTCCTCAGACTTCCTGTAAAGATTGCCTGTTGATATAATTAGTGAAGTATTAACTTAAATAATCTGATGGTGTGTAGTCATTACCACCTTGCATCGCTTCTCTCACCTGATAGTCTTAAGCATCTGCACAGATAAACAACAGAAGAAAGCAGTAGTGGGACAGTTAGGAAAGAGCTGAACCTTATGGATGGAAGAAAGTAGTGCATGAGTGTCATTGAACTGAAATTCATTTACCATGCTTGGATGATTTCATTCAAGTAGATAACTTAGATTTCCTGTGTGTGTACTGTGTGTGTGTTGAATGAAGTTGTAGAAGTGGTTGTGAAGCAGAGATACTAAGTAGTCAGCACCCATACAACTAGCTCTCTTATGGCATGAACAAAAGATAAGACCCCAACAACTGTCTTTGATACCCTAAAAATACTTTATTCTGAATTCAACCACACAAATCATGTCCAACCGTGCTGCCTTTTATCACTGGCATCTCTCTGGGCAGGTGTGGGTAGCATGGAGTGAAAAGAGCTGTTAACTTATACCATAAGCAAGTTTCTATGGCCTTGATCATCCAACACTCTGGGATTTTTTAAGCTCTTCATCTACATCAAATGAGAACTTTATATGTCTCTTTTGTAATGCTTACTGTTAATGAGGGACTTTGTGGACAGTATGTGAAAGGCTCAGGGAATTTTACATCAGGCAAGCTTTATCCTTTATCTTTTGATTTCTTCCTTTAACATTAGATATCTCATTTTTTCCCCCCACAGCCCTGCTGTTTGTAGCATTTGCCCTCTGTATGTTTTGCCTGTACAGCTTCATGCCACTGGTGATAAAAGTCACCAGTGCCACTTCTGTCAACCTGGGCATCCTGACAGCTGACCTCTACAGTCTTTTCTTTGGACTCTTTCTGTTTGGCTATAAGGTGAGCAAATAGATCTTGTTCAAATAAGAACACTTGTTTGGTGTAAAATAAGTAGTGGATTTCTTTAAAATTTTAGATCCCCAAATAAAACCTTCTCATCTCCTTAACAAGAATTTCTTACTGCCTTAGAAATCTATTTTTCCATAGTATAAAGCTTGTTGACCTGCTGTTACAATCATTTGAACAAATAGAGTGTCAGCTGCTTCTTGATAATGTTACTTTTAGCTGGGTATAGCAACTGTATTTCTTTATCCTTATAAAATTTTAGATGTGGGTGGAAATTACTTGGTGTTGATTGACACTGTTCCCAGGAATTGACCATGAACTCCAAATGCTTAGTTCAGTGTGTTCCCGGAAATTTATGCTTAAGAAGCAGAAACCATTTTTGCTTTTCAAGATTATGTCATAGGAACTAGCTGTTATCTTTGCAAAAAACCTGCTGGTTATGGTATTCATGAACTAAGCCTGGAGAAGTATTTATAACTTTTTGGTGGCATCATTAAAAAGTGACAGATGTCAGAGTGAATCAGAACAGTGATCTTGATAGGCTTAGGTTTTTTCCTCTGATAACAATCATTAAGGGGTACAAAGCAAGCCATTCAAATGTGCTAGCTATTCCGTGTGGCTGTTATTGCATTTCACGTGGCCACCACTAGAGGGCCATGGTGATTTTATTCTGCAGTTGAAGGCCAGGTGATGGCTCTCAGAGAAAGCTTGAAAGCTCTGCAGTATAACTTGTGGCCTGGCTCACCTGTGCTTTTTTTTAAAACTAAACATATTGAGATAGCATTAGTAGTTTAACGTTTACTTTTCCCTCATAAGTAAAATAATATCCAAGGAGGAAGTAAGCTTAAAGAAATAAAAGCTTCGAAGTGAAAATACACTTGTCGCTACCTATTATAAGCTCCCTAAATGTAGATATTTGCTCTTTAACTGCTATTAACTTTACTGAGAAAAAGCCTTTTTGTGTGTCATTTTTTTTGCCCATATGATTTACACTATTGTTTTCAAAATGGAACATGCAAACGAGAAATTCCTTTGCAGTTCTTTTTCTTCGTGTTTCTTTGTCCCTGCCTGTCTAGCAGCTCACTTTTAACTCAGATCAGATTTTATTCTTTTTGGTCAAAGGCTATTTCAAGACTTGTAAAGGAAAGGGGAGGTCTGCTGTAATCTTCAGAGTAAATTACAGAGGTTGGAAATCATACAGAACATAAAGAAGATACCTAGGATTTCAGAAGAAAATTTTAAGTAAAGAATCATAGCTCAATATATCACCAATTTTAAAAAAATGTAGCATCTAAGATAACTTGGGCTGGCTCTGATATTTTGAAACAGTTGAGAAAGATGTTAAAATTTTCTACCTTCATTGGTGTCAGACTCCACCTCTCCTGGATTGATCTTTAATAAATACTCACTGAACAGAATAGCCACAGAAACTTCCTGTATAGATCCAGACACAAAGGGTAGAATTAAAAAAAGGTAATTAGAGCCTTTAATTCAGGAGACTTATTTTCTCACTCCCTCAGAGTCTCTCTCTTCTAATAAAGGTGCCTCCATTTAATCACCTGGTGGCTCAGATGGTAAAGAATCTGCCTGCAACTTGGGAGACCTGAATTCAATCCCTAGACCAGGAAGATCCTCTGGAGCAGGGAATGGCTACCCACTCCAGTAACCTTGCCTGGAGAATTCATGGACAGAGGAGCCTGGTGGACTACAGTCCGTGGGGTTGCAAAGAGTCAGACACGACCGGGCAACTAATACTTCTTAAGAAGAACAAGACCTTTTTTCTTATAAATATTTAAAACCTCCAAATTAAGCAGAACATGTTTTGAATAAATTACTTAGATTTCCTCATAGTTAAAAATGAACTTTCTATGGGAGAGCGCAATTGACTTTTATGATACCGACTTCAAAAGTTTAGGGTACTCTAAGTAGCTTTAACTCCCCCTTAATCTTCTCTGAATCACTTCCCCCACTCCCCAAGAAAAAACATTTATTCAATACTAGCTATGTGCTGGGTGCTGTGCTGAGATTGGATCCAAGAATGAAACCCATGGAGGAAATTAGTTTGGCTCCTGCTCTGCTTGAAATTATCACTGGCTTTGCACCATCACTGAATCCATTGGAGGCCTTTCAGCCTTGGGGAGGGCTCTGGCTATTCCAGGGTTCTAAAAGTTTAAGGTTAAGAAGTAATTGAGCATTTATGAAACATTAATGTGTTGAAACCAATGGTGACCTGTAGAAGCCCGCAGCTGGAGGTAACCAGCAATCTATGTAATTCTCATTTCAAAACCCATTTCGCTTCTCCTTTTATCCTTGGGAATGCGTCTCACTTTTTCTTCTCTTTCATTTTATTTCTCTTTTCCTTCTCCAACCCGTTCTGTTTTCTTATTGTTTCATGCCATTGTTATATGTTGTGTCTAGGGTCTAAATCTGTGTCTAGGGTCTAAGTAAGTGGGACTAGTAGTGAGGTGGGATGCAGCTGGATTATTGCAGAAGAAGGCAAGAGTCCATTTCCTAGAGATCTAAGGTTTTTTACCCAGTTGACTGATGTGCTGGGTAATGCTGGCAGAGATCACACATTCACCAGTACACATACTTGGGGCAGTTTTGGTCCTTAGTATCTCCCTGGACAACTTTCAGATAAAAAGATCACGAGAAGGTAACTCTCCAAGCTCAGTGGACAGAAGGCAGCCGCAAAGATGTGTCTGTGAGAGAGCACCATCCATAGCCTGTCCTCTCCTCCTAGTTTTCAGGACTCTACATCCTCTCCTTCACCGTCATCATGGTGGGGTTCATCCTGTACTGCTCCACCCCCACGCGCACAGCAGAGCCAGCTGAAAGCAGTGTGCCGCCAGTCACCAGCATTGGAATCGACAACCTGGGACTGAAGCTCGAGGAGAGCCTGCAGGAGACCCACTCTGCAGTCCTGTAGCTGGAGAAGAAGGCGTACATGTCCACCTGAGGTTTCCTGGGAAGCTGGGAGCTGTCACCTGGATAAAGCAGAGCCTCTTGCTTTGGGACACCTGAAAACTTATCAGAGTGAACACTCTGTAGCGTTGGGTTTGATCCAGTTGGATTTTAAAAGGAATGTGAAAATCATGTATCAAAAGTGGAAATGCCAAAATAGAACAGAAGCTGAGGCTAGGATTGTGTTTCTCTATGTTTTGGGCCCAATACCTGTTAGTGTCAGGGAGACAAGGTATGGGGTGCACCCTGGGGTGTTAGAAGCACAAGTGGGAGAGCAGGATTGGGCAGATACTTGGGTGTGAGCCAGACTCAGGCTGTCCAGCCTGGGCTAGGTAGTCAGGAGGAGGGGCAGCCCAGGGTGGTTTGGGAGTAGGTGTTCTCCTTTGGAGGCATCTGAGTTTTGTCTTGCTGAGCCAATTATTGTCCACAAGCCTTGTGGCCTTTTAGGAAAGGGAAAATGGGTGGGGCAGCGCTTGAGAAATCCTGAGATACAACTGTGAGTACCATAGAAGCCGTCAAGTGGAGTACAGTAGACCTAGGAACCTTCTCCCAATTGTTACTTTGCTACTTCTTAGCAAATAATGTGCCATGCGATTTTTAGGATACCTCTTCAATACAGAGTGTTAATATGCAGCATCATTATGATATCAACTGCCAGTATACCACTTTGTAAAAACTCTGTATGTGAACTTTTTGGGGTGAAAAATATAATAATGAAACAGGGTAAATTCGTATTATTAAAAGATTTTGATTTCACGGAAATATATTTACTGTGTGGTTTCTTTGATGACCTAATTCCCCTTGTGGATTTTAAATGACAATACATTCAAGATTTCCTCATATACAACTCTTTAGAATCATGTCTTCTTAAGGTGGGGCAGCCTTATCTCTTTGGGGCTATGTCAGAATGGAGGGGGAATCAGAGCGAGCTCCCAAGTTATTTGCTGGGATAAACATTTAACACTTTTGAATTACCTTAATGAATTTTTTAAGTAAACTTTTTTACGTGAAATAATCTTTCATTTCCTGCAGCCAGTTACAACTGAGGTTTGGTTTTCACTCTTTACCATCAACAACTGTCCGTGAGTGGGAAAAGGTTCTGTTAAAATGTTTGACTCTTTGGAGAAGACTTCCGGTTTGATTAATACACTGATTATTTCTTAAAATACCTTGATTAACAATAAACCTGTATCTATAGGGATAGTGGTGAAGTAGCCCCGATGGCTCAAGCAGTAACACCTGCTACACAGGACACACAAGAGGCTTGGGTTCCCTCCCTGGGTGGGGGAGATCCCCTGGAGTAGGAAATGGCAACCCACTTCGGTATCCTTACCTGGAAAACCCCATGGACAGAGGAGCGTGGCAGGCTATAGGGTCGCAAAGAGTCAGACACGACTGAGCAGATAAACAGACAGGCGGAGAATCTCAGGTGACAGGATCCCAGTGGATACTCAGTATCCAGTATTCTGAGTCTGAGTTCAAATGAATCTGTGCTACTATGAAGGCTTTTTCAGGCTGTCTAGGCTGGGTCTCCCCCTCCTTTATGTTCCCAGGGGCCCTTGCTTATTCACATTTTCCTTATAACACATTGAATGGAGGTGCTTGTCATTTACTTATCCCTTTTCACCACAGGTTGAGCTCTTCCATGTCAACAGCTTTTTATCATCTTTCTAGTCCTTTGGTCATCTCACTTCGTCTTCAGTGAAGTGAGATTAATGAACTTTGTCTTTAGTCCCAGTTCAGAACATTTAAGGAGAGTCTGATCTCAAGTAAGGCCTTTTATGCAGATACATGTCTGTGGTTCAGTTGCTAAGTTGTATCCAACTCTTTGTGTGACCCCATGGACTGCAGCACACCGGGCTTCCTGGTCCTTCCGAATCTCCCAAAGTTTGCTCAAACTCATGTCCACTGATTCAGTGATACCACCCAACCATCTCATTCGAGGTTGACATCTTCTTCTCCTGCCCTCAATCTTTTCCAAAGAGTCAGCTCTTCACATCAGGTGGCCAAAGTACTGGAGCTTCAGCTTCAGCATCAGTCTTTCCAGTGAGTATTCAGAGTTGATTTTCTTTAGGATTGACTGGTTTGATCTCCTTGCAGTCCAAGGGACGAGAGTCTTTTCCAGCACCATAATTCAAAAGCATCAGTTCTTCAGCACTCAGCCGTCTTTATGGTCCAACCCTCATATCCGTACGCAACTGCTGGAAAACCATAGCTTTGACTATATGGACCTTTGTCAGCAAAATGGTATCTCTGTTTTTTAATACACTGTCTACATTTGTCATAGCTTTTCTTCCAAGGAGCAAGTGTCTTTTAATTTCATGGCTGCAGTCGCCATCCATAATGATTTTGGAGCCCAAGAAAATAAAATCTGCCACTGTTTTCACTTTTTCCCCATCTATTTGCCATGAAGTGATGGGTCCGGATGCCATGATCTTAGTTTTTTGAATATTGAGTTTTAAGCCAGGTTTTTCACTCTCCTCTTTCACCCTTATCAAGAGGCTCTTGATGTCTGTAGGGGGTAAATTATCCTACCGCGCTCTTTTTTTACCTATTGCCCTTAATCCTGGTGTTCCTCCTTGCTTGCTCCTTTTGGAGAGGGGCAGAAGAGTTCCAGTCTCGGCATCTCAAATTAAAATTCAGAATTCAGGGTTCCAAAGAAGCAATGCTATGAATGACATTCAGAAACTAAATAATAATACTGCAAGGCTGTGCATATAAGCAGGGGCTTCTCTGGTGGCTCAGCGGTAAAGAATCCTCTGCAGTACAGGAGCCTCAGGAGACACAGGTTCGATCCCTGGGTTGGGAAAATCCCCTGGAGGAGGGCATGGCGACCCACTCCAGTATTCTTGCCTGGAGAATTTCATGGACAGAGGAGGGTGGTGGGCTACAGTCCATGGGCTCACAAAGAGTTGGACACAACCGAAGCAAATTCACACACACACAAGGCTGTGCGTCCTGGTTTAAGTAAGTTGTGAAGACTGTCAGTTTACCTAGCCTACATAATGCCACTTTCATGGAAGATGTGTTTTCAAATATCTGACTTACACCCAAGCTTTTAAAACACAACACATTCTTAAGCTGAGAACCTCCTATGAATTCTTTCTCAGTCTATTAAAACAATATTGATTTTTCTATATTTTTGGTAGATATTCATGTCATTAACAAAAATCCTGCTGAATAGTATAATAGAGTTTCTAGATCTTTAGTGTTGCATAGAGGTAATAGACTGTGCAATTGGGCTGTGGTAACACTGTCAGAAGAGAGTGCTTTGCTGGTACCATTTTCATTACTTGCCTTTTGAATCTAGATTCTCTTTTTTGGATGTGCTGTGCTCAGTCACTTCAGTCATGTCTGACTGCAGCCCAATGGACTGTAGCCTGCCAGGCTCCTCTGTCTATGGGATTCTCCAGGCAAGAATACTGGAGTGGGTTGCCATGACCTTCTCCAGGGGATCTTCCCGACCCAGGTTTCAATCCCGAGTCTCCAGCTCTCCTGCAGGCAGATTCTTTACCCACTGAGCCACCTGGGAAGCCCCTTTTGTGGATGAGCATTTAACATTTCTTACCTTTCTGATAAAAGTGTTTCTGAGTTCTAGAATATAATAACAGTATTTTCAACAGGTGTCGCTTTAACAATTAGAAAAAAGACTGTGACATTAAACAATCTTTTGTAGCTCCGCCATCATGTTCTGTTAAATCAAAGTGTTTTAAAAGAGAGGATCTTGATGACTGTCTTCAGCAAGGATTGCCTTTGATTAACAGCTGAAGAATGCACATCTCAGAAAAGTTGAAATATCCTTTATGGGTCACATAGTTTGGTGGCTAAAGTGAAAACAGAATCTAAGATTCCTTTCAGTTTCACTGAAATTCCCACTGCTTGAAACAGTGAATTCTGAGGGGGCTGTGTGTGGTCTCTGTGGAACCGCTGAGCCAGTGAATGTGAATGCACCTCAAATGGGAGGAACCAGGAAGATTTTCCTCTAAAAACTAGCTTAATGGTGCAGTTTTCTATGTGGCTCTGGAGCCTGCCCTTTTAAGAAGCTATCATGCATTTCTGTGAGGTCTTCTGTATGCCTAGTCATGATTCTTTTTTTTGTCATTATTATGGTGATGTTCCATTTTCATCCACATTTAATCACTTAGTATCTGAACACATCTTCAGCTCCCAAAAGAGACCAATAAATCAGAGAAATTCAGAAGATAGCCATTTAGCTTATTAAAAGGTAGGAGATTTATGAGGAAATTGGGTAATGCTAAACATGCAGTTCTTCAATAGTATTTTTATAAAGAGTGTTTTGAAAAATCTGGCCATATATATGTGGTATATCAGAGGAATAAAGCCTCTTTAGAATAGCAAAATTTTACCTGTAGAATTTTTTTGTCCCAAAGTTTCTTTATTCTTGGTTTAAATATTGCCCTCTTTTAGCAATTTTAAAATGCAGACACTTTAGAAAAGAAAATTGGGAAGAGAAATGATATCAGTAAAAAACATAGGACATTTGAATAATTATTCATTCGAACTATCATAACAAACATGCAGATCGTACCCCTATAATCATCATTCAATCAGCTATTCTTCACAGCTTGCCCAGTGAGGAGGCCAGACTCTATACACCAAGTGAGATGCAGAGGACTTGCAATGCTAGTAACAGGATCCTGGAGTCCCACTCTCCATGACCTCAGAAGTTGCTTTCTTTCTGTTGTTGGTGTTGTTTTCCATTTTTCTTTCTGTTGTTTTCCATTCTTGCCTGAGTGTCTCACATTCTTTCAGATTCATATTCTGATTTTGGCCTTGTGGACCTTATCCCCACCTTGGTCTTGATAAAAGCCTGCTAGTTCAGTGCATCTGCCTGCAATGCAGGAGTCCCAGGTTTGATCCCTGGGCCAGGAAGATCCCCTGGAGGAGGGCATGGCAACCCACTCCAGTATTCTTGTGTGGAGAAGTCCATGGACGGAGGAGCCTGGCAGGCTACAGTCCATGGGGTTGCAAAGAGTTGGACCTGATTGAACAACTAACACTTTCGTTTTCACACATAATTCACAGTCCAGTGTGTGTACCTTTACATGAAGGCACAGACACACACATCACTGTCACCCCCATCATCGCCATCACCAACTCCTACGTATTCCTCTGCCCCCGTCTCCCCATCCTACCCCCATCTTATTAATATTTTTCCAGAAATTTCCAGATAAGATTGATTACAGCAGTTTAAGGAAATATACCCTTACCTCTGACACTTATCTAGAGGCATTCCTGTAAAAGTTCATTTTCTTTCTACAGTTGTCGGATTAAGTGTACAGACACACCTCATTTAACTGTGTTTTGCTGATATCACTATTTTTACAAATTGAAGTTTTGTGGAAACCCTGCATTGAGGAAGTCTATCAGCACCATTTTTCCAATAACATTTGCTCACTTCATGACTGTGTCACATTTTGGTAATTCTCGCAATATTTCACACTTTTTCATTATTATATATTTGTCATGGTGATCTGTGATCAGTCATCTTGGATATTACTATGGTAATTTTTCAGGTGCCACAAACTGTGCCCATACAAGACAGTAAACTTAATTGGATAAATATTGTAAGTGTTCTATTTCACCAACCAGCCATTCCCTTGTCCCTCTCCCTTAGCCTCACTATTCCCTGAGACACAGTAATGAAATTTGGTCTATTAATAACTCTGCAGTGGCCTCTACGTGTTCAAGTGAAAGGAATAGTCACATGTCTCTCACTTTAAATCAAAAGCTAGAAATGATTAAGCTTAGTGAGGAAAGCATGTTGGAAGCAGGAAAAAAAACTAGGCTTCTTGTGCTAGTGAGCTAAGTTGTGAATGTGAAGAAAAAGTTCTTGAAGGAAATTATGACACCAGTGAACACATGAGTGAATAAGAAAAAAAAAGTGAAACAGCATCATTGCTGATATGCAGAAAAATTTGGTGGTCTGGATAGAAGATCAAACTAGTTATAACACTCCCTTAAAACAAAGCCCAATCCAGGGCAAGATCCTACTCTTTTTGATTCTATGAAGGCTGAGACAGGTCAGAAAGCTGCAGAAGAAAAGTGTGAAGTTGGCAGAGACTGTTCCTGAGGTTTAAGGTAAGAAGTGCATGAAAGTGCAAGATGAATCAGTAAGTGCTAATATATGTAGGAGCTGCACAGTTATCCAAAGGATCTAGCTAAGATAATTAATACTGTGTTTCCTCTAAACAGATTTTCAGTGTAGATGAAAGAGCCTTCTGGAAGAAGATGCCAGCTAGGACTTTTATAGCTAAAGAGAAGTCATTGCCTGGCTTCAAATCTTCAAAGGAAAGGCTGACTCTTTTTTTAGGCGTCTTTTTGAAACAAGATCTACTGTGAGTAAAATGCTATCAAACAGCATTGCAAGCTGTAGAGAAATTGTTCATGAAAGTGTCAGCTGATGCAGCAAACCTCATTGTTGCCTTATATTAAGAAACTGTCACTGCTACCCCAACTTTCAGCCAATGCCACTCTGATCAGTTGGCAGCCATCAGCGCTAAATAGACAAGACTCTCCATCTGCAAAAGGGTTAAGATTTGTTGAAGGCTTGGGTGAAGCTTAGCACTTTTTAGCAGTATTTTACAATTCAGCTATATACATTGCTTTTTTAAACATAATACTATTGCACACTTAGTAATTACACATTTAATAGAACACACATAAATTTTATGTGCAGTAGGAAACCAAAAAAGAAATCATGTGACTTTTTAACAAATTTTATTTTTAATTTGAGGCTAATTACTTTACAATACTGTGATTGTTTCTGCCATACATGAACATAAATCAGCCATAGGTTTACACATATACTGCTCTTCTTGAACTGTCCTACCTTCCTCCTCATTCTTTTTTTAAAATTTTATTTATTTATTTTTCTTTACATTATCATGTTGGTTCTGCCATACATTGACATGAATCCGCCATGGGTATACATGTGTTCCCCTTCCAGAACCCCCCTCCCACCTCCCTCCCGATTCCATCTCTCTGGGTCATCCTGGTGCACCAGCCCTAAGCATCCTGTATCAAGCATCAAGCCTGGGCTGGTGATTGATTTCACATATGATAATTTATATGTTTCAGTGCCATTCTCCCATATCATCCCACCCTTGCCCTCTCCCATAGAGTCCAAAAGACTATTCTATACATCTGTGTCTCTTGCTGTCTCACATACATGGTTCTCGTTACCATCTTTCTAAATTCCATATATATGCATTAGTATACTGTATTGTTGTTTTTCCTTCTGGCTTTCTTCACTCTGGATAATAGGCTCCAGTTTTGTCCACCTCAGTAGAACTGATTCAAATGTATTCTTTTTAATTGCTGAGTAATTTCCATTGTGTATATGTACCACAGCTTTCTTATCCATTCGTCAGTTGATGGGCA
>ML663009.1:33052144-33076077 GCA_007570785.1 Antilocapra americana
GGGTACACGTGGCTCTTTCAATTCTGGTTTCCTCGGTGTGTATGCCCAGAAGTGGAATTGCTGGGTCATATGGCAGTTCTATTTGCAGTTTTTTAAGGAATCTCCACATTGTTCTCCATAGTGGCTGTACTGGTTTGCATTCCCACCAACAGTATAAGAGGGTTCCCTTTTCTCCACAACCTCTCCAGCATTTATTGCTTGTAGACTTTTGGATGGCAGCCATTCTGACTGGTGTAAAGTGGTACCTCATTGTGGTTTTGATTTGCATTTCTCTGATAATGAGTGATGTTGAGCATCTTTTCATGTGTTTGTTAGCCATTTTTATGTTTTCTTTGGAGAAATGTCTGTTAAGTTTTTTGGCCCACTTTTTGATTGGGTTGTTTATTTTTCTGGAATGGAGCTGCAGGAGTTGCTTGTATATTTTTGAGATTAATTGTTTGTCCATTGCTTCATTTGCTATTATTTTCTCCCATTCTGAAGGCTGCCTTTTCACCTTGCTTTTAGTTTCCTTTGTTGTGCAGAAGCTTTTAATTTTAATTAGGTCCCATTTGTTTATTTTTGCTTTTATGTCCAATATTCTGGGAGGTGGGTCATAGAGGATCCTGCTTTGGTTTATGTGGGAGAGTGTTCTGCCTATGTTTTCCCCTAAGAGTTTTATAGTTTTTGGTCTTATGTTTAGATCTTTGATCCATTTTGAATTTATTTTTGTGTATGGTGTTAAAAAGTGTTCTAGTTTCATTCTTTTACAAGTGGCTGTCCAGTTTTCCCAGCACCACTTGTTAAAGAGGTTGTCTTTTCTCCATTGTATATTCTTGCCTCCTTTGTCAAAGATAAGGTGTCCATAGATGCGTGGATTTATCTCTGGGCTTTCTATTCTGTTCCATTGATCTATATTTCTGTCTTTGTGCCAGTACCATACTGTCTTGATGACTGTGGCTTTGTAGTATAGCCTCAAGTCAGGCAGGTTGATTCCTCCAGTTCCATTCTTCTTTCTCAAGATTGCTTTGGCTATTCAAGGCTTTTTGTATTTCTATACAAATTGTGAAATTATTTGCTCTAGTTCTCTGAAAAAGACCTCTGGTAGCTTGATAGGAATTGCGTTGAATCTATAGATTGCTCTGGGTAGTATACTCATTTTCACTATATTGATTCTTCCGATCCCTGAACACGGTATATTTCTCCATCTGTTTGTGTCCTCTTTGATTTCTTTCATCAGTGTTTTATAGTTTTCTATATATAGGTCTTTTGTTTCTTTAGGTATATATACTCCTTAGTATTTTATTCTTTTCGTTTCGATGGTGAATGGAATTGTTTCCTTAATTTCTCTTTCTGTTTTCTCATTGTTAGTGTATAGGAATGCAAGGGATTTCTGTGTGCTGATTTTATATCCTGCAACTTTACATATTCACTGATTAACTCTAGTAATTTTCTGGTAGAGTCTTTAGGGTTTTCAATATAGAGGATCATGTCATCTGCAAACAGTGAGAGTTTTACTTCTTCTTTTCCAATCTGGATTCCTTTTATTTCTTTTTCTGCTCTTATTTCTGTGGCCAAGACTTCCAAAACTATTTTGAATAGTAGTGGTGAGAGTGGGCACCCTTGTCTTGTTCCTGACTTTAGGGGAAATGCTTTCAGTTTTTCACCATTGAGGATAATGTTTGCTGTGGGTTTGTCATATATAGCTATTATTGTGTTGAGGAATGTTCCTTCTATTGCTGCTTTTTGGAGGGTTTTTATCATAAATGAATGTTGAATTTTGTCAAAGGCTTTCTCTGGATCTTAGTTTGCTAACCAGGGATCAAACCTGAGTCCTTGCATTGGAAGGTGGATTCTTACTGGAAGGCCATGGAAGTCCCCTCATTTGGTCTTATGGCAAAACCAACACGATAATGTAAAGGAAAAAATAAATAAATTAAATAAATAAATACTTTCTCTAAAAAAAATAATTTTTTTTAAAAATTAACACAAACAATTCATTACTGTTAATGAAAACTGATAAAGTACAGGTAAGAATAAGGGAATCACAAAGAATTGCCCCACATCCTACCTACCAGAGATATCATTAGTAATTTGAATAATATTTTTCCAGATTTTTATGTATATGGGTGTATGATTAAAGTTTGCACACATGCATGCATGCATGCATGTATAGTTGTTCAGTTGTATCTGACTCTTTGCAACCCATTGGACTGTAGCTTACCAGGCTCCTGAGTCTATGGGATTCTCCAGGCAAAAATACTGGAGAGAGTGACCATGCCCTCCTCCAGGGGATCTTCCAGGGACTGAACCCAAGTTTCCTGTGTCACCTGCATTGCAGGTAGATTCTTTACCACTGATCCACCTGGGAAGCCCATGGAACTACATTGTTCATAGTTATATAGTACAATTTAAATTTTCTTTTTTTTCCATTCAATAAGATGTCATAGATCTTTCTAAGGAAGAGAATATTAATCTTCCTAAGAGTTGAAGCAGAAGAGATGACAAGAATACACAAGAAGAGGTGACAAGAATACACAGAAGTACAAAAAGGATCTTAATAACCTGGATAACCATGATGGATAGAGCCAGACATCTGGAGTATGAAGTCAAGTGGGCCTAAGGAAGCATTACTACAAACAAACCTAGTGGAGGTGATGGAATTCTAGCTGAGCTATTGCAAATCCTAATAGATGATACTGTGAAAGTGCTGCACTCAATACGTCAGAAAATTTGGAAAACTCAGCAGTGGCCACAGAACTGGAAAAGGTCAGTTTTCATTCCAATTCCAAAGAAAGGCAATGCCAAAGAATGTCCAAATAACCATGTAATGGAACCCATTTCACATGCTAGCAAGGTCAAGCTCAAAATCCTTCAAGCTAGGCTTCAGCAGTATGTGAACCAAGAACTTGAAAATGCTCATGCTGGATTTAGAAAAGGCAGAGGAACCAGAGATCAAATTGCCAACATCTGTTGGATTATAGGAAGTGCAAGGAAATTCCAGAAAATCTTCTGCTTCATTGACTACACTAAAGCCTTTGACTGTGTGGATCACAACAAACTGTGGAAAATTCTTCAAGAGATGGGAGTACCAGACCACCTTACCTGCCTCCTGAGAAACCTGTATGCAGGTCAAGAAGCAACAGTTAGAACCGGACATGGAACAATGAACTGGTTCCAAATTGGGAAAGGAGTACATCAAGGCTGTATATTGTCACCTTGCTTTTTTAACTTATATGCAGAGTACATCATACTAAATGCTGGTGGGCTGGATGAAGCTCAAGCTGGAATCAAGACTGCCAGGAAAAATATCAGTAACCTCAGATATGCAGATGACACCACCCTTATGACAGAAAGTGAAGCAGAACTAAAGAGCCTCTTGATAAAGGTGAAAGAGGAGTTAAAAAGCTGGCCTAAAACTCAACATTCACAAAACTAAGGGTAAATAGATGGGGAAACAATGGAAACAGTGACAGACTTTATTTTCTTGGCTCCAAAATCACTGCAGACGGTGACCGCAGCCATGAAATGAAAAGACGTTGTTCCTTGAAGGAAAAGCTGTGATAAACCTAGAAAGGTTATTAAAAAAGAGAGACATCACTTTGCTGACAAAGGTCCATATAGTCAAAGCTGTGATTTCTCCAGTAGTCATGTATGGATATGAGAATTGGACTATAAAGAAGGCTGAGCACTGAAGAATTGATGCTTTCAAACTGTGGTGTTGGAGAAGACTCCACAAAGATATCAAACGAGTCAATCCTAAAGGAAATCAACTCTGAGTATTCATTGGAAAGACTGCTGTTGAAGCTAAACCTTCAGTACTTTAGCCACCTGATGTAAAAAGCCAACTCGCTGGAAAAGACACTGATGCCAGGAAAGACAGAGCAGGAGGAGAAGGGGACAACAGAAGATGAGATGGTTGGATGGCATCATCAACTCAATGGCCATGAGCTTGAGTGAACTCCAGGAGATAGTGAAGGACAGGGAAGCCTGGCATGCTTCAGTCCATGGGGTCAGGAAGAGTTGGACACAACTGAGAAACTGAACAAGAGTTGGACAGTGCTTGAATGGATAACCTGAGACCTGGTAAATCAGAGAACTGAACACTAGATGGCGATGTTAGAATGAAAATTTTGGAAAATAAATTCTGGAGGCACACAGAAACAAGACACCTATGGGACTTTGTCCAATTGAATCCTGTTACTGACATCTCGATAATGAATAACTGGTGAAAGGGCATTTATCTGATTAAGACTGTATTACTTTGGAGGCTCCATATTCCCCCGAGTTGCTCTGCAGACAACAAGCTTCTAAGATTCTTAAAGATTTATAAGACTGCATTTAGATTTCTTATACCATCCATTGGTGAAACTGAAAATCTGCCTTCTGTAGAAGGAATCATTTGCTTGCCATTTCTTTCTCACTCTCTCCCCACCCCTATACCAGACGCAACAGATGGATTGACAGTCTTGCCTCCTTCCCAACGCCCAAAACAAGCTTAATTCTTGCTCCTTGGCAGTTAGGCAAGAGCTAACACTCTCTAGCCCAGGGTACTCTGGGTGATGCTTTAGTTTGAGATTCCAACTACCAGAGACCTTGATCAGGCTCTCCTGGGAATTTTTATTCCCCATAATTTTTACTGTTATGTCTACGAAGCAATAACAGATCAACCCATACCTTCAGAATCCCAGCCTTCCTTGGGTTTCTTTTGCTTTGTTTTGTTAAATATGAGTAATAACACCCCCTAGGCTGCATTTTGGGGTATTAAATTCATAACTGTACATGTGCTTAAGGTCATCCTAGCCCAACCCATGAAAAATGAGAAAAAATATTCTGAAGTGAAAATGGATACTAAAGGTACAAAATTGCTAACAAATATTAAAAAGCAAAGACTGAAAACCTAGAATACAGGTTAGACACTAAAAAATACAATATAAAAAGTATAAAACAAAATTGGTCATAAAAATTAAAAAATATATATGGAATTTGTTTTAAAATATAGGGTTTTTTTCCCCTTAGGTAACAGTAGGCTATAAAAATGAAAGTTAATTAAAAAAAACCTAAAAACTGATAACAGTAAACATACATCTAGAAATTTCTCTGGAGCTCTTGTGGGCAATACAGGGTCAGTTCAGTGTCAGACTGTCCCTTTTTCTGGCTTGTACTTGTTCTCAAGGTCTCTCGTTGTAAGTCAGTGCATACTCTCAGCATTTACTGCAGGGCTTTAAACTGTTGCACCTGTCACTTCCATGGCGGCTCCCCCTTTCTTTGTTTATTTTGGCTTCCTCTGTTTGCAAGTTTCTTCAGTGTCTCATTTCCACCCTGACACGAGGGGGTGAAAGGGGCCACTTATTCACCGCCATGTGTTCAGCTGTTTGTGGAAAGGGACGGACACTGCAAACAAGTACCACTGGCAGGCGTGGGGAGTGCTTATACTGGATGGACCACACTGGGTTTGCCACAGCTCAAGGTGATGTGTGCTTCCTGGGTCCACACTGCTCAGGTTCCAGGGTGTTCCATGAGGGCACTGTCCCAAGTGAGCCCTGCGTTTTGTGCACTTCCCAGGCCTAAACTGCTCAGGTTCTTGGGTGTTCCAGGAGGGCACAGACCCTGATGGGCTGTGTGTTTTTTTTTTGGGCTGTGTGTTTTGAGCCCTTCACAGGTCCGAGCCACTGAGGCACCTGGGTGCTTGGCGAGTGGACGGTCCCAGGTGGGCCGTGCATCTTTTTCACTTCCCCAGTCCCAGCCTCTTGGTTTCTCGGGTGCACCATGAGAGCACAGTTCCAGGTGTGTCTTATGTCTCCTCTGGGGAGCTGATCTCAGGCTGTGACACTCTTGCCTGATGTGAACCGCCAGGATCCCAGGAAGACGTGGTGAACAACTGGCAGCCTGCTCACAGTTTGGCAGGAAATGCGTTCTCTGGGGCTGAGATTGAAGCGGCCCTTTGACTTCCAGCTCTGGCTGTGGCACACCTGCCCCTCTGCTTCCAGGGACAGAGGGCCCTAAATGGCAGCCAGCTTGCTCTCCTTTGGTATTCACTAGGGCACAATCCTTTGGCCTCTGCGTGCACCAGGGGTCACCGTGCAGCGTTAGAGACTTCAGTGGGAAATGTCCTTTTTTTTTTTTTTTTGTCTCTCTGGCAATCCTGCAGTTTGGGTTGCTATGTCAGATTAGCCCCTCAGACTGTCCTCAGGGCAGTCAAGCCTGTTCCTTACCCTAAGGACAGATGATGCAGTCCACACCTCCCTGCCCAACTCCCACTTGCTGCTGGCAGATGTGGGCATCTGAGCTGCTTCTCTACTGATAGTTGTGGTTAGGCGCATATTCTGTGGGTTTTTTTTTTTTTTATGGTTATGTTGCCCCCTGAGATTTCAAGGCTCCCCACAGACACTCCTGTGAGCAGGTTTCCTATTGTGTGGAAACATCTCCTCTATCACTGCTCCCTCCCTAGGATGGGTCTCTGTCCCTAATTCCTTTGTCTCTGCTTTCATCTTTTATATTTGTCTTGCCTCCTTTTGAAGAGATTGAGCTGGCTTTCTGGGTATCTGGTGTCCTCCACCAGCATTCAAAAGTTGTTTTGTGGAAGTTGCTGCACATTCAAATGATCTTTTGATGAATTTGTGGGGAGAAAGTAGTCTTCCTGCCCTATTCCTGTGCCATCTTGGGACTGCCCCCACCTGGAGATGGCTATAAAATCAGCTTAATAAATATTCTCAAAAAATAGGGGACAACATTGGTAATATGGAACAGGGACAAAACACAGCCAAGAAGACTCAAGTAGATATCCCAGTGCTAAAGAGAAAAACCACAAGCCCTAAATGGGACATCTTGTGCTAAAGCCCATGATATTAAATCAAGATTTAATACCTGGCCTTCTTGAAGTTTCAACCTCCCCTAGAAATGTAATCTTAACCAACCAATTTGGGTGTTTTTGGTCAGCATCAATGAAGTAACCCATTACCTGGGTCTTTTCCATCTCCCGGAGGAAGAAGAGGCATCTGCAGGGTAAAACCATCACCAAATTCCTTCCTCACAAAAAGAAAATGTTCTGGCCTAAAAGGAATCATTTTTTCCCCCTTTTTCTAATAGCTCCCCTGCCCCACCCTTATTCTTATGAAAACCTTTAATTTGCACAACCACTTCTAGATATTAGTGCCCTTCTAGTTGCTGGATGGGATGCTGCCTAATTTCATGAATCATTTAATTAGATCTTCAAATTTACTCAGTTGAATTTTACCTTTTAATATTGAGTATGAAAATATAATAGTTGAAAATTGGATTCAATAGACATGGAGTTCAGTTCAGTTCGGTCACTAAGTCATGATCAACTCTTTGAAACTACATGGACTGTAGCATGCCAGGCTTCCTTGTCCATCACCAACTCCTGGAGCTTGCTCAAACTCAGGTCCATCATGTCGGTGATGCCATCCAACCACCTCATCCTTTGTCATCTCCTTCTCCTGCTTTCAACCTTTCCCAGCATCAGGGTCTTTTCCAGTGAGTCAGTTCTTCACATCAGGTGGCCAGAGTATTGAAACTTCAGCTTCAGCATCAGTCCTTCCAATAAATATTCAGGACTGATTTCCTTTAGGATTGACCAGTTTGATCTCCTTGCTGTCTAAGGGACTCTGCGGAATCTTCTCCAACACCACAGTTCAAAAGCATCAATTCTTCAACATTCAGCTTTATTTATGGTCCAACTCTCACATCCACACATGACTACTAGAAAAACAATAGCTTTGACTATGTGGATCTTTCCTGGCAGAGTAATGTCTCTGCTTTTTAATATGCTGTCTAGGTTGATTGTAGCTTTTCTTCCAAGGAGCATGCAACTTTAATTTCATGGCTGAAGTCACCATCTGCAGTGATTTTGGAGCCCAGAAAAATAAAGTTTGTCACTGTTTCCCCATCTATTTGCCATGAAGTGATAGGACCAGATGCCATGATCTTTGTTTTTTGAATGTTGAGTTTTAAGCCAGCTTTTTCACTCCTCTTTCACTTTGATCAAGAGGCTCTTTAGTTCCTTGCTTTCTGCCATAAGGCTGGCCTCATCTGCATATCTGAGATTATTTATATTTCTCTGGACAACCTATATTCCAGCTTGTGCTTCATCCAGCCTGGTATTTCACATGATGTACTCTGCATATAAGTTAATAATCAGGGTGACAATATACAGCCTGATGTACTTCTTTCCCAATTTGGAACCAGTCCGTTGTTTCATGTCCAGTCCTAACTGTTGCTTCTTGACCTGCATGCAGATTTCTCAGGAGGCAGGTAATGGGATCTGATATTCCCATCTATTTAAGACATGGCATTAGGCAGAAGGAATTCAGACAGTAATTACTGATTTGGGATGTCAGCTCAAGAAATTCTCCTAGAAGCATAGAGTTAAGGCTCTGAGTCTACTCTAGTTTGTACCAAATCCAGGAGTATTTGGTTGAAATAAATTTCTGGGCCCAAAATAGAGTTACTCCTACTGAAGATGGAAGGTGCATATCGAAACACTGAAACTTAGGTAACTTTCACCTCCTTGTAAATGCTCTACTTGTTGAGAAGCTCAGGATATCTAGTCAAATGAAAGTATTAGTCTCACAGTCTAGCAAATCCCGAAATGCCAAGCTATCTCTGGGCTCTGTACTTATTTTTTTGTTCTTCATTTTCCCAAAATTGATTTTTGTTGAAGTATAGTTGCTTTACAATGTTCTGTTGGTTCACGCTGGAAAAGGAAATGGTAACCCACTTCAGTATTCTTGCTTGGAGAATTCCATGGACAGAGAAACTTGACAGGCTGTGGTCCATACAATCCATGTTGCTCCTGTATGTATACATATATCCTCTCTTTTTTTGGATACACATAATCACGCTTTTTTTGCATTTCCTTCCCATTTAGATCACCACAGAACGTTGAGTAGAGTTCCCCAAGATATACAGTAGGTTCTCATTTGTTACCTGTTTTGTACATAGTAACAACAGTGTATATATGTCAATACCAATATCCCAAATCATCCCATCCTAGCTACTTTCCCATTTTGGTGAAGCACATTTGGTCTCTATGTCTCTGTCTCTATTTCTGCTTTGCAAAGGAGATCACCTATACCATTTTTCTAGATTCCACACATATGTGTTAATATATGATATTTGTTTTTTGCTTTCTTTTTTAAAATTTATTTATTTTAATTGGAGGCTAATTACAATATTGTGGTGGTTTTTGCCATACATTCACATGAATCAGCTATGGGTGTACATGTGTTCCCCATCCTGAGCCCCCCTCCCACCTCCTTCCCCATCCCATCCCTCAGGGTCATCTCAGTGCACTAGCCCTGAGCACCCTGTCTCATGCATCAAACCTAGATGGGAGATCTATTTCACATATAGTAGTACACAAGTTTCAATGCTATTCTCTTAAATCATCCCATCCTCACCTTCTCCCACAGAGTCCAAAAGTCTGTTCTTGACATCTGTGTCTCTTTTGCTGTCTCTCATACAGGGTCATTGTTACCATCTTTCTAAATTCCATATATATGTGCTAATATACTGCATTGGTGTTTTTCTTTCTGACTTACTTTGCTCTGTATAATATAATCCACCTCATTAGAACTGCTTCAAATACATTCTTTTTAATAGCTGAGTAGTGTTTCACTGCGTATATATACCACAGCTTTTTTATCCATTCATCTGCCTATGGACATCTAGGTTGCTTCCATGTCCTGGCTATTGTAAACAGTGCTGTCATGAACATTGGGGTACACATGTCTCTTTCAATTCTGGTTTCCTTGGTGTTTATGCCCAGCAGTGGGATTGCTGGGTTGTATGACAGTTCTATTTCTAGTTTTTTAAGAAATCTCCACACAGTTCTCCATTTTGGCTGTACTAGTTTGTATTCCCACCAACAGTGTAAGAGGGTTCCTTTTTCTTTGCACTCTCTCCAGCATTTATTGTTTGTACACCTTTGGATGGCAGCCATTCTGACTGGTGTGAGATGGTACCTCATTGTGGTTTTGATTTGCATTTCTCTGATAATGAGTGATGTTGAGCATCTTTTCATCTATTTGTTAGCCACTTGTATGTCTTCTTTGAAGAAGTGTCTTTAGTTCTTTGGCCCATTTTTTGATTGGGTCTCTTGTTTTTCTGGAATTGAGCTGCAGGAGTTGCTTGTATATTTTTGAGTTTAATTCTTTGTCAGTTGCTTCATTTGCTATTATTTTCTCCCAGTCTGAAGGCTGTCTTTTCACCTTGCTTATAGTTTCCTTCATTGTGCAAAAGCTTTTAAGTTTAATTAGGTCCCATTTGTTTATTTGTGCTTTTATTTCCATTACTCTGGGAGGTGGGTCATAGAGGATCCTGTTATGATTTACATCAGAGAGTGTTTTGCCTATGTTTTCCTCTAGGAGTTTTATAGTTTCTGGTCTTACATTTAGATCTTTAATCCATTTTGAGTTTATTTTTTGTGTATGGTGTTAGAAAGTATTCTAGTTTCATTCTTTAACAAGTGGTTGACCAGTTTTCCCAGCACCACTTGTTAAAGAGATTGTCTTTTCTCCATTGTATATTCTTGCCTCCTTTGTCAAAGATAAGTTATTCATAGGTGTGTGGATTTATCTCTGGGCTTTCTATTTTGTTCCAGTGATCTATATTTCTCTCTTTGTGCCAGTACCATACTGTCTTGATGACTGTAGCTTTGTAGTATAGTCTGAAATCAGGCAGGTAGATTCCCCCAGTTCCATTCTTCTTTCTCAAGATTGCTTTGGCTATTTGTTTTTCTCTTTCAGACTTACTTTAAGCTGATTGACAGTCTCTATGTCCATCCATGTCTCTACAAAAGACCCAATTTTGTTGCTTTTTATGGTTGAGTAATATTCCATTGTATATATGTACCACATATTCTTTATTTTATTTTATTTTCTAGTAAGAGTAGAATTTTTTCTTTTCCTTTTTTTTTTTTTAATTTTCTTTACTTTATTGTGTTGGTTTTGCCATACATTGACATGAATCCGCCATGGGTATACAAATGCTCCCCCTTGAAAACCCCCCTCCCTCCTCCCTCCCGATTCCCTCCCCCTGGGTCATCTCGGTGCACCAGCCTCGAGCGTCAACCCTGGGCTGGCGACTGATTTCACATATGATAATTAACATGTCTCAATGCCATTCTCCCATATCATCCCACCCTTGCCCTCAGCCACAGAGTCCATGAGACTGTTCTATACATCTGCGTTTCTTTTGCTGTCTCCCATGCAGGGTTCTCGTTACCATCTTTCTAAATTCCATATATATGCGTTAATATACTGTATTGTTGTTTTTCCTTCTGGCTTACTTCACTCTGGATAATGGGCTCCAGTTCCGTCCACCTGAGTAGAACTGATTCAAATGAATTTTTTTTTAATGCTGAGTAATATTCCATTGTGTATATGTACCACAGCTTTCTTATCCATTCATCAGTTGATGGGCATCTAGGTTGCTTCCATGTCCTGGCTATTGTAAACAACGTGGCGATGAACATTGGGGTACACGTGTCTCCTTCAATTCTGGTTTCCTCGGTGTGTATGGCCAGTAGTGGGATTGCTGGGTCATATGGCAGTTTTATTTTCAGTTTTTTAAGGAATCTCCACACTGTTTTCCATAGTGGCTGTACTAGTTTGCATTCCCACCAACAGTCCACATATTCTTTATAAATTTCTTTGTGAATGGGTATCTTGGTTGCTTGCTTGTCCTAGCTATTCTATATAGCACCTCAATGAGCATTAGTGTGTGTGGGTTTTAGTATTTATTTGTTTATCTATTTGGCTGCATCAGGTCTTAATTGCATCATGTCAGATCTTCACTGTGCCATGAAGGGTCTTCTGTTTTGCACAGACTCTCTAGTTATGGAGTACAAACTCTAGCATGTGCCAGCTCCGTATGTGCTATACGTGCACTTGAGTTGCTCTGTGGCATGTGGGAGCTTAGCTCCCCAACCAGGGAATGAACCCCATCCCCTGCATTTCAAGGCAGACTCTTAACCACTGGACCACCAGGCAAGTTCCCCATGTGACTTTTTGAATTACTATTTTCTCTGGGTATATGCCTAGCAGTGGAAATTCTGGGTTTTAGTTCTCCCTGTTCTCCCTGCTCTCCATGGATTTCCCAGGTGGCTCAATGGTGGAAGGATCCTCCTGCAAAGCAAGAGATGAGGGTTTGATCCCTAGGTTGGGAAGATCCCTTGGGGAAGGAAATGGCAGCCCACTGAAGTATTCTTGCCTGGGAAATCCCATGGACAGAGGAGTCTTGTGGGCGGCAACCTACAGGGTCACAAGATAGTAAGACACAACTTAACATGTAAACAATACTATTTTCCATAGTGGCTGTATCCATTAACATTCCCACCAACAGTGCAAAAAGTTTCCTTTTTCTCCACAACTTCTCCAGCATTATTCTTTGTAGATTTTTAAATGGCCGTTCTGATGTATGAGATAATGAGATAATATTTCATTGTAGTTTTGATTTGTATTTCTCTAATGATTAGTGATGTTGAACATCTTTTCATGAGCTTACTGGCCATCTGTATGACTTTGGAGAGATGTCTAGGTCTTCTGCCCATGTTTTGATTGGGTTGTCTGTTTTTTGATACTGAGCTGCTTGAACTGTTTTTATATGTTGGACATTAATCTTTTGTCTGTTGCCTTGTTTGCATTTTTCTCTCCCATTCTGAAGATTATCTTTTCATCTGATTTATAGTTTACTTTGCTGTGCAAAAGCTTTTAAATTTAATTAGGTCCCATTTATTTATTTATATTTTCATTACTGTAGAAGGAGGGTCAAAAAAGGTCTTGCTACAATTTATGTTAAAGAGTGTTCTGATTATGTTTACCTGTAAGAGTTTTGTAGTATCCGGCCTTAAATTCAGGTCTTTAATATATTTTGAGTTAATTTTTGTGTATGATGTTAAGGAGTGTTCTAATTTCATTCTTTTACGTGTAGCTTTACACGTCCAGTTTACCCACCATCATTTATTGAAGAGGCTGTCTTTAATCCATTATATATTCTCACATCCTTTGTCATAAACTAGGTGACCAGAGTTATGTGGGTTTATGTCTGGGCTTTCTATCTTGTTCCATTGGTCTGTATTTCTGTTTTTGTGTCAGTACCATACTGTCTGATGACTCTAACTTTGTAGTATAGTCTGAAGTCAGCAAAATTGATTCCTCCAACTCCATTTTTCTTTCTCAAGATCGCTCTGGCTATTTGGGGACTTTTGTGTTTCTGTGCTGTCATGGTCTTTGTAGACTGGGACCTGCGGACTGGAGTCGACAAGAAGAGGGATGCAGGGGACCCAAGTCTCCAGTGAAACAAGGGTGCTTTATTTGCAGAAACTCATGTTTATATATCTTCATACGAGGCAGCTTTAGGCAGTAAAAAAATTGAGCAAAAACAAAGCCAAGCAAATAACAATCTTCAAAGGGCCAGAAAGTATTCCATATCCTGAGTAAGAGGGGCATAACTGAATAGATTACATTTAAGTAAGGTCACTGAAAGGGTCACTGAAGGGAGTCACTGAAAGGAATCCAAGCAGGTGCCCTCTCTCATTATCTCAGTCCTGAGAACTGCATGCAGCTCTGCTCCTTCCTGCTTTCCAGGAACTGATAAGGAATAGAGAATCCTTGAGAAATGGCACACAAAATAAAAGAATAACATATTGGATCCCTTAAAGTTGAACGTCCCCTGACACCATGCTGTGCAGTGCTTAGTCACTCAGTCATGTCTGACTCTTTGTGACACCATGGGTGGTAGCCCACCAGGCTCCTCTGTCCATAGGGATTCTCCATGCAAGAATACTGAAGCAGGTTGCTCTGAGCTTCTCCAGGGAATCTTCCCAATCCAGGGATGGAACCCAGGTATATGAATTGTTAAACTTTTTGTTCTAGTTCCGTGAAAAATGCCATTGGAAATTTGGTAGGGATTGCATTGAATCTGTAGTTTGCTTTGGGAAGTATAGTCGTTTTTGCAATATCAGTTCTTTCAGTCCAAGAATATGGTATATCTCTCTATCTGTGTTGTCCTTGATTTTTTTCATCAGTGTCTTGCATTTTTCTGTATACGGGTCTTTTGCAACCTCAGGTAGGTCTTTTCCTAGGCATCTTATTTTTTGCTGCAATGGTGAATGGGATTATTTCCTTAATTCCTCTTTTCTGATTTTTTGTTGTGAACATATAGAAATGCAAGGGATTTCTGTGTATTAATTTTGTATGTCCCCCATAAGGAAACAGAAATAAAATTCATTTTGTATCTTGCAAGTTTACTAAATTCATTGATTAGCTCTAGTAATTTTCTGGTGGCATCTTTAGAGTTTTCTATGTATAGAATCAAGGGGCTTCCCCAGTGGCTTAGATGGTAAAGAGTCTGCCTACAATGCAGGAGACCTGAGTTTGGACCTGGGTTTGAAAGATCCCCTGGAGAAGAGAATGACAACCCACTCCAGTATTCTTGCCTGGAGAATTCCATAGACGGAGTAGTCTGGTGGGCTATAGTCCTTTGGGTCATAAAGAGTCAGACAGGACGAGCAACTGAAACACATACATACAGATGACAGTATCATATCATCTCCAACCAGTGTAAGTTTTATTTCTTCTTTTCCAATCTGGATTCCTTTCTTCTCTGATTGCTGTGGCTAGGACTTCCAAATCTATGTTGAATAATAGTGGTGAGAGTGGGCACCCTTGTCTTGTTCCTGATCTTAAAGGAAACACTTAGTTTTTCACCATTGAGAATAATGTTTGCTGTGGGTTTCTTGTATATGGCCTTTATTATGTTGGGTCTTCCCTAATAGCTCAGCTGGTAAAGAATCTGCCTGCAATGCAGGAGACACCGGTTCATTTCCTGGGTTGGGAAGATCCCCTGGAGAAGGGATAGGCTACCTGCTCCAGTATTCTTGGCTTTCATAAATCAGTGTTGAATTATGTTGAAAGCTTTCTCTGCATCTATTAAGATCATCATATGTTTTTTATTTTTTAATATGATATGTTGTTTCAAACTGATTTGTGTATTTTAAAGAATCCTTGCATCCCTGGGATAAATCCCATTGATCATGGGGTATGATCCTTTTAATGTGTTTTTTGGATTTCATTTGTTAGCATTTTGTTGAAGATTTTTGTGACTATGTTCATCAGTGATATTTGTCTGTAATTTTCTTTTTTGTGTGATGTCTTTGGTTGGTTTTGTTATCAGGGTGATGATGGCCTTGTAGAATGAGCATGGGAGTATTCTTCTCTCTGCAATTTTATGAAAGAGTTTGAGAAGGATGAGTGTTAGCTCTTCTGTAAATGTTTGATAGAGATCTCTTGTGAAAACTTGTAAACCATCTGGCCCTGGTCTTTTGTTTGTTGGAAGTTTTAAATCTCAGTTTCAATTTAATTTCTTGTGGCTGATCTGTTCATATTTTCTATTTCTTCCTGGTTCTGTCTTGAAAGGTTAAATTTTTCTAAGAATCTGTCCATTTCTTCCAAGTTGTTCATTCTATTGGCATATGGTTTCTTGTAGTAGTCTGTTATGATGCTTTGTATTTCTGTGCTATCAGTTATAACTTCTCCTTTTTCATGTCTAATTTTATTGATTTGAGTTCTCTCCTTTTTTTTCCTTGATAAGTCAGGCTAAAGTTTTATCAATTGTATTTATCTTATCAAAGAACCAGCTTTTAATTTTGTTGATCTTTCCTATTCTTTTTTATTTCTTTATGACTTGATCTTCATGATTTCTTTTCTTCTACTAACTTTGGGGTTTTTTTCTTCTGTTCATCTTTCTCTAGCTGTAAGGGTGGATTGTTTATTTAAGCTTTTTATTGTTTCTTGAGATAGAATTGTATTGCTATAAACTTCCCTTTTCTAACTGCTTTTGCTGGACATCCCATAGGTTTTGGGTAGTCATGCTTTCATGGTCATTTCTTTCTAGGTATTTTTTTATCTTCTCTTTGATTTCTTCAGTGATCTCTTGGTTATTTAGTAGCATATTGTTTCACCTCCACATATTTGTATTTTTACAGTTTTTTTTCTTTCTTCCTGTACTTGATTTCTAATATCATAGTATTGTGGTCTGAAACAATGCTTGATACAATTTCAATTTTCTTAAATTTACCATGGCTTGATTGATGGCCCAAGATGTGATCCATCCTGGAAAATGTTCCATGTGCACTTGAGAAAAAAGTGTATTCTGTTATTTTTGGATGGAATGTCCTATAAATACCAATCAAGTCTATCTGGTCTAATCTGTCGTTCAAAGCTTGTGTTTCTAATTAATTTTTGGTCTGCATGATCTGTTCATTGGTGTAAGTGGGGTGTTAAAGTCCCCCATTGTATCATTCTTGTTGATTTCTCTTTGTATGGCTGTTAGCATTCAATTTATATTTTGAGGTGTTCTTAATGCTGGGTGGGGGTGAAAGTGGAACCAGTGACATTTTACTTTCTTGTACTCCAAAATCATTGCAGATGGTGATGGCAGCTCTTAAATTTAAAGGTGCTTGCTCCTTGGAAGGAAAACTATGACAAACCTAGACACCATATTAAAAAGCAGAGACATCACTTTACCAAAAAAGGTCCATATAGTCAAAGCTATGGTTTTTCCAGTAGGCACGTATGGATGTGAGAATTGGACCATAAAAAAGACTGAGCACTGAAGAACTGATGCTTTTGAATTGTGGTGCTGGAGAAGACTCTACTCCATTGGACTGCAAGGAAATGAAACCAGTCAGTCCTAAAGGAAATCAACCCTGAATATTCATTGGAAAGACTGTTGATGAATCGGAAGCTCCAATACTTTGGCAGTTTGATATGAAAAGCTGACTCATTGGAAAAGATTCTGATGCTACGAAAGATTGAAGGAAAAGAAGAAGGAGGTGATAGAGGATGAAAACGTTAGATTACATGATTGACTCAATGGGTATGAGTTTGAGCAAACTCTGAGAGATAGTGTAGGACAGAGGAGCAAGTGTCTTTTAATTTCATGATTGCAGTTACTATTGAAGCCCCCCAAAATAGTCTGCCATTGTTTCCATTGTTTCCCCATCTACTTGCCATGAAGTGATGAGACCAGATGCCATGATCTTAGTTTTCTGAATGTTGAGTTTTAATTCAACTTTTTCACTCTCCTCTTTCACTTTCATCAATAGGCTCTTTAGTTCTTCTTCAGTTTCTGCCATACATGTGGTGTCATCTGTCTATCTGAGGTTATTAATATTTCTCCCTGAATCTTGATTCCAGCTTGTGCTTCATCCAGCCCAGTGTTTCTCATGATGTACTCTACATATAAGTTAAATAAGCAGGGTGACCATATACAGTCTTGACATACTCCTTTCCTGATAACAACTGTAACAACTGATACAGTCGGTTGTTTCATGTCCCTAACTTGTCTTTCTGACTTTTCATTGTTAGTATATAGGAATGTATGAGATTTCTGTGTACTGATTTTATATCTTGCTACTTTACTATATTCATTGGTTAGTTCAAGTAATTTTCTGGTGGCATTTTAGGGTTTTCTATGCATAGTATCATGTCATCTCCAAACAGTGAGAGTTGTACTTCTTTTTCAATCTGGAGTCCTTTCATTCCAATCATTTTTTTCTGTGATTGCTATGGCAAGGACTTCTAAAACTGTATTGAATAATAGTGGTGAGAGTGGGCACCCTTGTCTTGCTGCTGATGTTTCAGTTTTTCACCACTGAGAATGGTTGGTGTGGGTTTGTTGTGTATGACCTTTATTATTTTGAGTTATGATCCTTCTATGCCTACTTTCTGGGCAGTGTTTATCATAAAGGGGCATTAAATACTGTCAATCTTTCTCTGCATATATTGAGATAATTATATGGTCTTTATATTTCAGTTTGTTAAGATGGTGTATCACACTGATTCATTTGTATATGTTGAAGAATTTTTGCCTCCCTGGGATAAAGCCCACTTGATTACAACGTATGATCCTTTTAACGTGTTAGTGGAAGCTGTTTGCACGAATTTTGTTGAGGATTTTTGCATCTATGTTCATCAGTGATATTGGCTTGTTATTTTCCCTTGCTTTTATTTATTTATTTATTTATTTATTTGGTGATATCATTGTCTGGTTTTGGTATTAGCATGATGATGGCCTCGTTGAACAACTTTGGGAGTTTTCCTTCCTCTGCAATTTTCTGGAAGAGATTGAGCAGGATAGGTGTTAGGTCTTCTCTAAACTTTTGGTAGAAATTGCCTACAAAACCATCTGGTTCTGGGTGTTTTTTTGTTGTTGAAAAATTATTTTATTATAGCTTCAATTTCCATGCTTGTGATTGGTCTGTTCATGTTTTCTATTTTTTCTTGGTTCAGTTTGGAAGGTTATACTTTTCCAAGATTTTGTCCATTTCTTGGACATTGACCATTTTATTGACATAAGATTGCTCATGGTGGTCTCTTATGATCCTTTGTATTTCTGCTTTGTCTGTTGTAACTTCTCCTTTTTCATTTCTGATTTTATTGGCTTGAGTCTTCTTTTTTTCTTAATGAGTTTGGCTTAAGATTTGCTAAAATTTGGCTAAAATGTTTGTTTAGCTCCTCAAATAATCAGCTTTTAATTTTATTGATCTTTGCTATTGTTTCCATTTCTTTTTCATTTATTTCTACTCTGATCTTCACAATTTCTTTCCTTCTACTAACTTTGTTTTTTTTTTTAATTCTTCTTTTGTTAGTTACTTTAAGTTTAGGGTTAGTTAGTTTATTTGATGTTTCTCTTGTTTCTTAAGCTAGCCTTATATTGCTGTAAATTTTCCTCTTAGTATTGTCTTTACTGCAATAAAGTTTTGAGTTGTTTTTTCAGTGTCATTTACTTCTAGGTATTTTTTATTTCTTCTTTGAGTTCTTCAGTGGCCATTGGTTGTTCAGAAGTGTATTGTTTAGCCTCATGTGTTTGTGTTTTTATAGATTTTTTTTTTCTTGTAGTTGATATTTAGTTGTATAAAGTTGTGATCAAAAAAGATGCTTGAAATGATTTCAATTTTTAAAAATTTACCAAGGCTTGGTTTGTGACCCAAGATGTGATGTCTTGGAGAAGTTCCATGTGCTCTTGAGAAAAAAGTGAAATCTACTGTTTTTGGATGAAATGCTCTGTAGTTATCAATTAGGTTCAACAGGTGCGATGTATCATTTAAAGCTGTGTTTCTTTATTAATTTTCTGTTTGGATAATCTGTCTGTTGGAGTGAGTAGGGTCTTAAGTCTCCTATTATTATTGTGTTACTGTTAATATACCATTTAATAGTCGTTAGCATCTGCCTTATGTATTGAGGTGCTCCTATCTTGGATGTGTGTGTGTGTTCATAATTGTTGTAGTTTCTTCTTGGGTTGATCCCTTAATCATAATGTAATGTCCTTCCTTGTCTCTTGTTACAGTCTTTATTTTAACATCCATTTTTCCTTAGTATTGCTAGTATTGCTACTCCCACTTTTTGATTTCCATTTCCATGCTATATTATTTTCCAGCCCCTCACTTTCAGTTTGTATGTGTATCTAAGTCTGAGGTAGGTCTCTTATAGCCAGCATATATAGGGGTCCTATTTTGTATCCATTCAGACAATTTGTGCCTTTTAGTTGGAGCATTTAATCCATTTACATTTAAGGGAATTATTGATATGTATCCAGTGATGGCTCAGATGGTAAATAATCTGCTGGCAATGCACAAATCTGGGGTCTATCTTCCTATGCAGGAAGATCTGCTGGAGAAGGGTACGGCTATCCACTCCAGTATTCTTTCCTGGAGAATTTTATGGACAGAGGAACATGGTAGGCTACAGATAATGGGGTTGCAAAGAGTCAGACACAACTGAGAGATGAACACACACACATGATCCTATTGTTATTTATTTTATTTTATTTAGGCCTTTTCTTTCCTTTGAATTTCCTGTCTAAAGATGTTTCTTTAGCATTTGTTGTAACACTGGTTTGCTGATGCTGAGTTCTGTTAATTTTTGCTTATCTGTAAAGCTTTTGATTTTACTCTTGAATCTGGATGAGATCTTTGCCAGATAGAATATTCTTGGGTATAGGTTTTTTCCCCTTTCATCACTTTAAGTATATCCTGCCATTCCCTTCGGGCCTGAAGAATTTCTGCTGAAAGATCAGCTATTACCCTTATGGGGATTCCCTTGTATATTATTTATTGCTTTTTTCTTGCTGCTTTTAATATTTGTTCTTTGTGTTTAATTTTTGTTAGTTTGATTAATAAGTGTCTTACTGTGTTTCTTCTTGAATTTATCCTGTATGGGATTCTCTGGGCTTCCTGGTCTTAGGTGGCCATTTCCTTTCCCATGTTATGAAAGTTTTTGACTGTAATCTCCTCAAATATTTTCTCATATACTTTCTGTTTTCTCTTCTTCTTCTCTGACCCTGGTAATTTGAATGTTGGTTCACTTTGTATTGTCCTAGAGGTCTCTGAGACTGTTGTCATTTCTTTCATTGCTTTTTCTTTATTCTATTCTGCTTCAGTTATTTCCACCATCCTATCTTCCAGCTCACTTATCTGTTCTTCTGCCTCAGTTATTCTGCTATTATTTCCCTCAAGTATATTTTTAAATTTCAGTTATTCCATTGTTCATTGCTGATTGTCTGTTCTTTATTTCTTCTAAGGTCCTAGTTAAACATTTCTTGTATCTTCTCGCTCCATGCCTCTATTCTATTTATTTGTGCCTCCATTTTACTTCTGAGATTTTTGATCATGCTTACTATCATTACTCTGAATTTATTTTCAGGTAGATTCCTGTTTCCTTTTTCTTTGTTTGGTCTAATGGATTTTTACCATGTTCCTTCATCTGCTGCACATTTCTCTGTCTTCCTGTCTTGTCCGATTTATTGTGTTTGGGGTCTCTTTTGTGCAAGCTGGAAAGTCATAGTTCCTCTTAGTTATGGAGGCTGTCCCCTGTGGGTGGACGAGGACCAGTGCCTTGTGAAAGTTTCATGGTTGGGGGAACTTGTCTCTGTGTTCTGGTGGGTAGAGCTGGATCTCGTCTGTCTGAAGGGCAGTACCATGTTCAAGGAGTGTGTTTCTGGTGTCTTTGGGCTTGTTATGGCTTTGGGCAGCCTGTCTTCTAATTGGCAAGGTTGTGTTCATATTTTGTTCGTGCTGAAAGTTTGGTGTGAGGCATCTGACCCTGGAGCTCAGTAGCTTTTGGGTAGACTTGGTCCTAGTTTTGAGATGGAGGCCTTTGGGAGAGCTGTCCTCAATTTATGTTACATAGGGACAAGAGTTCTCTGGTGATCCACAGTCCTGGACCCAGTTCTCCTACCTCAGTGGTTCATGTGTGATCCCTTACAATAGCACCAAGACTTCAGAGGCCACACTGCACAGAAGACAAAACTGCAAGAGTAATGATGACAGCAACACTCAACAGCTCAGAACACCCAAAGAAACACACACTTACAAAGAGAAAAAGAGAGAAGGAAAACAAAAACAAAACAGGAGTCAAAAAAGGAGAGAGTAATCAAGAAAATAGATAAACCCATGAGTGAAAATTAACACTAAAAACTAGATTAGCAAAAAATAAATAAATAAAAAACATGTGAAAAATGCAATATGACTAGAGAGTACTGTAAAAATAGGAAACTAAAAGTGAATTTATTTAAAAATAAGATGTTTAAAAAGGAAAAAGTAGGTTATAAAAATAAAAATTAAAGGAATAATACAGAAAAAACAACATTAGAACAATATGAAAAACATGAAAAAGGGAAAAAATATAGAGTGGTAGTAAGAAGAATGTCTTTCTGACCTCTCCACACAGTCAATCTGTAGGCTTCAGTCAATCTGCCTACTCAGAAAGTCCTCCAATATTTTAGGGAATGTCTCTGGACCTCTTGTGGGCAGTGTGGGGTCAGCTCAGACTCAGATCTTGCCTTACTCTGCTTGTACTTGCTCTCAAAGTTCACAATTGTTTCTAAAGTCCACAGTCTCAGGCTGACTGCAGGGATTTAATCTGCTACAACTGAGGCTCAGAAGCAGCTTCCCCTTCTCTCCTTTGCTCATATAGCCCCTGCTTCACTTTGGTTTTGGCCCCGCCTCTGTTTGTACGTCAAGATCTGGTAGCAGTTCCCTGCCCAGACATGAGGGGGCAAAAATAGCAGCTTCTTTTTTTTTTTTTTTTTTTTTTTATTATTGTTTTTGCCATACATTGTCATGATATCACCATGGGTTTACATATGCTTCCCCTCCGGGTCCCCCCTCCCTCCTCCCTCCCCCCCGGGAAATCTCGCTGCACCAGTCCCGAGCATCAATCCTGGGCTGGCGATTGATTAGACACATGACAATTAACATGCTTCAATGCCCTTCTCCCATCTCATCCCACCCTTACCCTCATCCACAAAGTCCACAAGTCTATTCTATACATCTGCGTTCCTTTTGTTGTCTCCCATGTTGGGTTCTCATTACTGTCTTTCTAAATTCCATATATATGTGTTAATATACTGTATTGTTGTTTTTGCTTCTGGCTTACTTCACTCTGGATAATGGGCTCCAGTTTCGTCCATCTGAGTAGAATTGCTTCAAATGAATTTTTTTTTAATGCTGAGTAATATTCCATTGTGTATATATACCACAGCTTTCTTATCCATTCGTCAGTTGATGGGCATCTAGGTTGCTTCCATGTCCTGGCTATTGTAAACAATGCAGCGATGAACATTGGGGTGCACGTGGCTCTTTCAATTCTGGTTTCCTCGGTGTATATGCCCAGCAGTGGGATTGCCGGGTCATATGGCAGGTCTATTTGCAGCTTTTTAAGGAACCTCCACACTGTTTTCCATAGTGGCTGTACTAGTTTGCATTCCCACCAACAGTGTAAGAGGGTTCCCTTTTCTCCACATCCTCTCCAGCATTTATTGCTTGTAGACTTTTGGATGGCAGCCATTCTGACTGGTGTAAAGTGGTACCTCATTGTAGTTTTGATTTGCATTTCTCTGATAATGAGTGATGTTGAGCATCTTTTCATGTGTTTGTTAGCCATTTTTATATCTTCCTTGGAGAAATGTCTGTTAAGTTCTTTGGCCCACTTTTTAATTGGGTTGTTTATTTTTCTAGAATGGAGCTGCAGGAGTTGTTTGTAAATTTTTGAGATTAATTGTTTGTCTGTTGCTTCATTGGCTATTATTTTCTCCCATTCTGAAGGCTGTCTTTTCACCTTGCTTATAGTTTCCTTTGTTGTGCAAAAGCTTTTAATTTTAATTAGGTCCCATTTGTTTATTCGTGTTTTTATTTCCAATATTCTGGGAGGTGGGTCATGGAGTATCCCGCTTTGGATTATAGCAGAGAGTGTTTTGCCTATGTTATCCTCTAGGAGTTTTATAGTTTCTGGTCTTATGCTTAGATCTTTGATCCATTTTGAGTTTATCTTTGTGTATGGTGTTAGAAAGTGATCTAGTTTCATTCTTTTACAAGTGGCTGTCCAGTTTTCCCAGCACCACTTGTTAAAGAGGTTGTCTTTTCTCCATTGTATATTCTTGCCTCCTTTGTCAAAGATAAGGTGTCCATAGATGTGTGGATTTATCTCTGGGCTTTCTATTCTGTTCCATTGATCTATGTTTCTGTCTTTGTGCCAGTACCATACTGTCTTAATGACTGTGGATTTGTAGTATAGCCTAAAGTCAGGTAGGTTGATTCCGCCAGTTCCATTCTTCTTTCTCAAGATTGCTTTGGCTATACGAGGTTTTTTGTATTTCCATACAAATTGAGAAATTATTTGTTCTAATTCTTTGAAGAAGACCTCTGGTAGCTTGATAGGAATTGCATTGAATCTATAGATTGCTTTAGGTAGTATACTCATTTTCACTATATTGATTCTTCCAATCCATGAGCACGGTACATTTCTCCATCTGTTTGTGTCCTCCTTGATTTCTTTCATCAGTGTTCTATAGTTTTCTATATACAAGTCTTTTGATTCTTTAGGTAGAAATACTCCTAAGTATTTTATTCTTTTTGTTTCGATGGTGAATGG